>BTHS01000006.1:59955507-60665288 GCA_036184385.1 Tokudaia muenninki | reverse complement strand
CCTCTTCCCCTCCCTGTCCCATCTCCCAGCCAAGTCTCCCCCATCCCTCTGCCCCTAAAGATTGCTTTCTTCTCTCTCTATCAAGTGAGATCAAGACATCCTCAATTTGCTCCTTCAGCTTGTAAACCTCCTTGAGTTCTGAGGAATGTATTCAGGGTATCCTGTAATTTTTTGGCTAATATCCACTTATTAGTGAATACATATCATGCATGTCTTTTGGGTAAAGGTTGCCTCAATCAGGATGATATTTTTAGTTCCATCCATTTGCCTATAAAACTCATGATATTCTCATTTGCAATAGCTGAGTAGTAATACACTGTGTAAAATGAACCACATTTTCTGTATTCATTTTTCCATTGTGGGACATCTGGATTGTTTCCAGGTTCTGTCTATCATAATTAAGGACAGTATGAACATAGTGGAATATGACTCCCTTTGCCATGGTGGGGCATCTTTTGGGTGCATGCTTAAGAGTGATATAGTTGGGTCTTTAAGTAGATCTATTTGCAATTTTCTGAGGAACCTCTAGATTGATTTCCAGAATTGTTTCCCCCTTTTGCCATCCCAACATCCATGGAGAAGTGTTCATTTTCTCTACATCCTGGCCAACATGTGCTGCCTCTTGAGGTTTTTTTAACCATTCTGATCATTGTAAGATGGAATCTTAGGGTCATTTTGATTTGCATTTTCCTGATGACTAAGAATTGTGAACATATCTGTAAGAGCTTCTCAGTCATTTGAGATTCTTCTGTTGTGATTTCTGTTTATCTCTAAACCTGGTTAAAAAAAAAATCAAAAAAACAAAAAACCTATGCAGGCCCTGTTCAGGCTACTTCAGTATTCTATGTGTCCATATGAGCTTTGCTCATATAGATTTTGAGGGATTTGTTTTCTTGGTGTCCTCCATCCCATCTGACTCTTATACTGTTTTAAACCTCCTCTTCTCCTAATTATCTTAGCCCTGGATGGAGGGATTATAAGGAAACATTTAATTTAAGGCTGGGTGTTCCAGGGTCTCTTGCTCTCTATGTAACATTTGGCCATGAGTCTCCAGATATTTCTTATCTTCTACAGAATGAAGATTTCTTGATGATGACTGAGCATAGCACTAATCTATGAGTATTGCAGAATAGCAATTAGAGTCATTTTTCACTACATTTTTTTCCGTTTTGAAATCAATATTAATTGGTTTTACCCTATGTCCCTGGGCTATCTAGGTTCAGGTATTAATCACTCAAGTTATGTGAAGTATGACTTGCAACTTGTTGAGTGATCCTTATATCAGGTAAGTTACTATTCAGTGTCCCCAAGCCCAACAATTTTGTAACTATGTTCCAGGTAGAGTCATCATTATAGGTAAATGTTTTGTGACTGGTTTATTGTATCTGCTTTTCTTTGATAGTGGTGCAAAGTACATCTTATAACATGAATGCAAATATGTAGGGGTAAAGCCTCTATGTAGGAAGCAGGGCCAACATTTCCATGTCTATTGAGGTTGTGTAATTCCCTTCAGAATGTAATATTTGAAAGTCAGTTTTGTAGAGGACATCAAATATTCTTGAAAATGAACACAGTACTGATATGCTTTAATAACAAAAGATATCCAGTTGTAACTCTGTCTCTCCCATTATTTGGAGACTGTGTTTTGATTACCTTAATATATTTGATAAGATTATTCTGTATTAGGTTTTCATACTACCACTAAATTATTCCTTAATTTTTGCTATTTCTTGCTATATTCACTTCTAATACCTTCTATGCCTCACCTTCCTTAGTTTTGTGTTTCCAACAGATTACTTTTATTTTTGTTTCAAAACCAAGAAAATAATTTAATAATGAGTTTCTTCTTGCTAAATTCTATGCAATTCCATTATATATAGAAAAGTAATCATAAGCACAAATATTAAACATTAGGGTACTTATTTATTTTCTTAAATAGTTACACTGCATGCTGTCAAAACTGAAAATGCTGTTTTTTAGAAGGAAATGCAATGTATACTGATTAACCAATCTCCCCTCCCAAAACAATTTCATATCTGCTGTACTTCCCTATTTACTCAAGAGTGAATCATTCTTTTTGTAACACACTAAATTCAATGTGTCATAGGCTTTGGGGAGTGGCACCTACACTAAACCATGTTTACCCCAATTAAAGAGTGACAGACTATATGACACTGCCTTGCTCTTGCCTATCTATCAATTACCATACTGTTATTGACTAGTTCAATAAGGCAATACTTCCTAATATGGATTGCCACTTTCTTTTTTTTATTTCTAAGTTTTTTTTATTTACATTCCAAATCATTTTCACTTTCCCGTTTCCTCCCTCCTCGAAAGTTCCATAAGCCCCCTTCCCTCCCTCTTCTCCCCATTCAACTCCCTCCCGCTTTTCTGTCCTGCTTTTCCCCTACATCCAATCTTTCCAGGACCATTGGTCTCTCCTTCCATCTTCTTGAAAATCTATTGATATGCCAATTGTGTCTAGGCTGTTCCGAGATTCTGGTAAATATCTCCTTATCAGTGACTGCATATCATGTGTGTTCTTTTGTGATTTGGTTACCTCACTAAGGATGATATTTTCACGTTCTGACCATTTGCCTAGGAATTTCGTAAATTCATTGTTTTAATTGCAGAGTAGTATTCCATTGTGTAAATATACCACATCTTCTGAATCCATTCCTCCTTTATGGAACATTGGGTTCGTTCTAGCTTCTGACTTTTTATAAATAAGGCTGCAATGAACATAGTGGAGCATGTGCCCTTTTTTGCATGCAGGTAAAGCCTCTGGGTATATGCCTAGGGAGTGTATAGCCGGATCCTCCGGGAGTGTCATGCCCAGCTTTCTGAGAAACCGCCAGACAACTTTCCAGAGTGGGTTGTACCAGCTGCAATCCCACCAGCAGTGGATGGGTGTTCCTCTTTCTCCACATATTCACCAACAACTGCTGTCTCCTCTGTTTTTGATCTTAGCCATTCTGACTGGTGTGAGATGGAATCTCAGAGTTGTTTTGATTTGCATTTCCCTAATGACTAAGGATGATGAACATCTCTTTAGGTGCTTCTCAGCCATTAGATGTTCTTCAGGTGAGAACTCTTTGTTTAGCTCTGTACCCCCTTTTTTTAGGGTTACTTTGCCCTCTGGAGTCTAACTTCTTGAGTTCTTTGTATATATTGGATATTAGTCCTCTGTCAGATGTAGGGTTGGTAAAGATCATTTCCCAGTTTAGTTGGTTTACCGCTTTGTCTTTTTGACAGTGTCTTCTGCCTTACAGAAACTTTGTAATTTTAATGAGGTCTCATTTGTCAATTCTTGATCTTAGAGCATAAGCTATTGGAGTTCTGTTCAGGAAATTCTCCCCTGTGCCCATATGTTCAAGGTTCTCCCCTAGTTTCCTTTCTACTAGTTTCAGTGTGTCTGATTTTATGTGGAGGTCTTTGATCCACTTGGAATTGAGCTTAGTGCAAGGAGATAAGAAATGGTAAATTTGCATTCTTCTGCATGTTGACCTCCAGTTCAACAAGCACCATTTGTTGAAAAGGCTATCTTTTTTCCACTGGATGGTTTTAACTCCTTTGTCAAAGATCAAGTGACCATTAGAGTGTGGATTCATTTCTGGGTCTTCAATTCTGTTCCATTGATCTACATGCCTGTCACTGTACCAATACCATGCAGTTTTTAACACTATTGCTCTGTAGTACAGCTTGAGGTCCGGGATACTGATTCCCCCAGAGGTTCTTTTACTCTTGAGAATAGTTTTAGCTATCCTGGGTTTTCTGTTATTCCAGATGAATTTTTGAATTGCTCTTTCTAACTCTATGAAGAATTGAGCTGGCCACCTCTGTTCCGGGGATCAACTGCACTGAGGATACAGGTACCCAGGGAACCCCCAATATAACATCGCTTGGGACCCAGCCTGTTGGGCTTCCATCTGCGCCTGAGTGGCTCTGAGGTGGTCTTGGCGCCAGCTCCTCTGTGGGCCAACTGCTCTGCAGAGTGATCTGCGCCGAAAAAGTGTAGAGTGCTTTCTGCCATCTTTGCTCTGGCAACAGGGGAACTCGAACCTCCAGACACAGGGACAATCAAGCATAATATCGCTTGGGTCTCAGCCATCTTGTGTGCGGCCTGCTCCCAAGAGCTGGTCAGGTCTGCGGTCACCTATGTGCCAGCTCTGCTGTGGGACATCTGCCCTGCAGAGGGACGCCCCCCTGCCCCGCTCTGGGAGAGAACACACCTACACAGGACAGGAGCATACTAGCCTCCCTTTGGCGACCTCTGTTCCGGGGATCAACTGCACTGAGGATACAGGTACCCAGGGACCCCCCAATATGATATAGCTTGGGGCACAGCCTGTTGGGTTTCCATCTGTGCCCAAGAGTGGGGCAGCTCTGCAGTTGTCTGGGCGCCAGCTCTGCTGTGGGCCATCTGCCCTGCAGAATGATCTGTGCAGAGAGAGTGCAGAGTGCACTCTGCCATCTTTGCTCCAGCAACAGGGCAACTGGAACCTCCAGACACAGGGACAATCAAGCATAATATCACTTGGGTCTCAGTCAACTTGTGTGCTCCCTGCTCCCAAGAGCTGGGAAGGTCTGCGGTCACCTATGCACCAGATCTGCTGTGGGACATCTGCCCTGCAGAGGGACACCCCCCCAGGAGAGAGCGCACCCGCACAGGGCAGGAGCCTACCAGCCTCCCCTTGGAGACATCTGCTCTGGGAATCCACTACGCTGAGCCTTTGGAAGTGCAGGGATTCCCCAATATAACATCACTTGGGGCAAGGCACATCAGGGCTCCAAAATCACTCAGGAGCAAGGGCAGGGCCTCAGAAAACGATGCCAGGGGAATCCTGGTAATCTAGGGGGGGTCAGAAATAGCCTTGCAGGCTCATAGCAAGTCCAACCAACAGCCAGTGACAACAGGACCAACTAACACCAGAGGTAACCAGATGTCAAAAGGCAAATGTAGGAACGTTACTAACAGAAATCAATGTAATATGGCACCACCCAAACCCAACTCTCCAACAGCAGCAAGTCCTGAATACCCCATCACACCTGAAAGACAAGATCTGGACTTAAAATCACTTCTCATGATGCTATTAGAGGATTGCCACATTCTATGGGTCAAGAATTCACCCATATGAGTCTCTTGGAGTCATGTCTATTTACGTCTCCATATTTTACTGCCAGGCCCTAGAGATTTTTAACCATAGCATAACATAAAATATATTAAGTTCAATCTCAAAAGTGCCTATAAGGGATAAGGGAGGCACCCAAAAATCAATAGGGGGTAATCTTGGTTATGATTCATTTCACTGGGGTTATGAAACTTGAATAGGCTCCCTTCTGTGCTAGACAGGAAATCCAATAGAGCAATAGAGACACCAACCCAGACACAAAATTTTCAACCCCAAATTTATCCTGACTACAAGAAATGCAGACACAGAGGATGGAGCAAAGACTGAGGGATTGGCCAGCCAATAACTTGAGACCCATCACATTGGCAAGTGCCGATCCCTAACCCTATTAATGATAGTTTTATTTTATTTTATTTTTTTTAATATATATATATTTATTTTTTATACTTTTATTTACATTCAAAATCATTTCCCCTTTCTCGTTTCCTCCCTCCCCGAAAGTCCCATAAGCCCACTTCCCTTTTATGCTTATAGACAGAAGAAAGTTGTCCTCTGAGAGACCTCCACACAAAATCTCATTCAGACAGATACAGACACCCACAGTCAAATGGTAGATGAAGTTTGGGCACTCTTATGAAAGAATAGGAGGAAGGATTGAGGGCCCAAAAGGGATAAGATCTCCACAGGAATACCAACAGAGTCAACTAACCTAAAAATTTGGAGCTATCAGAGTTGGATACACCAAGCAAAGGATATACTCATGCTGAACCGAGGCCTCTTTGCATATATGCAACAGATGTTGTTCTTCATGTGGGTCCTAAGCTATTTAATCAGGAGCTATCCTAAAAGCCTTTGCATGTATTTGGGATATGTTCTACTAGTTGGGATGCATTGTCTGACTTCAGTGAGAGTGGAAGCCTCTAGCTTCACAGACATTTAAAGTGCCATGGTGGGGAGGTTACCTATAGAAACCACATCCTCAGAGGAGAAGAAAAGGCAAGGAAGGGTTGTGGAAGGGAGAAACTGGGAGGGAGCAGTGAGTGGGATGTAAAGCAAATAAGTAAAAAAAAAATTAATTTTAAATAAGAAAAAGAGAGATAATCCTAGTAAGTTGAATGGGAAGTTAACAAAACTTTCCACAGCTAATCCAAAAGATATTTGCAATAAACCTCTTCTTAGAAAAGGAAAATAAGTTCTCTCAATAAGGTATATCACTAGATATATCAACTAATCTTCAGAGCAGATCACATAACTAGAAATAGTACATTATCACAAAACAGCTTGAATGTTTTTTGTTTGATTTGTGTTTTCTTTGTGTTGGCTTTGTACATTTAGTCTTATTAGATATTTGATGCTCTGTTTTGAATTTTTATGCATACTATACACATATATGGGGAGAGGGAGAAGGAAAGAGAGAGAGAGAGAGAGAGAGAGAGAGAGAGAGAGAGAGAGAGAGAGAGAGAGAGGAGAGAGAGAGAGAGAGAAGAGGAGATGAAGAAGATGATGAATGAGAAGAAGAAGAAGAGGAAGAAGAAGAAGAAGAAGAAGAAGAAGAAGAAGAAGAAGAAGAAGAAGAAGAAGGAGAAGGAGAAGGAGAAGGAGAAGGAGAAGGAGAAGGAGAAGGAGAAGGAGAAGGAGAAGGAGAAGAAGAAGGAGGATGAGGAAGAATTACATTAATTTTTACTTTTAGGCATATGGAAAGATCATGAAAACATGAATTGGGGAAGGAGAAAATATAATCACAGTATATTGTATTATAATTAATTGAACAATAAAAACTTCAAAACATGACTACAGTAATGATTAATCTGACATCTGTATATTGTATGAGGTTATTCTAAGTGTTCAACTTAAGAGAAGATTGCCTTTTGAATTTAAAGTGAATAGGTAAAAAGTAAAATTATATTATAAGTGATAATATCTTTTTGGATATAACATTTTGGGAGACTTTGTTGGGAAAGATGTATGTATATTGACATGTGGGAAAGACCTATTTATCTAGATGTGGGATGTTAAAGACTAAAATATCATTTCAAGTATGTCATAGAAGTAAGGACTCAAGACTTCTTAGATGGAGTGGGAATTTAGATGTAATGGTGCCTTACTCAGGTATGGAATAAAAAACACAAAGAAACAATGTTTTTTTTTCCTTGTCAATGGGCTTTAAGACTCCATTGTTCATTCTCTGTTACCAACTGGAGAGTTTCTGTAACGCAAAGGACATAGTAAATGATACAAACCAGCAACTTACAGATTGGGAAAAAATCATCACTAACCTCACATTTGATACAGGATTCCTATCTAAAATATATAAAGAACTGAAGAAGCTAATCATCAGAAACACCAAACAACCCAGTTGAAACATAATGAGGTATAGAAGTAAACAGAGAATTTAAGACAGAAGAATTGTGAAGGGCAGTGAAGCACTTAAACAAATGTCCAAAGTCCTTAGGGATCAGGAAAATGCAAACAAAAATGACCCTGAGTTTCCACCTACCACCAGTCAGAATAACTAAGATCAAATACTCAGCTGACAGCACATGCTCGTGATGATGTGGAGAAAAAAAGGAACACTCTTCCATTGTTGATGAGATTGCAAGTTGGTACAGTCACTCTGGAAATCAATCTGGAATTCTTCAGAAAATTGAAAATAGATTTACCTAAAGACTTTAATATGCCTCTCTTGGGTATATACTCAAAACATGCCCCACCATGCCAAAGGGGCATATCTTCCATTATGTCCATAGTGGAATTATTTTTGATAGTCAGAAGCTAGATGCAGTGCAAATGTCCCACAATGGAAGACTGAATGCAGAAAATTTAGAACAAATATATGATGGAATGCTACTCAGCTATTAAGAACAAGGACATCATGAGTTTTGCAGGCAAATTGATAGAACTAGAAAATATCATCCTGAGTGAGGTAAATTATACCCAAAATGATGTACATGGTATGTACTCAATAATGAATGGATATTAGTCAAAAACAAAACAAAACAAAACACAGAATACACACAAAAGACAACTCACAGGACTCAAGAAGGATAAGAAGCCAAAGTACCAAAGAGAGGATGCCTTTGAGAGAAGGAGGTACTTAGGTGGGAGAGGAGGCTGGGAGGGGAAGAGGGTAAAATGATCAGGTATTGGCGGGGTACATGGGTGGAACCTTGAAAGCCAATAGAAAGAATGGAAAGAGGCAGCCTCATGAGATAGGAGGTGAAGGGCTGGACCCACTAGAATGTACCAGAGACCTGGGAGGTGAGAGATTATCTGGACTCAAAGAGAGGTACTTGGATGAAGTGCTCTACAGTGGGAAGGTGAAACTTCTTGTGTCCACCTCCAGTGGAGGAACAGAACATCAAGTGGAGAGATAGGATTGAATTCCACTATCAAAAGCTCTGATCCAGAGTTGTTCCTGTCTGAGGCAACTGCAGTGGCAAAAATGGAAAAAAAACATGAGAGAAAAGAGGTCCTGTGACAGACCCAAATTAGTTCTATCTCAACTAGAGGTCTTGGACCCTGACACTAGTACTGACACTGTAGCATGTTTGCAGACAGGAGCCTAGCATAACAGCCCTCTGAGATGCCAATCAGGGGGCTGAAAAAGTGAGATGCAGATATTAGCACCAAACCAATGGACAAAAGCCAGGAACCCCTATGGTTGAACTGGGGGAAAAACAGAAGAAGCTTAATAAGAGGACAGTCTGATGGGAATACCAGTAGTCTTAACTGACTGGATCCAATGCAGATGTCCCACAATGGAAGATTGAATACAGAAAACTTGGAACATTTAGAGGATGGAATACTACGGAGATCTCTCAGACACTGAGCCACGAACCAGGTACCATACACCAGCAGATATGTGGTCTGTCCTCAGTGAGCAAGGATGGACCTAACCATCAAGAGACTTGGGAATCTATTGATATGTGAATTGTGTCTTGGGTATTCCGAGTTTCTGGGTTAATATTCCCTTATCAGTGACTGCATACTATGTGTGTTCTTTTGTGATTGGGTTATCTCACATAGGATGATATTTTCCAGTTCTGACTATTTGCCTAAGAATTTCATGAATTCATTGTTTTTAATTGCAGAGTAGTATTCCATTGTGTAAATATACCACATCTTCTGAATCCATTCCTCCATTGAGGGACATCTGGGTTCTTTCCAGCTTCTGGCTATTATAAATAAGGCTGCAATGAACATAGTGGAGCATGTGTCCTTATTGCATGCAGGTAAAGCCTCTGGGTATATGCCCAGGAGTGGTATCGCTGGATCCTCTGGGAATTTCATGCCCAGTTTTCTGAGGAACAGCCAGACTGCTTTCCAGAGTGGTTGTATCAGCTTGCAATCCCACCAGCAGTGGAGCAGTGTTCCTCTTTTTCCACTTCCATGCCAACAACTGCTGTCTCCTGTGTTTTTGATATTAGTCATTCTGACTGATGTGATGTGGAATCTCAGGGTTGTTTTGATTCGCATTTCCCTAGTGAATAAGGATGTTGGACATTTCTTTAGGTGCTTCTCATCCATTCAACATTCTTCAGGTGAGAACTCTTTGTTTAGTTCTCTACCCCCTTTTTTAATAGGGTTATTTGGCTCTCTGGTGTCTAACCACTGTGTTCTTTGTATATATTGGATATTAGCCCTCTGTCGAATGTAGGGTTGGTAAAGATCTTTTCCCATTTTGTCATGTAGAAGAATGCAAATCGATCCATTCTTATCTCCTTGTACTAAGCTCAATTCCAAGTGGCTATCTATTCTTTAATGCTTCAATGAAGAGTGATTCTTTTTGGTTAAATTCTGTCTTCAGAATACATTTGGATGATCTGCTCAGAAAGGGAAAACTATCAATCACATCATGTGGATAATTTCAGAATGGCTACCTTTAGAGTCGTGAGGTACTCTTTGACAGAGATAGATTGCACTCCTCTACTAAGTCCCATTATGAAATAGCAAATTGACTCTACAGGGAAAGTGAATATTTAAATAGAGATAAGGAGTGGTTAAAGAGCAGGCAACATTTGATGCTAAGGAGGAAAGAAATCCAAAAAAAAAAAAAAAAAAAAAATCCCAACATGAAAAGATAGTAGAAAACTGAGAATGAAAGTATTTAGACATACAAAATACAGAGAATGAGAGGCACCTTGAATATATCCATAAATAACATTATTGAGTATGTCACATGGGTCAACTTAAGGAAGATAGACCCACATAAGGGAATTTTGTAAGAAATATGTAGCATATGACTTGTAGTTGATGTCATTAAAAGATCATTAAATAGTGGCACAGGTTAATCATGCTCTTTTCTAAAACTGAGAGTTCTGAGAAGAAATACACCATTCCAATCATGCTAGAAAAAAGATACTACGGGATAATACATCATAACAAATGTGTCATTGACTGTCTAATGACAGTAATGGTTCTGGACAGTAAGCATGTTAATGGACTAAATTTACTCATAAGAGACTCTAAGTTTCATTTTTGTGGAGTGAACACCAGGGTCAATAATTGAGAGAAGATTCATTGGTAAACTAGATGCAATCAAAGGAATAACACCCATCAGTGGTCCTCTAACATAGGCAAAAAAAATAGACCAACCTATTCATTTGGATAAAATTTTCTACAATAGGTAATTTTCAAGCATACATTTGGTATCACCAAAATTATTTCACTGAATTATGAATCAATCAAGTGATTCTCTGAAAATTAACACATTGGTTGACTGGAAAATTTTGAAATATGTTTGAATTCTTGATTTAAATGCAATTAAATAGTCACACTGAACTTAACTAAATTGATAAGCTCAGAGTGGCAGGAGTAAAACTTTATTTAATAACAATTAAATGAATGATCTTGTGTCTTATGAGAGTAAACAATATTATTTTGCTTTTATCTGTATTATTATTGAATGATTTCACTAGGGAAACCTTGTGTTTCCATGCATGTTTTATGTATTTGTGCCTGTGCACATATGTGCACATAACTGTGGAGATTTGAGTCTGGTGATCAATGAGTTTCTCATTGAACCCTCACTGTGCTATTGACACATTGTCTTTCATGCAAGTTGAAGTACATTGACTATTCTAGAGTGAATCACTAAAGAGCCACAGAGTTGTGAGTGTTTCTACTTCATCAGAAAAAAAAAAACGTTTGGACATGTACTCTGGTATAACATGTATATAACACATTTATTAAAGAGGGAAAAGCTGTAATAACCAAGAGGACCATGCAATTTATTTGAGATTGTATTTCCTAGTAATGCCAGTTCTACCAGTAAAGTCTTAGAAACATGACAGGTTAAACAAGGGTTAAAAAATGTCCAACAAGGTGTCAATGCCACATAAAAATCTACAGTCTACTGAAGAATGTTCAAACAGGGAGAAATAGAGTTTTGCAAAGGAGTTGTGTAAAAATTGGTTATCTAATAAAAAATGGACAGCTCTAAACACATATGCATATAAGTATTTTATACAGATTGAGCAAATTAAATTTGTATATTTAGGGAAATATATGTTCTTATGTATGGATGTAAAAAGATTTAAAACGAAAAGATGCCATTAATTTGAAAGAGAGCAAAGAGATGTATGGGGAGGGTATTGTAAGAAAGAAAGGGAATTGACAAAGGATGAAATTATTTTATAATATCAAAAACAGGAAATTATTAAAGCATGCATTTTGATTGATAATGCAAATATTATTTTTGTCATATTCAAGTATTCTCCTTTTACTTCAATTTCTGCTCTTTGCATGCTCACTGATTTTTGTGTCATCATTTCTTTTAAGCAGTCAAATACTATTGACGTTGCTCCGTGTACTTTATTCCAGTGAAACTGTTACAAAAAATAGCCACACGATTAAGGAAACTAACACTTCCTCATCCAGTAGTTATTACAAAAACATTCCAAGCCATTGGTGGCTTGGTGTTTGTTTAATTCAGCCTACAAGCTGGATGTTGTCGGGTTTCTGCTTGAGTAGGTCTTGTTTGTAGCAGCCACAACCACCTGAAGTTCATAAATGTAGTGATCCAATTTCAATGTAGAGATTTACAATGTATGCCCTTATAGACTATCTTCTACCTGTTTCATGATGACACCTAAGACTTTTGCAGCATTTAGAGTGAAATTTAGGAAGCCATTTTAGGGATAAGAACTCTCAAGTATTTTATAGTTTGCTCCATGACTGATTTTGGGTATTTTAATTTTTAGCCATCACTGAAAAAGAAAATTAATTTTTTTTATTAGAGTCCATACCCTGATAAGTTGACTCTACTTCACTGGAAGATCAACTATCCCAAAACAAATATGGCAACAAAATGTAGTTTTGGTTGGCTTACAGTAAATAAAAGACAAACAGATGGGTAGATAATGAATATGGGAATAGAAAGAATTAGGGAAGCAGGTGATTATGATCAAAATATCTTATAAAACTAAAGCCTATCAAAGAAATAACAAGGAAAATACTGGGTTTTATAATCTGTGACAATCATGTCAATTCAATGGAACACAGCAACTAGAAAAACTCTAAGGCAACAAGACATACATCTTTGAAATTGAATTCTACCCAATTACACTACTAATTAGCGTGACCATTGAGTTATATGGCCATGTGCATAAAATCAGGTTTTATTTTCTGTCTTATATAATGAGGTTTCTCTCTCCTGGCAGAGATAATTCTTCCTATGTAGTACCTACCTATTTCCATCATAAAATGTTTAATAAAGGAAATCACCACAGAAGAGGAATAAAAAGAATGTCTAGAACTGGGTTTAAATTTTAACTCTTGAGACCCCAGGGAGTGGGGAGGTCTGGTGGGGTAACTAGGAGGGTGGGGACATCTTGGAGATGGGTGAGGAGGTATGGGATGAGGATCAGTCAGAGGGCAGACCTGGATAGGAATAAAGTCTAGATTGTAAAAAATGTTTAAAGAATAAAAAAGAATTTGTAAAATTTAAAAGAATATTAGCTCACATTTAAGATAATCTAATACATCTATGCATGGTAATGATGCATCCTTATGGATATAGCTCTTATATTACAGCAGACTGGATTCTTATTCAGTATCACAATTAAGGCTAATATACCTTGAGGACATTTAAGAGAGTGCATAGTATACTCTGTGCACTTGGATTGCAATTTAACGTGTCCTTTAATGAACAGTGAAATAACAATTTTAGTTGCCTTAGATTTCCATTGTAATCAGCTTTTGTTAACTAATCTTATGTATAACTTTAACTTCAAATTATGTATTCTTTTGTGACCCTGATCAAACATAATTCAATTTATAGTTATAAATGCAACAAACAAGAATCAGACAGGAAGCAACCTTATAAAATTAATGTCTAAAGTGTTGAAGATGTGAAAATATATTGCTTGCTATTATTAATCATTCTGTACTAAGGTCAATTGGGCTCAGTTGGAGTCATTGACATAGTTCCTTGTAAAAAATCATTTGGAATGTCTTATGTAATCCAAAGCAACCATTACAAATGATTTCAGAAAACTGGTTTGATGAACTAGCTAGTGAGAAAAATTTCCCAAAAGGAATCATGTCTGGAACCTTCATGTCTACTTACATGAATGTAATCATAAGGGATACAGAGAAGGATAATCATGACCAAAGTTATTACCCCATACTTTTCACCTGTATATAGAATCTCAGATGCAGAGCCCCAGGCCAGAGAGTGCTTAAGAATCCTTCAGAGTCAAACAGTGAACTAAAATGTAAAGTGCTGAAAGAAGCTCCTGTGTTCCTTAGAAGTAACTACAGCAATAAAATACAGGACACCTGGATGTGTTTATGCAAAATTGATTTGTGAGCTTCTCTCTTCCTGACACTTCATACTGCATGTTGCTCAGGCAGCTACCTTGGTGACAAGACAAAAATGGTTTCTTTGATTTTTGTCTTCTTGGTTCTGAAGATTTTCTTTGTTTTTTGTCATTTGAGTGACCCAAGGTGCTTTTGGAGAATAAAAGACACAGAAAACTATCTAGGAGATAAAGAGGCTGATTGTTTTTTTCCATTTATACAAATCGTGGTTATGTGAAGAATGATTATTTCAGTGGGAACCTAGACAAGCAGTAAGTGAATCTTTTACTTACATAAAAATGTTAACAAAGTATTCTAGAGATTCTGAGGATATATATAATCCTATGAGTCTTCTGGCTTTTCTAGCATATAACTCAAATATATATTATGTTTTCCAGATGTTTTTCCTAATTATCGTGATTTTATGGGGTAGCTTGGTGTTTGTCATTTTTCAGTCACAATTTCCAGGTAGGTGCTGAATGAATGACTCACACTATTGACTTTGCTCTTGGTGAAATTCTCTTAATATGACAATTATCATCTTATTGTGTCATGTGATGTCCCTGAGAAAAATAATAAGGTACAATGCTTTTGGATCGTTTCAAAAAGGCTACAATAATGTGGTCTTTTATTGGTCTTCTAATGTTTCTTCCTTTAGAATTGATGACCTATTCCTGTACACCAGAGGTGAGTATATTTGCCCGGACTTTTATTTACATAGATTGAAAATATACACAGATTTTGGTAAAATAATCTGTATGAAGTAATTTCAAAATCGTTGATGTTTATGAACCCTGTTGCTAAAATGAGGACTGGAAACACAATGTCTCTTCACAATAAGAATTTTTTTCCTTTTCATTCTGTTCAAACTCACTGTCATGTTTTACCTTTATTTACAATATCAGTATGTTATTTAAAGTTCTAAATTAGAAACTTATGAAGCATCTTCCTATTCCAACAGATTATTAATTTGGTAGAAGAAAAGATCTTAGAGAAAGTATGTACAAGATCTACAGTTCTTTGATCATTCAGTTCCCAGATAAAGGACATACAAACCTTATAATAATCTTTAAACGACACTACAACTGGGCAGGTATCTACCCTCTAAGCCACCAGGGTGTATATCCCCATCAATATCCCCAAGATATAATTTGGGGATATTCCATCTGGACTTCCATATCAATAACCACATAAATTTCCTTTTTATTTAGACCTAAATGGAGAATTCTTGAGGTTTGGTCTTTCGCTATGTATTGCAGATCTAAATACTAGACCCCCAAGGCCTGGATGCCTAGATGGAAGAGAGAATCTGCCTGTAAAATGTGACCTTACTACTTTATTTAAAAATACCAGTTAAATAAAGATGTCAACAGCCAATAGCTGGGCAGAACAGACATAGCCTGTGTTTGGGGTTCCTGGAGTCAGTGGAGAACTAAGAAGAAGGAATTGGGAGAAGGTAGAAGTAGGAAGCTGTCAAGAGGTAAGTGAATCATGAAAAATAACTTTGAGGCTAGCTGATTGGAGTTAAGAGCTGCCTAGATAGAACATGGAAAATTATAACTTGAGGTTGCTAATGAGGAGGTAAGTTCTCATATCACAGATGGTAGATATATGCCCAGCTCTAGTGATTAATCTTATTATAAATGTAAATGATGTGTGTCTTTTATTTGGAAAATGAATAATTAAAGATGGAATAGAAACTTGAGACTGTTGATAAATTCTTTCTACAAGAAGATGCCCATGCAAGCCATGACTTGCTATTTACTTTTTTAGGTGCTATTGTAAAGGATATTGCCTAGAGTAACTACTAACAGTTGAGAAAGGAATAACAAGAGTAATAAAGTTAGAAATTTCTTTATGTTTTCCCTAGAAAGAAAGTCATTTAAAGATTTCAAACTTTTATTTCTCATTTTTACTGCATATTTTTTGTCTATTATAATCATTCCACTTAAATCTTTTTTTCCTCTTTCCCTAACTATATAAATGTGTTTGGGTATTGTGGGGATGAGTACACTACGTGCATTTTGATTTACAATATTTCATTTTATTAATGAATGTGGTTACTGTATTTCAAATTTCATTTCAAGAAATCATAATTTCTCATATAATATGCTAGAGAAAGTGTCACAAATAGCATTCTAAATGGTCAGGTAAAAGTATACTAAAAGAGGGGCACTATATATTAGAGAATCTGGACAGGAACATTTATACTGTTATTAATTCATATAAAAGTTATGATTGATCTTCCAACAGGTTTTCTACCCCAAGAATCTTCATGACCAAAACATTTATTCATAATCTGCCCTTGTTTGTTTTGCTTTTGTTTTGTTTTATTTTTTCTTTTTGCCTTTTTTATTACATTTTTTTTTTACACTCCAGTCATTGACCTCCACACAATGTGCCCTCCCACAGTCTGTCATCCCATTTCTCCTTCCTCATTTCCCCAAGAAGATATTCCCACACCCCCTGCCCCAGACCTTTGGACCTTAAGTCTTTCCAGTATGAGCTCTAATTTAATTTCTCCCTTGAGGGACGTGAAGTTCTTGCTATATAGATCTTTAACTCTAACTTGCTTGGTTAGAGTTACCCAAAGATATTTTACATTTGTAGCTATTGTGATGGGTGTTGTGTTCCCATTTTCTTTTTCAGCCCATTTATCATTTGCATAATGGAATGCTACTGATTGAGTTAATTTTATATACAGCCATTTTGCTCAAGCTGATTGTCAGCTATAGAAGTTCACTGGTAGAATTTTTGGAGTCACTTATGTAAACTATCATATCATCTGCAAATAATGATACCTTGACTTTTTCTTTGCCAATACATATCCCCCTTGATCTCCTTTTGTTGTCTTATTGCTCTAGGTAGAACTTTGAGTACTATATTGAATATATATAGGAAAGTCTTGTCTCTGATTTTAGTATGATTGCTTCAAGCATCTCTCAATTTAACTTGATATTGGCAGTTAGTTTGTTATATATTGTTTTATTATGTTTAGATATGGGTCATAAAGTCCTGATCCTTCCAATACGTTTAACATGAGGAGTATTGTATTTTATGAAGTGTTTTTAGCATCTAATGAGATGATCTAATTAGTCACTAGTAATGAAAATTACCTTTCGGTATCTCTAGCCAAACAAGTTAAAGTTAAAGATCTATATAGCAAGAACATCAAGTCTCTCAAGAAAGAAATCAACATAGACGTCATACTGGAGAGACTTAAGATCCCAGGGTATGGGGAGATCTGACAGGGAGTATGGGAATATCTTCTTGGAGAAAGGAGTAAAGAGAAATGGGATGATGAACTGTGGGAGAGCACATTTTTCTCTTTGAGTTTGTTTATATAGTAGATTGTGCTAATGTATTATTTTATATTGAACCAATTCTGAATCCCTGAGGTGAAGCCTACTTGGTCATGGTGATGGTTTTGATGTGTTCTTGGATTAGGATTGCTAGAAGTTAATTATTTTTGCATTGATATTTATAAGCAAAATTGGTTTAAAGTTCTTTCTTTGTTGGGTCTTGTGTGGTTTAGGTATCAGGGTAATTGTGGCTTCACAGAATGAATTAGTGTTTCATCTATTTCTATTTTGTGGTACATTTTGTGGAGTTTGGTATCAGCTCTTTTTTTGGATGTTTGGTAGAATTTGCCCTAAATCCATCTGATCACGGGTTGTTTTGGTTGGGATTTTATGATGAATTCTACTTCTCTAAGACATATGGGCCTGTTTAGATAGTTTTTCTGCTCTTGATTTAACTTTGATATTTGCTATCTGTCTAGAAAATTTTCCATCCTATCTAAATTATCCAGTTGTGTTGAGTAAAAACTTTTGTAGTAGGATCTGATTTTTTTTAATTTCCTCAGTTTTTTTGTTTGTTTTTGGTATGTGTCCCTTTACTTTTTTTTCTTTTTTTTTCTTTTCTATATTTTTTCATTTACATACCAAATGATTTCCCCTTTCCTGGTTCCTCCCTCCTGAAAGTCCCATAAGCCCTATTCCCTCCCCCTGTTCCCCATTCAACCCCCTCTCACTTCTCTGTCCTGGTATTCCCCTACATCCAATCTTTCCAGGACCAGGGGTCTCTCCTTCCATCTTCTTGGAAATCTATTGATATGTGAATTGTGTCTAGGGTATTCCAAGTTTCTGGGTTAATATCCCCTTATCATTGACTGCATACCATGTGTGTTCTTTTGTGATTGGGTTATCTCACAAAGGATGATATTTTCCAGTTCTGACCATTTGCCTAAGAATTTCGTGAATTCATTGTTTTTAATTGCAGTGTAGTATTCCATTGTGTAAATATATACCACATCTTCTCTATCTATTCCTCCGTTAATGGACATTTGGGTTCTTTCCAGGTTCTGGCTATTATAAATAAGGCTGCTATGAACATAGTGGAGCATGTGTCCTTATTGCACACAGGGGAAGCCTCTGGTATATGCCCAGGAGTGATATAACAGGATCCTCTGGGAGTGTCATGCCCAGTTTTCTGAGCAACCGCCAGACTGCTTTCCAGAGTGGTTGTACCAGCTGCCAATCCCGCCAGCAATGGAGGAGTGTCCCTCTTTCTCCACATCATTGCCAACAACTGCTCTCTCCTGTGTTTTTGATTTCAGTGGAAAAAAGATAGCCTTTTCAACAAATGGTGCTTGTTCAACTGGAGGTCAACATGCAGAAGAATGCAAATTGACCCATTCTTATCTCCTTGCACTAAGCTCAATTCCAAGTGGATCAAGGACCTCCAGATAAAACCAGACACACTGAAACTAATAGAAAGGAAACTAGGGAAGAACTTTGAACATATGGGCACAGAGGTGAATTTCCTGAACAGACCTCCAGTAGATTATGCTCTAAGATCAAGAATTGAAAAATGGGACCTCATAAAATTACAAAGTTTCTGTAAGGCAAAAGACACTGTCAAAAAGACAAAGCAATAACCAACTCACTGGGAAATGATCTTTACCAAGCCTACATCCAACAGAGGGATAATAACCAATATGTAAAAAGAACTCAAGAAGTTAGACTCCAGAGAACCAAGTAACCCTACTAAAAAATGGAGTACAGAGCTAAAAAATAATAGTTCTCACCTGAAGAATATCTAATGGCTGAGAAGCACCTAAAGAGATGTTCATCATCCTTAGTCATTAGGGAAATGCAAATCAAAACAACCCTGAGATTCCATCTCATAACAGTCAGAATGGCTAAGATCAAAAACACAGGAGACAGCAGTTATTGGCGAGGATGTGTAGAAAGAGGAACACTCCTCCACTGCTGGTGGAATTGCAAGCTGGTACAACCAGTCTGGAAAGCAGTCTGGCAGTTCCTCAGAAAACTGAGCATGACACTCCCAGAGGATCCGGCTATACCACTCCTGGGCATATACCCAGAGGCTTTACCTGCATTCAATAAGGACACATGCTCCACTATGTTCATAGCAGCCTTATTTATAATAGCCAAAAGCTGAAAAGAACCCAGATGTCCCTCAACGGAGGAATGGATTCAGAAGATGTGGTATATTTACACAATGGAATACTACTCTGCAATTAAAAACAATGAATTCACAAAATTCCTAGGCAAATGGTCAGAACTTGAAAATATCATCCTTAGTGAGGTAACCCAACCAGAAAAGAACACACATGGTATGCAGTCACTGATAAGGGGATATTAACCCAGAATCTCAGAATACCCTAGACACAATTGGCGTATCAATAGATTTCCAAGAAGATGGAAGGAGAGACTCCTGGTCCTGGAAAGACTGGATGTAGGGGAATGCCAGGACACAGAGGCAAGAGGTGGTTGAATGGGAAAAAGAGGGAGAGAAGGGGGCTTATGGGACCTTCAGGGAGGGAGAAAACGGGAAAGGGAAAAGATTTGGAATGCAAATAAAAAAAACTTAGGAAAAAATATTTATCAAACAATAAAAAAAAAATAGAAACATTGGAAATTAGTATTGTATCTTATGAAGTTCCCATATTTAAGTTTTCATTTAACACACGATATCATTTTAATTTAGTTATGATTTAGCAAATATAAATTTAGAATTATCTTTTGATTACTATAGTAAAATTTAATCGTATAATTCTTTCCTTCCTATACTAGACATGGATAGATATGTGAAGTGTCCAGAGGATGAGTATGCCAACACAGATCAAACTAACTCCCTCAAGAAAGTTGTGACCTTTCTGGATTATGAAGACCCCTTGGGTATGGCTCTGGCTGCCCTGCTTCTGTTCTTTTCTACTCTCACAGCTATTGTCCTTTGTGTCTTCTTGAAACACCGAAACACTCCCATAGTCAAGGCCAATAATGAAACTCTCAGCTATGTCTTACTCATCTCCCTCATATTTTGTTTTATCTGTTCCTTGCTCTATATTGGTCATCCCAGTATGGCCAGCTGTATCCTACAGCACACCACATTTGCTATTGTGTTCACTGTGGCTGCCTCTAGTGTCTTAGCCAAGACAATTACTGTGTTACTAGCATTTAAGATCACTGCTCCTGGAAGAAGACTGAGGTGGCCACTGCTTTCAGGGGCACTTAATTACAACATTCCCATATGCACCCTGATCCAAATGATTCTCTGTGGATTTTGGCTGGTAAATTCTCCTTCATTTTTTGATGCTGATCTACACACGGTACATGGACACATTATCATTTTTGAAACAAAGTTTCAGTGATGGCCTTCTATTGTGTTCTGGGATACATGGGCTCACTTGCTCTAGCAAGCTTCACTGTAGCTTTCCTGTCCAGAAATCTACCTGACACATTCAATGAAGCCAAGCTCCTGACAATCAGCATGGTGGTGTTCTGCAGTGTCTGGATCACCTTCCTCCCAGTCTACCATAGCACTAAGGGCAAGGCTATGGTTGCTGTGGAGGTCTTCTCTATCTTGACCTCCAGTGCAGGAATACTTCTTTGCATATTTGTCCCAAAGTGCTACATTATTTTGTTGAAACCACAAGGAAATTCTTTCCTCAAGCTTAGGAAAACACATGCTAAAACTCGAAATATTAATTGAATTTAACAACTTTTAGCATATTAAACGTATCCACATGATCATCAAACTGTTTTCTATATAATTTATTAATATGCTAGGTTTCTATCCTTATAAATGTTGAAAATAAATAAAATAAAACAAAGAAATTTTAAAAGAAAATATTGCACAATAATGTCTAACATATGACTTGGGAACTACTCTATTGGATTAAACCATGTAATCAGGCCCTGTTGCACTTTTAATGCTGCTTTGGTTTTATCATTCAATCATTTTCTATCTGAAAATTGGTACTTGCTTGTACAAATTATTTCGTTTGAAACCTGTTTTCCAGTACAAATAGTGTATTTTTATTAGACACCATAAAAAATCTTACCATAATAAGGAAAACCTATATATTGATTAAGAACTGCAATTAAATCTATAAAACAAATTAAATAATTTTCTATGGGATGTGGTATCTCAGTGCTTGAGATGATAAAGATAACAAGGAGGGCTGTCAGGATGATTGAATCTTACTCAGAATTTGTCAGTGGGAGGGAGGAGAGGATCATCTCAAAGATGTGCCAGAAACCTGGGATTGGAGAGGCTTCAAAGTGTATAGGAGGGTTACTTTAGCTGAGATTCCTAGCATTTGGAGATACTAAGCCTAAAATGGCCACATCCTATAGCCAAGCAGGACTCCCAGTCCCAGATAAGGACACCAACCTCACACCAAAACCTTCAACCAAAATTTTTCCTGACTACAAGAAGTACTGGGATAATGATGGAACAGAAACTGAGGTAATATCTAACAAATTACTGAGCCCATGTAAGTCTCATTCCATGGGCAAGAACTAATCTACTCTGTTATGCTAGCAGACAGGAACCTAGCATAATTTTTCTCTGAGAGACTCCACTCAGTAACTGAGAGAGCATAACCACAGACTCAATGCTGAATACTGGACAAAGGTCACCATGTGCTGTGGAAGACTTGAAGGGATGATTGAGGAATCCAAATGGGTCACAGACTCCAGAAGAAGACACACAAAGAAAACTAACCTGAAGAGTTAGGGGTTCTCAGAAATGAATCACCAATGAACACACATGGAATGAACCTAAGCTACCTGCACAAATGTAGCAGAAGTGCATCTTGGTGTCTATGTCTGTTTCCAAACAGCTGGAGCAGGGCAGTGTCTGTCCCTGACTATGTCTGTTACCTGCCTTTTGATCCTGTTGCCATGACTAGATACCATATCTGGTCTCTTTGAGAGAAGATATGACTAGTCCTGAAGTGACTTGATGTGTGAGTGTGGGTAGAGCCCCTTGGGGTTTCCTTCTCAGAGGAGAAGGAAAGGGAAGAAAATGAGAAGAATATATATAAAGGGAGGAATCAGACAGGATTCCTGTGATCAGGATATAAAGAGAATAAACAAATATATAATGGGGAAAAAAGGTTCACTTGAACTTTTATGTCCTTGATAAAAAACATTATGAAAATTAGAATTCAAGCAAAGAAGGAAAACTCAATAACAAATTTCTGCACCTAAATACAGATGAAATATCATTATATGCTTATGGTCTTTAAAATCTCCTTACTTAGTAATAACTTAATAAATCACTTACTTTAAAGTCCTGGAAAAAGTAATGATGTTATGACATTACTGTTTCCTGTTTCAGTTATGAATATTTCCTAATATAAAAATATTTCATGATTTAGATATTGAAATACTGTTGAAAACCACATAGTTGAGAATGTAAATGGGCCTATAAGAGTGCTATTATTTTGCTAACTGGTCATAGTAACATATGCCTTTCTAAGTAATTAAATTGATATTCTAGGACATATTTTTCTATCAAATTTAGTCATTGAAGCTTTTTTAAATGATATACAGCAGTCAACTTAGAAATTCAAATTGGTTTGTAGTACTGAAAATAAAGACTAGGTGCTCTAACTTAAATAGAATAGCTAAACCTTCTCACCATCATACCTTAAGTAAAGTCTTGGCATGGGAAGCAGAAGAAATTAAGAGCCTCTGACTAAGGAGAGCTATGAAATGCTATCTTTATAATATGACATTGCACTTGAAGTTCTGATTACTAAACAAAACGTACACAAGATTAAAAAATGAGGAGAATGCTAGGCCAGGGAAGTGGAAGTGGGTGGTTAGGTGGGGGAACATCCTCATAGAAGCAAGGGGAGGGGGGATGGAATAGGGGGGTTTTGGAGGGGAAACCAGGAAAGGGGATAACACTTGAAATGTAAATAAAGAAAATATCTAATAAAAAAAGTGAAAATCCTAGCATTCTTTGGAGATCTTCTTTAGGACCCTCCAGCATTCTATGAGCTATAGACAATAAGGAATGGCTATGGGAGGAAAACTCATTCTTTTTGACAATGTGGTTTTTATTTTAGAATCTTCCTCTCTAGATAATTGTCTTAAATCTATGCACAGTTTGGCATCACTGACTGAATTTATTGAGTTATCAAAAATGAAAGTCAAGCAGTTGGGAAAGTATGTGTTAAATGTGGTGAAAGTTGTTTCTTTAGGGAAAGTAAGATTGTGTTACATTGATTATTGTATGAAATAATCAAAAAGAAACAAATTTAAAATGTCATATAGGCGATTATTTATCTGTCTTCTATATTTTGAAGTTGAGTGTTCTCAGTATTAAATTTAAGGGACCAAGGCCTTTTAAGACATTTTGTGCTAAAATGATGTGGTATTATAGCAATTATTAAGGTCAGATAATCTATATGATCAATTATAATATGGGAAAAGAGAGATCCTGACACTTGAATGCTCATATAAGCTGAGAATAATATTAAAATGCAGCAAAAGGAATGATGATTCAAGAACACTTACTAAACTCAGAACTACTTTAGGTCATATATAAAAAGAAATAGTAAAGTTAAAAACTATAGTGTAGATTGGAATTATAGAACTTGAAAATTCTATAAGTTTATTGTCACATTCTTCTGGAAAAGATATGGGTTTTTCATGGCTTGTTCCATGGGTATAGTAGTGAATAATACACAATTTATGAAGAGCTGGAAAATCTTTTCTTAATTCATTACTTAAAGGAGACAATCCCTTTAAAGAAACTCTTTGATTTCCTTAAAGAATGTTGTTACTGGAATAACTATCAGTGAAATTATAGACACGGTGATATCCTTTTGGCGATAATAACACTTTAAGAGAACTTGTTGGACAATATTTGAATATATTATACATTTTAAGAAAGACCTATCTATTTAGTTCTGCTATTTTGTGAAATAGAATGAATACTATTAACAATGTGCTAGTGATTTAGCCTTTTGAAATGCTTACAGACGCTCTTGAGTTTTATTGTATTACAAAACTCTTCTTAGGTAAATTCAACATATATATTATGGACAGATATATAAAGAATCATAAATAAAATGAAATAAAATAAAATGAAGTATGCAAACCATCTAAGTCCAATTGAATGACAGTCAATATTTTGGTATCACCTAAAAGAAAAAAGTTGAGAGGTTACTTATAGTAACAGAAATACTAAAGTCCACACCAGCATGGACCAAATAACACAAAACTGCTATACTCCTCAAAATGTTGGAGGCAAAGGGTTCATTCCAAAAATCCTCTAGTCTAAAGAACTTCTAGGCAGCTTTGTACGTTTCTTGTTCTTCCAGGCAGCTGATATGGTTTCACTGTCTTCTTTGCAACTGTTCTTCACTGACAAGCTTCAGCTCATCTAAGGATTTTTGCTTTGCTTTATTTGTTTAGTCGTGTTGTGTTGTGTTGTGTTGTGTTGTGTTTTGTCCAAGTGGAACACTCAGCTTTTATTTTTTTCCTTTGCCAGGGATAGGCCTAGCCAGTTTGTTGAGTTTTGGGGAGTTCCTAAAGACATTTTGTTTTGTTTGTTTACATTTCTACTTTAGGAGCTTCCAGCATGGTGGAAAGTTCTATTCTGAAATTAAACTGTTATACAATACTCCACTCTTTCCTCTGTTTCTCATATCCTTTCTTACTCTTCTCCAATTTTCCCTGAGTCATAGAGGGAGTGATTTTAGATGTCTTTGAATGGTTAAGAAAGAGTCTACCTTGTCACAGTAACAAATATTTGATTTTAGTATCTTCACCAGTAGTTATGAATTGAGGTTGAAAATAGCTAACACTGAAGTATAGGTGTAAGCACTCTCACAGGCATATCACACCAACCTAGAAAAACTACAGATGTAGCTTTTATAGACACAGGATTTTGCCCTATCTTAGAGCAACAGACTTAAAATCCCTTTTAGTGGATGGGCCATGACTTCTATTGGAAGAATGTTATTCTCATTCATGATAATTGACCAACTATTGTACAAGCAGACATAAACTGCATTTTATATTTGCAGTTTAGCATGTAGGCTTAGTCAAGCAAGAATGTTGGCACAGTTCACCAGTAGCCTCCATGAAACTACCATACCTAATGTTAAAGTCAGCCAACATGATAGTTTTCAGTCTAATCACAGCTTAACTTTTGGTGCCCTACAATCAAAGTATACATTTGAAGTATTTTTAGCCATATGCTTTACCATTTAGTACTGGCATAAAAGGAAGCACAGTAGGAATAATGGCTTTTATAATTTGTGTTGTTTCAGGGGCTCCCCTGGTTTATAGCTTACTGGAAGGTTAACAAACTCCTAGCACTATCATTTTTATTCTATAACCTTATGGCCACAGAAACTGTCATTTTTCAAACATATAGTATATCTTTTGGATTTTTAAAAATTTATTATTTTATTTTAATATTTTTGTTAACTAAGTAGCTGTAGTGTTACAAGATATTTGGAAGTATGATTGCATTTGTCTGTCTCTCCAATGGTTTTCCCAATCCATAAATCACTCTGTCATTAACATTATGCCATTTATACAATAGTCTTTTTTCCAAATGATAGGGTGAACAAGGCAATATCCTAAACTCCTATCATATAATAAATATTGGGGTAACAAAACAACCTTCCCATGTCACTGTCAAAGTCTGTTGTAGTCTGTTTTCAGCAAAGGTCAGGTAATCCCAGAAATTTGCAACTAAGAAGATAAAGAATTCTGTCCATGTGCATTAATTGCTTCTTCCAAGTTTTGTTATAAAGCATTGATATTGCTTAATTAAATAGTCGTCTGTGATCCTCAGTCTTTCTGAGACATTACATTTGCATGTCTTTGATTTCTCCCATAGAACCTTCATACATTTCTCTAACACTGATCAGCTTAGTATATCTGACTTCATTAGCACAGATCTTCTGAGCACCAATCATGATTGTAGCCATACTGCACATTAAAGTACCTGCTCACTCATAGATTTTAGTGGCACTGAGATAGTACTCTGAGTATAGGTATTGTCTCTCACTGGGCAAGAAAAAGTATTTCTACACCAAGGATAAATTTTGATAGAGGGGAATATAACCTTTTTATACTGGGGTGATAGTTACCTAACTCTGGGAAAGGCTTGATCATTTTTACCTGTGTTGGTCTAGTTGGTTATTATTGTTTTGTTTTTGTTTTGATTTTCACTCAAAGATATTAGCACACATTTGGGCTTTCTATCAATATTTTCCTTAGGAACACCAGCTCAACCAAAATATTCCCACATTTCTTTCTTTTCTTTCTTTCTTTTCTTTTCTTTCTTTTCTTTTTTTAACTAGATAAATTCTTTTTTTACATTTCAAATGTTGTACCTTTTTCCTTGTTTCCCCCGCGAAAATCCCCTAACACTTCACCACTCTCCCTATTCACCAATCAACCCATTCCTACTTACCTGTCCTGGTATTCCCCTGTACAGCTGCATCGAGCCTTCTTGGGACAAAGGGCCTCTCCCCCCTTTGATGTCCAACAAGGCCATCCTATGATGCTTATGCATCTAGAGCCATGGGTCCCTCCATGTGTATTATATGGTTGATGGATTAGTCCCTAGGAGCTCAGGGGATACTGGGTGGCTCATACTGTTGTTTCTCCTATGGCAATGCAAACCCCTTCAACTCCTTGGGTCCTTTCTCTAGCTTCTACTTTTGGGACCCTGGGCTCAGTTCACAGCTGCTTGAGATTTTCCCCCTCTATATTTGTCATGTACTGGCAGAGCCTCCCAGGTGACAGCTATATCAGGCTCCAGTCAGCAAGTAGTTGTGGGCATACACAATAGTGTCTGGGTTTTGTTTCAGTATATGGGAAGTGACCCTACAGCTAGGCATTCACTTGGTGGTGTTTCCCTCAGACTCTGTTCCACATTTTGTCTCTGTATCTTCTCCAGTGGGTATTTTGTTTCCCCTTCTGAAACGGACCAGAGTACACATACTTTGTTCTTCCTTCTTCTTGAGATTCACTTTATTTGTGAATGTGTCTTGTGTATTCCAAGTTTGTGGGCTAATATCCACTTATCAGTGAGTGCATACTGTGTGCTTTTTTGTGATTGGGTTACCTCACTCAGGATGATATTTTCTCATTTCCACCCATTTGCCTAAGAATTTTATGAATTCACTGTTTTTAATTGCTGAGGAGTATTCCAATATGTAAAGGCACCACATTTTCTGTATCCATTGCTCTGTTGAGGGACATATGAGTTCTTTCCAGCTTATGACTATTGTAAAAATGCTGCTATGAACATAGTGGAGTGGGTGTAATCACTGCATGCTGGAAAATCCTCTGGGTATATTCCCAGGAATGGTATAGCAGGGTCTTCTGCCCAATTTACTGAGGAACCAAAAACTCATTTCCACAGTGGTTATACCAGCTTACAATCCCAGCAGCAGTGGAGGAGTATTCCTCTTTCTCCACATCCTCACCAGCACCTACAGTCTCTTGAGTTTTCAATTTAGCTAAAACAGACTGGTGTTAGGTAAAATCTCTGATTTGTTTTGATTTGCATTTACCTGACAAGTAGGATGTTGAACATTTCTTTGGTGCTTCTCAGTCATTTGATATTCCTCAATTGAAAATTGTTTAGCCCTGTACCCTATTTTTAATAGGGTTATTTGGTTCTCTGGAGACTAACGTCTTGAGTTCTTTGTAAATATGGGATATTAGCCCTCTGCGGATGGAGGGTTGGTAAAGATATTTTCCCAATTTGTAGGTTGTCATTTTGTCCTGTTGACAGTGTTCTTTGCCTTACAGAAACTTTATAATTTTATTAGGTCCCATTTGTTACTTCTTGATCTTAGAGCATAAAGCTATTGGTGTTCTGTTCAGGAAATTTTCCCCTGTGCCCATGTGCTTGAGACTCTTCTCCAATTTCTTTTCTATTAGTTTTAGTATGTCTGGTTTTATGTGGAGGTCCTTGATCCACTTGGACTTGAGCTTTGTACAAGGAGATAAGAAAGGATTGATTTGTATTCTTCTACATGCTAAATGCCAGTTGTCCTTGTTCTTGTCCCATTGTTTCTCCTCTCTTCCCTTCCTTTTCCCTCTCTTTCCACGTGGTCATGGCCAGCTCTCATCTCTCTATCTTTTCTTTCTCTCTTTACTTCTCTATCTCTTTTCTTTTCTTATTTTGCTATAATAAAGCTTTGAAACTATGAACTGTCTCTTCTTATCAAAACCTGCAGTGTAAGAGCAAGGAACAGGCCTCAGCATTACCAGCCCCAGGAAAGAACCAAGCCTCATCCCAGCCAGCCTTCCTCAACAGGAACCTGTGAGGCTCATGCCAAAAAGGCACCACCTTCTGAGCAAGGAACCCCTTCCCTACTAGCCAGGCAGCTTCTAGATCTACAGATACTCAGGTGCCCACCTTCCCTACCCTGGTTAGTAGGCTTCATTACAGAGATGCAGGGATGGTTAAATATATGGAAATCCATCAATGTAATCCACAACACAAATAAATTCAAAGAAAAAAAAAACACCTTGTCATTTCATTAGATGCTGAAATAGCATTTGAAACAATTCAACATCCTTTCATGTTAAAAGTCTTGGAAAGATCAGGAATCCAAGTCCATACCTAAATATAGTAAAAGCAATATACAGAAAACCAGTAGCCAACATCAAACTAAATGGAGAGAAACTTGAAGCAATCCCACAAAAATAAGGGACTAGACAAGGCTGCCCTTTCACTACATATGTACTCAATGTAGTACTTGAAGCTTCTTTTCTTTTTATTCACATTAGTCTTTGAATCACCCACACAGACTCCTTCCTTTGTTTTATATACTTACTCTCTCATCTAGGATCCTTTCTCACTTTAAAAACTCCCTTTACATGCTTGTCTAAGTCAATGAGATCAACCAAAGCCTTTAAGAGGGAGGGAAGGGGGCTTATGGGACTTTCGGGGAGGGAGGAAATGGGAAAGGGGTAATGATTTTGAATGCAAATAAAAAAAAAAACTTAGAAAATAAAATTAAAAAAAAAAAGAAACCAGGAAAAAAATCTGAGCTTTCCCTAATAAATATAAAATATATAAGCAAAAAAAAAATTCTTGCTGACCAAAGGACTCAACCAAGCCATTAAAATTCTATACCAGTCTCAAGGTTCCCGGGGGATCATCCTCTTCTTTAACTCCTCTGTGAAGTGACTTCAATCTGACCAGTAAACTGTGGTTCATTCATAGAATTTATGAATCCTAGTTCCCTTAGTGGCATCTGTGCATCTTATATGATCCTCTAGATATTGCTATATGTGAGAGTTCTGATGTAGATAAACAAATATCTCTTATAGAATTGATGACAGTATATCAGATGTGTATTGCCTGATACTCTTGCAAATTATGCAGCCTTTACCTATATGAAAGGTGAAAAGTTATCACACATTTTCTGCCTCTACAGTAATCAGACTGGTCACATCTACCCTCATATCCAACATCCTTGCAAGTCATGCTCTTTTATTACTTGTTTAAAAGTCTTCTTTTATACAGACATACCTTAACATATTAAATGCAGATTACTATTATTACCTTTTTAATATTTAAAGCTTAAAACTTCAGCTTATACTACCTCCCAACTCCATTAACCTGACTAATTCTATCCTACACCCCGCCAGGATGCCAGGTCTACCTCTCTGTACCACTCTGAATATCAAGCCACCTCTTGAGTATGCTGTCAACATCTCCCACCTTCACTTTCATCTCTGAGTGTCCCTATCTTTGTCTGGAAGTCTCACTTTCCATTTCCTGCTCAATAATTTGCAGTCAGGTCTTTATTAAAGCTTATGGATAAGTAAGGAAGGATTTATGTTTCCAAAAATATGAACCCAGTGATGGGCTATAGAAATAACAATAGCAACAGCTTGCAGGTACTCAGCTCTCAACCAGTTTAACAATCAATACTTGAATATACAGAGACAACCTTAGGACAAAATACAAAATTTACTCCAATAGTAAGAGTACTTCCTGCTGATTGGGGATATACAGTGCCATGGGGAAAGTTTGATGTTCTCCATAAAGATATAACATTTCTTTGTATTCTTTTTGCACAAACACTTGCAAAACCATACTGCAGTCAACAACAACTAATAAGCAACTAGAGCAGAAGTAGGAGGAATAGCAGAAGCTACAACCCCACTCAGGACTGTAGCATTTATATATCCTTTCAATAGTCCCTGGAATTCCAAATGTCCAACCATTTGCAGAAACTATCTGCAGTTGTCAAAATCATTCTCCTTGTACAGCATGTGGCAAGTCATAAAAGTTTCTATGTAAAATAGTAAGCAGCCCCATATCCCCATACTTGAGATTAAAACAAACATATCTTTATTCTATATTTCTCTTTTTAAATTCTTACTACAAGATATAATTTTCTCTAAGAGTCCATCAACTGAACAGTTGACAATAATGCATTGAAGGGCCTTATATTCAAGGTTATTGTGGCAACACAGATTAGATTTTAAGGTTTTAAATAAAACAAAATGTATATTTTGCCATTTGTATGAAGAGATCAGAAGTGTTAGAAGAGAGGAGCATTATGACAAAAGCACATATAAAATAAGCACTATCAAGAACTAAAACAGAGGAATATTAATTTTTAAATGTCAATGAAGATTCTCATAGGATATGAAATATGAAATTTTACCACATCGTACTTATTGATTGATTTCAGTTGTTAGTGCCACAGTAGAGAGATAAGCTCATTAAGATGCTAAGCCTTTGTTTTCTAAAGGAGCAGAGGGGTTCAAGCATTCTTGAAAATTACTGACACCCAGACAATTATTCCTCTATATAGTCACAAGGTGGAGGCAAAGATCTATGACTAAGCGCTTCTCTTTTAATGAAATAGCTCTGTTAGGTTTAATTCCTGCCAAAATATAAAAATCAATTCCTTTGACTATAGTTAGTCATGATCAAATGTTAAAACTCCAGATTTGCCAGGAGTGTATTAGGAACAAGGTTAGTACAGCTTCAAGCTGTCCCTCAGCATCAAGTGCAGATTCTCTTGAAAGTCAATGCTTCTGCAAGATACAAAATGTCTTATAACAATTTCACAGCCTCTACTAATTGATCCAAACAAAGCAAAGACTGATGAAACACTTGACTAAAAGCCAGACACAAATGCTTTACTATTTATCTCACTTAAAGACAGAATTAAAATCTTTAGTTTACATATCACTTAAAGCCAGACATGAAGGATTTACACTTCCCTACATCTTTCCCATTTCTGTTTTAAGCAGATTTGTTAGGGGGAACAAGTCTGTTAGAGATTATGAAGTTGTATAGTACATATGGTCTTTTGTCTATCTAGTTATCTAACAATTATATGCAAACATGACAAAGCCAGTAAAATTATCATGACAAAGGGGATAATAAAAATAACAAGAGCAAGAAATGTATTGAAATTATTTATTGGATTAAGTGAAGCTGCAGCATCTGCAATATGCTCTGTAATATTCCTACAAATAACATTAGGCAGTTTCTTTGAAAATGTTTATGCAATTTCTTCCTCTAAATAATAAATCATTTGAAAAGAATAAGTATGACCCAACAAATGAATTTTAACATTTCATAATCTTATCTGCTCTCATTGAATATATCCCCAATGAATGGTATAGTTGTCTCCATTTAGCTTTATCAATATCTCTTTCCCTACCTGTCTTACTTTTTTGGTCCAAAGTTCAGAATCCATATGTTAGTCTTTGGCAGTTTGAACTATATTATAAATAATAATTCCAGAAGTGGTAGCAGTATCAGTTACTGGGAGAATCCCTAGGACCACGGTGATTATCAATCCCATCATCCATCAAATTCTTCTTGATATTCTTTAAACAATCTTCTAGAGTTCTTTGTATATAGTGGATATTAACCCTCTGTTGGATGTAGGGTTGGTAAAGATCATTTCCTAGTTAGTTGGTAGCCACTTTGTCTTTTTGACAGTGTCTTTTGGAGTTCTATTCAGGAAATTCTCCCCTGTGCCAATATGTTCAAGGTTCTTCCCTAGTTTCCTTTATATTATTTTCAGTGTGTCTGGTTTTATGTGGAGTAAAACTCCAGAGAACCAAGTAACCCTATTAAAAAATGGGATACAGAGCTAAACAAAGAGTTCTCACCTGAAGAATATCTAGTGGCTGAGAAGCATCTAAAGAGATGCTCATCATCCTTAGTCATTAGGGAAATGCAAATCAAAACAACCCTGAGATTCCATCTCACACCAGTCAGAATGGCTAAGATCAAAAACACAGGAGACAGCAGTTGTTGGCGAGGATGTGGAGAAAGAGGAACACTCCTCCACTGATGGTGGGATTGCAAGCTGATACAACCACTCTGAAAAGCAGTCTGGCGGTTCCTCAGAAAACTGGGCATGACACTCCCAGAGGATCTGGCTATACCACTCCTGAGCATATACCCAGAGGCTTTACCTGCATACAATAAGGACACATGCTCCGCTATGTTCATAGCAGCCTTATTTATAATAGCCAGAAGCTGGAAAGAACCCAGATGTCCCTCAATGGAGGAATGGATTCAGAAGATGTGGAATATTTACAAAATGGAGTACTACTCTGCAATTAAAAACAATGAACTCACGAAATTCCTAGGCAAATGGTTAGAACTTGAAAATATCATCCTTAGTGAGGTAACCCAATCACAAAATAACACACATGGTATGCAATCACTGGTAAGGGGATATTAAACCAGAATCTCGGAATACCCTAGACACAATTCGCATATCAATAGATTTCCAAGAAGATGGAAGGAGAGACCCCTGGTCCTGGAAAGACTGGATGTAAGGGAATGCCAGACAGAGAAGGGAGAGGGGGTTGAATGGGGAAAAAGGCATGGAAGGAGGCTTATGGGACTTTCAGGGAGGGAGGAAACGGGAAAGGGGAAATGATTTGGAATGTAAATAAAAAAAACGTAGAAAATAAAAAAAAATTCTTCTGTACCAGCATCATCAAAGGAAAGTCTTTCCATGGTCTAGAAAACCTCATGGTTATCTACACTGTTGATCTTACTTTAAGAATATATAAATTTTCAAAGCTAATATCTAAAGACATTCTAGCATTGACACAGGTATGAAATTTACAGGATGTGCAAATGATGTTATAATTATTAGGCTGCTATTGCACAGGCTCTTTTAATAACAGATAAAGGTAACAGCACAGAAGCCATAAAGTTATTACTTTGATATAATTAAAGGACAAATTAAATTTGTCATTTATTAAGGTTTAATTTTCTCTTTATTATTAATTATTTTATTCATTTACGTTTCTAATGATATACCCTTTCTGGGTTCCCCTCAAAAAAATCCCCATCCATGCCCCCCTTGCCTCTCTGAGGGTGCTCCTCCACCTACGCACCTACTCTTGCCTCCCTACTCTAGCATCTCCCTAGGCTGATGCATCAAGCCTCCATAGAATCAAGGGCCTCCCCTCCCATTGATGTCAGATAAGGCCATACTCTGCTCCTTTTGTAGTTGAAGTCATGGATCCCTTCATGTATACTCTTTGGTTGATGGTTTAGTCACTGGGAGCTCTGGGTAGTCCAGTTAGTTGATATTGTTCTTCCTATTGGGTTGCAATACCCATCAGCTCATTCGGTCCTTCCCATAGCTCTTCCACTGTGGTCCTTAGCTCAGTCCTATGGTTGGCTGTGATTAGTCCCATGCCAGCAAAGCCTCTCATGGAATAACCATACCAGGCTCCTGTTAACAAGCATTTTGTAGCATCAGCAATAGTATTGGGGTTTGGTTGATACAGAAGGGCTGGATCACTAAGTTGGGTGCTCTCTGAATGGCCTTTCCTTCAGTTTCTGCTCCATCTTTTTGTTGTCCTAGCATTTCGTTTAGACAGGAACCATTCTGAGTTAAAAATTTTGAGAAAGGTGGGTGGCCCTATCACTCAACTTGAGGCCATGCCTACATACTGAGGGTGTTCTTTACAGGTTATATCTCCTCTTTGTTGGGTATTGTGGCTAATGTCATCCCTTTTGGGTCCTGGACGCCTCTCATTTCTCTGGCATCTGGGACTTTCTAGTAGTTAAGTCCAAGTGGATTAAGGACATCTACATAAAACCTGATACAGAGAAACTTATAGAAGAAAAAGTGGGAAAGAGACACAGGGAAAAAATTTTCTGAACTGAACATGAATGTCTCAGGAGCTAAGAACAACAAATGACAAATGGGACCCAATAAAACTGAAAAGTTGCTGACTCTGCATCTGATGGACAGCTAATATCCAAAATATACAAGGAACTCAAGAAGATAGACTCCAGAGAACCAAATAACCCTATTAAAATGGGGTACAGAGCTAAACAAAGAAATCTCAACTGAGGAATCTTGAATGGCTGAGAAGCACCTAGAGAAATGTTCAGCATCCTTAGTCATCAGTGGAATGCAAATCAAAATGTCCCTGAGATTCCACATCACTTGAATCAGAAAGGCTAAGATCAAAACCTCAGGAGACAGCAGATGCTGGTGAGGAGGTGGAGAAGGAGGAACACTCCTCCATTGCTAGTGGGATTGCAAGCTGGTAATAACACTTTGGAAAACAATCTAGTAGTTCCTCAAAAAATTTTAAATAGTCCTACCTGAAGACCCAGCTATACCACTACCTAAAAGGCGTTCCAATATATAACAAGGGCACATGCTCCAGTATGTTTTTAGCAGCTTTACTTATAATAGCCAGAAACTGGAAACAACCAAGGTGACATCCAGCAGTATAATAGATACAGAAAATGTAGTACATTTACACAATGGAGTAGTACTCAGCTATTAAAAACAATGGCTTCACAAAATTTTCAGGCAAATAGACAGAAACAGAAAATATCATTCTTGGAGAGATAACCTTGAAGGAAAAGAACACATGGTATGTACTCACTGAAAGTGGATATTGGTCCAAAAGCTCGGAAGACTCACAATACAACCCACAAACCATATGAAGTTCAAGAAGAAGGAAGACAAAAGTGCAGATTATTCAATACTACTTAGAAAGGGGAACAAAATGATCATGGGAGATCGAGGGAGGGAAGGAAATGGGAGGAAGAGAAGAGGGTAGGGAAAATAGGGAGCAAGAACAGATATGGAAAGGAACAGGACAGAATTACCGAGGGTTAGGAATGGAATACAAATAATATAGCAGTGGAGGATGGAGAACTGGGTTTAATCACTAGAAGGTTTAATTTTAATACACAGCATCAAGTGGGTTAAAACTTTTTCAATAAATAAGTCTCAAAAGAATTACCATATTGTAATAGAGGGCCTGACATTTCATCTTCTTGCCATTCAAAGAATTTCTAGAAGCAGAGACAACTTCAAAGTTTTTTTTTTTAAATTGGACTATTGCCATTTCAAATCTAAGTCAGAATATAATCCTCCAACAGATCCGTAAGATCTGCAATCAATAACTTCTACCTAAGAGATATTAACAAGCACCTGAGTATTCTCACTTATATATTTCTGACGAGGCATTCAATTAGGTTTCATTTTAGTATTCCATAATTTGTTTTCCTTAAGTAGGAGGATCAGCTTTCTGCTTCAAAATCTTTGTTTTTTTTTTTTTCTTCTTAAAGCCATTCTATCCATGTCAGTCCTGAAGACTTCCACAAGACTTCCTTGCTCATGTCAAATCTAAATCAGTTTTGATGAAATCCACAGTTTTTTCTTTCCCAATAGATAAAAAAAGGCATAGCCTTGACCCCAGCATAATGCCTTGACTGCTTTTCATTTTGCTGTTAAGACACCCTTGTAATAAGCAGGCCGATTTAACTCAACTGTCTTTTCTATAATCCAATGAATTCTAGCAGCTGTGTTTACTGTTACTTCTAACTTAAAATTTTTCATTATATATTTATTTTAATCAATTGTTTAAATTATTATATTTATTTACATTCCAGTCATTGTTCCCTCACTGTTCCCAACCCCACCGTTCCTTATCCCATTCCTTGTCCTCCTTGCCTCCAAAGATGCTGACCCCTAGCAGGCCTCCCCTTCTCTAGGGGCCAATTGTGGTATAGCTAGGCCTTTAGGTAGAACTATTTCAAATTGTCTGAGGAACCACCAGATTGATTTCCAGAGTGGTTGTACCAGTTTGCAATCCCACCAGAAATGAAGGAGTGTTCCTCTTTCTCCACATCCTTGTCAGCATGTGCTGTCACTTCAGTTTTTGATCTTAGCCATTTTGTTTGGTGTGAATCTAAAGGTCTTCTTGATTTACATTCCTCTGATCACTAAAGACTTTGAACATTTCTTTAATTGCTTCTTGGACATTGGAGATTCTTCTGTTGTAAATTCTCTGTTTAGGTCTGGACCCCATTTTTTCTTCTTGTTGTTGATTCGAGTACATCCTTCAAAAAAATTATCTTTAAACAAAGATGCCCATCCAGAAATTGTAACTCCTGATTTTTTTATCTTTTCTTTCTCTATCCATCTGCTTTTCTCTTTGTAGGTCCATAATTCACAGAGTAGCATCCCAATTTTAGTTTTCAACACCTTCCCAAACCATAATTTCACAGCTTGCTTCCAGGGCTCTCCCAGCATCTCAGAGCTGTCTTTCGAGTGGTGTCTCATTCTGCACAAAGTACACACTCTCCTTGACTTTGGCCTTGCCTTCCTCTTCAGTATCCCTTCAGACATAGTGCTTCAGGCTCACACTGCCCAAGTTGCCCCAAATTCTACACAGTTCCTTGATTTCAGCATTGAGTCATGATGCTCTTTCCTCTGATAGCCATATCCTAAGTACTCTTGTCACTTGTGAATTTTTCTCCTGTCTACTTAAAAGGTACCTTAGGATGTCATTAATTTCTGATGTCAAGTCAAGGAACCCTTCTTTGAACTCTTGGATGTTCTAGTCTGCTTTTGTTTTTGAATTTGTTTTTGTCTTCATTTTCATTTTGTTATGTTTTGCTCAGGCTAGCATCATTTGCCTTGTTCATTTTATTGTTTTTTGTGTGTACTGCATTCAGTGTCTGTTCCATAAATGAAGTTACACAGTTGCAGGTGCTCTGGATGAACACTAGAGGTCAGTAGAAGCTTTTAGGTGAGCAGATGATCATTTGTTGTTTTGTTTGTGCTTCTTTTCTTCATCTTTGTTTATTTGTTTGTTGTTTTTGTATTTGTTTTGAGACAGTTGTTGAAAGAATAAAAAAATTTAAGTTGGACCCTCTTCCTCTGGGGCCTGAGAATCTGAACTTGTGAACTCTGAGGGAGTGCCCACAGGGTGAGAACTTACAGAACAATCCTGAGAACTATAGCTATGTATGTCAGATAAGGGACATGAGCCCAGTTACTAAGGACCATATCCTGACCATCTGGAGACACCCCGTGAGAAGTGCTTCTGACTAGAAGTTTCTACCCCCCTCCCATCCTGAATTTTGCGGTTTTTACCTTTATAAGCTTGTGTGATTTGGGGCTCACGGCTTTTCTCCTCTCCTCCTGCATGGGGTGCGAGTTGAGTTCCAGCTAGCTGGCCCTGAATAGAAATCCTCCTGCGGTTTGCATCAAGGATCGTTTCTCGTGAGTGCTTTTGGGGTGGTGCGCTCTCCAGGCAAGAGCAAGGGTCCTCTGGACTGAGGGTCTTTCATTGTCACTAGGTTATCCAGGCTGGCAAAGAACTTATGTAGGCCAGGGTAGTCTTTTTTTTTTTATTATTATTAGATATTTGCTGTATTTACATTTCAGATGTTATTCCCTTTCCTCTTTTCCTCTCCGAAAACCCCCTTCCCCTGTTCACCAACACACACACACACACCCTCCTCGCGCCTACTTTCCTGACCTGGCATTCCCCTACTCTGGGGCATCTGCATCAAGTCTTCACAAGACCAATGGCCTCTCCTCTCACTGATGTCTGAAAAAGCTAGCCTCTGCTACATATGTAGTTGTAGCCATGGGTCCTTCCATGTATACTCTTTCCATGTACACTCTTGGTGTGTGCTCATGTGTGTAAAAATGCAGATGGAGGTCTTTTTCCAATCACTCTTTCACCTTTTTATGAAATGTTTTATTTACTGGGGAGAGGAAAAACATCAAAGAGCACTTTGCTCCTTCCACCATGTGAGTTCTGGATCTCAAACTCACATGATAAGACTTGGTAGCAAGTGTTTGACTGCCTTTTACCACTGAACCATCTTCTCTGGTTTCTACCTTTTTTAAAACATTTATTCATTCTCTCTCTCTCTCTCTCTCTCTCTCTCTCTCTCTCTCTCTGTGTGTGTGTGTGTGTGTGTGTGTGTAGGAATGAAAACCCAACCTGTGGGGATTTGGCTCTCTCCTACCATGTGGGTGTCAAGTATTCATACTTGGTAATAAGAGCCCTTACTGGCTTGTACATCTGACCCTAGCCCTAGCCTTTTTTTGAGGCAGGATCTGTCACTGAACCTGGAGCCCACAGACTGGCTAAACTGGCCAGCAAGTCTCAGGAATATCCATGTCTTTCTTTCCCCAGCATTGAGATAACTGAGTCTAGGTTTTGACATGGGTGGTATGGTTCTGAACTTAGGTCCTAATGCTTGTATCCTTTCTAAAGCAAGTAGCTTACCAACTGAGTCATTTCACAACCCCAGATGGTGTGTTTAAAAACTGATATGTCAGTAGTATGAATGATACTTGTTTCTATTTTAAATAAATTGACCTTAAGGTGCATGGGACAGTGGGAACTGATACCAACAGGCAACTGAAGCTTTGGGAGAAAGTTTAAGTAAGGGCTTAAAGTTTAAGCTTACCTCTCATGAGTACAAAAGTAGTTACAAAAACATTGAGATCATCAAGGAAGGAAAGAAACCATATCTTATAACCAAAATGTTTGGGTCTAGAAATGCTTCAGGTTTTGTATTTTTAATTATTGGGATATTTCTATATAAATAATAAAACTTCATGGGATTGACATACAAGTCTAAATATAAAATTCACTTATACTTTCTATATACCTGTGTATACCTGAAAGTAATTTGTTTTTCACTACTTCTACATCTTCATAGTAATATATCTCTTGAAATATTTTACACTGTAGAATAACACTAGAACTCCAATATTTGGGCATTTTGAGCACTTTGAAGTTTGAATTTTCAGCTTAGGGATGACTAGCTTGGCACAGAAAATAAGAGTGTAGACTTTTTGGCTTTTTGAAGGAATTATAAATGCCTTGAACTAACTCCTTCATAGCAGTGGTAGAAGTTAACGTTATAAATCATAAATGTATTTCACAGACTTCCTATAGATTATTCACCCAGCTTCCTCTCATGTTTTCCAAATTTTTAAATTTTTAAAATTTTATTTTCTGGGCAGTGGTAGTTCACGCCTTTAATCCCAGCACTTGGAGGCAGAGGCAGGTGGATTTCTGAGTTCAAGGCCAATCTGGTTTACAGAGGGAGTTCCTGGGAAGCCAGGGCTATACAGAGAAACTCTGCCTCAAAAAACCAAATAAAAAAATTATTTATGGTGTGTATGTATGCACATACCATGATGTGTGTGTTTCCACCATGTAGGTTCTTGAAGATTAGACTCAGGTTGTCAGTCTTGGCAGCAAGCAACTTTACCTACTGAGCCATCTCACTGGTCCTTGATTTCTTATTTAACAACAATTAAATAAGATTATTATCTTAGAAACTTGTTATTTCAGAAAAAGAATTTTATTTTTGGACTGAAGAGATGGGTCAGGAGTTAAGAGGACTGGCTATTCTTCCAGAGGTCCTGAGTTTAGTTCCCAGCAACCACATGATGGATCACAACCATCTGTAATGGGATCCGATTGCCTCTTCTGTTGTGTCTGAAGAGAGCTAAAGTGTACTCAAATAAATAAAATAAAGAATGTTAACCTTTTTTAAGCTTTTTTTTTACAGTCCAGTTGTTATTACCCCCCTGTTCTGCCCTCTGACAGTTCTTCATCCAATTCCTCCTCTCTTGTGTCCAAGAGGAGGTCCTCTGTCTCCAAGAGGAGGGCCTACACCACATCCCTATATGACATCAAGCCTCCACATTTCCTGGGGCCTCAAGTCTCTCAAGAGTTAGGTGCTTCTTCTCTCACTGAGGCCAGACTAGACAGTCTTCTGTTGTATATGTGTCTGGGGCCTTAGCTCAGCCAAGGTTTGATGCCTGGTTGGTGGCTGTATCTAAGAGATCACCAGAGTCCAGGTTAGTTGAGACTGTTGGGCTTTCTATGAGGTTGTTCTTCTCTTCAACTTCTTCCAGCCTTTCCCTAATTCAACCATAGGTGTCTCCAACTTAAGTCCAGTAATTGGATGTAAGTATCTATCTTTGTCTCATTCACCTGCTTGTTGGGCCTCTTTTATGTTAGCTATACTAAACTACTGTCTATAAGCACAACATAGCATCAGTAATAGTGTCAAGTATTGAAGCCTTCCCTTGAGATGGGTCCCAGTTTGGACCAGTCACTGGACCTCCCATCCCTCAATCTCTTCTTCATTTTTGTCTCTGCAAGTTCTTTTAGACAGGAATAATTCTGGGTCATTTTTTAACTGGTTATTTTGTTTTCTGGTGGTTTATTTCTTGAGTTCTTTATATAATTTTGGATATTCGTCATCTTTCACATCTAAGGTTAGTGAAGTATTTTTCCCAACCTCGAGGTTGCCAATTTGTCCTATTGATGATATTTTTTGCTTTACAGAAGGTTTTCAGTTTCATGAGGTCCCATTTATCAATTTACCTGAGAACCTGACCCTAACCCCCAGTAGGGAAAAATCTTTAGTGTTTCATTAAATATTTTCCCCTAAGGTATCTATATCAGAATCAGCCAACAAAATATCATCCATGCATTGATAAAAAATGGACTGGGGTTCTAGCAGTTTTTGAGCAAAATATTGACATAATGTTAGACTATTTAATATTCCCTGAGGAGTAACTTTCCCTTGATATCTGATTACAGGTTTCACATTATTATATGAGAGTACAGTAAAAGCAAAAGCTTCTGTTTTGGTTTTGGGAAGAAAGAATAAAAAACAAATTTTCAATAAATTACTATAACAAGCCAATTTCCAGATAATGTAAAATAAAGGAATTTTAGACTGCAAGCAAACTCACAGACTATACTTATCACTGTGTTAAGAATCTTCATTTTCAGGCTTCTTTTATTGTAATTATTTACCAATAATTTATCATCACTTACTAATATATGGATGATATTTTGTTGGGAGTTAGGCTCAGGATCTCAGATCAGTTGATAAATGGGACCTCATGAACCTGAAAAGCTTCCATAAGGCAAATTATTACAAATATGGGATAATGCCATATCCTAGTAGACTCTTCAATATATTTAGCATCTACTCAGCTATAAAAAAAACAATGACTTCATGAAATTCTTAGGCAAATGGATGGACTAGAATATATCCTGAATGAGGTAAACCAATCACAAAAGAACACACATGCTATGCACTCACTGATAAGTATATATTATCCCAAAAGCTCAGAATACCCAAGATACAATTCACAGACAACATGAAGCTCAAGAAGGAAGACCAAAGTGTGTATGCTCTGATCATTCTCAGGACATGGGAAAAAATACTCATGGGAGCAATTACGAAGACAAAGTGTGGAACAGAGACTGAAGGAAAGGCCATTCAGAGACTGCCCCACCTGTGGAACCATCCCATATACAGTCACTAAAACAGAAACTATTGTGAATGCCAAGAAGTACATGCTGACAGGAGCCTGATATATATATATATATGTATGTATGTATAGTTCCTGGATCAGTTGCTCAAGTGTCTGTAAATTTTCTTTTGTTGGTTAGGCATATTTTTTTAATTTTATTTTCTAAGTTATTTTTTATTTACATTCAAAATCATTTCCCCTTTCCCGTTTCCTTCCTCCCCAAAAGTCCCATAAGCCCCCTTCCCTCTCTCTTTTCTCCATTCAACCCCTTCTCGCTTCTCTGTCCTGGAATTCCCCTACATCCAGTCTTTCCAGGACCAGGGGTCTCTCCTTCCATCTTCTTAGAAATCTATTGATATGCATATTGTGTCTAGGGTATTCCGAGATTCGGGGTTAATATCCCCTTATCAGTGACTGCATACCATGGGTGTTCTTTTGTGATTGGGTTACCTCACTAAGGATGATATTTTCAAGTTCTGACCATTTGCCTAGGAATTTCGTGAATTCATTGTTTTTAATTGCAGAGTAGTATTCCATTGTGTAAATATACCACATCTTCTGAATCCATTCCTCCGTTGAGGGACATCTGGGTTCTTTCCAGCTTCTGGCTATTATAAATAAGGCTGCTATGAACATAGTGGTGCATATGTCCTTATTGCATGCAGGTAAAGCCTCTGGGTATATGCCCAGCAGTGGTATAGCCAGATCCTCCGGGAGTGTCATGTCCAGTTTTCTGAGGAACTGCCAGACTGCTTTCCAGGAGAAGGAGGAACACTCCTCCACTGCTGGTGGAATTGCAAGCTGGTACAACCACTCTGGAAAGCAGTCTGACGGCTCCTCAGAAAACTGGACATGACACTCCCGGTTAGGCATTTTTAAAGACAGGGCTGTTATCATATTATTAGCTAATCTAAACTTGGAAAAGTAATTCTGTCTGTTCCTGATTATAGATAAAGTTTATAGTCTGTGGTCGTCCTTGAAATTTTTTTCCAATATATTTTCCAAGAATATAACCTACTTTTAACATCATTTTATAAGAAATTTCTGAAATTGAAGGAATATTAATTTGAGTTCCATATTGTTCTAACAAATCTCTTACTCATGGGTTTATGGCTATGTCAGCCACATATGCTTTTAACTTTTCTGCTTGCCCTTCAGTCCCTATACACTGAATTTAATTCCATTTTTTCACATGAGATAGCATTTCAGTACCTATAAACTGAGTAGAAATTTCTTGCAAAGGTCAGTTTTGATTCCAAGATTTTTCAGAAATTATAGATACATCAGCCTCAGTAGTTTCTAAATATTTACTTTCAATATCATTTACGATTGCCTATATTTTCGACCTCTCATCATTAGTAACAGTTTGTCAAAATATTTTCCTATTAGTTCTTCAAATTCCTCCTGTCCTGTTTATTGAAGTTGCTTTACTGTTATGTAAGGGAGTAATAGTAAGAAAGAAATCCTATCACCTGGCTCTAATTTTATGGTTTTCTTAACGCAAGCCATTATTTAAATTTCACCATGATAATCTTTATTTATTAATCCTGGATGTACAATAAATCTTTAATCTGTGAAACTATTTCTTTCCAAAATTACTCTTACTGTTTCTGTTGGAATAAGACCTTAAGCAACAGTGACAATTTTATAACGAGGAATTTGTAGAGACAGTGTAAGATATTTTTACCCATTGACAAGTCAAGAAATGAAATACCCGGAACATCATGAATACTGAGTTTACCTTCCAATACTGAGTTTACCTTCCTTTGATTGCCTTGCTGGTGAACTATTCAATTTCTGACAGGATATTGTTGGCGAATGTTGTTTGTTCTTAGAACAAACCCTGTATCTGGTTTTCCAACAGTAAAAGATGCCTTGGGCATCTCCTTTTGATTGGCATTCATTAGCCTAATGTCTGCATTTTCCATATCTATTACATTTTTTGGTATATTTTGATTATTTTGAAGTGAGACATTGCATTTAGTAAGCAAATGACTACACTCTTTTATTCCAGTGGTCAAGCTTTCCACAGTCAAACAATCATATTTTCAGAAAGTTAAAACCATTAGCCAAAGTTTGATCAACTAGAGTTCTATTACATGCACCAAACACAATATCATGTGTCCACTCATAACACTATCAATATATTAACTAGGATATCTTACCTTAAAAACTCCATGGGTACATGCACAGTTTGGAACAGTCTACTCAAAGGACAAAGTTTTTTTAATTTTAGCAGGTAGAATGTCAGTTTCAATAGATAGATGGCAAACTAATCATAATTTATTCGTGCTTTTTAAATTTTATTTATAAATTTGTAGTGAAATGTATAGCAACTCCTTTATGTCTGGCTTTAAGTAAATTGAATAGTAATGTCTTTGTGCGTTGCTTTAACTAAAATGTTTCAACAAAGAATTTTCTATGTATGGATTAATCAATAGAGGTTAAGAAATTGTTTTGAGACTTTTTAAACCTTGAAAAATGTTGTCTCTTTGGAGTATCTCCCCTTGATGCTATATGAGAATTTGCAATTGTTCAAATTGGTCCTAAGACACTCCTGGTAAACCTGAAGTTCTTACTTTGAGTATGCCTGGCCATGGTCAGTGGAACTGAGATTTGCATTTTTTTTATTTTCTACATTTTTTTAATTTACATTCTGAATGATTTCCATTTTGCTGGTTCCTCCCTCCCTGAAAGTCCCATAAGCCCTCTTCCCTCCCCCTGTTCCCCATTCAACCCCCACTTACTTCTCTGTCCTGGAATTCCCCTACATTCAGTCTTTCCAGGACCAGGGGTCTCTCATTCCATCTTCTTGGAAATCTATTGATATGTGAATTGTGTCTCTGGTATTCCGAGTTTCTGGGCTAATATCCCCTTATCAGTGACTGCATACTATGTGTGTTCTTTCGTGATTGGGCTACCTCACTAAGGATGGCATTTTCCAGTTCTGACCAATTAAATGAAGCAAAGGTCTTCTCATTAAAAAGGAAAGGTTGATTGGGGAAGGGGAGATGGCTTATGGGATTTTTGGGGAAGGGGAGAACCAGAAAAGGGGACAATATTTGAAATGTAAATAAAGACTATATCTAAAAAAAGGGAAGTGTTTAATGATATCTTTGCATCTACTTTATGACAATCTAGATGAATTATCTAAGTCTGAATGAAAAAAAAAAAACAACCACTTACTCAAGTGTTTCTAGTTACAATGCAGCAAATGCACAACATCCTGAAGGCTATGTTCAGATTGTTTGGACACCTACAGATATAACAGAACTGAGGTGATTAAAGGAATCACTGGTGGCATGTGGAATGCATCCACCCTATATTAGACAGAAAATAAACAACTGGAATTTGCAGAGTAGAATTATACTGCAAGACTCTAAGGACATGATGGCTATATTTGAAGCTGGTTTTCAATTACAATGGCTTAAATGGAGGAGAGAGGAATCAAAGATAACATAACAACATAATCATGTAAAAGAATAAGTATAAGATAGGATTATTTGTTAGTGAGAGTCAATTTGCTGACTGGCACAAAGGGGTACAACTTGATGATGCCATTATAGCACAGTGTTATTTCCTGGCATTAATGGCTTGGGAAATACTAGAGAAACCAGGAAATAGGACTAGATCATTTACTAAATTTAATGAAGGTCCTGGTGAGGTTTTCACTGACTTTTACAAAGATTAACTTCAGCAAGGCAAAGAGCCATAGCAAATACAGAAAGGTGTTACTTGAATCTTTGACTTTTGAAAAAGTAGATAAAGAATGTAAAAATGTGATAAGACCATTGAAGATCAATGGCAAGAATAACCAGAGGGCATTGAGGCACTACCGAAATTAATAAAATCAGATATAAAAAAGGAGACAACCACAGGAGCTTTGGAAATTCAAAAGATCATAAGATCCTACTATAAGAGCTTATACTCAACAAAATTTGAAAATCTGGATGAACTGGGCAACTTTATAGATACATACCAAGTGTCAACATTAAAAAATATCAAATAAACAATCTAAATAGTCCAATAAATCCTGAGTAAAAAGAAGCAGTTGTTAACAGTCTCCCATAAAATAAAGCCCAAGACCAGCTAGGTTTAGTGGGGAATTCTATCAGATCTTCATAGAATAGCTAATACAGATACTCTTCAACCTATTACATAAAGGAGACACTCAAGGAACACTACCCAACTCATTCTGTGAGGCCACAATAAAGCTTATACTTAAACCAAAGACCAAAAAAGAAAGAGAACTTCAGATCAATCTCCCTTATGATCATCGATGCGAAAATACTCAGTAAAATTCTATCCAACCCAATCTAAGAATGCATCAAAATGATAATTCACCACAATCAGGTAGGCTTCATCCCAGGGATGCAGGGATGGTTCAATATGCAGAAATCCATCAATGTAATCTACTATATAAACAAACTGAAGGAAACAAAAAAAACATATGATCATCTCATTAGATGCTGAAAAGACTTTTGACAAAATCCAGCATACCTTCATGATAAAAGTCTTGGAGAGATCTGGAATCCAAGGACCATACCTAAACATAGTTAAAGCAATATACTGCAAACTGGTAGCCAAAATCAATTTAAATAGAGAGAAACTTGAAATAATCCCCCTAAAATCAGGGACCAGACAAGGCTGCTCATTTTCTCCCTATCTATTCAATATAGTACTTGAAGTCCTAACCAGAGCAATTAGACAACAAAAGGAGGTCAAAGGGATACAAATTGAAAAGGAAGAATTCAAAATATCACTATTTGCAGATATGATCGTATACTTTAGCGACCCAAAAACTCCACCAGAGAACTCCTAAAGCTGATAAACAACTTCAGCAAAGTGGCTGGATATAAAGTTAACTCAAACAAATCAGTAGCCTTCCTATATTCAAAGGATAAACAAACTGAGAAGGAAATTAAGGAAATGACAACCTTCACAATACTCACAAATAATACTACATACCTTCGTGTGACTCTAACCAAGCAAGCAAAAGATCTGTATGACAAGATATTCAAGCCTCTGAAGAAAGAAACTGAAGAAGACCTCAGAAGATGGAAAGATCTACCATGCTCATGAATTGGTAGGATTAATATAGTAAAAATGGCCATCTTGCTGAAAGACATCTAAGGATTCAATGCATTCGCAACAAAATTCCAAATCAATTCTTCAGAGACCTAGAAAGAGCACTTCTCAAATTCATCTGGAATAACACAAAACCCTGGATACCACAAACATTCTCCACAACCCAAGATCTCCTGGATGAATAACCATCCCTGACCTCAAGCTCTACTATAGAACAATAGTGATAAAAACTGTCTGATATTGGTAAGGAGACAGGCAGGAAGATCAATGAAATAGACTTGAAGAACCAGAAAAGAACTCGCACACCTACGCTCACTTGATATTTCATAAAGGAGCTAAAAACATCCAGTGGAAGAGAGACAGCATTTTTAACAAATGGTGCTGGATTAACTGGAGGTCAGAATGCAGAAAAATGCAAATCAACTCATTCTTATCTCCTTCTACAAAGCTCGAGTCCAAGCGTATCAAGGCCCTCCACATAAAACCAGACACAGTGAAGCTTATAGAGGAGAAAGTGGGGAAGAACCTTGAACACATGGACACAGGGTATAATTTCCTGAATAGAACACCAGAGGCTTATGCTCTAAGAACAAGAATCGACAAATAGGATCTCATAAAACTGCAAAACTGCCGGGCAGTGGTGGCGCATGCCTTTAATCCCAGCACATGGGCGGCAGAGACAGGTGGATTTCTGAGTTCGAGGCCAGTCTGCTCTAAAGAGTGAGTTCCAGGACAGACAGGGCTACACAGAAAAACCCTGTCTCCAAAATCCAAAATAAATAAACAAATAAATAAATAAATAAACAAACTGCAAAGTTCCTGTAGGGCAAAGGACATGCTCGAGCGGACAAAACAGCAACCAACAAATGGGGAAAAGATCTTTACCAATCCTACATCTGATAGAGGGCTAATATCCAATGTATACAAAGAACTCAAGATTTTAAGACTCCAGAGTCAAATAACTCTATTAAAAATGGGTACAGTGCTAAACAGAGAATTCTCAACTGAGGAAACTTGAATGACCCTGAAGCACCTAAAGAAATATTCAACAACCTTATTTATCAGGGAAATGAAAATCAAAACAACACTGAGATTGCACTTCACACTGGTCAGAATGACTAAAATAAAAAACTCAGGGGACAATAGATGCTGGAGAAGATGTGGGGAAAGAGGAACACTTCTCCATTGTTGGTGGGATTGCCATCTGGTAAAAGCACTCTGGAAATCAGTTTGGCAGTTCCTCAGAAAATCAGACATAGTACTACTCGAGGACCCAGGTATACCACTGCTAGGCATATACCCAAAAGATACTCCAACAAGTAATAAGGACACATGTTCTACTATGTTCATAGCAGCCTTGTTTATAATAGCCAGAAACTGGAACTCAGATGTCCCTCAACAGTGGAATGGATACAGAAATTGTGGTACATATACACAATGGAGTACTATTCAGCTATTAAAAACAATGAATTCATGAAATTCTTAGGCAAATGGATGGAACTCAAAAGTGTCATCCTGAGTGAGGTAACCCAATCTCTCTCTCTCTCTCTCTCTCTCTCTCTCTCTCTCTCTCTCTCTCTCTCTCTCACACACACACACACACACACACACACACACACACACACACACACTCAAAAAATGTGGTATGCACTCACTAATAAGTGAATGTTAGCCCAAAAGCTCAAAATTCACAAGTTACAATTCACAGACCACAGGAAGGTCAAGAAGAAGGAGGACTGAAGTGGGGGTGCTTGAGTTCCTTTGAGAAAGGGATGAAAATACTCACAGGAGCAATAATAGAGACAAAGTATGGAGCAGAGACAGAAGGAAAGACCACCCAAAGACTGCCCTACCTGGGGATTCATCCTGTAAACCACTACCAAACCCCAACTCTATTTTGGATGACAAGTAGTGCATACCAAATGGAGCCTGTTATAATTGTCTCAGGAGGGGCCCTGCCAGAGATTTTCACATAAAGAGGCAGATGCTAGCAGCCAACCATTGGACTAGGCATGGGGTCCCAAGTGGAGGAGTTGGAGGGTACACTGGAGAAGCTGAAGGGGTTAAAAGTCCACGGGAATAACAATGACATAGGGCACCCAGATGTCCCAGGACTTCCAAGGAGTAAACCATCAATCAAGGGGTACATATGGTTCCAGCCAAAAATGTGGCAGAGGAATGTCTTGTCGGGCGTCATTGAGAGGAGAGGTCTTTGGTCCTGTGAAGGCTCAATAGATGCTCCAACAAAGGAAAATTGAGAGGGGTTGGGAGGTAGGAGGAGTGAGTCAGGTGGAGGGGCACATACTTGGAAGCAGGGGGTGGGAGGAGGGGTTGAGTGTTTTCAGGTGTGGGGCTCTGGGAAAGGTTTTAGCATTTGAAATGTAAATGAAGATTATATTCAATTAAAAATAAAAGAATTACAATTGTTCCCCAAAGCTTCCAGCTTCCCTATTCACAGGCCTATAGTCATAATAATAATAATAATAATAATAATAATAATAATAACAACAATAATAGCTAACTTATCATTATTTAAACTTTAACTATTACCCTTTAGAGCTCAGTGCTCCAAGACCAGCTACTTGCATTTTCTTGTGAAGCTCTAATGATAAATTAAATGGACAAAGCTCCCAGTCTGTGGCCAGAAAGATTCAAGTTAACTCTTAACTCTGCAGTTCCCCTAGCTTTCTACTTCTACATATTGCACGCAATGAACTCCTAAGAGTCCCAACATTTTGCCTTAATTTTATTAATATAAGATTTAACATATTCTATACTTGCTTATCCAGGAAACACTTAAATATTGTGCAAAACTTATTTCATATCTTTAATAATTGTTTCTTTCTTTGGGGTCCCAATGTTGGCTCTAATTCATTTTCTAATAATTTCATCACACATTCTTTCCAAATCAAACATTAATCTGGAACTACCATTATTGCAGTTATTGAATTGTTTATAAGTACACACTGCATGTACCTGGGCCATTAGGACTGTACTGTTCTGTGCTCTGGTGTGCAATGCCTTATGTCTCAATTTTTAATTGTTTAAGCTTCATTACATTAGGGAACATCTTGTTTCATAGAATTCGCCAAAGCAGAAGGAGAAAGAAATAAGAATGTTAGATATAATAGAATAATTATGCATACCAAGGCCAACTGAAAAACAGTCATGCACAAATGAAATCTATACAGCTCTTGTCCAGGACTAAGGTTAGGAGAAATGGGAACAACTGTTGTTACAAAGAGCTGCCATGGGCTACTGAAATGTCTCCATCCAGGCCTACTGCAGGCAGTCCCTTATTCCAGGTGATGTGTCTCCTGCTTCTCAGGGTCCCAGACATCATCCTTTTCTAAAAGGAGCTGTTGCAGGCTTCTGAGATGTCTCCATCCTGGCCTACTGCAGGCAGTCTCTGTCATTGTTTGCTGTCCCCAACAATTCCATGATCTACATGTCTGTTTCTGTGCCAATACTGTGCAATTTTTAATACTATTGCTCTGTAATACAGCTTGAGGTCAGGGATGGTGATTCCTCCCTAAGGTCTTTTAGTGTTCAGGATTGTTTTTGCTGTCCAGTGTCTTTTATTTTCCCATAGGAGAACTCTTCCTTCAGTATCTATAAAAAAATGTGTTGGAATTTTGATGGGGAGTGCATTGAATTTGTAGATTGCTTTTGGTAAGATGGCCATCTTTCACTTTGTTAATCCTACCTATCATGAGCATGGGTGTTCTTTCCATCTTCTCATATCTTCAGTGTTATTATTTGGTGATTTTAATTTCTTGTCACACAGAGCTTTCACTTGCTTTGATAGAGTTGCAGCAGGATATATTAGTAGTAGCTATTTTTAGGGGTATTCTTTCTACAATTTCTTTCTTGGCCTATTTATAATTTGCATAAAGAAGGGCCATATTTTCTTTGAGTCAATTTTCTATCTAGTCACTTTGATGAAGGGAGGTGTTCTTCAGCTAGAAAAGATCTCAGATAGAACTTTTGGAGAGCTTATGTATAATCACTGATAATCCACAAATAGAGATACTTTGACTCCTTCCTTTCTAATTGGTATCTTCTTGATCTCCTTTAGTTTTCTTTTTTGCACTATCTAGAAGGTTACATACTACAATGAATAGACAGGAAGACAGTGGTTCATCATATTTTGTTCCTGATTTTAGTGAAATTGGTTTAAATTTCTCTCCTTTCAATTTGATGTTGTCGAGTGACTTTCTGTATATTGTTTTCATTATGTTTAGATATATGTTTTTCCCTGTTCTCTCTAATACTATTAACATGTCTATATAATTTTTTCTATTTTTTTATTTAAACTTTTTTAACCGTCTAGACTTATCTCCCTCCTAGTCCACTGTCTGAGAGTAGCAAATCCCAAACCTCCTCCCGCTCACATTTCTCCAGACTCCATGATGATGTTCCCACCCACACCCCCACACACACCTACTCCACCAGACATCCAACTCCTGAGGGCTCTGTGCTTCTTCTCTTACAGAGTCTAAACACAACAGTCCTCTGCTGTATACGTGTTGGGGGCCTCATATCAGCTGGTGTACCCTCACATGTTTTTGGCTCCTTTTTTGAGTGATCTCAGGAGTCCAGATTTTTGAGACTGCTAGTCTTCTTGTAGAGTCCTCCTCCTCCTCAGCTTCTTCTCACTTTTCCATAATTCAACCATGAACTTCTTTACATTGGTTGGGTGTAAATATCAGCATCTGAAGCATCTGAAGTCCTCTTTCTTCCTTGAGTCTTTTTATGGATTAGGGTTTAGGATGACTGTAGTGTCATAGAATGAGTTTGGCATTATTTCTTCTATTTCTATTTGGTGGAATAGTTTGAGGATTAAGGATGTTAGCACTTCTGTGAAAGACTGGTAATATTTGATACTTAAACCATGTCTTCTGGGCTTTTGGTTGTTTTGTTGTACTAGTCGTTGCTATTGTTGTTGTTTGGGAGAATTTTAAAAATTGTATCTATTTGCTCAGGGGTCATAGGGATTTTTAAATGGTTTCCCTGATCTAGATTTCTTATCTATCAGGAAAATCATATATTTAATTAAGATTTTCTAATTTTGTGGAATACAGGCTTTCTGTATGCATGCTAAAGAATCATTTGAAACAATATATATTTTCCAATAATTTATTTATTTAAACACATTACATCCTTATCCCAAACTCCTCTTCTTCCCCTTCTACCCCTCAAAAAACTAAGACTAAGCATTCAAATTCTTAATAAATAATTAATAAATAGATTTTCAAACAAAATTAATCAAAAGAGGAAGAAAATGGCACATCTTACTCATAAAAGCGAAATCTTCCACGATGATTCTCAGTTCTGAAAATCTATGGCCCAAATGAAAGGACTCCCACATTTGTAAAAGAAACATGCTAAAGATTAAATTGCACGCTGAGTAGCATTCGTTAATAGTGGGAGGCTTGAACATGCTACACTTACCAATTGAGAGCAAATACAGAAAAAATAGAGAAATAATTATTCTAAGAAACATTATGGAAAAAATGGGCCCAACAGACAACTGTAGAATGTTTCACTCACTTCTTCACATGTATTTTTTGGGATTTGAGATGCCTCATTTGAGACTTTTCTGTTTATCTTTGTAGTCCTATTGTCAACTGGATTACTTCGTTTTATTCTGAAGGCTAAGTTCCTGAGCCCTTTCTATATTTTGGATATTAGCCTTCTCTCAGATATCAAGTTAGTGACAAACTTTTCCCAGTCAGGATGTTGCTCTTTCATATTAATGAGAGTATTATTTGCCTAACAGAACATTTTCAGTCCCATCTATCAATTGTTATTCTTAATGCCTGAGCCATTGATGATCTGCTCAGGAAATTCTCTCCTGTGCCAATGTGATTAAGATGCTTTCCCACCTTCTCTTCTATTAGAATCAGTGTAACTGCTTTATGTGGAGTTCCTTGATCCACTTGAACTTGAGCTTTGTACACGCTGATAAATATGGATCAATATGCATTGTTTATATGAAGACCACCAATTTGTGCAGAACCATTTATTGAATATGTTTTCTTTTCCCCATTGCATGGATTTGATTTCTTTGACAAAATCAAGTGTCCATAGGAGTGAGGGTTTATTTATGGGTATTCAATTGTATTCCATTGATTCACCTGTCTCTCTCTCTGTACCAATCGACACCCTGTAGTTTTTATCACTATTGTTCTGTAGCTTGAGATCAGGGATGTTGATTATGCTTGGTTCTTTTATTGTTGAGAATGTTTTTGTTATTCCACTTTTTTTGTTTGTTTTTCCATATGAAGTCGAGAATTTCTCTTTGCATTTCTATGAAGAATTGAGTTGGAATTTTGATGAGGATTAATCAGACTCTTTCTTTAGATTGCTTTTGGTAATATGGCCCTTTTGAACATCCTTTGTTATCAGAGAAATGCAAATGGAATTGAGATTTCATCTTGCACAAATTAGAATGGCCAAGATTAAAAACTCAGACATAAGCAGATGCTGATGAGGATGTGGAAAAAGAGAAACACTCCTGCAAACTGGTACAACCACTTTAGAAATCAAACTGGAGGTGCCTCAGAAAATTGGAAATAGATCTACGTGAAGACCATTCCTGGGCAAATATGCAAAAGATGCTACCATACCACAATGACACATGCTCCAGTATGTTCAAAGCAGCCTCAGTTTTAATGGACAGAAGCTGAGAACAATCCAGATGTCCCTTAACAGAGAATAGATACAGATAATGTGGTTTATTTACCCAGTGAAATACAGAATACTCATAATACATTCAACATACCCGAAAATGTTGTACAAGAGGGAAGGCCCAAGTGAGGATGCTTCAATCCTACTTAGAAGTGGGAACATCATAATCACAGGAGGCAGAGCAAGGTAGCAACCTGAGTGTGAGAAGGGAGGAGGAGGGGAAATTATACAGGATAAGATATGGAGGAAACACAAGGGAAGCCCAGAGGACCAAGAGAATGAATGGAACATTTTAGATGCCAGGGTTTATGAGGTAGACTCTAGAAAGTAGCAGAGACCTGGGTTGTAATAGATGCTGAAGATTGCTTGCAGGTGACCTTAGCTGAAATGTCCAATGTGTGTTGATGAAGCTTGAACAGATCACCTCTAGGAGTTGGACAGGGTTCCCACTGGAGGGATGGGGACACCAAACTACCTTCAAAATATTTGTACCAAAAATATTCCTGTCTAAAAGTAATGCAGGGACAAAAATAGAATATACATTGAAATGAAAGGTCTTTCAATGACCATCCAAACTTGGGATCTACCCCATCAACAGACACCAGTTACTGGTACTATTACTGAAAATATGTTGTGCTTGCAGACAAGAGCTTAGCATGACTGTCCTCAGAGACCATGGACTGAGACTAATGCATGTACTTACAGCAAACCCCAGTACTGAGGTCAAGCCCCATAAGGAAGAGTTATGGGAACATATGAAAGATCTGAGGTCATGGCAAACACAGAGTAAGACTAAGAGTGTCAACTTACCTGGTTCCTAGGAAGCTGCCAGATGCTAAGAAATTAACCAAAAAACATGCCTAGGCTGTTCCAAGGCTGCAGGCACATATGTTCGAGGTACTGCCTTGTCTTGCTTCAGTGGCAGAGGATATGCCAGATCCTGTAGAAAAAATGATGCCCCAGGAAGGGATCATTCCTGGACATGTAGAGCAAGCTCTCTGAGTTGAAGAGAATTGTGATAAGGTGAAGATTTCTGGGAAAGGTGAATTTGAGAGGGCAATATTTGACATGTAAACAAATAAAATGTAATGAAAGAATAATTTTTTTATAATAGAGATTGGAAACACTATTTTGAGCATGACATTTCTTAATGAATACTACAACATTGTGAATCTTGGGTACATATATTTCACAGTAGTTAGTAAAAATGCAGATAATGGGCCCTTAGACAACTCAAATATTGAATTATAATAATGAAGGTGACATTTTCTACCGTTATATAATTTTTGTGGTTATTTTTTTATGTTATCTCTGCCTTCTTTTACACTACCAATACTTTTTTGTTTCTTTTGTTTTTGAGATTATAAAACAATGTCATTTTCCATTCCTAGTCTTCTTCCAAAAGCTCCCAATCACCCCTCCTTCCTATCTTGTCAGTTGGACCTTTCCAAGGACAGCCATTCTAGGCTCCAGTTTGTAAACACACCATAGAATCAGTCATAGTGTCAGGCCTTTTAGTCTCTCCTTGAGATGGATTTCAATTGGGCCTGTAACTGGACCACCTTTCCCTCAGGCTCTTCTCCATTTGTTCCCTGAAGTGTTTTTAGACAGGAATATTTCTAGGCCAGAGTTTTGGACTGTGCAATTGCAACCCCATCCCTCCACTTGAAGCAATGTCTGTCTGCTGGAGGTGAACTCTCCAAGTTCCCTCTACCCATTGTTGAATATTTCATCTAAAGAGCCAGTGTATTGCTTTTATTATGTATTGTTTATTATGTTTTATTATGTCTTGAATTCTTGCTCTCACCATTACTTTCAAAATGCAGGTGTATTATATTTTTTTGAATGCTTTTTCGGCATCTAAGGAGCTGATCACATTTGTGGGTTTGAATGTAATGTTCTATAAATATTTGTTAGGAGTATTTTTTATATCAATTTGCTCCAGCATTGCTCAGTTCAAATTCTCTGCAAGAACTATATTTTAGTTGAGTGGGGTATGTAAGTACCCCATTATCATTGTATGAGGTTCAGTACATTATTTAAGCTGAAGTAGAGATTCTATTCAAAAGTGAGCATTCCTGTATTTAATGGACAAATGTTAAAACTGAAATCTCATTTTTGGCTTTGTGAAATTTTCCTCTCATAAATGTTAGGTACTTGCCCATATCTTTTGACAAATTTTTGTAAGTCTATTATGTTAGATAACATTAACTTCATAAGACCATTACCATAAAATATATTTTTGAACCCTTTACTCTGAGATAATATCTCCTTTTGATATTGAAGTGTGTTTGCTGTATGCAGCAGAGGATGAATCCTGATTTCATATCTAACCCATTAATATGTGTGTCTTTGAATAGTAGAAGAGAGGTCATTGTTTTTGAAAGATCTCAGTGCCCAGTGCACACTGATTGTTGTATCTCTTATACCTATTATTTTCTTTTAGATGTTCATTGTGGTAATGCTGAAAGTTTTGTGTGTGTGTGTGTGTGTGTGTGTGTGTGTTTGTGTGTGTGTGTGTTTTCTTTTGGATTTGGTTGTGTGAGTTAATATATTTGCTATAATTTTTGATGTGTGTTGTTAACACACTTATTACGGCTGGCTTTTCTCCTAGCATATTTCATAGGACTGAATTTCTAGATCGATATTTTTGAAATTTGAATTTATTGCGGAATATTTTAATTTCTTCATCTATGTTGCACAGGAAGCCTTCTTATGGGGAGCATTCCTACCAGAGTCTCTTAGAGCTGTTTTTATCAGCATGGCTTCAGAGGAGATAGGAGTCAGGGGAGAGAATGAGTCAGATGATTGTCTAGTGAATTTAGCATCTCTGTATCACTGGCAATCAGGCAAATTCTGTGGCTCTGACGAACTAAAAAACAGATACTTTTTTTTTATTATACAATAGTCACAGAACAAAGAGAGACTAATTATTATCCTAGCGGTAGAGATTATGTATTCGAGTTTTCATTATACTGCAAGGGATTCAAGTTGAGTTACAATAGGAAAATATAAACAGAACAGATTATATTCCCATTATTATCCCTAAACCTCCAATTAAGGAGTCTAAAGAATGTCTTGTCCAAAGCAAACGCATTCAATATTTCACAGCCTACTTTTATGCTGGCACTATTGCAGTTCTAAAGCACTCCAGACAAACAGAAAACACACGAACAAGTTTTTTATGAATACCAAATTGTAGTACCGAAATGATTTACTATATGTCTCATCAACAATGCTCTAATATAGGAAAAGTGTATTTTATTCATTCTATCTTATTTAATGAGTTTTGTTTTTTCAGGGATATACCCTGTATAACACTCCATCTTTAAACTACAATTTCATAGAACTCTGAGCTATAATAAAAAGAAATCTTAATCCTGTTCTCTTAACCTATTCTCCTGTCCAGTCAGAGTTCTGTCACTTGTCTCTGTTTACCCTACACCAATTGTTCACTTTGAGTTTGCTCATGAACAGATACTTCACTAAGTTTCTGCCAGTAATAGACTCATCTACCTATGTGTTTCTCTGTGCTAAGACATGAAGATGGTTTCCAAGCAGTGGGTAAATAAAGATCATTTAGGATTTGCCTAATAGGATTTAAACATATTTTTGTCCTTCAGGAAAAAACAAGAAGTAAATAATAATGCAGAATGTTACCAAGAATACAATAGAAAAGGAGAAAAAACAATGTTAACGATAGAAAGACATGATTACATTAATCTGCTCAGAAATGTTAGAATTGTGTCAAGCAACAGTGCTGTCTCCATAACTTTCACCATTTCTAATGGATATGGCTGTGCCAAGGGTTATTGAAATTTTTTCTGGGTATTATAATAAGGGCTGGTATCTTTGTTCTTGTAGGGTCTGCAATACATCAATGGAAACCTCCTAGCATTTAAATCTTAGAAAAAATGTAGTCATAATGTTTTTTATGCACAGTGTAAAATTAAATTATGTTATCTAAATGCTGATTTCTCTGCCCTCATCCATAGTTTAAATATGGACATGGCATTGTAATGCTTATGTCAAGAAACTCCTGTCTCTTTTTTTGTATACTTTTTTATTTACATTCCCAATGATTCCCCATTTCCTGGTTACTCTCTCCCCAAAAGTCCCATAAGCCCTCTTCCCTCTCCCTGTTCCCCATTCAACTCCCACTCTCTTCTCTGTCCTGGTATTCCCCTACATCCAGTCACTCCAGAACCAAGGTTCTCTCCTTCCTTCTTCTTGTAGATCAATTGATATGTGAATTGTGTCTTGGGTATTCTGAGATTCTGGGTTAATATCCCCTTATCAGTGACTGCATACAATGTGTGTTCTTTTGTCATTGGATTACCACACTAAGCATGATATTTTCCAATTCTGACCATTTGCCTAAGAATTTTGTGAATTCATTGTTTTTAGTTGCAGTGTAGTATTACATTGTGTAAATATACCACAACTTCTGTATCCATTCCTCTGTTAAGGCACATCTGGGTTCTTTCCAGCTTCTGGCTATTATAAATAAGGCTGCTACAAACATAGTGGAGCATTCATTGGTATAATATTTTGTAAAACTCATAGGAATAACCTATGTAACAAAAGTGAACTATTGCAAATGATTTCGAAAACTGGTTTCATGAACTCAACATGTGGGAAAATATTCCCAAAAGGAATCATGTCTGGAACCTTCATGTCTACTGACATGAATGTATTCATAAGGGAACACAGAAGGATAATCCTAACCAAATTATTTCCTCTATTTTTCACCTGGCCAGAGGGTTGCAGATGCAGAGCCCCAGGCCAGAGAGTGCTTCAGAATCCTCTAGAGGCAAACAGTGAACTGAAAAGTAAATGCTGTGAGAAGAAGATATGCTCTTTACATCAACAAAATGTGACACCTGGATCTGTTATGAAAATTTGATATCTGAGATTCTGCCTGCCTCATGTTTCATGCTGCATTTTGCTCAGACACCAATATTGATGATATGGCAAAGATGTTCTCTTTGAATGTTTTCTTCTTGGTTCTGAAGCCTTCCTTTCTTTTTTGCCATTTGAGTGATCCCAGATGCTTTTGGAGAATAAAAGACCTAAAAAATTATCTAGGAGATAAAGATCTTGATTGTTTCTTTTCCATTTATACAAGTCACGGTTATGTAAAGAATGATTACTTCAGTGAGAATCTAGACAAGCAGTAAGTACATCTTTCATTTATGCATAAATGCATATTAAGCATTCCAGGGACAGGGAGTGAGAGATAAGATCCTATGTGACTTCTGGCTGTTCATTTCTAGGACATAATTAAAATACATTTTGTTTCATGTCTACCCGTTTCACTAATTATGGTAGTTTATGGTATAGCTTGTTAATTATAGTTTTGAATCAAAAACCAGCTAGATGCCAAATGAATGAATGACACTATTGGCCTTGCTCTTAGAGAGATTCCCTTTATATGACAGTTTCCATCCTATGGTCTCATATCATGCTAGTGTATGTGGCCTTGTTTGTGACTAAGTGTCTGAGACATCTAGGGGTCCAGGTTAGTTGAGACTGATGGTCTTCCTATAGGGTCTCCCTCATCCTCAGCTTCTTCCTTCCTTTTCCTAATTCAACCACAGTGATCTGTGAATCAGTGCAAGGGTTGGGTGGAAGTATCTTCATTTGTCTCAGTCAACTGCATATTGGACCTCTCAGAGAACAGCCATGCTAGCCTCCTGACTGTACAAACACTATAGCATAATAATAGTGTCAGTCCTTGGAATCTCCATTGTGATGGATCCCAATTTGACCAAGTCACTGGACCTCCTTTTCCTAAGACTTTTTTCCATTATTTCACTGCAGTTCTTTTAGACAGAAACATTTCTGGGTCAGAGTTTTTGACAGTGGGGTGGCAACCACATCTGACAACATTATGCCCTTTCTTTCTACTGGAGGTAGACTCTACAAGTTCTCTATACTTACTGTTGGACATTTCATTTAAGGACCCTGAATATTGTTTTCTTCTGTTTAGGTATGAACCTTGAACACATGATCTTTCCAATACTTTTAATGTGAAGAGGTATTGTGTTTTGTCAAATGGCTTTTTAGCATCTGCGATGATCAGGAGCATTTTTGAGTTTGTTTTATGTTAGATTACGCTAATGGATTTTTCACATCGTGAACACATCTTGAATCCCTGGGATGCTTTTCAAATTAATTCTCCTATAGTACTAATAAGTGTTAGGCCTTCATCATATGATAGATATTTTTTCTTTTGATGCATATCTATACAGAAATTTACAGTAACTCAGTGAATAATTCAAATGTCTTTCTTTGAACAATGCAGAAATATTTTCCTATTTTTCTCCCACAAGTAGCCTACCTTGTGGTACCTGTTTTTCAAATAGTGTATATTACCTATTTGTGGATATCATAGAATTAATGATCATCATATTTAATCCCTTACAATAATTCTTCCAGATTTATGCATTCTCCCATTCTACTACATGCACTCTTTTTATATGGCCTTATATTATATGACGTTTATCTATCAAGGGGATAAAGTTTTAAAGACTACTGATTCTTTCTCATTTAGCATTTTACCTCATTCACATCTATCCATTGCCTATATTAGTCTTTGTTTTTATCATATTCTTTACACAGATAGATATAGATTTTTATTTTTCATATGTGTATATAATGGCTTTATATGGGATAATAAGAGGCTAATTTCTAAATAGAGTAATCAAATTTGAAAATTCAAAATGTCACATCACTTTGGTGTTTAGAAGTAGAAGATTTAGTGCTGCATTAAACAGATATTCTCAGATAATCTCCAAACTTTCCACAGATTAAAGAGAAATTGCAGAATTGTTTAGTAGAAACTCACCAAGCAGATTAGAAAATGTGATATCATTGATGATGGCAAAACAAAACCAACAATATTTTAAAAATGTAAAACACTAAATATTTTATATAGAAAACATTAGCTATAAAATGATTATATAATAAAAGTTAATTCAAATTAAAGTATATTATTTCAAAAAATTAAGCATGAATTTTACTATAGCTGATTTGATTTAGGTGGATACTTTTTCAATTTAATTTTTGTAGATAATTAATGATCCATGGGTTTCAATTGTGAATGCAACATGTATATATGTGTGTATGTGTGTGTGTGTGCGTGTATGTTTGTGTATGTATGTGTATGTATGTGTGTGTGAGAATGTGTGTATGTGTGTTTGTGTGTGCATGTGTGTGTGTCCAACACTACTGTCAAGCTTGAAATACTTGAAATACTAGAAGATTTTGTGCAAATACTGAATGCCGTGTCCTCAACTCTTAATCTTTTATCAGTTCATACCTACCCTAAACTGAAATCTACTTTCAGATTCCATACTTGTACATTTGAATTTTTAAAATAATTGAGATAATATGCCTTGTGCCCTATTATGCTTTTTACTAAGCCTACTATACTCAAGTCCATCTGAATTACAGCATAAATCAAATTTATGTCCCCATCATTGTTTATACAAAATACACTTTTAGTACAATATATTCAAATTGTGAATTTATCTCCCTCAACTCCTGAAACATCATTTGCTAATTACCTCCTATATAGACCCACTTCAGTAGTTTTACCCACTAAAAACTTGCATTATAAAGAGTAGTAATAAAATAAGGTAAAAAAAATTTCGGATTATAAAAATTATTAACTCAGCCACAAAATGAGCCCATGCAAAAACAAAAAAGTCATGAAAAACACTTATATACAAGTAAAAATTAAGCATATGTATCTTTACAAACAAGAAGCCCATTAAAATAAAAATTTGGAAGCTGTAACATAAGCACAAAAGAACTGTAAACTTCAAAAGTTAATCTCCTGAAAAATATAATGAGACAAAGAATTTCCAATATGTCACTGAATTTATTTTGTGATGTTCATGTACTTGGCATAAGTATTCCCTTGAAATTGATTCACCATAGATTTATTTTTGTATCCCTGTAGGGATACAAAATTTAGAGTTGAGATTCCTAAACAATAATAGACATAGATGTATTTTTATTCTTCTCCATGAATCCATATATTTTGGCCAATATCATTATTCAAGACATTTACTTATGCTAGTGCAGTTTTCTGGACTTTTTTTTATCTAAAAACCTTCATGTGTCCAAAGCTGTGTTTTTCTTTCTAGATCTTCTGTTGCATTCTATTGAACAAGCTCCACCCCCATCAAGCCAATTGTATTGGTAGAAGTGTGGAGTACAAAGTGAGGACAGAAATTAGTTATATTACTTAGGAGTATCTTAGCTATCATTTTTTAAATTCTAAACTGTAGTTTGTAAAGAAAAGGCAATATTACTTGACATATTAAAACTTCATCCATCAGCAATTGAAGTGGATTAATTAAAGAACTCAATTTTAAAAATGCATAAGATTCTCCAGTAATGGAGCAGCTTTTCAATGTATTATACAATTTCAGGTATTTCTGAATCAAAGAAAAAATTCTAACAAATACTTGAATAAGACTAGAATAAAATTTTATTTAAAAAAATAAGTTCTAAATAATAGAAAAAATAAAACTGTTAAGTCAATTCAATACCAGTTTCAGAACCACAAGTTATGTACAAACATATATATTTACTGTAGTCCCAAAGAATCACAGAAAATAGAGATGAGGCAAAAGCAAAAATCTCAAATACAACACACTAAATATGTAGCTGTTAAATAAGATTATCAAACTCTGTAAAAATATATCAAAGCAGATGTATACAGCTAAATTATGTTTAATAAATGAAAGAAATTAAAGTGAAGGTTTTAGAATCTGAACATGTCTGGACAATTCTGAACCAAATAGAACCTATGGACAGTTATGCAATGCCCAGTGATTTTAGAGAAAGAATGAATTAGCACAACCTAAGAGGACATGTGAAGCTTGAGGAGCACAATCTAAACCAAATGATTAGTTGTAGTTATAACTAATCTTATATCACTCAATTTTGGACAGCCTTAAATAGAAAATGAAAAGAGATGAACTGTGATAAATACAGAAATAAATGTAAGAATTATTGTGGTATTTGGCTTAGCTATGAATTCTTTAGAGTTTTGCAATTGTTGATACAGAAATACTTGGCTACCTTTTGTTCTTTCCATTATGTAGATTGATGAAATTTTTAGTGCTGATTCTGTAAAAAAGAATAATATTAAATATAGAAGACAATTCTTATTTCTGTTCCACATATGTTGGGTATAAGAGTAAGAAGATGAAGTAATGGGCAGATTCAATGTTGTCTCAGAAATCTTTTTTTATACATAGATAACACAGATACTTCACAGTATTCAAGAAAAACAAAATGGAACTGTAGAAAATTTCAAAATTGACAGAATCCTCTTAATATAAAATTCACAATTTAAAAATAAACATAATTAAAAACATCAATAGAAAAAGGTCACAAGGTGTCTAATTTCAGAACACAGTTAAAGAAGATGAAAAAAGAATAAGAAAACAGGGCTGGAGAGATGGACCAGTGGTTAAGAACACTAACTGCTATTCCAGAGTTCCAGAGTTCAATTCCCAACAACCGTATGATGGCTCAATGCTTAATGCATTTGTATATTTTAGATACCAGACTTACAAACAAAAAAATAAAGTTCAATTCATCAAAAAAAGAATATTAAGATTGGTAAATTATTTTGCAGGTCTCACAGTCTAATACTTCACAATAATCAACTGTGTCAACATATGAATGTGTCAAAAAATATCCAAGAAATCTTTACTTAGGTCACATTGAGTTTTATTTAAAATTACCACAATCAGAACCTATATCCCCCATGATTGATGTGCTCTGTTTTCAGGGTGACAAGTAAGATCATCCACTTGATTTCTGCTGCTTATTTTGCCATTGAAGAAATCAATAGGAATGTTCATATTTTACCTAACATTTCCCTATTAGTTAATGTTGAATGTAACTTAGTTAAGGATATTTTGGAAAATAATTGGTCTTTAAAAAAAAAGGAAATTATTCCTAATTACTACTGTAAAAATCAGAGAAGATATTTAATTGTACTTACTGGACCTATATGGATGGCATCTTATAAACTTGGACCATTCCAGTACTTCTCCAGAACTCCAGAGGTAAGTCACAGAGGGTTACATTTAAGGAAATATTATCTTTCTACAGTTTCAGTTTCTGGGAACTAAGGCTAATTAAAATTCAGAGAATTTATTTATACCTATTCTGATCTATTGAACATAAAGGTTAGACACATTTTTGGGGGCAAACTCAACAACTTTATAACAAATAGGCAACAGAGACAACATACAGTTTAATGTTTTACCAGGTCACTTACTTTATCTGTACATGTATAGCAATTCCCAAGATGTTGGATTTGATTTTCTTAATAAGATGAATAATCAACACATTCTCACATTTCTAGCATGTGCACTGTCACACTTAGTTCTTAGAATGAGTCCTGTGCATTGCATCTTCTTCATAATGATCCTTATGATCAATATCTTTCAGCTTTACTGTGGTTATTTTCATTTCCTAAGTGACCAGGAACAGTTTCCTCATCTCTACCAGATGACTCCCAAGGACACATCTCTACCACAAGGCATGGTGTCCCTAGCAGTTCATTTTGGATGGAACTGGATAGGAGTTATCATTTCAGATGAGGACCATGGAACTCAATTTCTTTCTGAACTGAGAACAGTAATGGAAAGAAACACTGTCTGCTTAGAATTTGTCACTATTATCCCAAATGATCGATTATTATACCTTAAAATGTTTCTTAAATATTATCACCAAATCATAATGTCATCAGCACAAGTTGTGATTGTCTATGGGAATAAAGAATCTCCTATACAATTTAACTTCATATTATGGAAATTTAAAAACATTCAGAGACTCTGGGTCAGTGTGTCACAATTTGATATGATCACAATGTTAGGAGATTTCATGCTTAACTCCATGCATGGGACTATTATTTTTTCACATAAGCAGTCTGAGATGTCTGGTTTTAAACAATTTATGCAGGCAATGCAACCTTCTAACTACAGTAATGACATTTCTTTTGCTAAACTGTGGTGGACTTACTTTAAGTGTTCTTTACCACCACCTACTTGTACAACTCTGAAGAATTGTGCAAACAAAACCCTATTTAAATGGCTTTTTCTGCCACCCCTTGGAATGTCCATGAGTGAAACATGTTACAACTTATACAATTCTGTGTATGCTGTGGCCTACTCACTACATGAGATGCTCTTGCAACAAATAGACACAGGCTCAGAACATGATGGAAAGATACTGGAATTTAACTCCTGGAAGGTAATAATTATTACTCTGAACAGCGTATATATCATAAAGATGGTATTCAAGAAGGGAAGAATAAATTCAAAATACTGTACTTAAGCAAAATTTATCCTAAATGCATGTATTTATGACTCTTCCACTGCATATGAAGCACATCATGTTAGTGTCATAATTTGTTATAGCCAAAAGTCACTCCCAAGTCAGCATCTCCCAATCTCAGTTAAGAAATTCCCTCTGTTTTTTCAATAATATATGAATACATGAATCTCATGAGTTTACGATCTGTATTTTTTTCTTATCTAATTGTAATGAATTTAAGGAAATGACTTTTTTTTATTTGATCAAATTTTTTCTTTTTTTATTAGATATTTGCTTTATTTACGTTTCAAAAGTTAATCCCTTTTCATGTTACCCCACCAAATAACCCCTATCCCATCCCCTATCCCCCTGCTCAACCTGCCCCAATTTCCTGACTTGCATTCCCCGATTCTGGTGACTGGAGCCTTCACAAGACCAATGGCCTCTCCTCTCATTGATGTCTGAAATGGTCATCATATGCTACATATGTAGCTGGAGCCTTGGGACCCTCCTTGTGTACTCTTTGGTTGGTGGTTTAGTCCCTGGGAGCTCTGGGGGTACTGGTTGGTACATATTATTGTTCCTCCTGTGGAGCTGCAAACCCCTTCAGCTCCTTGGGTCCTCTCTCTAGCTGTTCCATTTGAGGATCCTTTTCTCATTCTATTGGTTTATTGGTTGGCTGTAAGCCATGGCTGTTTTGATCCACTTTCTGATAAGGATCAAAGTAACCATATTTTGGTCTTCCTTCATTTTGAGCTTAATGTGGTCTGTGAGTTGTATCTTGGGTATTCAGAGTTTTGTGCTAATATTCACTTATCAGCGATTGGATACCATGTGTGTTTTTTTGTGAGTAGGTTACCTCATTCAGGATGAAAGTTTCTAGCACCATTCATTTGCCTAAGAATTTCATGAATTCATTGTTTTTAATAGCTGAGTAGTACTGCATTGTGTAAATGTTCCACATTTTCTGTATCCATTCCTCTGCTGAGGGACATTTGTTAAAAATCCTATCTTTTTTCCACTGGATGGTTTTAGCTCCTTTGTCAAAGACAACGTGACCTTAGGTTTGCAGGTTCATTTCTGGGTCTTCAGTTCTACTCTGTTGATCTTCCTGCCTGTTTCTGTACCAACACCATACAGTTTTTATCCCTATTGCTCTGTGGTAGAACTTGAGGTCAGGGATAGTGTTTCTGCCAGAAGTTCTTTTATTGTTGAGAATACTCTTTGCTATCCTGTGTTTTTTGTTATTCCAGATAAATTTGGAAATTGCTCTTTCCAACTCTATGAAGAATTGAGTTGGAATTTTGATAGGTATTGCATTGAATCTGTAGATTGCTTTAGGCAAGATGACCATTTTTACTATATTAACCCTGCCAAAACAATCCATGAGCATGGGAGATCTTTCCATCTTCTGAAATCTTCAATTTCTTTCTTCAGAGACTTGAAGTTCTTGTAGTAGAGATAATTCACATTGTTGTTTAGAGTCACACCATTTATTATTTGTGGCTGTTGTGAAGGTTGTCTTTCCTTAATTTCTTCTCAGCCACTTTATCCTTTGAGTATAGGAAGTCTACTGATTTGTTTGAGTTAATTTCATATCCAGCCACTTTGCTGAAGTTGTTTATCAGGTTTAGATATTCTCTTGTGGAATTTTTGGGCCACTTAAGTATAATATAATCTGCAAATAGTGACAATTTCACTTCTTCCTTTCCAATTTGAATCCTTTTGACCTCCTTTAGTTTTCTAATTGCTCTGGTTAGGACTTGAAGAACTATATGGAACATGTAGGGAGAGAGTGGACAGACTTTTCTAGTCCCTGATTTCAGTGGGTTTGCTTCAAACTTCTTTCCATTTAGTGTGATGTTGGCTCCTGATTTGCTATATATTGCTTTTACTTTGTTTAGGTATGCACTTTGAATTCCTCATCCTTCTAAGACTTTTATCATGAAGAGATGTTGGATTTTGTCAAATGCATTCTCAGCATCTAATAAAATGATCAAGTGGTTTTTATCTTTGAGTTTGTTTATATAGTGGATTACATTGATGGATTTCCGTATATTGAACCATCCTTTCATCTCTGGAATGAAGCCTACTTGATCATGGTAGATGATCGTTTTGATGTGTTATTGGATTCAGTTGGCAAGAATTTTATTGAGTATTTTTGCATCGATATTCCTAAGGGAAATTGATCTAAAGCTCTCTTTCTTTGTTGGGTCTTTGTGTGGTATAGAAGGCATAGTAATTGTAGCTTCATAAAATGAAATGGGTAGTGTTCTATCTGTTTCTATTTTGTGGAATTGTTTGAAGAGTATTGATACTAGGTCTTCTTTGAAATTCTGATAGAACTCTGCATTTGTACCAACCTGGTCCTGGGCTTTTTTTGATTGGAATATTACTAATGACTGCTTCTATTTCTTTTGGAGTTATGGGATTGTTAGATCATTTATCTGATCCTGATTTAACTTTGGCACCTTGTATCTCTCTAGAAAATTTTTCATTTAACTAGATTTTCCACTTTTGTTGAGTATAGGCTTTTGTAGTAGGATCTGATGATTTTTTGGATTTGCTTGGTATCTGTTGTTATGCCTCCCTCTTCATTTCTGTTTTTGCTGATTTGTGTACTGTCTCTGTGCCTTCTGTTTAGTTTGGTCCTGGGTTTATCTATCTTGTTGGTTTTTTTCAAATAATCGGCTCCTGGTTTGGTTCTTTTTATAGTTCTTTTTGTTTCTACTTGGTTGATTTAAGCCCTTAGTTTGATTATTTCCTGAAATCTACTCCTCTTTGGTGCATTTGTTTCTTTTTGTTTTAGAGCCTTCAACTGTAATATTAAGCTGATAGTGTATGCTCTTTCCAATTACTTTTTGAAAGGCACTCAGAACTATGAGTTTTTCTCTTAGCGCTGCTTCCTTTGTGTCCGATAAGTTTGTGTATGTTGTGCCATTATTTTCATTAAATTCTAAACTTCTTTAATTTCTTTATTTCTCCCTTGACCAAGTTATCATGAGTAGAATGTTGTTCAATTTCCAGGTATATGTTGGCTTTCTGTTATTTTTGTTGTTATTGAAAACCAGTCTTTGTCCGTGGTGATCTGATCAGAGTCATGGAATAATATCAGTCTTCTTATATCTGCTGAGGTCTGTTTTCTGACCATGTATATGGTCAGTTTTGGAGAAGGTATTGTGAGGTACTGAAAAGAAAGTATATTCTTTTGTTTTAGGATAAAATGTTATATAAATATCTGTCAAATCCAGTTGTTTCATAACTTCTGTTAATTTCACTGTTTCTCTGTTTAGTTTGTGTTTCCATGATGTGTCCATTGATGAGAGTGGGGTGTTGAAATCTCCCACTATCATTGTGTGTGGTGCAATGTATGCTTTGAGCTTTAGTAAAGTTTCTTTTATGAATGTGGATGCCCTTGTATTTGGAGCTTATATGTTCAGAATTGAGAGTTCAACTTGGTAGATTTTTCCATTGATGAGTATGAAGTTTCCTTACTTAACTTTTTTGATTACTTTAGGTTGAAAGTCAATTTTATTCGATATTAGAATGGCTATACCAGTTTGTTTCTTGTTACCATTTGCTTGGAAAATTGTTTTCCAGCCTTTTACTCTGAGGTAGTGTATGTCTTTGTGCCTGATTTGAGTTTCCTGTATGCACCAAAATATTGGGTCCTGCTTATATATCCAGTCTGTTAGTCTATGTCTTTTTATTAGAGAATTGAGTCCTTTGATATTAAGAAATATTAAGGAGAAGTGATTGTTGCTTTCTGTTATTTTTGTTATTAAAATGAAGTTATGTTTGTGTGACTTTCTAAATAATGTAATGATTAGAATTCACACACTTTCTAGTACTTTTTCTGTATTTTGAACAATTGAGTATTTAGTTTCCCTATCTTATGATCAAATAATACTATTTGCAGAAAAAATGGATAATTTATCACTATACTCCAAACGTAAAATTCTTGTGTGCATATGTAATGACATCTAATACAGTGAGAAAAAAATGTCTTTGTAAAGCATAGTGAAACTATAAGTGTTTGTTGAATACATTTTACTTTCTCAGTATTGAATACTTCTGATAAATGTAGATTTGGGGATATGAATGATAATGGATATGAGAGATATCACAAACTTTATAATTTCTGTACTAATGTCTATGCATAATTGAAACTAAAATGCAAATATGTTTTAGATGTTCTCTTTTTTGAAGACCATACAATTTGTAAATCCTGCTGGAGACCTAGTGAACATGAACCAGAAAAGAAAACGGGATAAAGAGTATGACATTTTCTATATCATGGATTTTTTAAGACAGGAAGGGCTTAAAATGAAAATAGGAAGCTTTTCTGGTCATTTTCCAGATGGGCAACAACTATTTATATCTGATGAAATGATAGAGTGGGCTACAGATATCAAGCAGGTAATTTAATTTTCATTTTAATGCTTTACATGAAGCAAAACTTCCTATAAACTTGTCTCCTTTTGTTTTGTTACAGAATAAAATTTTTAGCATTTCCTCATTTTTTGACATCTGCCATTATCAATTCCCCCCACCCCCATCTCTTTCTCTCTCCATCTATTTTATCTCTCTCTTACTCTGTCATAATTGTTTCATGATATAAAAATACCAAATATACATACAGGTTTTATCATTAAAAATCAAAACGATGCAAATTTGCTTTGTAAGATGATATGGTATGTAAAGGGAAATCTTTAACTGACTTTCTCTTGTGAATCACTCCAGAGTTTTGACACATGTTAAACTATTCATTTCTATCATGTATCTGATTTTCTTCAGACTGTAGCCTCCATGTGTAGTGTGTCTTGCAGACCAGGACTCAGAAAATTCTTACAGGAGGGAAAGGCTGTCTGCTGTTTTGATTGTTACCCTTGCCCAGAAAATGAAATTTCCAACATGACAGGTAGGATACATTTTCTCAAAGTACTGAAATGCACATAGTTTTCAAAATTCCTTTGAAAAAAAACACATCAGAAACACTGTGATAAGAAATAAAATATTCCTTCTCTTGGACTATGTATTTTGTTTCATAATTCTAGAAGCAATGAAAACAATAATTCTTCAGAGTACTAAAGATTAAGCATTTTTTATAGTTGTATGTTTCAAAAATATTAAAGATATAGATAATTTGCTTTTTATTTTTTCAGTATCCAAGGAGACTTAAAAAATCACTGCATGTTAGTTGATGTTATATCATGTTTTAGAAGTATGAGTTTTTGAATTGTGTTATGGTAGATCAATACTATCAATGAGAGTTTGCCTTTTCATTTCCATCTGGTTCAGATGAGATTAGAGTCCAACATCTTGAAGTCTGAATAATAGTTCTTATTCTAAGATTCATATATAGCATTCACAGATATATCATAATTAAATTTGTAGTATTATTGATGTTGAGGTTAACTAAAGCTTTGAAAATTAATTTTCAAACCAGTAGTGTATAAGAAAGGAGGAGTATAGAATTAACTTCTATTTCAGGGGTTAGAAATAGCCAGGCAAATAAATAAAAGTTAAAGAACCAGGCCAGTATGTAAATGGTACCATATGATTTGAATGTGAGGATTATGAAAATGAAGTACTTATATGAAAAATTATCCTAAAGTATTAATAAAATTTCACTATAAAACCCAACGACTACAGTAAGAAATAAAAACACATAGTGATATAGAAAATAAATTAATAAAACTGTTATTGATTCAAATTATATCATAGCACATGCATCAAAATCAAATATTCAAATTCATTGTCTTTTGAGTTGGTTGAATACAAGACACTAAAATAAATTTTATCAAATTTACCTTTGCTACTAGGTTTTTCCTTTTCCTTGTAAATAGAATCTTTTCTCATAGAGTGTATCAAACCATATTCTGAATCTTTCTACTCTTCTTGACTACCTCCCATTTCATTTTCTCCAAGAACAGTTTCCTTTCTATTTTATGTTCAGAAAAGTGTGAACATCCCAAAGAAGATAGTCAAACAGGACAAAAGAAGATACAATAAGACAATAAATGCATCAGAATTAGAAAAATGGGCAAGGCAACCCAATAGGATCAAATGAGATTTATGGGCCCAGAATCATTCAGAGATATACCTGCTCCCACTGTTTGGAGTCCCACAGAAACTCAAACTAACAGCAGTACCATATATCTAGAGCACTGTTGCAGATCTACGCAGGCTTCTTGATAGATGCTTCAGATTTCATGCCTTTCATGTGAGAATTCTGCCTAGATAAAATGGTAGAATATGGGTTTTATTGTGGTGTCCTCTACATTTTTTCAGTTTTTCCTACTTTTTTTCTGAAGGGAGGAACATGATACAGATGTCTAATTTAGTCTGTCTCTTCTTGCCTGGATCTAGGTCTATACAGCTGCCTCTGCTGCTTGAGAAAGATTCTCTGCTGATGCCAGGATAGGGCAGTGATCTATACATATATACATATACATATACACATACACATACACATACATATACATATTCATATAATACACATATACATATACATACAGCAATATAAAAATATCAAATAGGAATCATTTCTTAATTTTTTTATAGAAGAGTACTTTTTGGGATTTGCTAGTTCTCTAGAATATCCATTGTTCAAGTTTTGAACATCCAAGTAGAGTTGAGCATAACTCTTTCTTGTGTAGTGGGAACCAAGTTAAATCAGCCATTGATTGTTCATTTCCACATGGTATGTGCTTCAATTGACCCAGAGCATCTTGCAACCTGGACATATTGTAGGAGAAGGATTTAGCAGATGTTGTAATGCCTGTTTTTATCTTTGCATAGCCTATAGAATAAGACTTCTAGCCTATAACAACTTTACCTTTCCATATTCAACAATCAAGTCAAAGTTGTTATCATCAATGATGCCTTGCTATCAGGTTTCATATAGTTATCTCATGCCAAGCATCAACATGGGTTGTTTACAGATTTTCTTGTCATCTGTCAATCAACAACTCAACCAATTTTATTCAAGTGCACCACTTTTCTGGTTGCCAAAGAGCACAGTTTAGCCTCTGTAATCTCTTTTAGTAGAAGTGGTCACTAGGGCCATCCTCATAGATACAAAAATATTTCTCCTGTACTATATTTCCACATTTTCAACCAAATACCATCAAAATCCAGTTGTTTACTATTCTCTCTCTTTCTGTAACATACAACAGACCACTTCTGCTCCTGTCTTCTGCCCTTAATAACAAAAAAGACCTATTCTGTTTCCTAATCCCAGTGAAACTCATGCTCCTCTGCTCATAGACCTCTTTATTATCTACCCCTCAGGTTCAGTGCCTTGTTTGTATTTATCACTTACTTAACAGTTAATATAAACTTTTAAATGAATGCTACTACATCTGTTTTCAGGTTTTTTTTAACTGACTCAGGATGAGAATTTTTAGCTCCATCATTTTTCAAGGAATTTCAATGTGTCACTTTGTTTCTAATAACTAAGTAATACTATATTGTGCAAATGTATTCTATTTTATTTATGCAGGTTTCAGTTGAAGTACATCTACTTCTTTGTAGTTTCTGGCTATTTGGAGTATAGAAACAAAAATGTAATTGAGCAGTTTTCCTTGTGTTCTGAGAGAGTAATAGGAAAATATACAAGAGTGGTATACATGGATTTGGTATTAGATCTATTCACCATTTTCTGAGAAACAGCAACATATATTTTATAGTTGTTTTATAAGTTTGTATTCCTATAAACAATGGAGACATGTTCCCTTTTCTCCACATGCTTACTTGCAGGACCAATCACCTGTGTTATTGAACCTAGCCATTTTGACATGTTAAGATGGACTCTTAAAATGGATTTGAATTGCATTTCCCTAATGAATGAGGATGAAACTCTATTTATGTGTTTCAAGCCATTTGAGATTTCTTTCTTTAGAATTCTTCATTTAAATATGTACTTAAATATTAAATTGGATTTTTTTAGTTATCTAGTTTCTTGAGGCCATTCTATATTTTGAATATTAGCCTCATTTGAATGTGAAGTGGGGTAAAATTGTTTTCCAATCATTAGATTATTGTGTTGTCTAATATTTTGGTGTCCTTTGCTTTAAAGACAATGTTGATATTCAGTTACATAATGACTCACTGTGAATTGCTGGTGTTAGTGCCTGGCCTATTGGTCTTATGTTCAGAAACTCTTGTCTTGTGTCAAGGTATTCTTTTGACCATTAATTATCTAGGGTGTTATGTGTCTAGTTTTATGTTGAGGTCTTTGATCAATTAAATAGAAGAATTGAGTATGGGTAAATTTGAATGTGTGCATGTTCTACATTCAGAAATCCTATTTAACCCACACCATTTATTAAAGAAGGCTTTTTCTACCAGTGTGTACTTCTGGATTCTTTAAGCAATATCAAGTGTCCATAGATATGTGATTTTATCTCTCATCCTAAATTTAATTCCATTAGTCAACAGGCCTAGTTTTAAGCCAATATCATGCAATTTTTAGTACTATAATTCTATAGTACAAATTGAAATCAAAAATGGTGATTCACAAAAAACAGTTCTATTATTGTTCAGGAAATCTACGTTATTACATGATGTTAGGAACTGTTTCTTCAAGGTCTCTCAAGTTTAGGATCACATATTGATGGGATTGTTTGAATCCGTATGTTGAAGATCGAAGGACGGTTATATTCAAGTGACACAAGACAATGGAAGATCTTTCTATCTTATAATAGTTCTTAAATCAATTCCTTCAAAGTTTTGAGGTTTATGGTTTTCTTACAAAACTTCCATTGGTTTAGTCATAGTTTCAGTAAGATATTTTATATTATTTGAGTTTATTAAGAAGGGTGTGGTTTCTCTAATTTCTTCTTTAGTCAATTTGTTTTGTATATAGAGAAACTACTGAATTTGTGTGTATGTGTGTGTTTGTGTATGTGTGTCTGTGCAAGTGTGTGTGTGTATATATATATATATATATGTGTGTGTGTGTGTGTGTGTGTTAATCTTGTATCCAGCCATTTTGATGACAGTTTATATCAGCTACAGGAGTTCCCTAGTGAAATATTTAGGGTTACATGTGTTTATTTTTTTCTTCTATTCTTTATTTGCATTCCAAATGATTTCCCCTTTCCTAGTTCCCCCCTCCCCGAAAGTCCCATAAGCCATCTTCCCTCTCCATGTTCCGAGTCAATCACTCCCACTTCTCTGTCCTGGCATTCCCCTACACTGCTACATCCAGTCTCTCATTGAAATTCTTAAACAAATGGTTAGAACTGGAAAATATCATCCTTAGGGTGGTAACCCAATCACAAAAGAACACACATGGTATGCAGTCACTGATAAGTGGATATTAATCCAGAAGCTAGGAATACATGTGTTTAATAACATATCATCTGAAAATGATGCTTTGACTTTATTTTCTATATACTGTATTGTCCTATTTCTCTAGCTAAACCATCAAGTACTTTACTGAATAGATAGGGAAATAGTGGATGTGACTTGGTCCTGCTTTTAATAAACTGATTAATTTATTAATGTGTATATTTATTTGATCCTGATGCTCCACCCTTCCTAGTCTCCATGTCAAAAAATCCCTAACCCTATTCCCATCCCCTTCATCTTTGAGAGGTGGCGTTCCTTCACCCTGGCACAAAAAGTTTCTTCAGGGTTAGCCTCATCCTAGCCCCCTGAAACCAGAAAAGGCAGTTATGGAGTTTGAGCTGTATGTTTGCTATTTGTTTGAAGTGGGTCTTGATCTACCTCATATATGATCTTTAGCTGATATGATGGCTCAGTTTCTAAATTCTTGCAGTGGGAGCAATGGAGGAGTGTTCTCCTTTGACCACATCCTTGCCAGAATGTGGTATCACATGGATTTTTTGATCTTAGTCATTTTGATGTATATAAGATGCAATATCTGGGTCATTTTCACTTACATATCCCTGATGACTAAGTATGTTGAACTTTTTTTTTAATGCTTCTCTACTTTTTGACATTCCTCTGTTGAGACTTCTCTGTTTATCTCTGTATACTATTTTCTAATTGGGTTATTTGGTTTGTTGATGTCTAACTTCTGACTTTTTTGTATACTTTTGATAATAACCCTCTACCATATGTAGACTTGGGGAAGACAGTTGTATAATCCTATTGATAGTGTCCTCTACATTACAGAAGCCTTTGAGTTCCATGAGGTCCTATTAAACAATTGTTGATCTTTGAACATGAGCCAATGATGTTCTGTTCAGAAAAAAAAAATTGTTTCCTGTTCCAACAAGTTTAAGGTGATTTCCCAACTTCCCTTCCATTAGATTTAGTATATACAGTTTTATATTGAGGTCCTTGATCCACTTGGACTTGAGTTTTGTTCAGGGTGACAAATATAAGTCTGGTTAGAGCAATACCATTTGTTAAATATACTTTCATGTTTCCATTGTATAGTTTTGTATTTGTCAAAAATCAAATATCCATAGGGCTTTGGTTTTATATCTTTGTCTTCATTTCAATTCTTTGATTAATCTGTCTTTTTCTATATCAATATCATACATTTTAAAATTACTCTTACCATGTAAATAGCTTGAGGGAATCTGATTCTTCCAGTTCTTTTATGTTCAGGATTTTTTTTAAACTATCCTGTTTGGTCATTTTTTCTTCCTTTTCTCCCTTTTACTTTTTTTGTGTGAAGTTAATAATTGTTTTGTAAGGTTTCTATAAAGAATTGTGTTAATATTTTGATGTAAATTGCATAATTTCATTGAATTTATAGATTGCTATTGTCAATATGGCCTATTTTACTATTAATCTCACCTATCCATGAGCATGGGAGATGTTCCCATCTTCTGATAGTTTCCTCAATGTTTTTATTCAGTTCTTTAGAGGTTAGCTTCCTGAGTTCTTTACTTATGTTGGATATTAGCTCTATGTAAGAAGTAAGATTAGTGATTTTTCCCTTCAGTAGATTGTCAATTTTTCCTATTGGTGACATCTTTTGGCTTACATAAGCTCTTTAGTTTCGTGAGGTCCCATTTATCAATTCCTGATCTTAGAACCTGAGCCCATGGTGTTCTGTTCAGGAAAATTCCCCCTGTCCCAATGAGTTCAAGGCTAATTCCAACTTTTGCTTCTATTTAATTCAGTGTATCTGATATAACTTGGTGTACTTGACTCACTTGGACTTGAGTTTTATGTAAGGTGATAAATATGGATCTATTTTCACTCTCCTATATAAAGAACAACAATTAGATCAGCACCATTTATTGAAGATGTTTCATTTTTGTATTTTCCACTGTATTTTTGGTTTCTTTGTCAAAGATCAAGAATAGGTTTGGCGTTTACTTCTGGGTCTTTGATTTTATTCCATTGGTTATCCAGACTGTCTCTGTGCCAATTCCATGCAGTTTTTATCAATCACTACTGCTCAGTAGTGCAGCTTGTGATCAGGAAAGGTGATTTCTACTGGATGCTCATCCATTAAGAATTATTTTGTCTGTCCAGTTTTCTTTTCTATCACATGAAGTTGAAAATTTCTCTTTCCATGTATGTGAAGAACTGTGTTGGAATTTTGATGGTGATTGCCTTGATTGTGTAGATTGCTTTAAATGAGGTAGGCATTTTACAATGTTAATGCTATTAATTCATGAGCATATGTGATCTTTCCATCTTCAGGGTTCTTCCTCGATTTCAATCATATGTGGCCATTTAAATTGCAGATTAACCACTAAGAAAATAACATAAAAAATATACTTTTTCATAAACATCTTACAGAATTGTACACATTCAACACATCCATTACAAGGTCTCTACCTCAAAATTCATTATCAAAATAAACCTTACAACAAAAATATAGCAATTTCTAAATATCATAGTAGCTATAAAAGTACAATGGCATGAAGACAATGACACAGAGTCTCAATGATGAAGTGGACCTAGGGTATCCATATGTCACTGGTTATTGAAAGTGTACAGTCACCTACATTATGGCAGTTTTAATTAATTTATTTATTTTTTACTTTTTCCATTTTTATTTTATATATTCTTACTTATTGTTTCTTTTTTATTAGATATTTTCTTTATTTACATTTCAAATGTTATCCCCTTGTCTGGTTTCCCTTCCAAAAACATCCTGTCTCATACCCCTCCCCACTAACCATCCCACCTACTCGCCCCTCCCATTCCAGGTATTCCGCTATACTGGGGCATCAAGCATTCTTAGGGTCAAGGGTCTCTCCTCCCTTTGATGTCCAGAAAGGCCATCCTCCACTGCATATGCAGCTGTAGCCATGAGTTCTTCCACGTATACTCTTTGGTTGGTAGTTTAGTCCCTGGGAGCTCTGGGGGTATTGGTTGGTTCATAATATTGTTCCTCCTATGGGACTGAAAGCTTATTCATCTCCTTCGGTCATTTGTCTAGTTCATTCATTGGAGACCTTGGGCTCAGTCCAATGATTGGCTGCGAGCACTGACCCTTGTATGTGTCAGGTACTGGTAGAGCCTCTCAGGAGACATCTACATCAGGCTCCTCTCAGAAAGCAATTGTTGGCATCCATATTATTGTCTGGTTTTGGTGACAATATGTGGATCACCAGGTGGGGCAGTCTCTGGATGGCCTTTTCTTCAGACTCTGCTCCATACTTTGTCTCTGTATTTCCTCCCATGGGTATTTTGTTCTCCCTTCTAAGAAGGACCAAAGTATCCATATTTTGGTCTTCCTTCTTCTTAAGCATCATTTGATCTGTGAATTGTATCTTGGGTATCCCAAGCATCTTGGCTAATATCCAATAAACACTACAGAAATGGCCATACAGCATATGAAATCTTATGTATATAAGTAAAACTGGCAGATACTGTAACCTACAACAATTCACACATTGTATAATACAACTGAACATAATATTTTTTAATGTAGAGAAATTAGGTGATGATTTTTCATGTTATCTCTTCCTCAGTTGACATTATTAGTATTTTTTAATATTAAATATATTCTTCATTTACATTTTAAATGTTATACCCTTTCCCATTTTCCCCCCTCCAAGAAAACCACCAACCCATCCTACCACCTCCCACCTCCAAGAATATGCTCCTCCACCCAACTCACTCCCATGACCGCTATTCGATTTCCAACACTGGGGCCTCTATTGAGCCTTCACAGGACCAAAGACCTCTCCTTCTGCTGATGCCCAACAAGACATTCCTCTGCCAATCTTTTGGCTGGAACCACATGTACCCCTTGGTTGATGGCTTAGTCCCTGGGAACTCTGGGGCATCTGGTTGGCCAACATTGTCATTCTTCCCACAGGGCTGTAAATCCCCCCTTCCAGCTCCTCCAGCTTGCCCTCCAACTTCTTTATAGTGAACTACATGCTCAGACCAATTGTTGGCTGCTAGTATTCACCTCTGTGTCAGTAATGCTCTGGCAGTGCCCCTCCAAAAGACAAACATAAATGGCTCCTTTCAGTACACACTTCTTGTCAGCCATAGTAGTCTCAGAATTTTTTTATGATAGTTTATTTTGGACATTGTTATATTATTACATTTTTCTTTCCCTATCTTTCCTACAAAAATGTCCAAACACACCTTCTTATACCTTTTCATATTTATGGAATTTTTTATTAAATGCTTTAACACACACACACACACACACACACACACACACACACACACACAAACTTTTTGGTATATACTTCACAGGGGAAAACAATTTTACTCACTCTCCAAATCCCTTTGTTATCTGTAATTCTCTAAGATAGAATTTTGCATGATGTTCCTTCCTTTCTTCAATGCGTCATGTTTTTGTTTTTGTTTTCAGTCAACTCAGACTTAAGAATCCCTTGATTGTGAGATGTTAATGTGTGTTAATTGCAACCTTCCTAAAAAATACATACACATAAAAAATTCTCTGGTCCTCTAGCTCTTAACCTCTTCAAACCATTTCTTTCATAATTTTCTAGTTTAACTGAGGAATAAATTTTGTAGATGTATCCATTGGACCAAACTCCAAAACTCTAAATTTCTATTGACTATGATATTCTCTAACGATTTCTCTTACCATAATGAATGGTAAAGACAATAAATATTTGCACGTGTAAGTATAAATATGTAGAACAGTGCCAGGGCTTATAATGGTTTAGTAAAATGTTGGCTGTAAGTTCTTTACAGAGACATGAAGTGGCAGTTTCTATGTCCAAATATCTGCTTGGAAACTCATGGAGAACCATACTTTTTGCTGACACATCTCTTTCTAAATCCTTCTTTTGAATAAGATACAAATTATAAGTGAAAATTGTGTGATTCTGAGTGACCAATATAAGGCATATTATTGTAGAAATGTAAAAATTATGTAACAGTACAGATTTATTTCTGAAAAGTATAATAAACATTTTGAGTATATTAGATAAATATATACAAAAGCTTGCATAAAAGATAAAAGCATTGAAAATTAGGATCACATCTTACGAAGTTTCTATATTTATGTTTGCTTCTAATACAAGATGTCAGTTTAATTTTATTATGATTTTCTCAAGCATAAGTTTAATGTATCTTGTGGTTATTCTAGAAAAATTAAATTTGACAGTTATTTCATTCCTATACTAGATATGGATCAATGTGTGAAATGTCCAGAAGATGAGTATGCCAACATAAATCAAACTGTCTGCCTCAAAAAAGTTGTGATATTTCTGGATTTTGAAGAACCCTTGGGAATGTCTCTGGCTAGCTTGGCTGTGTTCTTTTGTTTTCTTTCAGTTATTGTTTTGTGTATCTTCTTGAAACACCGAGACACTCCCATAGTCAAGGCCAATAATGAAACTCTAACCTATGTCCTACTCATCTCTCTCATATTTTGTTTTATCTGTTCTTTGCTCTACATTGGTTACCCCAGTATGGTTCGCTGCATCCTACAGCATACCACATTTGCCATTGTGTTCACTGTGGCTGCCTCTAGTGTCTTAGCCAAGACAATTACTGTAGTACTAGCATTTAAGATCACTGTTCCAGGAAGAAGACTGAGGTGGATGCTTCTTTCAGGGGCACCTAATTACATCATTCCCATATGCACCCTGATCCAAATGATTCTCTGTGGATTCTGGCTAGGAACTTCTCCTCCATTTGTTGATGCTGATCTACACAGGGTACATGGACACATCCTCATTCTTTGTAACAAAGGTTCAGTGATTGCCTTCTACTGTGTCCTGGGATACATGGGCTTTCTTGCTCTAGCAAGTTTCACTGTAGCTTTCCTGGCCCGGAATCTGCCTGACACATTCAATGAAGCCAAGCTCCTGACATTCAGCATGCTGGTGTTCAGCAGTGTCTGGATCACCTTCCTCCCTGTCTACCACAGCACTAAAGGCAAGGATATGGTTGCTGTGGAAATCTTCTGTATTTTAGCCTCCAGTGCAGGGATGCTTCTTTGTATATTTTTGCCAAAGTGCTACATTATTTTGTTGAGACCACAAATAAATTCTTTTCATGAGTTTAGGAAAATACATGTGAAAGCTAGAAATATTAACTAAATATAACTGCTTATTTAGTACATCAAATATATCCAATGATGACCAAAATGCTTACTATGTACTATACTATTATATGAGCTTCTAACATTAAAAATGTAGAAAGAAACCTGAAAAATAAAAACCTAAAATATGACCTTTACATCAGTCTATTGAATCAAACCATGTAATAAGGATTTTTCATTGAACTATCTGACAATTGCTACTAAGGTATAAAAATTAATTCATTTGATGCTTATATTACAGTGCAAATTGTATTATTTTTAGATTCCAGGAAAAATCATTACCTTGTGGATTACATACATAGATAGTATTTAATAAGTAATATGTATATGTATACATATATGTATAGATATATGTGTATATAAATACATATATCATATGTGTATATATATGTATACACACACAAACACACACCTATATATATATATATTTATATATATATATAAAATTTAAAACTGCAGGGAAATCTATAAAACATTCTTAAACAATTTTCTATTTGAGGTGGAGTCACAGGTCTTGAGAGGTTAAGAATAACAAGGAAGGCTCAAAGGAGGATTCTTGAATCTCACTTAAGCTAACAAATAGAATAATCATTGAATGAGGATGGAGGGCAGGAATTAGTTTGGAGGGAAAATGTGGTGATGATTAGGGAGATCAAGTATAGTGACAGATAGAGAAGAAGGGCCAGGTCATCAAAAAATATATTGGCAGAAAGAATGGGATGAGGCTTCCCAGTAACGTGTCACAGATATGGGAGGAGGGAAGTTCCGAGGAGTCTAGAACTCTGGGCGGTGTGAGATTTGGAGTCTAAAATGGCCATCTCCTATAGACAAGCAGGACATCCACTGGACACCAACCTCAAAACCTTCAATTCATATGTTGTCCTTCAGATCACATCGAAGTTAAGTGACAGTGATGCAGCAGAGTGATGTAATAACTAACCAATAACTCCGCCCCCTTAAGACTCATTCAATGGGCAAAACTATACTTGAAACTACTTATGCTAATCTATCATGTTTGCAGCCAGAAAACTAGCATAATTATGAAATGTTACACTCAGCAACTGACAGAAATAGATACACAGAACCCTAGCTAAATATTGTACACAACTCAGGGTGTCCTCTGAAAAAATATGGGAAGGATTGAGAGACAGAAAATGTCTAAAAAAGACAACTAACCTGGATGCTTGGGAGCTGCCAGAGATGAACTATCAACTAATGGTCATTTCTGGGCTAGATATAAGCTTCCTGCACAAATGTAGCAGAAGTTCATCATGGAAATCATGTAAGTAAATCATGCAACATGGGGCAGAGGCTGTCACCGACTCTGTTACTTGCCTGTGCAAACTGTTCCCATGACTGGACATCTTCTCTGGTTTCACTGGGAGAACATGTACTTGGTCCTGCATTGATTTTATGTCTCAATGCGAGTTGGTACCCAGGGAGCTGAGGGGGTTCTCCTCCATCTCAGAAAGGAAGAGGAGGTTCCAAGTGAGGTGAGTAATCAGAGGGGAGGTTTTGACCAGGATGTAAATTCAATGGATACATGAATGCAAAAAAAAATGAATGATTCACCTGCACTTTTATTCCCAGGAATAAAACCCAATTTATGAAAATTAAAATTCAAGCAAAGAAGAAAAACCCATTAAAGAACATTTCTGCACCTAAAAGCACATACCACAACATTGTGTGCTTGTTTTTTTTTTTTTGAAATCTCCTAATGTAATAATTATCTAATAAATCGCTTACTTGAAAGTCCTTGAAAAAACAATGGTGTTGGCTCATTATTATTGTTTCCTCTATTAATATGAAGACTTCCTTACTTGAAAATATTTTATGAGTTATATTGTAATGTTGTTGAAAGCCTCATGACTGGAGATGCAAGTGGGCCTATAACAGTGTTTTGATTTTGCTATATTGTCGTAGGACTATATACCTTTGAAGTAATTATGTTTTTGTCTGAGACATAGGTTTCTATCAAACTTTTCACAAAAACTCATTAATATAATACACAGAAGTCAACTGAGAAATGGAAAATTGATTATTGTATTAAGTGTAACAGGTTAGATTATTCAACTTAAACAGAATAGCTAAAAAAAAAAAAAAAATCCCCTTACCATCAAGAGTTAGGGAAATTCTTCAAATAGGAGGCAGACAAAATTAATAGCTAGTAAACAGGAGAGCTGTGAAATTCTATATTTATAATATGATTTTGCACTTGAAGTTCTGATTACTAACCAAAATATATACAAGGATAAAAAATGCTAATCCTGGCATATACTCAAGAGAAATTCTTTGGGACTCTCAAGCGTACGTTAAACTATAGGTAGTAAAGAACGCTTATGTTAAGAAACCTCATTCATTATTTTTTTTATCTTAAAATAACATTTATTTAGAATACTATATTTTAATGTTAATTTTTGTGAGAAATAAATATCAAGTTTTATGTCATCCCTCCCTTATATTGATAAGTATGTACTTAAATCAAAAGAGCACTTTATTCAGTATTACACCTCAAAATGCAAACTAACAAAACGCAAGTTCCCAGGAGTGTGGACAGGCCTGGGAGCACAGGTTGAACCACCCTGCTGCCCAGAGGAACCTGCCTAGCACCATCAGGAGGGATTCTTCCAGTTTCTGGCTGTACCTGGAGAACATCCTCTGCCACAGTGGTCTATACCCAGGTGGCACAAGGAGATAGCTAGCATTCCAGGAGTGTGGACAGGCATGAGTACACAGGTATGACCACCTTTGCTGCTCATAGGAACCCACCCAAAACCCAGAGGACACAAGAAACCAGAGGCATCTTGGGACAGGTGTCTTCCAATTTCTGTCTGCCCCCAGAACAGATCCTGAGACATAGGGCAATATACACAAACACTGCCACTAGAGAGATGTTCTCCCAGGAATGCCTACACACTTGCATGCACTGTTAAGACCAACACTTCTCTTCAAATTCCTGGCCCAAGAAGGATCTGCTCAAAGCCATCAGGACACAGGAACAAAGGATCAGCTGGAGACAGAATCATTCTAGTTTCTGTCTGTACCCCTGACCTGATCCTGTACCAGAGTTCTCCAAATTTAAATTCCTCCGAGTGAGAACTGGTCCCCAGGAGGACTGATACACAGACTTGCTTATTGGACAAGCCACAGTCAGAGACAGCAAGACCAGCTAACACCAGAGATAGCCAGAGGGCAAAAGACAAACTCAAAAAAATTAACAACAGATTACAAGGCAACAGGGCTTCATCTGAGCCCAGTTCTATTAAGTCCTGGATACCTCAACACTTTTGAAAAGCAAAGAAATTCCTCCCGTCACATAATAATTAAAACACCAAATATACTAAACAATGAAAGAATACTAAAAACAGTAAAGAAAAAGGTCAAGTAACATATAAACGTAGACCTATCAGAATTACACTGAACATCTCACCGGAGACTATGAGAGCCAGAAGAGCCTGGTCAGATGTCATGCAGAACCTAAGAGAACACAAATGCTAACCCAGACTGCTATATCCAGCAAATCTCTCAATTACAATAGATGGAGAAACCAAGATATTTCATGACAAAAACATATTTACACATTATCTTTCTACAAATCCAGTCCTTCGAAGGATAATGAAAAAGCAAGAAATTTATCCTATTCTAACAAACACCCCCAAAAAAAGATAATCACACAAACATAAAAATTACATCAAAATAGCAGGAAGCAACAATAACTTTTCCTTAATATCTCTTAACATCAATGGGCTCAATTCCCCAATAAAAAGACATAGACTATCAGACTGGATACGTATACAAGACCCAACATTTTGCTGCATACAGGAAATGCATCTTAGTGTCAAAGACAAACACTACCTCAGAGTAAAGGGCTGGAAAACAGTTTTCCAAGCAAATGGTCCCAGGAAACAAGCTGGAGTAGCCATTCTAATATCTGATAAAATAGACTTTCAACCAAAAGTCATCAGAAAAGACATGGAAGGACATTTTATATTCACCAAAGGAAAAATCTACCAGGAGGAACTGTCTATTCTAAACATCTATGCTCCAAATACAAGGTCACCATCATTCATAAAAGAAATCTTACTAAAGCTGAAAGCACACATCGCACCCCACACAATAATTGTGGGTGACTTCAACACCCCACTATCCTTAATGGAGAGATCAGGGAAATTCAAACTAAACAGACACACTATCTATACTATAGTAAAACTATCAGAAGTTTTGGACCAAAAGGATTTAATGGATATCTATAGAACATTTAATCCTAAATCAAAAGAATATGCCTTCTCAGCACCTCATGGTTCTGTCTCCAAAACTGACCATATACTTGGTCACTAACTAGACCTCAATGGATACAAAAAAATCAAACTAATTCCCTGCCTCCTATCAAATCATTATGGAGTAAGGGTGCATCTTCAACAGCAACAAAAACAACAGAAAGCCCATATACACATGGAAGCTGAACCATGGTTTACTCAAATACACCTTGGTCAAGGAAGAAATAAGGAAAGAAATCAAAATCTTTTTAGAATTTAATGAAAATGAAGGCACAACATACCAAAATTTATTGGAAACACTGAAAGTAGTGCTAAAAGTAAATCTCATAGCTCTGACTACCTCCAGAAAGAAGCTGGAGAGAGCATATACTAGCAGCTTAGCAGCACACCTGAAAGCTTTAGAACAGAAAGAAGCTAATTCACCCAAGAGGAGCAGAAGTCAGGAAATCATCAAACTCAGGGCTGAAATAAACCAAGTAGAAACAAAAAGATCTATTCAAAGAATCAACAAAAGAAGGAGTTGGTTCTTTGAGAAAATCAAGGAGATAGATAAACCTTTAGCCAAACTTACTAGAGGACACAGAGACAGTATCCAAATTAACAAAATCATAAATAAAAACAGAGAAATAACAACAGAAACTGAGGAAATACAAAAAATTATCAGATCCCACCACAAAAGCCTTTACTCAACAATACTGGAAAATCAGGAGGAAATGGACAATTTCCTAGACAGATATCAACTACCAAAGTTTAATCAGGAGCAAATAGATCATCAGAATGGTCCCATAACCTTCATCATCCTTTGTCATTAGGGAAATGCAAATCAAAACAACCCTGAGATTCCATCTCACACCAGTCAGAATGGCTAAGATCAAAAACACAGGAGACAGCAGTTGTTGGCGAGGATGTGGAGAAAGAGGAACACTGCTGGTGGGATTGCATGCTGGTCCAACCACTCTGGAAAGCAGTCTGGCGGTTCCTCAGAAAACTTGCCATGACACTCCCGGAGGATCTGGCTATACCACTCCTGAGCATATATCCAGAGGCTTTACCTGCATGCAATAAGGACACATGCTCCACTATGTTCATAACATCCTTATTTATAATAGCCAGAAGCTGGAAAGAACCCAGATGTCCCTCAACAGAGGAATGGATTCAGAAGATGTGGTATATTTACACAATGGAATACTACTCTGCAATTAAAAACGATGAATTCACCTAATTCCTAGGCAAATGGTCAGAACTTGAAAATATCATCCTTAGTGAGGTAACCCAAATCACAAAAGAACACACATGGTATGCAGTCACTGATAAGGGGATATTAACCCAGAATCTCGGAATACCCTAGACACAATTCACATATCAATAGATTTCCAAGAAGATGGAAGGAGAGACCTCTGGTCCTTGAAAGACTGGATGTAGGGAAATACCAAGACAGAGAAGCAAGAGGGGGTTGAATGGGGAAAAGAGGGAGAGAAGGGGGCTTATGGGAGTTTCGTGGAGGGAGGAAACGGGAAAGGAGAAATGATATTGAATGTAAATAAAAAAAAAAGCTTAGAAAAAAAAGAAAATGAAGTGGTCATTGAAAGTCTTCCAAATAAAAAAAGCACTTGACCAGATGGTTTTAGTGCAGAATTCTATCCAACCTTGAAGAAGACCTAAAACCAGTACTCTTCAAACTATTCCACAAAATAGAAACAGAGGGAACACTCCCTAACTCATTCTATGAAGTCACAATTTCGCTGATACCAAAACCACCCAAAGATCCAACAAAGAAAGAGAACTTAAGAACATTTTCCCTTATGAATATAAATACAAAAATTATCAATAAAATTCTTGCCAACCAAATCCAAGAACACATCAAAACGATCATTCACCACGATCAAGTAGGCTTTATCCCAGAGATGCAGGGATGGTTCAATATTAGGAAAACCATCAATGTAATCCACTACATAAACAAACTCAAAGAAAAAAAAAACTATGGTCATTTCATTAGATGATGAAAAATCATTAGACAAAATTCAGCATCCTTTCATGTTAAAGGTTTAAGAAAGAACAGGAATGCAAGACCCATACCTAAACTTAGTAAAAGCAATATACAGCAAACCAGTAGCCAACATCAAACTAAATGGAGAGAAATTTGAAACTATCCCACTAAAATCAGGGACTAGACAAGGCTGCCCTCTCTCTCCATATTTGTTCAATATAGTACTTGAAGTTCTAGCTAGACCAATTACACAACAAAAGGAGGTCAAAGGGATCCAAATTGGAAAGGAAGAAGTCAAATTATTACTATTTGCAGATGATATGAGAGTATAATTAAGAGACCCAAAAACTCCACCAGAGAACTCCTACAGCTGCTAAATAACTTAAGCAGAGTTGCTGGATATAAAATTAACTCAAGCAAATCAGTAGCCTTCCTATACTCAAAGGATAGACAGGCTGAGAAAGAAATTAAGGAAATGACACCCTTCACAATAGCCATAAACAATATAAAGTATTTTGGTGTGACTCTAAACAAACAAGTGAAAGAATTGTAGGAAAAGAACTTCAAGTCTCTGAAGAAAGAAATCAAAGAAGACCTGAGAAGATGGAGAGATCTTCCATGCTCATGGTTTGGCAGATTAATATAGTAAAAATGGCTATCTTACCAAAAGCAATATACACATGCAATGCAATCCCCATAAAAATCCCAACACAATTCTTCATAAAGGTAGAAAGAGCAATTCAAAAATTTTTCTGAAATAACAGAAAACCCAGAATAGCTAATACTATTCTCAACAGTAAAAGAAATTCTGGGGGAATCAGTTTCCCCAACCTCAAGCAGTACTACAGAGCAATTGTGTTAAAAACTGCATGGTATTGGTACAGTGATAGGCAGGTAGATCACTGGAATGCAACTAAAGACCAAGAAAATTTTCCACACACCTATGGTCCCTTGATCTTTGAAAAGGAAGCTACAACCACCCAGTGGAAAAAAGATAGCCTTCTCAATTGATGGTATGGGTTCAACTGGAGGTCATCATACAAAATAATGCAAATGGATCCATTCTTATCTCCTTGTACTAAGCTCAAGTCCAAGTGGATCAAAGACCTCCATATAAAACCAAAAACACTGAAACTAATAGAAAGAAACTGGCTCAGTGCCTTGAGTACATGGGCACAGTGGAAATTTCCTGAACAGAATACAATTAGCTTATGCTCTAAGACCAAGAATTGGCAAATGGGACCTCATAAAATTACAAAGTTTCTGTAAGGCAAAGGACACAGTCAAAAGGACAAAATGGCAACCAAATAATTGGGAAAAGATCTTTTCCAACCCTATATCCGACACAGGGCTAATATCCAAGATATAAAAAGAACTCAAGAAGTCAAATTCCAGAGAGCCAAATAACCCTAATAAAAAATGGGGTACAGAGCTAAACAAAGAATTTTCACCTGAGGAATATTGAATGTCTGAGAAACACCTAAAGAAATGTTCAACATCCTTAGTCATCAGGGAATTGCAAAGCAAAACAACCCTAGGATTTCACCTTACACCAGTCAGAATGGCTGAAATCAAAAACTCAGGAGCCAGCCAGTGCTGGAGAGGATATGGAGAAAGAGGAACACTCCTCCACTGCTGGTGGGATTGCAAGCTGGTAAAACCACTCTGGAAATCACTTTGGCAGTTCCTCAGAAAACTCGCCATATTATTACCGCAGGACCCAGCTATACCATTCCTGGACATATGCCCAGAGGACTCTCCAACATGCAATAAGAACACATGCTCCACTATGTTCATAGCAGCCTTATTTATAATAGCCAGAAGCTCTAAAGAACCCTGATGTCCCTCATCAGAGGAATGGATACAGAAAATGTGGTAAATCTACACTATGGAATACTACTCAGCTATTAAAAATAATTAATTCATGAAATTCTTAGGCAAGTAATGTCATCCTGAGTTAGGTGACCCAGTCACAAAAACATCACACATGATATACACTCACTGATAAGCAGATATTAGTCCAGAAGCTTGAAATACCCAAGGAACAATTCACATTTCAAAGTATACCCAAGAAGTAAGAAGGAGAGGTGCCTGGTCCTGGAAGGGCTCAATGTGGCAGTGTAGGGGAATACAAGGAAGGGGAGGCAGGAGTGGGTTGGTTGGGGAGCAGGCGGAGGGAAGAGGGCATATGGGACTTAGGGGAGAGGGGGAACCAGTAAGAGGGAAATCATTTAAATGTGAATAAAGAATATACATAATAAAAAAACTTAAAAAAAAGTACATAAATATCTCCCTTAAAGAAATATAGATGTTCTTCTCAGGAAATTTGCCCAGTGCCCATGTGTTCAAGGCTCTTCCGCACTTTCTCCTCTATAAGCTTCAGTGTATCTGGTTTTATGTGAAGGTCCTTGTTCCACTTGGACTTGAGCTTTGTACAAGGAGGTAAGAATAGGTCAATTTGCATTTTTCTATATGTTGCCCTCCAGTTGAACCATCACCATTTGTTGAAAATGCTGTCTTTTTTCCAGTGGATGGTTTTAGCTCCTTTGTCAAAGATCAAGTGACCATAGGTATGTGGGTTCATTTCTGACTCTTCAGTTCTATTCCATTGATTTTCCTGCCTGTTCTGTATCGATACCACACAATTTTTATCACTATTGCTATATAGTACAGTTTGAGGTCAGGGATGGTAATTCCCCCAGAAAATCTTTTATTGTGGAGAATAGTTTTGCTATATTGGGTTTTTTGTTATTCCAAATGAATTTAAAGATTGCTCTTTCTAGCTCTATGAAAAAAATGATTTGGAATTTTAATGGGGATTGCATTAAATTGGTAGATTGCTTTGGCAAGATGGCTATTTTTATTATATTAATCCTGCTAACCTAAGAACACGGGAGATCTTTCCCTCTTCTGAGATCTTCTTAGATTTCTTTCTTCATAGGCCTGAAGATCTTGTCATGCAGTTTTTCACTTGCTTGGTTAGATTCACACCAAGGTATGTAATATTTGTGACTGTTGTGAAGGGTGTCTCTTCGCTAATTTCTTTCCCAGATTGTTTATCCTTTGAGTAGAGGAAACTACCGATTTATTTGGGTTAATTTTATATCCAGTCACCAATGGCTTATGCTCTAAGAACAAGAATTGACAAGTGGAATCTCATAAAATTGCAAAGTTTTTGTAAAGAAAAGGACACTGTCGATAGGATAAAATGGCAACCAACCAATGGAAAAGATCTTAATCAATCCTATATCAGATAGAGAGCTAATATCCAATGTATATAAAGAACTCAAGATGTTAGAATCCAGAGAGTCAAATAATCCTATGAAAAATGGGGTACAAAGCTAAACAGAGAATTCTCAACTAAGGAAATGTGAATGGCTGTGAAGTACCTAAAGAAATGTTCAGCCTCCTTAGTCGTCAGGGAAATGCAAATCAAAACAACCCAGAGATTCCTCCACACACCAATCAGAATGGCAAGGATCGAAAACTCAGGGTACAGCAGATGCTGGCAAGGATGTGGAGAAAGAGGAACACTCCTCCATTGTTGGTGGAATTGCAAGTGAATAAAACCACTCTGGATATCAGTTTGGCAGTTCCTCAGAAAATTGGACATATAGACCCGAGGACGCAGCTATAGCATTCCTGGGCATATACCCAAAAGATGTTCCAACATATAATAAGGATACATGCTCCAAAATGTGGAAGAATGCCTTGTTGGGCATCAGTGGGAGGAGTGGTCCTCATTCCTATGAAGGATTGGTAGATGCCTCAGCATGGGGAAATCGAGGGGGCATATGTGGTAGTGGGTTGGGCGCGGTGGCATATTCTTGGAGGCAGAGGGTGGGAGGATGTGTTGGGAGTTTTCTGGGAGGGGGAAAACAGAGAAAGGGTATAACATTTGAAATGTAAATAAAGAATATATTCAATAAAATCAAAAAAAAGAGCACACATGTTATGTACTCATTGATAAGTGGACATTAGACAAAGAGCGTGGATTACCCATGATACAACTCACAGACCACATGAAGCTCAAGAAGAAGGAAGACTAAAGTGTGGTTGCTTGGGTCATACTTAGAAGGGGGAACAAAATAAATAAGGGAAGTCAATGGTTGGAGGGACTTGGAAGTAAGAGAAGAGAGTGGGAAGAGGGGAAGAATCATGTGTGAGAAGAGAGGGAGGATATGTACAAGGGTCAGGAAATTGAACAGAGGTGTGTAGCAATGGGGGGTGGGTAACTGGGGAGAGCAACAAGAATGACCCAGATGCCATGAAAGCAAGAGCCTCCGTGGACTCCAAAGGGATGACATTAGCTGAAACACCCCACCACAGGAGCAAGAACCTGTTGACACCTTATCTTAGAGGTTAGGCATGCCACCCCACTCCAGGTTGAAGAATGGTTCACCCAATCATCTTCAAAATTTTAACCCGGAATTGCTACTCTCTAAAGGAAATACAGGAATAATGAGTGAAGCAGTGACTGAAGAAAAGGCCATCCAGAGACTGATGATCCATCCCACATGCAGAAATCAAAGCCAGACACTATTGTGGATGCCAAGAGGTGCTTGCTGACAGGAGCCTGATATAGCTGTCTCCAGAGAGGTTGTGCAAGATCCTGACAACTATAGATGCCGATGCTTGCAGTCAACCATAGGACTGAGCACAGGGAGTCCATTGGAGGAAATGGAAGGACTGAAGGTGCTGCAGGGGCCTTATCAGGCATCAGTGGGAGGGGATGCCCTTGGACTTAAGAGGGTTTGATGCCCCAGTGTAGAGGAATGCTAGAGGTGGGAGTGGGTAGATTTGTGGAAGAGCACCCACATATTAGCAGTGTAAGGGGAGACAGGATGGATGAGATAGGGGATTTAAGAGGGGAAACCAGGAAAGGGGATAACGTGAAATGTAAATAAATAAAATATCCAACTTTAAAAAATGAATAAAAGTATTATCAGAATTACACCAGACTTCGCACCAAAGACCATGAAAGCTAGAAGATCATGGGAAGATCTCATATAGATCCGAAGAGATCACAAATGCCAGCCCAGACTACTATTCTCAGCAAAACTCTCAATTACCGTAGAAGGAGAAACTAAGATATTCCATGACAAAACCAAACTTACACAATATCTTTATCCAAATCCAGCACAACGAAGGATGATAGATGGAAAAGGATGAAGGTCTTGAAAAGATCAGGAATTCGAGGCCCATATCTAAACATAGTAAAAGCAATTTTCAGCAAACCGGTAGCCAACATCAATCTGAATGGAGAGAAACTTGAAGCAATCCCACTAAAATCAGGGACTTGGTATGCAGTCACTGATAAGGGGGTATTAACCCAGAATCTCAGAATACCCTAGACACAATTCGCATATCAATAGATTTCTAAGAAGATGGAAAGAGAGACCCCTGGTCCTGGAAAGACTGGATGTAGGGGAACGCCAGGACAGAGAAGCAAGAGGGGGGTGATTGGGGAAAAGAGGGAGAGAAGGGGGCTTATGGGACTATCGGGGAGGGAGGAAATGGGAAATGGGAAATGATTTTGAATGTATATAAAAAAAAACTTAGAAAATAAAATTAAAAAAAAAACCACAACTACATTGCTTGTGAAAAATTGTATAAATACAAACAGTCAATATTTTGGCCTCTGGTCTAACACCTATAATAAATCATAAGTTCTGTTTTTATGTCTTTTGGTAAATAGTTTTATAAGCTCTTGAAATACGCTATATGTATCAGAAACTCTGGTTATTATCTACAAGCAATTAACTGGTGATACATGGGAGACTGAAAGCTCTCATTGCAGTTTGATTATAAGAAAATAAACTAATAATAGTCCCAGTATTAAGACCTTAATAAGTAATAACATAATTTTAATAATTCTTATAAAATCATCATAAAGAAATAAAGTTGCTTATTTGTCTATATAATATCAACACAAGACAGTATATATACTTAAATCTGCAGAGATCTGCTCAAAAGGAAGGGCAAAGAACCAATGATTGTCATATATTTTTAAGAATAACAGGAAAAAAGAATATTGATAGATAAAAAGTTTCTTAAAATTATGTTTACCTAGACCTTGCTTCTAAAAGCAAATCTGTCTTGCATTATTATAATGTGGGGCAGACCATCTCAGGAAGAACTTATATTAGTTATCACTTTATCCTATGATGGCTCCTGAAAATGGATTTACCACCTAGTACAGGCATAAAAGGATGACCAGGGATAACAGATTTTAAAGTTAGTATTGTGTCAGAGTTTTCCCATGTAAACAAGTTCCAAGTAGATAATAAATTCCTAGCATTAACATGTTTCTTCTATAAAATTATGGCCACAAGAATTGTCCTTTTTCACCAAGTAGCATATCTTGTGGATTTATTTATTTTTAATTATTTCCTATTATCAGAACACCCATACAGTTACAAGATATTTTGAACTGTGATTGTATTTCTTTGTCTTCCCAATGTTTCACAAACTTTTAAATCACTCTGCTTTAAGCAATATGCCATTTACACAATAAATCTTTTTCTCCTATTCCCAGTGGGTCCTGCGTTCATTCCTACTTTTCTTTCCTGAGAGTCCCCATGGTATGTTCACTGTTTGCCTGAGGGTGTCTGCATCTATCTGACTCATATTCTGGGTGGAGCCTCTCAAAGGACATCCATGCTAGACTCTTGTCTGCAAGAATCACAGAGTATCATCAGTAGTGTCAGTGATTTGGTGCTTGCTCATGGTATGAATCTCAATTTGGGCAAGTTATTGGTTTGCCATTCTCTCAGTCCATTCCCAATCTCTGCATTTCTTTCAGACAGGATAAATTTTGGGTTGAAAGCTTTGAGGGTAGTTTGATGACTACATCTTTCCACTTAGGTTCCTATTTGGCAACATAAAGTAACCTGTTCATGTTCCATATTCACAAAGGTATGCATCATAGCTAAGTTCAACCCCGTTGACTCTTGGGGAACTCCCTTATCAGAGGTTTGCAATGTCCTGGCAACATCTACCTCCCCATCCCTGTCACTTTCATATTACCATTCATTCTCATAACCATCTAGACATCTTCCCTGTCTTTCCACACACCTGATAGTGAACATCTGCAAATACCTCTATATTCCCTCTCCCATCAAGTTCCCTCTCTCCATTTTCCTCTTATGAGAATTTGATTCCCCCTTCAAAGTAATATCCCAGCACTCTAGCTAGTATTTTCCTTATTGTTTAGTTTCTTTGGATCTCTGAGATATAGCATGGTTATCCAATGTTTTATGGTTATTATCTGCTTATATGTCTGTACCATTCATGTCCTTTTGAGACTGGGTTACTTCACTCAGGATGATATTCTCAAGTTCCATTAATTTTCAATCCATCCAAAATTCGTGCTTAATTGCAGAATAGTATTCCATTGTAGATGTACCATATTTCTTTACACATTCTTCAGTTGAGGACCCCCTAGGTAATTTCCTGGTTTCTGATATTTTGAATAAAGCTGCTATGAACATAGTTGAACAAGTCTATTTTTGAGATGGTGGAGCATCTTTTGGTTATATGCACAGGAGTGGTATTCCTGGGTCTTGAGGTAGAGCTATTCCCAGTTTTCTGAGATATCCATCAAGTTGATTTCCCAAGTGGTTTTCTATGTTTACACTCCCATCAGCAATGGAGGAATGTTCTTCTAGTTCTACATCCTTGCTAGTATGCGCTTGAATTTGAGGTTTTGGACTTATCCATACTGACTTGTGTAAAAAATAACATCTGATTAATTTGATTTCCATTTCCCTGCAACATAAGGAATTTGACCATTTCTTTTAGTGCTTCTTGGCCATTGGAGACTCCTCTGTTTATAATTCTGTGTTTAGCTCTTAGCCCCATTTTTTAAATTTGAGAGTGGGTAGTGTCTGACTTGATTTCTTTATACATTTTGGGGATTAGCTTTCTGTCAGATATTTTGTCCTAGCATTCTGTCCTTTTGGCAATATCAGATGCCTTACAGAAACTTTTGAGCTTCCTGAGGTGCCATTTATCAATTGTTGATTTGGGAGCCTGAGCCATTGTTGTTTTGTTCAGAGATTTGTCTACAGTCCCAATATGTTTCAGGGTATTTCTCACTTTCTTTTCGTTGAGATTTAGTGTATACAGTATTATGTTGATGTCCTTGAAGTACTTGGACTTGAATTTTATGCAGAATGATAAGCAATAGATCTATTTTCATTCTTCTACATGTTGACATCCAGTTAGTTTAGCACCTAATGATGAAAATGTTTCCTTTTTGAATTTTTTGGCCTCTTTATCAAAAATCAAATGTTCATAGGTATGTGTGTTTAGTTTGGGGATCTTCATTCAATTCCATTATCAACATATCTGTTTTTGTGTGAATACTGTGAGTTTTTTAAAACTACTGCTCTGTAGTGGGCTTGATGTTAGTAATGGTGATTCCTCCCTAGCTTATTTTATTGCTCAGTATAGTTTTAGTTATCATTGGGCTTCTGATTTCACATCAGAGAATTCTTCTTTCAATGTCTATGAAAAATGTATTAAAATTTTGCTGGGGATTGCATTGAAATCTGTAGATTGCTTTTGATAAGAAATCCATTTTTTATGTTGTTAATCATACTTATCCATGAGCATGGGTGATCTTTCCATCTTCTCATATTTTCTTCAGTTTCATTATTTGGTGATTTTAATTTCTTGTCACACAGAACTTTCACTTGCTTTGATAGAATTACAGCAAGATGGTTCATATTATTAATGGCTGTTGTTAAGTATTCTTTCTGTAATTTCATTTTTGGTCCATTTTATAATTTGTTTAAGAGAACAGCTTGTATTCTTAATCCTCAAAATATTCCATAAAATAGAAATAAAAGGAGTACTGCCAAAACTGTGGCTTCATAGAACTAACTGGGTAGTGTTCCTTGTGTTTCTATTTTGTGGAATAGTTTGAAGAGTACTAGTATTAGGTTTTCTTTGAAGATCTGACAGAATTCTCCACTAAACCCTTCTGACCATGGGATTTTTTTGGTTGAGAGACTGTTAATGATTGCTTCTATTTCATCAGGGATTATGGGGTTTGTCTGATCCTGTTTAACTTTGGCATAAGGTATGTGTCTAGAAAATTGTCATTTTCATCCAGAGTTTCAAATTTTTTGAGTATTAGCTTTTGTACTAAGATCTGATGATTATTTTTTTTAATTTCAATTTATTTTTTTAGTTTCTGTTGTTATGTCTCCTTTTTCATCTCTGATTTTATTAATTTGGTTACTGTGTATGTGCCCTCTGTTTAGTCTCACTAAGGGTTTTTCTATCTTGTTGACTTTCTCAAAGAACCAGCCCCGGTTTTGTTGATTCTGTGTACAGTTCTTTTTGTTTCTATTTGGTTGATTTCAGCCCTGCATTTGATTATATACTGCCATCTAATCCTCTTGGGTATATTTGCTTCTTTTTGTTCTAGAGCTTTCAGGTGTTCCATTGAGCTGCTAGTGTAATCTCTCTTCAGTTTCTTTTTGGAGGCACTTAGAGCTATGAGTTTTCCTCTTGGCACTGCTTTCCTAGTGTCCCATAAGTTTTGGTATGATGTGTCTTCATTTTCATTAATTTCATTAATTTTTAAAATGTCTTTAATTTCTTTCTTTATTTCTTCTTTGACCATGTTATCATTGAGTAGAACATTGTTCAGCTTCCATGTGTATGTGTGTTTTCTGTTGTTTTTGTTGGAACTTAGTACCAGCCTTAGACTGTGGTGATCTGTTAGGATGCATGGAATTATTCCAATATTCCTGTATTTGTTGAGACCTGTTTTGTGATCAAGTATATGGTCCATTTTGGAGAAGGTACAATGAGGGGCTGAGAAGAAGGTATATTCTTTTGTTTTAGGATGAAATGTTCTATAAATAGCTGTTAGACCCATTTGGTCCATAATTTCTGTTAGTTTCACTGTATCTCTGTTTAGTTTCTGTTTCCTTGAATTGTTCATTGCTGAGAATGGGGTATTCAAGTATCCTATTATTGTTGTGTGGGGTGTAATATGTGCTTTGAGCTTTAATTGAATTTCTTTTATGAATAGTGGTGCCCTTGAATTTGGAGCACAGGTGTTCAGAATTTATAGTGTATCTTGGTATGTTTTTCTTTGAGCAGTATGAAGTGTCTTTCCTTATCTTTTTTACAACTTTTGGTTGAAAGTCAAAGTTTTCTGATATAAGAATGGCTATTCCTGCTTGTTTCTTGGGATCATTCACTTGGAAAATTGTTTTCCAACCTTTGAATCTGAGGTAGTTATTGTCTTTGTCATTAAGGTGGGTTTTTTGTATGCAGTAAAATATTGGGTCCTGTTTATATATCCAGTTTGTTAGTTTATGTCATTTTCTTGTGGAACTGGGTCTACTAATGTTTAGAGATGAGACGTTAAGGAAAAGTGATTGTTACTTCCTGTTATTTTTTTGTTAAAATGGAATCATGTTTGTCTGGCTATCTTCTTTTGGGTTTGTAGAAACATTTTCTTCATGCTTTTTCTAGGGTGTACTTTCCCTCTTTGTGTTTGTACTTTCCACCTATTATCCTTTGTAGAGCTGGATTTGTGGAAAGATATTGTGTAAATTCGGTTTTGTTGTGGATTGTCTTGGTTTCTCCATCGATGGTAAGTGAGAGTTTTGCTGGGTATAGTAGCTCCAGCTGGCATTTATGTTCTCTTAGGGTCTGTATGACATCTTCCCAGGATGTCTCTTAGGGTCATACAGACCCTAAGAGAACTATGACATCATACAGGATGTCATAGTTTCTGATAAGAAGTCTGGTGTAATTCTGATAGGTCTGCCTTATTATACTACTTGACATTTTTCCCTTAGTGACTTTAGTATTCTTTCGTTGTTTAGTGCATTCAGTGCTTTGATTATTGGTGACAGGGGGAATTTCTGTTCTGGTTCAGTCTGTTTGGAGTTCCGTAGGCTTCTTGTATGTTCATGGACATCTCTTTCATTAGGTTAGGAAAGTTTTCTTCTCTAATTTTGTTGATATTTACTGGTTCTTAAAGCTGGGAATTTTCACTCTCTTCTATACCTATAATCCTTAGGTTTGGTCTTCTCATTGTGTCCTGGATTTCCTGTATGTTGTGGGTCAGAAGCTTTTTGCATTTTGACAGTTGTGTCCATCTCTTCTAAGGTATCTTCTACACTCAAGATTCTCTCTTCTATCTCTTGTATTCTGTTGGCAATATTTATATCTGTATTATGAAATCGCCATGTATATCTTGGTAGGTTTTTCCTTCGACCAGTATGAAGTGTCCTTCCTTATCTTCTTTAACATGAAGTGATGCTGAATTTTCTCAAATGCTTTTTCACCATCTTATGAAATGGCCATGTGTTTTTTTTCTTTGATTTTGTTTATGTAGTGGATTACATTGGTGGAGTTCTGAACCATCCCTGCATCCCTGGGATGAAGACTACTTGATTGTGGGGAATGATCATTTTGATGTGTTCCTGGATTCAGTTGGCAAAATTGTATTGATTATTTTTGCATCAATATTCATGAGGGTATTTGGGCTGAAGTTTCTTACTTTGTTAGATCTTTGTATGATTTTTGTATTAGCATAATTTTGGCTTCATAAAATGAGTTGAGTAGTGTTCCTTATGTTTGTATTTCGTGGAATAGTTTGAAGATTATTGCTATTGAATGTCTGATAAAATTCTGAGGTAAAACCATTTGGTCCTTTGCTTTTTTTTGTCGGGAGCTGTTCAATAACTGCTACTATTTCTTTAGGTGTTATTGGCCTGTTTAGATGGTCTATCAGATCCTGATTTAACTTTGAAATTGTCCATTTCACCCAGATTTTCCAGTCATGTAGACTATAGCCTTTTTTAGTAGAATTTGATGATTTTTTGAATTTCCTCACTTTCTGTTGCTATTTCTCCCTTATCGTTTCTGATTTTGTAAATTTGTATACTGTCTCTGTGCCCTCTGTTCAGTCTGGCTAAGGGTTTATCTATCTTGTTGATTTTGTCAAAGAACCAGCTCCTGGTTTTGTTGATTTTTTGTGTAGTTCCTTTTGTTTCTACTTGGTTGTTTTCAGCCCTGAGTTTGATTATTTTCTGCCATCTACTCCTCTTGTATTTATTAGATTCTTTTTGCTTTAGAGCTTTTATATGTGCTATTAAGTTGCTAGTGTATGCTTTCTCCAATTTCTCTTTGGAGGTCCTCAAAGCTATGAGTTTTCTTCTTAGCACTGCTTTCATTGGGTCCAGTAAGGTATATCATTTTTATTCTTAGATTTTTCTATTAGAAATTTGAAAATCAAAACAACCCAGAGATTATACCTTACACCAATCAGAATGGCTGAGATAAAAACTTCAAGTGACAGCATATGCTGGTAAGATTTGGAAACAGAGGAACTCTCCTCCATTGCTAGTGAGATTGCATGTTGTTACCATCTATAAATCAATCCAGCATTTCCTTAGAAAACTGGAAATAGATCTGCCTGAAGAACCAGCTATACCGCTACTGGGCTTATACCCAAAGATGCTACACCACATCACAATGATATAACACATAAACTGTAAGAAATTTAACAAGTAGAAATGCCAAAGTGAGGATATTTCAATCCCACTTAGCTAGGAGAAGAAAATAATCAGAAGAGGCAGAGGAACTGAGGGACATGTGTGGCAAAAGAAGAATGTTTGGAGGAAAGAGTAACAGAAACACATATAGGGGTACAGAAAAGAAACGCAGTGGGCCAGGATAATGAATAGAAATATGCAGCCTTTGGGTATGGGAGGTGGGGGAGAGCCTCCAGAAAGTACTGGAGATCTGGGAGGTGAGAGATTCTCAGGGCTCAATGGCGTTGGCACATTGTTCAACAGTGTGGAGAGGTAACTCAAAGAATCTACCTCCAGTAAATAGACAGGGACTCAGGTGAAGGAGCAGAGTTATCAACCCCCAGTCAAAATTTCTGACCCAGTATTGTTCCTGTCTGAAAGCACAGAAGAGACAAAAATTGAGAAGACATTGAAGGAAAAACATTCTAATGACAGGACTAATTTTAGATCCATCTCATGGATAGTTCTGGGGGGAATCAAGGCCTGTCATTACTACTGATGTTGTTGCAGCTAGAAGACTATCATGACTGTCCTGTGAGAGGTCCAACCAGCAGCTGAGTGAGACAGACACAGATACTTACACTCATCCAACAGATTGAAGTTGGGTACTCCTATGGCTGAATTTGGTTAAGTATTAAAGAAGCTGAAGAGGAGAGCAACCCCATAGGAAGACGAGTAGTCTCAACTAACCTGAATCCCTGGCTACTCCTAGACCCTGAGCCACCAACCAAGAAGAATGCATGAGCTGTTCCAAACCTCCCTGCTCATATACAGCAGTGAACTGGCTGCTCTAGACTTAGTGGGAGAAGATGTACTTAACCATTTAGAGACTAAAGGCCTCACACACACACACACACACACACACACACACACACACAGAGAGAGAGAGAGAGAGAGAGACAGAGACAGAGACAGAGACAGAGACACAGAAACACAGAGAGAGACAGAGAGAGAGAGAGACAGAAAGAGAATGCTGAGTGCAGGAGGGAGCAGTCTCTCTGAGCCAGAAATGGAGAAGAATAGAATGAGAAACTATGTGATGGGTGATTGGAAAAAATGACTAAATTATAAATAAATAAAATTATATAAATAATTTTGCTAAAATATTTTGTGGGTCTTTAAGTTGGTATTATACTTGTTTAATTCCTACTAATCTTATTTTGGTCTTCTTATAATATTCCAGGTTTCCTTGATTATTTGTGCCAGTTTTTTTTTAGATTTAATATTGTCTTTGACCAATGTATCAATTCTACTATCCTATCATCCATACCTGAGTGTCTTCCAACTCTTTTTTCTTTTCTTTTAGTATTTTTTATTATACTTTAATCTTTCTTTACAATCCAGTCATTATCTGCCTCCCATTCTGCCCTTTAACTGTTCCTCATTTCTTTCCTCATCCCCCTTCCTTCATTCTTCATTCCATAAGACCTCCCAGCTTCCTGGGGCCTCAAGTTTCTCAAGGGTTAGATCCACCTCTCACTGAGACCAGACCAGGCAGTCTTCTGATGTATATGTGTCAGGGCCTTATATTAGCTAATATATGCTGCATGGTTGGTTGCTCATTATCCCAGTTAGGTGAAAATGCTAGTCTTCCTATGTGTTCGCCCTGCTTATCAGCTTCTTCCAGCTTTCCTCTAATTCAACCACAGTATCCCTGGTTTCTGTCCACTGGTTGGAAGTATCTGCATCTGACCTATTCAGCTATTTGTTGGGACTTTTGGAGGGCCTCTAGACTCCTGTCTGTAAGACACCATAACATGAAAAATACTCTCAGGACTTGGACCCTCCTCTTGAGCTGGATCCCAATTTGGGCCAGCAACTATACCTCCTTTCCCTCAGTCACTTCTCCATTTTGTCCCTGTATTTTTTTTAGACTGGAACAATTCTGGATCAGTTTTTGACTGTGGGATGGAAAACCCTTCCCTCTATTTGATGCCATGAGTTTCTAATTGAAATGGACTATAAAAGTTCCCTCTCTCCACTGTTAGAGATTCCCTTTGAGTCCTGAGCAGCTCTTCCCACCAAGGTCTTGGGTGTATTCTTCTGTGTTCCCCCACCTCCTACCTCCTGAGTTTGCCTGTTTCCATTCTTTCTCCTGGCCTCCAGGGCTTTTGCTCCTGTTTTCCTGGCTCCTAATCTTTCCCTCTTCCCCTCCCTGTCCTATCTCCCAGCCAAGTCACCCCATCCCTCTGCTGCTAAGGATTGCTTTCTTCTCTCTCTCAAGTGAGATCAAGGCATCCTCACTTGGGTCCTTCAGCTTGTAAACTTCCTTGAGTTCTGAGAAATGTATTCAGGGTATTCTGTACGTTTTTAGCTAATATCCACTTATTGGTGAGTGAATATCATGCATATCTTTTGGGTCTAGGTTACCTCACTCAGGATGATATTTTAGATCCATCCATTTGCCTATAAAACTCATGATATTCTCATTTATACTAGCTGAGTAATAATACACTGTGTAAATGAACCACATTTTCTGTATCCATTCTTCCATTGTGGGACATCTGGATTGTTTCCAGCTTCTGTCTATCATAATTAAGGACAGTATGAATATAGTGGAATATGACTCCCTTTGCCATGGTGGGGCATCTTTTGGGTGCATGCTTAAGAGTGATATAGTTGGGTTTTTAGGTAGATCTATTTGCAATTTTCTGAGGAACCTCTAGATTGATTTCCAGAGTTGTTTTCCCCTTTTGCCATCCCAACATCCATGGAGAAGTGTTCATTTTCTTTACATCCTGATCAACATGTGCTCTCGCTTGAGGTTTTTTTTAACCATTCTGATCATTGTAAGATGGAATCTTAGGGTCATTTTGATTTGCATTTTTCTGATGACTAAGAACTGTGAACATTTCTGTAAGAGCTTCTCAGTCATTTGAGATTCTACTGTTGTGATTTCTGTTTATCTCTAAACCTGGTTAAAAAAAAAAATCTATGCAGCCCTTTTTCAGGCTACTTCAGTTTTCTATGTGTCCATATGAGCTTTGCTCATACAGATTTTGAGGGATTTGGTTTCTTGGTGTCTTTCATCCCATCTGACTCTTATACTTTTTTAACCTCTTATTTCTCCTAGTTCTCTTAGCCCTGGATAGAGGGATTATAAGGAATTATTTAATTTACGGCTGGGTGTTCCAGGGTCTCTTGCTCTCTGTGAAACATTTGGCCATTAGTCTCCAGATATTTCTTATTCTACAGAATGAAGGTTTCCTGATGATGACTGAGCATAGCACTAATCTATGAGTATAGCAGAATATCAATTAGAGTCATTTTTCACTACAGTTTTTTCCTTTTAGAAATCACTATTAATTTGTTTTACCCTATGTCCCTGGGCTATCTAGATTCAGGTACTTAATCACTTATGTTACGTGAAGTATGACTTAAAACTTGTTGAGTGATCCTTATATCAGGTAAGTTATTATTCAGTGTCCCCAAGCCCAACAATTTTGTAACTATTGCCCTCACATATGTTCCAGGTAGTGCCATCATTATAGGTAAATGTTTGTGACTGGTTTATTGTATCTGCATTTCTTTGGATAGTGTGCATAGTACATCTTATAACATGAATGCAAAAATGTAGGGGTAAAGGCTCTATGTAGGAAACAGACCAACATTTCCATTTTCAATGAGTTGTGTAAGTGTTCCCTTCAGCAATGGAATATTTGAAGTCAGTTTGTAGAGGACATCAAATATTCTTGAAAATGAACACAGTACTGTATGCTTTAATAACAAAAGATATCCAGTTGTAACTCTATCTCTCCCATCATTTGGAGATTGTGTTTTGATTACCTTAATATATTTTAGTAAGATTATTCTGTATTAGGTTTTCATACTACCACTAAATATTCCTTAATTTTTGCTATTTCTTTCTATATTCACTTCTAATACCTCCTATGCCTCACCTTCCTTAGTTTTGTGTTTTCAATAGATTTTTTGTACTTTTTTTGTTTCTAAACCAAGAAAATAATTTAATAATGAGTTATCTTCTTGGTAAATTCTATGCAATTCCATTATATATTCAGAGTAAACATTAGCACTAACATTAAACATTAAACATTAAGCACTTATTTATTTTCTCAAATAGTTACACTGCATGCAGTCATAATTGAAAATGCTGTTTTTAGAAGGAAAAATAAATGTATCCTGATCAAAAACCAATCCCCTACCATAACAATTCTATATCTGCTTTACTTCCCTATTAACTCAAGAATGAATCATTCTTTTTGAAACACACTAAATCCAATGTGTCATAGGCTTTGGGGAGTGGCACCTACACTATACCATTTTTACCCAATTAAAGAGTGACAGACTATCTGACACTCTTGCTCTTCCTATCTATCAATTACCAGTACTGTTATTGTCTATTTCAATAAGGCAATAGTTTCTAATATGGATTGCCACTTTCATTTTTTTTATTTTCTAAGTTTTTTTTATTTATATTCCAAATGATTTCCCCTTTCCCGTTTCCTCCCTCCCCCAAAGTCCCATAAGCCCCCTTCTCCCCCCTCTTTTCCCCATTCAACCCCCTCTAGCTTATCTGTCCTGGCATTCCCATACATCCAGTCTCTCCAGGACCAGGGGTCACTCTATCCATCTTCTTGGAAATCTACAGATATGCCAATTGTGTCTAGGATATTCCGAGATTCTGGCTTAATATCCCATTATTAGTGACTGCATACCATGTGTGTTCTTTTGTGATTGGGTTATCTCTCTTAGGATGATATTTTCAAGTACTGACCATTTGCCTAGGAATTTTGTGAGTTCATTTTTTTTAATTGCAGAGTAGTATTCAATTGTGTAAATATGCCAAATCTTCTCAATCCGTTCCTCTGTTGAGGGACATCTGGGTTATTTCCAGCTTCTGGATATTATAAATAAGGCTGCTATGAACATAGTGGAGCATGTGTCCTTATTGCCTGCAGGTAAAGCCTCTGGGTATATGCCCAGGAGTGGTATAGCCAGATCCTCCAGGAGTGTCAAGCCCAGTTTTCTGAGGAACTGCCAGACAGCTTTCCAGAGTGGTTGTGCCAGCTTGCAATCCCACCAGCAGTGGAGGAGTGTTCCTCTTTCTCCACATCCTCGCCAACAACTGCTGTCTCCTGTGTTTTTGATCTTAGCCATTCTGACTGGTGTGAGATGGATTCTCAGGGTTGTTTTGATTTGCACTTCCCTAATGACTAAGGATGATGAACATCTCTTTTGGTGCTTCTCAGCCATTAGATATTCTTCAGGTGAGAACTCTTTGTTTAGCTCTGTACCCCATTTTTTAATAGGGTTACTTGCCTCTCTGGAGTTTACCTTCTTGAGTTCTTTGTATATATTGGATATTAGCCCTCTGTCGGATGTAGGGTTGGTAAAGATCATTTCCCAGTTGTTTGCTGCTTTGTCTTTTTGACTGTGTCTTTTGCCTTACAGAAACTTTGTAATTTTATGAGGTCCCATTTGTCAATTCTTGATCTTAGAGCATAAGCTATTGGAGTTCTATTCAGGAAATTCTCCCCTGTTCCCATATGTTCAAGGTTCTTCCCTAGTTTCCTTTCTATTAGTTTCAGTGTGTCTGGTTTTATGTGGAGGTCCTTGATGCACTTGGAATTGAGCTTAGTGCAAGGAGATAAGAATGGGTCAATTTGCATTCTTCTGCATGTGGACCTCCAGTTGAACAAGCACCATTTGTTGAAAAGGCTTTCTTTTTTCCACTGGATGATTTTAGCTCCCTTTTCAAGGATCAAGTGACCATAAGAATGTGGATTCATTTCTGGGTCTTCAATTCTCTTCCATTGATCTACATGCCTGTCACTGTACCAATACCTTGAAGTTTTTAGCACTATTGCTCTGTAGTACAGCATGAGGTCCGGGATATTGATTCCCCCAGAAGTTCTTTTACTCTTGAGAATAGTTTTAGCTATCCTGGGTTTTCTGTTATTCCAGATGAATTTTTGAATTGCTCTTTCTAACTCTATGAAGAATTGAGATGGTGACCTCTGTTCTAGGGATCAACTGCACTGAGGATAACAGGTACCCAGGGACCCCCTAATATAACATCGCTTGTGATTCAGCCTGTTGGGCTTCCATCTGCGTCCAAGAGCAGAACAGCTCTGCGGTGTCTAGGTGCCAGCTCTACTGTGGGTCATCTGCCATGCAGAGTGATCTGCACCGAGAGAGTGCAGAGTGCATTCAGCCATCTTTGCTCCAGCAATAGGGCAACTCGAACCTCCAGACACAGAGACAATCAAGCATAATATTGCTTGGGTCTCAGCCAGCTTGTGTGCTCCCTGCTCCCAAGAGCTGGGCAGGTCTGCGGTCACCTATGTGCCAGCTCTGCTGTTAGACTTCTGCCCTGCAGAGGGTCCAACCACACCCCACCCCGCCCAGCTGTGGGAGAGAACACACCTGCACAGGACAGGAGCATACCAGCCTCCCTTTGGCGACCTCTGTTCCCGGGATCGACTGCACTTAGGATACAGGTACCCAGGGTTCCCCCAATATATCATCACTTGGAACACAGCCTGTTGGGCTTCCATCTGCCCCCAAGAGCTGGTCAGCTCTGTAGTCATCTTGGCGCCAGCTCTGCTGTGGAACATCTGCCCTGCAGAATGATCTGTGCCAAGAGAGTGCAGAATGCACTCTGCCATCTTTGCTCCAGCTACAGGGCAACTCGAACCTCCAGACACAGGAACAATCAAGCATAATATCACTTGGGTATCAGCCAGCTTGTGTGCTCCCTGCTCCCAAGAGCTGAGCAGGTTTGCGGTCACCTTCACGCCAGCTCTGCTGTTGGGACATCTGCCCCGCAGAGGGACCCCCCCTCCGGAAGAGAGCGCAACTGCACATGGCGGGAATGTACCAGCCTCCCCTTGGAGACATCTGCTCTGGAAATCCACTATGCTGAGCCTTTGGATGTGCAGGGATTCCCCAATATAACATCACTTGGGGCAAGGCACATCCGGGCTCCAAAGTCACTCAGGAGCAGGACAAGACCCAGAAATTGGTGACAGGGCAATCTTGGTAATCCAGGGGGGTCAGAAATAGCCTTGCAGGCTCACAGGAAGTCCAACCAACAGCCAGTGACAGCAGAATCAACCAACACCTGAGGTAACCAGATGTCAAAAGGCAAATGTATGAACGTTATAACAGAAATCAAAGTAATATGGCACCACCCGAACCCAACTCCCCAACAGCAGCAAGTACTGGATACTCCATCACACCCGAAGGACAAGATCTGGATTTAAAATCACTTCTCATGATGCTATTAGAAGATTGCCACTTTCTACGGGTCAAGAATTCACCCATATGAGTCTCTTGGAGTCAAGTCTATTTACGTCTCCATATTTTATGCCAGGCCCTAGAGATTTTTAACCATAGCATAACATAAAATATATTAAGTCCAATCTCAAAAGTGCCAATAAGGGATAGGGGAGGCACCCAAAAATCAACAGTGGGTAATCTTGGTTATGATTCATTTCACTGGGGTTATGGAACTTGGAAAGGCTCCCTCCTGTGCTAGACAGGAAATCCAATGGAGCAATAGAGATACCAACCCAGACACAAAACTTTCAACTCCAAATATATCCTGACTACAAGAAATGCAGGCACAGAGGATGGAGCAAAGACTGAGCGATTTAACAGCCAATAACTTGAGACCCATCACATTGGCAAGAGCCAGTCCCTAACCCTATTAATGATAGTCTTTTATGCTTATAGACAGAAGAAAGTTGTCCTGTGAGAGGCTCCACACAAAAGCTGATTCAGACAGATACAGACACCCACAGTCAAACAGTAGATGAAATTTGGGGACTCTTATAAAAGAATAGGAGGAAGGATTGAAGGCCCCAAGAGGGATAAGATCTCCACAGGAAGACCAACAGAGTCAATTAACCTAAAAATTTGGAGCTATCAGAGTTTGATACACCAACCAAAGAATATACTCATGCTGAACCGAGGCCTCTTTGCATATATGCAACAGATGTGCATCTTGTTCTTCATGTGGGTCCTAAGCTATTGAATCAGGGGGTATCCTAAAAGCCTTTGCATGCATTTGGGATATGTTCTACTAGTTGGGATGCTTTGTCTGGCTTCAGTGAGAGAGGAAGCCTCTAGCCTCACAGACATTTAAAGTGCCATGGTGGGGAGGTTACCTATAGAAACCACATCCTCAGAGGAGAAGAAAAGGCAAGGAAGGGTTGTGGAAGGGAGAAACTGGGAGGGAGCAGTGAGTGAATAAGTAAAAACAAATTAATTTTAAATAAGAAAAAGAGAGATAATCCTAGTAAGTTGAATGGGAAGTTAACAAAACTTTCCACAGCTAATCCAAAAGATATTTGCAATAAACTTCCTCTTAGAAAAGGAAAATAAGTTCTCTCAATAAGGTATATCACTAGATATATCAACTAATCTTCAGAGCAGACCATATAACTAGAAATAGTACATTATCACAAAACTGCTTGAATGTTTTTTGTCTGATTTGTGTTTTCTTTGTGTTGGCTTTGTACTTTTAGTCTTACTAGATGTTTGACTCTCCATTTTGAATTTTTATGCATACTATACATATATATGGGGAGAGAGAGGGAGAAGGAGAGAGAGAAGGAGAGAGAGAGAGAGAGAGAGAGAGAGAGAGAGAGAGAGAGAGAGAGAGAGAGAGAGAGAGAGAGAGAGAGAGAAGATGAAGAAGATGATGAATGAGAAGAAGAAAAAGATGGAGGAGGAGGAAGAAGAAGAAGAATTACATGAATTTTTACTTTTAGGCATATGGAAAGATCATGAAAACATGAATTGGGAAAGGAGAAAATGTAATCACAGTATATTGTATTATAATTAATTGAACAATAAAAACTTCAAAACATGACTACAGTAATGATTAATCTAACATCTGTATATTGAATGTGGTTATTCTAAGTGTTCAACTTAAGAGAAGATTGTCTTTTGAATTTAAAAGGAATAGGTAAAAAGTAAAATTATATTATAAATGATAATATCTCTTTGGAGATATCACTTTGGGAGACTTTGTAGGGAAAGATGTACATATATTCACATGTAGGAAAAACTTAGTTATCTAGATGTGAGATGTTAAAACTAAAGCATCATTTCAAGTATGTCATAGAAGTAAGGACTCAAAACTTCCTAGATGGAGTGGGAATTTAGATATAATGGTGCCTTACTCAGGCGTGGAATAAAAAACACAAAGAAACAATGCTTTTTTCCTTGACAATGGGCTTTAAGACTCCATTGTTCATTCTCTGTTACCAATAATTCATCACATTATCCAAGAAGGTTATTCTGACTGCATTAGTTTAAAAGAATCAAAAAAAGTTCCTTTTTGGGACCCAGAATAGATTCGCTCTCTACTAAAATTTATATAATAAATGTGAGCTTACTTAAGTCAAATGAACACTATACTGAAGATAGAGAAACTCAGTTTTTTTTCCATGCAGACTACCAGTTAGACCAGCACCATGTATTGAAGACGCTTTCTCTTCTCCATTGTATATGTTTGGGTATTTTGTCAAATTCTTTTTCATCATCTAGGAAGATTATCATATGATTTTTTTTTACTTTTTTATATAGTAGATCATGCTAATGAATTTTTGTATATTGAACCAACCATGTGTTCCTGAGATGAAGCCTACTTGATCAAATAAATGGTGGTGTGGATGCACTCTTTGATTCAGTTTGCAAAATATCTATTGAGTATTATTGCATCAATATTCATAAATGAAGTTGGTCTGAAGTTCTCCTTTTGTTGGGTCCTTGTATGTCTTAGGTATTTGAGTAATTTTTGTTTCATAGGATGAATTAGTGCTTCATAAGCTTTTTTTGGTTTCTATTTTGTGGAATAGTTTGAGAAGTATTAGTATTAGTATTAGTGCTTCTTTGAATGTCTGGTAGAAATCTGCACTAAAGTCATCTCAATCTGGCTCTGGGCTTTTTTTATTTTATTTTATTCTTTTGGTTGAGAGGCTTTTAGTGACTTCTTCTATATCTTTAGGTGATATGGGCCTGTTTAGATGGTTTACCTGGTCTTGGTTTAACTTTGGTATGTGGTATCTATCTAGAAAATCATTCATTTAATCTAGATTTTTCAATTTTTGTTGAGTATAGAATTTGTAGTAGGATCTGATGATTTTTGAATTTCTTCAGTTTGTGTTGTTATGTCTCCCCTTTCATTCCTAATTTTGTTGATTTGGATACTGTCTCTGGGCCCTTTAGTTAGATTAGCTAGGGGGTTATCTATCTTGTTGATTTTCTAAAAAAAAAAAAAAAAAAACCAACAAAAAATAAAATCAGCTTTTGGTTTTGTTGATTTTTTTTTATCATTACCTTTGTTCCTATTTGGATGATTTCAGCTCTAAATTTAGCTATTTCTTCCCCTGTACTCCTCTTTGATGTGTTTGCTTCTTTTTGTTCTGGAACTCTCAAACGTGAGGTTAAGGTATTAGTGTGGGATCTCTCCAATTTCTTTACCAGAGCACTTGGTATTATGAATTTACCTCTTAGCACTGCTTTCATTGTGTCTCATAAGTTTGGATATGTTGTGTCTTCATTTCATTAAATTCCAGGAAGCCCTTAATTTTTTTATTATGTCTTCACTGACCAAAATATCATTGGATAGAAAGTTGTTTAGTTTCCATTGGTATGTGGTTTTTCTGTTTTTTTTTGTTTGTTTGTTTGTTTGTTTTTTTTTTGTTATTCAAGACCAGCCTTACACTGTAGTGATCTGATAGGATGCATGGGATTATTTGAATCTTCTTGTACCTGTTGAGGTTTGTTTTGTAACTGATTATGTGGTCAATTTTGGAGAAGGTATCCTGAAGTGCTGAGACGTAGGTAAATTCTTTTGTTTTAGTGTAAAATATTCTCTATCTGTTAGATGCATTTGGTTCATAACCTCTGCAAAACTCATGATGTCCTTGTTCTTAATAGGTGAGTAGTATTCCATCATGTAAAGGTTCCAAATTTTCTGTATTCAGTCTTCTGTTGTGGGACATCTTCATTGAATCTAGCACTCTTTAGTGATCTGATAGGAGGTTTAGTTTTTACCTTTCTGTTTCAATAACTGGTCCATTAGTAAGAGTGGGGTATTGAAGTTGCCCACTATTATTTTATGGATTTCAATCTGTGTTATGATCATTAGTAAAGTTTCTTTTATGAATGTGGATGCCCTCGTATGTCAGGCATAGATGTTCAGAATTGAGACTTTCTTTTGGTGGATTTTTCCTTTGATAGATATAGTTTGTATGTAGAAAAATGAAAGCATATACATATATGTCACCTTGCACAAATCTCAAGTACAAGTGGATCAAGGAACTTAACATAAAACCAGATACATTCAACCTAATATGAGAGAAATAGGGAAAGAACCTTGAACTCATTGCCAATGGGAGGAAATTTCCAAAACAGAACTCCAACGGCTTAGGCTCTAAGATCAAGAATTGAATAATGGGACCTCATGAAACTGGAGAGTTTCTGTAAGGCAAAGGACATAGTAAATGATACAAACCAGCAACTTACAGATTGGGAAAAAATCATCACTAACCTCACATTTGATACAGGATTCATATCTAAAATATATAAAGAACTGAAGAAGCTAACCATCAGAAACACCAAACAACCCAGTTGAAACATAAATGAGGTATAGAAGTAAACAGAGAATTTAAGACAGAAGAATTGTGAATGGCAGTGAAGCACTTAAACTAATGTCCAAAGACTTAGGGATCAGGAAAATTCAAACTAAAATAACACTGAGATTCCACCTACCACCAGTCAGAATGACTAAGATGAAATACTCAGCTGACAGCACATGCTCGTGAGGATGTGCAGAAAAAAAGGAACACTCTTCCATTGTTGGTGAGATTGCAAATTGGTACAGCCACTCTGGAAATCATCTGGAGTTCCTCAGAAAATTGGAAATAGATTTACCTAAAGACTCTTCTCTACCTCTCTTGGGTATATACCCAAAAGACGCCCCACCATACCAAAGGGACATATCTTCCATTATGTTCATAGTGGAATTATTTTTGATAGGCAGAAGCTAGATCCAGTGCAAATGTCCCACAGTGTAAGACTGAATACAGAAAATTTAGAACATATACATGATGGAATGCTACTCAGCTATTAAGAACAAGGACATCATGAGTTTTGCAGGCAAATTGATAGAACTAGAAAATATCATCCTGAGTGAGATAAATTATACCCAAAAGGACGTACATGGTATGTTCTCAATAATAAATGGATATTAGTCAAAAACAAAACAAAACAAAATACGAATACCCAAAAGACAACTCACAGGACTCAAGAAGGATTAAAAGCCAATGTACAAAAGAGAGGATTCCATTGAGGTACTTAGGTGGAGAGGAGACAGGGAGGGGAAGAGGGTAAAAAGATCAGGTATTGGTGGGGAACATGAGTGAAGCTCTGAAAGCCAATAGAAGGAATGGAAATAGGCAACCTCATGAGATAGGAGGCGGAGGGTTGGACACACTAGAATGTACTGGAGACCTGGGAGGTGAGAGATTATCTGGACTCAAAGAGAGGAACTTGGATGAAGTGCTCTACAGTGGGAAGGTGGAAATTCTTGTGTCCACCTCCAGTGGAGGAACAGAACATCAAGTGGAGAGATAGGATTGAATCCCACAGTCAAAATATCTGATCCAGAATTGTTCCTGTCTGAAGCAACTGCAGGGACAAAAATGGAGAAAAACATGAGAGAAAAGAGGTCCTGTGACAGTCCAAAATTAGATCTATCTCAACTAGAGGTTTGGGAACCTGAAACTAGTACTGACACTGTGGCATGTTAGCAGACAGGAGCCTAGCATAACTGCTCTCTGAGATACCAATCAGGTGTCTGAAAAAGTGAGAAGTAGTTATTAGCACCAAACAAACTGACAAAAGCCAGGGACCCCTATGGTTGAATTGGGGGAAAACCAGAAGAAGCTTAATAAGAGGACAGTCTGATAGGAATACCAGTAGTCTGAACTAACTGGATCCAACGTAGATGTCACACAAAGGAAGATTGAATACAGAAAATTTTGAACATTTAGAGGATGGAATACTATGGAGATCTCTCAGACACTGAGCCATGGACCAGATAGGATACACCAGCAGATATGTGGTCTGTACTCAGTGAGCAAGGATACACCTAACCATCAAGAGACTTAGGACCCAGGGAGTGGACAGGCCTGGTGGGGTAGGGGTGGGTATGGGGGACACCCTCTTGGAGATCGGGATAGGTATGAAATGTGGAGCATCCGCTGGGGGCAACTGAGAGGAGGGATGAAGTCTCGACTGTAAAATAGGATTAAAGAATAAAATGTACATAAACTTTAAAAAGGGAAGTAGGGAATCTCTATTAGTGTAAATAACATTGGAATTTAGTGTATGTAGGCTATCTATTCTTTTTTTTTTCTATTTTTTTTTATTTGCATTCCGAATGATTTCCCCTTTCCCGGTTCCACCCTCCCCAAAAGTCCCATAAACCCTCTTCCCTACCCCTGCTCTCCATTCAACCCCCTTCCGCTTCTCTGTCCTGGTATTCCCCTACATCCAGTCTTTCCAGGACCAGGAGCCTCTCCTTACATCTTCTTAGAAATCTATTGATATGTGAATTGTGTCTTGGGTATTCCATGTTTCTGGGTTAATATCCCCTTATCAGTGACTACATACCATGTGTGTTCTTTTGTGACTGGGTTATCTTCCAAAGAATGATATTTTCCAGTTCTGACCATTTGCCTAAGAATTTCATGAATTCATTGTTTTAATTGCAGAATAGTGTTCAATTGTGTAAATATACCACATCTTCTGAATCCATTCCTCCGTTGAGGGACATCTGAGTACTTTCCAGCTTCTGGCTATTATAAATAAGGCTACTACGAACATAGTGGAGCATGTGTCCTTACTGCATGCAGGTAAAGCCTCTGGGTATATGCCCAGGAGTGGTATAGCTGGATCCTCCGGGAGTGTCCTGCCCAGTTTTCTGAGGAACCCCCAGAATGCTTTCCACAGTGGTTGTATCAGCTTGGAATCCCACCAGCAGTGGAGGAGTGTTCCTCATTCTCCACATCCTGTCCAACAACTGCTGTCTCCTGTGTTTTTGATCTTAGCCATTCTGATTGGTATGAGGTGGAATCTCAGGGTTGTTTTGATTTGCATTTTCCTAATGACTAAGGATGATGAACATTTAAATGATTCTCAGCCATTAAATATTCTTAAGGAGAGAACTCTTTGTTTAGCTCTGTAGCCCATTTTTTAATAAGGTTACTTGGTTCTCTGGAGTTTAACTCTAAATAAAACCAAACACACTGAAACTAATAGAAAGGAAACTAGGGAAGAACCTTGAACATATGGGCACAGGGGTGAATTTCCTGAATAGAACCCCGATAGCTTATGCTCTAAGATCAAGAATTGACAAATGGGACCTCATAAAATTATAACATTTCTGTAATGCAACAGAAACTGTCAAAGAGACAAAGTGGCAACCAACTAACTGGGAAATGATCTTTACCAACCCTACATCCGACAGCGGGCTAATACCCAAAATATACAAAGAACTCAAGAAGTTAAACTCCAGAGAGGAAAGTAACCTTATTAAAAATGGGGTACAGAGCTAAACAAAGAGTTCTCTCCTGAAGAATATCTAATGAATAACTGAGAAGCAACTAAAGAGATGTTCATCATTCTTAGTCTCTAGGGAAATGCAAATCAAAACAACCCTGAGATTCCATCTCACACCAGTCAGAATGGCTAAGATCAAAAACACAGTAGATAGCAGTTGTTGGCGAGGATGTGGAGAATGAGGAACACTCCTCCACTGCTGGTGGAATTGCAAGCTGATACAACCACTCTGGAAAGCAGTCTGGCGGTTCCTCAGAAAACTGGGCATGACATTCTGGAGCATCTGGCTATACCACTCCTGGGCATATACCCAGAGGCTTTACCTGCAGGCAATAAGGACACATGCTCCACTATGTTCATAGCAGCCTTATTTATAATAGCCAGAAGCTGGAAAGAACCCAGATGTCCCTCAATGGAGGAATGGATTCAGAAGATGTGGTATATTTACACAATAGAATACTACTCTGCAATTAAAAACAATGAATTCAAGCAAATTCCTAGGCAAATGGTCAGAACTTGAAAATATCACCCTTAGTGAGGTAACTCAATCACAAAAGAACACACATGGTATGCAGTCACTGATAAGGGGATATTAACCCAGAATCTCAGAATACCCTAGACACAATACACGTATCAATAGATTTCCAAGAAGATGGAAGGAGAGAACCCTGGTCCTGGAAAGACTGGATGTAGGGGAATGCCAGGACAGAGAAGCGAGAGGAGATTGAATGGGGAAAAGAGGGATGGAAGGGGGCTCATGGGACTTTTGGGGAGGGAGGAAACTGGAAAGGGGAAATGATTTTGAATGTAAATAAAAAAAACTTAGAAAATAAAATAAAATTTAAAAAAAAAGAAAATAAAGGCTTAGCATCTTAATGAGCTTATCTCTCTACTGTGGCACTAACAACTGAAATCAATAAGTACAATGTGGTAAAATTTCATATTTCATATCCTATGAGAATCTTCATTGACATTTAAAAATTAATATTTCTCTCTTTTACTTCTTGATAGTGCTTATTTTATATGTGCTTTTGTCATAATGCTCCTCTCTTCTAACACTTCTTATCTCTTCATACACCTGGCAAAATATACATTTTGTTTTATTTAAAACCTTCAAATCTAATCTGTGTTGCCACAATAACCTTGAATATAAGGCCCTTCAATGCATTATTGTCAACTGTTCAGTTGATGGACTCTTAGAGAAAATTATGTCTTGTAGTAAGAATTTAAAAAGAGAAATATAGAATAAACATATGTTTGTTTTAAACTCAAATGTGGGATATGGGGCTGCTTACTATTTTTCCTGGAAACTTCTTGGGTTCCTGGCATCTGATACTTTCTAGTGGTTATCCACAGTTTCCCCTCCCCCCACTGCTACAAAATTACTTTCAAATTCCTGACCTTCTATAATTTTCCCTCATAAATGCCAATATCTGAAATACCCCCTCTTCTCTACCCCAGAATCATCTCTCCCTGTACTTCTTAGAGATTATTCTCTTCCCCCTATTGAGTAGTACTGCAGCATCCACACTTTGGTGTAATTTTTCTTCTTGGGTTTCATATGCTCTGTGAGTTGTATTGTGGGTATTCGGAGTTTCTTTTTGGCTAATATCTACTTATCACTGCGTACTTACCCTTGTGTTCTTTTGTGATTGGGTTACCTCACTCAAGATGTTATTTTCAAGTTCCATCTACTTGCCTGTGAATTTCATGAAATCATTGGTTTTAGTAGTTGAGTAGGACTCCATAGTGTAACATACCACATTTTCTATATCCATTCCTCTGTTGAGATACATCTGGGTTCTTTCGCAGCTTCTGGCTACTATAAATAAGGCTACTATGGACATAGTGGAACATGTGTCATTGTTATATGTTGGAGAGTATATGCCCAAGTGTGGTATAGCTGGGTCCTCGGGTATTACTATGTCCTATTTTCTGAAGAACCATCAGACTGATTTCCAGGTTTTACCAGCTTACAAGCCCACTAATAACAGAGGAGTGTTTCTCTTTCTCCACATCCTTGCCAGCATCTGCTGGTACCTCAGTTTTTTACCTTAGCCATTTTGAGTGGTGTTAGGTGGGATCTCAGGGTTGTTTTGTTTTGCATTTCCCTGATGATTAAGGAGGTTGTACATTTCTTTAAGTACTTCTTAGCCGTTTGAGATTCCTCAGTTGAGAATTCTCTGTTTACCTCTGTACCCCATTTTTAATAGGGTTATTTGTTTCTCTGGAGTCTAACTTCTTGAGTTCTTTGTACATTTTGGATATTAGCCCTCTATCAGATGTAGAGTTGGTAAAAATCTTTTCCCATTACACAGATTGCGATTTTATCTTATGTACAGTATCCTTCACCTTACAGAAGCTTTTCAATTTTATGAGGTCCCATTTGCCAACTCTTGATCATAAGCCATTGGTTTTCTGTTCAGGTAATTTTCCCCTGTGCCAATGTTTTCGTAGTTCTTTCCCACTTTCTCTTCTATTAGATTTATCATATCTGGTTTTATGTGGAGGTCCTTGATCTACATGGACTTCAGCTTTATATAAGGAGATACTAATGGCTCAATTTGCATTACTCAACATGCTGACGACAAGTTGAACCAGCACTATGTAATGAAAATGCTATCTGTTTTCTACTGGATGATTTTGGCTCCTTTGTCAAGGATCAAGTGACCAAAGTAATGTCTGGGTCTTCAGTTCTATTCCATTGGTCTACCTTTCTGTTTGTGTACCAACACATGCATTTTTTAACCACTATTGCTGTGTAGTATAGCTTGAGGTTAGGGATGGTGATTCTCCCAGAAGTTCTTTTGTTGTTGAGAATTGTTTTTTGATATCCTGGGATTTTTGTTATTTCATGTAAATCTGAGAATCTCTTGTTCTATCTCTGAAAAGAACTGAGTTGGAATATTGATGGGGATTGCATAGAATCTGTAGATTGCTTTAGGTAAAATGTCCATTTTTACTATGTTAATCCTGTTGACCCATGAGCATGGGAGATCTTTCTATCTTCTCAGGTCTTCTTCAATTTCTTTCTTCAGAGACTTGAATTTCTTGTTATACAGATCTTTCACTCGCTTGATTAGAGTCACACCAAGATATTTCATATTATTTGTGAGCATTGTAAAAGAGTATAATTTCTCTTATTTCTTTCTCAACCCATTTATCCTTTGAGTAGTGGAAAGCTACTGATTTGCTTGAGTTAATTTTGTATCAAGTCACTTTATTGAAGTTATTTATCAGCTGTATGAGTTCTCTTAGAGATTTTTTGGTCACTTAGGTATACTATTATATCACCTGCAAATAGTGATATATTACTTCTTCCTTTCCAATTTGTATCCGTTTGATCTCCTTTTGTTGTCTAATTTCTGGGGCTAGAACTTCAAATACTATATTGAAAATATAGGGGGAGAGTGGGCAGCCTTGTCTTGTCCCTGATTTTAGTGGGATTGCTTCAAGTTCCTTGCCATTTAGTTTGTTGTTGGCTATTGACTTGCTGTATATTGCTTTTACTATAGTAAGGTATGGATCTTGAATTTCTATTTTCTCCAAAACTTTCATCATGAAGGGGTGTTGGATTTTGTCAAATCCTTTTTCAGCATCTAACAAAATGATCATGTGTGTGTTTTTATTCCTTTGAGTTTGTTTATATAGTGATTATATTGATGGATTTCCATATATTGTACCATCCCTGTCTCCCTGGAATGAAGCCTTCTTGGTCATGAAGGAGGATCTTTTTGATGTGTTCTTGGATTCGGTTTGTGAGAATTTATTGAGTATTTTTGCATTAATATTCATAATGGAAATTGGCCTGAAGTTCTCTCTTTTTTGGGTCTTTGTGTGGTTTATGTATCAGTAAAACTGTGGTTTTATAGAACAAATTAGGTAGTGGTCTTTCTGTTGCTATTTTGTGTAATAATTTGAAGAGAATTAGTATTAAGTCGTTGTCTTTGAATGTCTGATAGAATTCAGCTCTAACACCCTCTGAACTTGGGTGTTTTCTTGGTTGGGAGATTTTTTTTTTTTTTTGGAAAGGATCTATTGTAGCCTTTTATTTTTTTTTTAATTTTATTTTCTAAGTTTTTTTTATATACATTCAAAATCATTTCCCCTTTCCCGTTTCCTCCCTCCCCAAAAGTCCCATAAGCCCCCTTCCCTCCCTCTTTTCCCCATTCAACCCCCTCTTGCTTCTCTGTCCTGGCATTCCCCTACATCCAGTCTTTCCAGGACCAGGGGTCTCTCCTTCCACCTTCTTAGAAATCTATTGATATGCGAATTGTGTCTAGGGTATTCCGAGATTCTGGGTTAATACCCCCTTATCAGTGACTGCATACCAAATGTGTTCTTTTGTGATTGGGTTACCTCACTAAGCACCTAAAGAGATGTTCATCATCCTTAGTCATTAGGGAAATGCAAATCAAAACAACCCTGAGATTCCACCTCACACCAGTCAGAATGGCTAAGATCAAAAACACAGGAGACAGCAGTTGTTGGACAGGATGTGGAGAAAGAGGAACACTCCTTTACTGCTGGTGGGATTGCAAGCTGATACAACCACTCTGGAAAGCAGTCTGGGGGTTCCTCAGAAAACTGGGCAGGACACTGCCAGAGAATCTGGCTATACCACTCCTGGGCATATACCCAGAGGCTTTACCTGCATGCAGTAAGGACACATGCTCCACTATGTTCATAGCAGCCTTATTTATAGTAGCCAGAAGCTGGAAAGAACCCAGATGTCCCTCAACGGAGGAATGGATTCAGAAGATGTGGTATATTTACACAATGGAATACTACTCTGCAATTAAAAATAATGAATTCATGAAATTCTTAGGCAAATGGTCAGAACTTGAAAATATCATCCTTAGTGAGGTTGGGAGATTTTAAATGACTGCTTTTATTTCCTTAGGGATTATGAGACTGCTTAGATGCTTCATCAGATCCATATTTAATTTTGTTACCTAATATCTATCTAGAAAATCAGCCATTTCATCTAGATTTTCCAGTTTTGTTGAGTAATGACTTTTGTAGTAGGATCTGATGATTTTTTTGAATTTCCTTAATTTATTGTTATGTCACCTGTTTCATTCCTTATTTGTCAATTTGCATACTCTCTTTGTATCCTCTAGTTAGTCTGTCTTAGGGATTATCTATCATGTTGATTTTCTCAAAGAACCATCTCCAGTGATCCTGTGTGTGTGTGTGTGTGTGTGTGTGTGTGTGTGTGTGTGTGTGTCTGATCTCCTGGGAGTTTAGCTTTCTCTGTGATACTGTGATTCTGGGTGTTTCAGAGCACCTGGGAGATGGGCTCCCTCTAGGGGTTGTAGAAGTTGATGAAGAGCCATTGCCCCAGGTCTACTCCAGGTACAGGTTCAAACCAGAAGGAACCTGTGCCACTGGCTGGGTGGTGATTCCTGTGTCCCTGGATCCTATGTGGCCCAGTTACACCAGGTGGTGGGGCAAATGTCAAAGAGAAACCTTTGAATCAAACAAGATTTTCGTTAATGCAATAATTGATTAAGACAAAAATTAAGAAATTAAATTCATTCACCAAGCATAGTGCACGAGGAACATCCAGGTAAGATCACATCCTTGAAATTCTGCTGCCTGCAGAGTTCCTCCAGTAATGCTAAGCTGCTTCTGTTGTGACCATTCTGGAAGCATTTCAAACCCCAAAAGACCACCAAGGAGCTGTTTCTGGTGTCATCACACTAGGGTCTTTATTCAGTCCTGAGCTTGAGCTCATTACCTTCGATGATGTAGAAGACTTGAAGGTGAAGTTACTGAGCCCAGAGCCAGACAACGTTTTATAGGAAGTTTTGAGCAAGCAAAAGGGAGGGGGCCTTTGTTCTAGGTAGTCAAGCATCTTATTGAATGACTATTGTAAAATGATATATGGTTGCTCTGAAGCAAAACTATGAAGAATCACAGTCTGAAAGTACATCTGGAAGTACTAGACAAATTCTTAATGGCTGTTGCTAGGGAGGCTGCTCCCAAGATGGAGTAGGATTGGCCTCTCACGACCAGCTAGCTGCTTGCTCTCCCCTGACTTTCATTGTCTGGCCTTCGCTCAGCTGAACGTCTCCAGGACCTCTGTACAGGGAACATCTAGGGCTGCAATACCAAGAACATCTAGTACAAAGCTGCCCACAGTAGGACTGCTGCATTGGGAACATCCAGGTTAAGCCTATCTTTCTAATACCTGCTATACTAGGAACATCTGTGGACAAAGGTAAGCTAATGGACACAATCAACAAGAACCAGGGCAATATGGAATCTTACAGTGAACCTATCCCATTACTGGAAGCCTGGTATAACCTAAAACAACCCCAGCAAAATAAAATCACCTAAATCCAACCTTATTAGAATGATAAATGCCTGTAAAGAGGAAATGAATACATCCCTCAAAGAAATACAGGAAAATAAGATGAAAAAGGTTGAGGCCTTTAAAGAGGGATTGAATCAATTATTTAAAGAAGTATAGGAAAATAGAATTAAAGTCATGAAGGAAATAAATAAAACTGTTCAAGACCTGAAAATTGAAATTAAGCACTTAAGTAAATACAATCTCATGGAATCCTGGTTACCAAAAACCTTAGAAAAGAGAACAAGATATACATATGTAAGTGTTACTAACAGATTATATTAGATGGAAGAGAAAATCTCAGGCATAGAAGATATGGTGGAATAAATTTAATAATCTGATATATTATTCATAAAAAGGTTAAACCTAAAATTTAAATCTAAAATTTCCAACCCAGTTACCCGTTAAAAGAAATCTCAACTCAATAAGTCATTAGAAATCTGTACCCAATAAGTGTTATTGGCTGTATATAGACATTTTAGTCTCAGCCAGTTCCAGAGCTGTTTCCATATACATAGACATAAACATCACCACATATACATCACCTATTTTGTTGATTGTGTTAATCTCCCTTTTTTTCTCTGTCACCAAGCTCTTCAGGAGGTCTCCCTTTGTCATGTCTGATTTGTATCAATTTAGAAGGAACCCACAGCTTTTCTTTTTCTGTGGAAACATAGGCATAGGCCCTCTCCCAGAGTAACACATTCCCGTGTTCTCCATTCTGATGTTAGAATATCCTTAATGTAAACAGGCTGGTTTAGTTCAATAGTTCTTTCCACAATCCAAGGTCTTTCAGCAGCTGTGATGTTTTGTTCATTAGCATATAAAAAATTTAAGATTAATAAAGCACTGTGTAATCTATCCTTGGGGGTTCTTGTTGATCCTTTTTGCCTATTAAGTATCTCCTTTAGAGTTCAATTAAATGTCTCCATAATTGTTTGTCCTGTAGGATTGTGTGGTATGCCTTTAACATGTCTTATATAGTAATATTCAAAAAAAGTTTCATCTTATTAGAGATATATGTCAGCCCATTATCTGTTTTAATTTGTATTGGTATTCCCATAATGGCCATAACTTCTAAGAAATGTTTAGTTACAGAATCAGCCTTTTCTGACGGTAATGAAGTTGTCCATTTAATCCTGAATATGTGTCTATAGTATGGTGCATATATTTCAGTTTGCCAACCTCTGTAAAATGGAAGACATCCATTTGCCAAATGTCATTTCTTTGGGTACACTTACGGTTGGTTCCCATAGGCAATGAAGTCTGGTTATAAAATGAACAAGTAGGGGATTGCTTCACAATTTCCTTGGCTTATTGCCAAGTGATAGACTTCTTTCTTTAAACATTTGTTATCAATATGATATTTTTTATGGAATTCTGAAGCCTCGAATACACTTCCTGTCAGTAGTTAGTCAATTTCATTTTTACCTTGTGCCAGAGAGCCTGGCAGACATGTATGGGATCTTATGTGTGTTATATATAGTGGTTAACTCTTATTTCTTACTATTTGTTGTAGCTGAATAAATAATGAAGTCAATTCAGAATCATAAGTTCAGCAGTCTCTATGTATAAAACAAATCCTTCTGCATATTGAGAATCAGTTACTATATTAAGAGACTTGAAAATCTGACAACACCATGATTAATGCATATAATTCAGATTTTTGAACTGACTTATAGGGACTCTCAGTCACCTTACTTACATCTTCAGATTTATATCCTGCCTTTCCTTATTTACTGGTATCAGTATAAAATGTAGGGGCTCCAGATATTGGAATTTTCTTTATTATACAATGGTGAATCCAATAAGTTCTTTTTATGAACTGAAGCCACTTGCTTTTAGGGTATCTGCAATTAATTTCTCACAAGAAGCTATTGCATACTCTTTGGCAATGTTCATCTTGTGTCCACAGTGAGGCAATTTCTGTGTTAGTAAATGGTACCACAATATCAGCCAGATACATTCCGACTAATTGTCGAAGTCTCATTTTTCCTTTAAGTATCAATTCAGAAATTTTCTCAATGTAGGTTTTGAATTTCTTACTCTGGTTATGTGCTAAAAATACTCATTCTAAGATATAATATTCCCTGTGCATAAGAATTCATGCAAGACTTGTGGCAAGACTTTCCAATGATATCTTTTTATTGGGTGACCTCTGTTGAAGTACGTACTGAGAAAGCAAACCTTTCCTTATCACATTCATGTAGAGGAATGGTGAAAAAACAATCTTTCGGATCAATCACTAAGATAGGCCGCTCCTTAGGCAACAAGGAAGGTGATGGGATCCCGGGCTGCAAGGAACCCATTGCCTGAATAATTTTATTAATCACTCTGAGACCTGTCAACCTCCTCCATTTGCCAGAATTTTTTTTATAAATGGCAAATTCTGGAGGATTTCAAGGGCTGGTAGTCTTCTCTACATGCTGAGCCTCCAGCTGCTCTTAGACTAGGTGTTCTAATGCCCATAGTTTTTCTTTTGTCATAGACCATTGATCAATCCAAATGGGATGGTCAGTCAACCACCTTAGTGGTAAGGCTGTTGGTGTTTTGTCAGCAGTGGCTCCTTGGGGTAAAGCTAAATTGTTAGCCTCTGCTGTACCTTGTTTGTGGACAGCTTGGACAGTCTGTAACTGCCTTTCATAACATTCCCTAACTAATATAAGATTTTTATTAGGTGCCTGACTAGTTTCATGGCTAAATACTAAGACTGAGCAAATATTCATTTGGTTTTTTCCCTGCTGTAATAGATCTCTTCCCCATAAGTTAATGGCTATGTTAGCCATGTTTGGCCTCAATTTTCCTATTTGAACTTCTGGTCCTATAAATTTAATCCATCTGGTACTTTGCTTTATTTAGGATAAGGTCCCAAATTCTTGAAATTGAATATCTACTTCTTGAAGTGACCAAATTACAGGCCGAGATTTTGGAGAGATAATGGTGATATCTGCTCCAATGTCAAACATTCCTTCAGTCTTAATATTGTTTACTAATATTCTTAGTTTTGGCCTTTGATCCTCTTTAGAAGTTTGCCAAAATATTCATTTTTTGGTTCTTTTGAGGCTTTCTGAATTGTCTATAGAACTTGCTTCAGCCTTATCTGGTCTCAGAACATCTGTTCTTGAAGCAGTGACACTTAATTGTCCTGAGGAAGATAACTCTCCCTGCCTGGCCTTGGGGCCTATGAGAGGATACTCTGGGAGATTTTTGGCAGGATGTTGTCCCATTTGTCTGTTGTTGCTCTACATTCCCTAGTCAATTGTTGGCCTTTGCCACACCTTTGATATATTCCAAAGCACATAGGCCCTCTTTGATATTACTTTGGTTATTTTGTACAATCATTTCTGAGATGATTCCACAAACCACAATTAAAACATTTGAAATCCTAGGTCATTTCTAGGTGTCTAGTGGCAGTTTCTCCTATAGATGGCTATGAGAATGAATGGTAACATGAAACTGACATGGATGGGGAGGTAGATGTTGCCAGGACATAGCAAACCTTGGATAAGGGAGCTCCCCAAGAATCAATGGGGTTGAACTTAGCTATGATGCATACCTTTGTGTATATGGAACATGAACAGGTAACCAACTAGGAACCTAAGTGGAGAGATGTAGTCATCAAACTACCCACAAAGCTTTCAACCCAAAATTTATCCTGTCTGAAAGAAATGCAGAGATTGGGAATAGACTGATAGAATGGCAAACCAATAACTTGCCCAAATTGAGATTCATACCATGAGCAAGCACCAAACACTGATATTTCTGATGATACTCTGTTATTCTTGCAGACAGGAGTCTAGAATGGATGTCCTTCTAGAGGCTCCACCCAGAATATGACTCACATAGATGCAGACACCCTCAGGCAAACAGTGAATGGACCATGGGGACTCTTAGGAAAGAAAAGGAGGAATAAATGCAGGCCCCATTGGGAATAGGAGAAAAAGATTTATTGTGTAAATGGCATATTGCTTAAAGCAGAGTGAATTAAAGGTTTAAGAAACATTGGGCAGACAAAAAAATACAATCACAGTTCAAAATTATGGAGTAAAACTTCCCTAACCTAAAGAGAGAGATGCTGATGAATGTACAAGAAGCCTAAAGAACTCCAAACAGACTGGACCAGAACAGAAATACCTCCCGTCACATAATAATCAAAACACCAAATGTACTAAACAAAGAAAGAATATTGAAAGCAGTAAGAGAAAAGGGCCAAGTAACATACATAGGAAGACCTATCCAAATCACATCAGACTTCTCACCAGAGACTATGAAAGCCACAAGATCCTGGGCAGATCTCATGCAGACACTAAGAGAGCACAAATGCCAGCCTAGACTACTATACCCAGCAAAACACTCAATCACCATAGATGGAGAAACCAAGATATTCCATGATAAAACCAAATTTTCCCAATATCTTTCCACAAACCGAGCCCTGCAAAGGATAATAGGTGGAAACCGCCAATACAGGGAGAGAAACAACACCCTGTAAAAAATTAGATAATAAACTTCTTGCTTCAAACCCAAAAGTAGATAACCACTCAAACATAAAGATAGCATCAAGAATGGCAGGTGGCAATAATAACTATGCCTTAATCTCTCTTAATATCAATGGTCTCAATTCCCCAACAAAAAGACATAGACTAACAGACTGGATACGTAAACAGGACCCAGCATTTTGCTGCATGCAGGAAATGCACCTCAGTGTCAAAGACAAACACTACCTCAGAGTAAAAGGCTGGAAAACAATTTTACAAGCAAATGGCTCCAAGAAATGAGCCGGAGTAGCCATCCTAATACCAGATAAAATTGATTTTCAACCTAAAGTCATCAAAAAAGACACAGAAGGACACTACATAATGATCAAGGGAAAAATCCACCAAGAAGAAATCTCAATTCTGAATATCTATGCTCCAAATGCAAGGGCACCCTCATTTGTAAAAGAAACTTTACTAAAGCTCAAAGCACACATTGCACCTCACACAATAATAGTGGGTGACTTCAACAAGCGACACTCTGAAATGGATCATTCAGGAAAGCAGAAACTAAACAGGGACACAGTGAATCTAATTGAAGCCTTGGACCAAATGGAACTAACAGATATATATATAGAACATTTCATTCTAGAACTAAAGAATACACCTTCTTCTCAGCACCTCATGGTACCTTCTCCAAAATCGACCATATAATTGGTCACAAATCAGACCTCAACAGATATAAGATCGAACTAATCCCATGCTTCCTATTAGATCACTATGGAATAAGGGTGGTCTTCAATGGCAACAACAACAACAGAAAACCCACATACACATGGAGGCTGAATAATGCTCTAATCAATGATAACTTGGTCAAGGTGGAAATAAAGAAAGAAATCAAAGACTCCTTGAAATTTAATGAAAATTAAGGCACAACATATCCTAATTTATGGGACACAATGAAAGCAGTGCTAAGAGGAAAAGTCATAGCCCTGAGTGCTGCCAAAAAGAAACGGGAGACAGCATACACTAATAGCTTAATGGCACACCTGAAAGCCCTGGAACAAAAAGAAGCAAATACACCAAAGAGGAGTAGAAGGCCGGAAATCATCAAACTCAGGGCTGAAATCAATCAAGTAGAAACAAATAAAACAATACCAAGAATCATCAAAATGAGGAGTTGCTTCTTTGAGAAAATCAAGAAAATAGATAAGAACTTAGCCAGACTACCAGAGGGCACAGAGACAGTATCCAAATTAATAAAATCAGAATTGAAAAGGGAGATATAACAACAGAAACTGAGGAAATTCAAAAAATCATCAGATCCTACTACAAAAACCTGTATTCAAAAAACTAGAAAATCTCGAGGAAATGGAAAATTTCCTTGACAGATACCAAATACCAAAATTAAATCAGGATCAAATAGACCATCTAAACCGTCCTATAACCCCTGAAAAAATAGAAGTCATCATTGGAAATCTTCCAACCAAAAAAAGCACAGGTCCAGATGGTTTTATTGCAGAATTCTATCAGACCATAAAAGAAGACCTAATACCAATACTCTTCAAACTGTTTCACAAAATAGAAACAAAAGGAACACTACCCAACTCGTTCTATGAAGCCACAATTACATTAATACCAAAAGCACACAAAGATCCTACAAAGAAAGAGAATCTCAGGCCAATCCGTCTTATGAATATCGATGCAAAAATACTCAATAAAATTCTTGCCAACCGAATCCAAGAACACATCAAAACGATCATTCACTATGATCTAGTAGGCTTCATCCCAGGGATGCAGGGATGGTTCAATATAAGGAAATCCATCAATGTAATCCACTATATAAACAATCTCAAAGAAAAAAACCACATGGTCATCTCATTAGATGCTGAGAAAGCATTTGACAAAATTCAACATCCTTTCATGCTAAAGGTCTTGGAAAGATCAGGAATTCGAGGCCCATATCTAAACATAGCAAAAGCAATTTACAGCAAAACGGTAGCCAACATCAATCTAAATGGAGAGAAACTTGAAGCAATCCCACTAAAATTAGGGACTAGACAAGGCTGCCCTCTCTCTCCATATCTTTTCAATATAGTACTTGAAGTTCTAGCTAGAGCAATTAGACAACAAAAAGAGGTCAAAGGGATACAAATTGGAAAGGAAAAAATCAAACTATCACTATTTGCAGACGATATGATAGTATACTTAATCGACCCAAAGAACTCCACCAGAGAACTCCTACAGCTGATAAACAACTTCAGCAAAGTGGCCGGATATAAAATCAACTCAAGTAAGTCAGTAGCCTTACTATACTCAAAGGATAAGCAGGCTGAGAAAGAAGTAAGAGAAATGATACCCTTCACGATAGCCACAAACCATATAAAGTATCTTGGTGTGACTCTAACCAAACAAGTGAAAGAACTGTATGACAAGAACTTCAAGTCTCTGAAAAAAGAAATTGAAGAAGACCTCAGAAGATGGAAAAATCTGCCATGCTCATGGATTGGCAGGATTAATATAGTAAAAATGACCACCTTGCCAAAAGCAACATACTGATTCAATGCAATCCCCATCAAAATCCCAACTCAATTCTTCATAGAGTTAGAAAGAGCAATTCAATAATTCATCTGGAATAACAGAAAACCCAGGATAGCTAAAACTATTCTCAAGAGTAAAAGAACCTCTGGGGGAATCAGTATCCCGGACCTCAAGCTGTACTACAGAGCAATAGTGTTAAAAACTGCATGGTATTGGTACAGTGACAGGCATGTAGATAGATGGAACAGAATTGAAGACCCAGAAATGAATCCACACTCCTATGGTCACTTGATCTTTGACAAAGGAGGTAAAACCATCCAGTGGAAAATAGCCTTTTCAACAAATGTTGCTGGCTTAACTGGAGGTCAACATGCAGAAGAATGCAAATTGACCTATTCTTATCTCCTTGCACTTAGCCCAATTCCAAGTGGATAAAGTACCTCCACATAAAACCAGACACACTGAAACTAATAGAAAGGAAACTAGGGAAGAACCTTGAACATATGGGCACAGGGGAGAATTTCCTGAATAGAACTCCAATAGCTTATGCTCTAAGATCAAGAATTGACAAATGGGACCTCATTAAATTACAAAGTTATTGCAAGGCAAAAGACACTGTCAGAAAGACAAAGCGGCAACCAATTAACTGGGAAATGATGTTTACCAACATGCTCCACTATGTTCATAGCAGCCTCATTTATAACAGCCAGAAGCTGGAAAGAACCCAGATGTCCCTCAATGGAGGAATGGATTCAGAAGATGTGGTATATTTACACAATGGAATACTACTCTGCAATTAAAAAACAATGAATTCACGAAATTCCTAGGCAAATGGTCATCAATTGAAAATATCATCCTTAGTGAGGTAGCCCAATCACAAAAGAACACACATGGTATATACTCACTAATAAGGGGATATTAACCCAGAATCTCGGAATACCCTAGACACAATTCGCATATCAATAGATTTCCAAGAAGATGGAAGGAGAGACCCCTGGTCCCGGAAATACTGGATGTAGGGGAATACCAGGACAGAGAAGCGGGAGGGGATTGAATGGGGAAAAGAGGGAGGGAAGATGGCTTATGGGACTGTCGGGGAGGAAGGAAACGGGAAAGGGGAAATGATTTTGAATGTAAATAAAAAAAATACTTAGAAAATATAATAAAATTTAAAAAAAATTCTTGGTCCATAGCTTTATAGAAGAAACATATTAATGCTAGGAATTTATTATCTACTTGTAACTTGTTGACAAGGGGAGACTCTGACACAGTACTAACTTTAAAATCTGCTATCCCTGGTCATCCTTTTATGCCTGTACTAGGTGGTAAATCCATTTTCAGGAGCCATCATAGGATAAGTTGATAACTAATATATCTTTTTCCGGAGATCGTCTGCCTCAGATTATAATAATGCAAGACAGATTTGCTTTTAGAAACAAGGTCGAGGTAAACATAACTTTAAGAAAATTTTTATCTATCAATAATCTTTTTTCCTGTTATTCTTAAATATATATGACAATCACTGGTTCTTTGCCCTTCCTTTTGAGCAGATCTCTGCAGACTTAAGAATATATACTGTCTTGTGTTGATGTTATATAGAGAAATTGTGACTTTATTTTTCATGATGATTTTATAAGAATTACTAAAATTATGCTATTATTTATTAAGGTCTTAATACTGGGATTATTATTAGTTTATTTTCTTATAATCAAACTGCAATGAGAACTATCATTCTCCCATGTATCACTAGTTAATTGCTTGTAGATAATAACCAGAGTTTCTGATACATAGAGCATATTTCAAGAGGTTATAAAGCTATTTTTCAAAAGACATAGAAAGGGAACTTATGATTTATTATAGGTGTTAGACCAGATGCTAAAATATTGACTGTTTGTATTTATACAATTTTTCACAAGCAATGTTGTTATGGTTTTTAACACTTGAAACAGTAGAGCTGTCACAGAGTATTTAATTTTTATCCAGATAAATATTTTTTTAATTTTTATTAGATATTTTCTTTATTTACATTTCAAGTGTTATCTTCTATCCTAGTTTCCCCTCAGAAAACACCCTATCCTATCCTTCCTCCCCCTGCTCACCAACCAACCAAATTCCACTTTGCTGTCCTGGAATTCACTTAGGCTGGGGCATCAAGCCTTCTCTGGACCAAGGGTCTCTCCTCCCTTTGATATCCTATAAAGCCATCCTCTGCTTCATATGCAGGTGGGGTCACGGGTCCCTCCATGTACTCATTGGTTGGCAGTTTAGTCCCTGGGATCTCTGGGGGTACTGTTTGGTTCATATTGTTGTTCTTCCTATGGGGTTGAAAGATTCTTCACCTCCTTTGAGTCTTTTCTCTAGCTCATCCATTGGGGACCTTGTGCTTAGTTCAATGGTTGGCTGAGATTACCCTCCTCTGTATTTGTCAGGAATTGGCAGAGCCTCTCAGGAGATAGCTATATCTGGTTCCTGTGAGCAAGGACTTGTTGGTATCCACAATAATGTCTGGGTTTGGTGACAATATATTGGAAGGATAAACAGGTGGTGCAGTCTACGTATGGTTTTTCTTTCATTCTCTGCTCCATACTTTGTCTCTATATCTCCTCCAGTGTGGATGTTGTTCCCCATTCTAAGAAGGAACATAGTATAAATACTTTGGTCTTCCTTCTTCTTGAGCTTCATTTTGTCTGTGAATTGTATCTTGGGTATTCCAAGCTTCTGGGCTAATATCCACTTATCATTGAGTGTATACGATGTGTGTTCTTTAGTGATTGGATTACCTCACAAAGAATGATATTTTCTAGTTCCATCCATTTGCCTAAAACTTTCATGAACTCTTTGTTTTTAATCGCTGAATAGTAGTCTATTGTGAAAATATACATTTTCTTTATCCATTCCTCTGTTGAGGGACATCTGAGTTGTTTCTACTTCTGGCTATTATAAATAAGGCCACTAAAATTATAGTGGAGCATGTGTCCTAATTACATGTTGGAGAATCTTCTGGTTACATGCCCAGAAATGGTATAGCAGGGTCCTCTGCCCCATTTTCTAAGGAACCAAAAGTTGACTTCCAGAGTGGTTGTACCAGCTTTTAATCCCACCAGCAGTGGAGGAGTATTCTTCTTTCTGCATTTCTTTGCCAGTACCTGCTGACACCTGAATTTTTGATCTTAGCCATTCAGGCTGGTATGATGTGGAATCTCAGGCTCCTTTTTATTGGCATTTCCCTGATGACTAAGGATGCTGAACATTTCTTTAGGTGCTTCTCAGCCATTCGATATTCCTCAGTAGTGAATTTTTTTAAGCTCTTTACCCCATTTTTTAATAGGGTTATTTGGTTCTCTGTAATTTAACTTCTTGAGTTCTTTGTATATATTGGATATTAGCCCTCTGTAGGATGCAGGGTTGGAAAAGGCATTTTTTTTCCAATTTGTTGGTTGTCAATTTTTCCTATTGACAGTGTCTTTCGCCTTACAGAAACTATACTTTTATGAGGTCCTATTTGTCAATTTTTGATCTTAGAGCATAAGCTATTGGTGTTCTGTTCTGGAAACTTTCCCCTGTGCCCATGTGCTTGATGCTCTTCCCCACATTCTTTTCTTTTAGTGTCAGTGTGTGTGGTTTTATGTGGAGGTTCTTGTTCCACTTGAACTTGAGCTTTGTAAAAGGAGATAAGAATGGATCAATTTGAACTCTTTTGGATGCTAAATGGCAGTTGAACCATCATCATTTTTTGAAAAGGCTATTTTTTTTCCACTGGATGATTTTAGCTGCTTTGTCAATGATAAAGTGACCATAGCTGTTTGTGTTCATTTCTGTGTCTTCAATTCTATTCCATTGGTCTACCTGCCTGCCACTGTACCAGTACCATGCAGTTTTTATCACTATTGCTCTGTAGTACTGCTTGAGGTCCAGAATGCTGATTCCCCCAGAAGTTCATTTACTTTTGAGAACAGTTTTAGCTATCCTAGATTATTTGTTATTCAATATGAACTTAAGAATTGCTTTTAATAACTCTATGAAGAATTGAGCTGGAATTCAGTGGGGATTTCATTGAATCTGTATGTTGCTTTTGGCAAATGGCCATTTTACTATATTAATCCTGCCAATCCATGAGCTTGTGAGATCTTTCTGTCTTCTGAGGTATTTTTTGATTTCTTTTCTCAGAGACTTGAAGTTCTTGTCATACAGATCTTTCACTTTTTTTTTGAATCATACCAAGATACTTTATATTGTTTGTTACTGTTGTGAAGAGTATCCTTTCTCAGCCTGTGTATCCTTTGAGTATTGGTAGGTTACTGATTTTTTTGAGTTAAATTTATATCCAGCTATTTTGTTGAAGTTGTTAAACAGCTATAGCAGTTTTCTGGTGGGGTTTCTGGTTCACTTAAGTATATTATCATATCATCTGCAAGTAGTGATAGTTTTACTTCTTCCTTTCCAATTTGTAACCCCTTTACCAAATTTTGTTGTCTAATGAATGAAATGTTATATTGATATCTGCTAAATCAGTTTGGTCTATAACTGATTATAAGCTGTTAGTTTCACTGTGTCTCTGTTTAACTTGTGTTTCACTCATCTGTCCATTTGTGGAATGTTGAAATCCCCCACAATTATTGTTGAGGTGCAACATGTGCTTTGAGCTTTAGTAACATAACTTTTATGAATGTGGGTGCCCTTGCATAGATGTTCAGAATTGAGAGTTCTTCTTGATAGATTTTTTTCTTTGATGAGTATAAGGCAAACTTTCTTATCTATTTTTGATGAATTTTGGTTGAAAGTTGATTTTATTTAATATTAAAATTGGTACTTCAGCTTGTTTTCTGGGAGCATTGCTTGGGAAATTGTCTGAGGTTGTGTTTGTTTTTGACACTGAGGTGTGTTTTCTGTATGCAGCAAAATGCTGGGTCCTGTTTATATATCCAGTCTGTTACTCTATGTCTTTTTATTGGGGAATTGAGTCCATTGATGTTAAAACATATTAAGAAATAGTGCTTTTTGCTTCCTGTTATTTTTTATGTTATTTTTATGTTTCTGTGGGTATATTCTTTTGAGTTTGTGCAAAGATTACTTTCTTGCTTTTCTAGGGCATCATTTCCCTCCCTCTGTTGGCCTTTTCCATTTATCATCCTTCGTTGAGCTGGATTTGGGTAAAGATATTGTGTAAGTTTGGTTTTGTCATGGAATATCTTGGTTTCTCCATCTATGGTAATTGAGAGTTTTGCTGAGAATAGTAGTCTGGGCTGGCATTTGTGTTCTCTTAGGGTCTTTATGAGATCTTCCCATGATCTTCTAACTTTCATGGTCTTTGGTGAGAAGTCTGGTGTAATTCTGATAATATTTTTATTCATTTTTTAAAATTGGATATGTTATTTATTTACATTTCACATGTTATCCCTTTTCCTGGTTTTTCCCCTCAAATCCCCTATCTCATCCATCCTGTCTCCCCTTACACTGCTATTATGTGCGTGTTCCTCCACAAATCTACCCACTCTCACCTCTAGCATTCCTCTACACTGGCGCATCAAACCTTCATAAATCCAAGGGCATACCCTCCCACTGATGCCTGATAAGGCCCCTGCAGCACCTTCAGTTCTTCCATTTCCTCCATTGGAATCCCTGTGCTCAGTCCTATGGTTGACTGCAAGCATCTGCATCTATATTTGTCAAGATCTTGCACAAACCTCTCTGGAGACAGCTATATCAGGCTTCTATAGGCAAGCACCTCTTGGCATCCACAATAGTGTCTGGCTTTGATTTCTGCATGTGGGCTGGATCATCAGTCTCTGGATGGCCTTTTCTTCAGTCACTGCTTCACTCATTGTTCCTGTATTTCCTTTACAGAGTAGCAATTCCGGGTTAAAATTTTGAAGATGATTGGGTGAACCATTCTTCAACCTGGATTGGGGTGGCATGCCTAACCTCTAAGATAAGGTGTCAACAGGTTCTTGCTCCTGTGGTGGGGTGTTTCAGCTAATGTCATCCCTTTGGAGTCCACAGAGGCTCTTGCTTTCATGGCATCTGGGTCATTCTTTTTCCTATCCTCAGTTACTCACTCCCCATTGCTACACACCTCTGTTCAATTTCCCGACCCTTGTACATATCCTCCCTCTCTTCTCACACATGATTCTTCCCCTCTTCCCACTTCCTTCTCTTACTTCCAAGTCCTTCCAACCATTGACTTCCCTTGTTTATTTTGTTCCCCCTTCTAAGTATGACCCAAGCATCCACACTTTGGTCTTCCTACTTCTTAAGCTTCATGTGGTCCATGAGTTGTATCATGGGTAATCCACTCTCTTTGTCTAATGTCCAATTATCAGTGAGTACATAACATGTGTGTTCTTTTTTTTTTAATTTTATTGAATATATTCTTTATTTACATTTCAAATGTTATACCCTTTCTCTGTTTCCCCCCTCCCAGAAAACTCCCAACACATCCTCCCACCCCCTGCCTCCAAGAAGATGCCTCCTTGCCCAACCCACTCCCACCAATGCCCCCTCGATTTCCCCATGTTGGGGCATCTACCAATCCTTCATAAGAATGAGGACCACTCCTCCCACTGATACCCTACAAGGCATTCCTCCACCACACTTGTGGCTGGAACCATGTGTACCCCTTGGTCAATTGCTTAGTCCCAGTGAGCCATGGGGGTTCAGGTTGGCTAACATCAACATTCTACCCATGAGGCTACAAACCCCTTCAGCTCCTCTAATCCTCCCTCCAACTCCTCCATTGGGGAACCCGTACTCAGCTCAATGGTTGACTTCTATCATCTGTATCTGTATATGTAAGGCTCTGGCAGGGTCCCTCAGGAGAAAAGCATGAGAGGCTACCTTCAACAAGAACTTCTTTGCATCCACAATAGTATCAGGTTTGGTGATTTTTTTATAGGATGAATCCCCAGGTAGGACAGTCTCTTGGTGGCCTTTCCTTCAGTTTGTGCTCCACACTTTGTCTCCATAATTACTCCTGTGAGTATTTTGTTCCCTTTCTCAGAAAAACCAAAACACCCACACTTTGGTCTGCCTTCTTCTTGAGCTTCCTGTGATCTGTGAATTGTATGTTATTTATTTTGACCTTTTGGGCTAATATTCACTTATCAGTGAGTGCATGCCATGTCTGTTTTTCTGTGTTTGTGTTCCCTCACTCAGGATGACACTTTATAGTTCCATCGATAAGCCTAAGCATGTCGTGAATTCATTGTTTTATAGTACTCCATTGTGTAAATATACCACATTTTCTGTATCCATTCCTCTGTTTAGAACTTCTGGGTTCTTTCCAGCTTCTGGCTATTATAAATAAGGCTGCTATGGACGTAGTGGAGCATGTGTCCTTATTACATGTTGTAACATCTTTTAGGTTTATGCCCAGGAGTGGTATAGCTGTGTCCTCAGGTAGTGCTATGTCTATTTTTCTGAGGAATTGCCAAACTGATATCCAGAGTGGTTTTATTAGCTTGCAATTCCACCAACAATGGAGGATTGTTCCTCTTTCTCCACATCCTTGCCAGCATCTGCTGTCCCCTGAGTTTTTGATCCTTGTCATTCTGAGGGTTGTGAGTAGGAATCTCAGGGTTGTTTGGATTTGCATTTACCTGACAACTAAGGAGGCTGAGCATTTCTTTAGGTACTTCACAGCCATTCGCATTTCCTTGGTTGAGAATTCTCTGTTTAGCTTTGTACCCCATTCTTAATAGGATTATTTGACTCTCTGGAGTCTAACTTCTTGAGTTCTTTGTATACATTGGATATTAGCACTCTATCTGATATAGGATTGATAAAGATCTTTTCCATATGTTGGTTGCCATTTTGTCCTATTGACCATTTCCTTTTCTTTACAGAAACTTTGCAGTTTTATGAAGTTCCACTTGTTAATTCTTGTTCTTAGAGCATAAGCCATTGGTGGCTGGATATAAAATTAACCCAAACAAATCAGTAGTTTTCCTCTACTCAAAGGATAAACAAATTGGGAAAGAAATTAGGGAAGAGACACCCTTCACAATAGTCAGAAATATTATATACCTTGGTGTGAATCTAACCAAGCAAGTGAAAATCTCCATGACAAGATCTTCAAGCCTATGAAGAAAGAAATCTAAGAAGATCTCAGAAGAGGGAAAGATCTCCCGTGGTATAGCTGGGTCCTGGGGTAATAATATGCCAAGTTTTCTGAGGAACCACCAATCTGATATCCAGTGTGCTTTTACCAGCTTGCAATCCCACCAGCAGTGGAGGAATGTTCTTCTTTCTCCACATCCTCTCCAGCACAGCCTGTCTCCTGAGTTTTTGATCTTAGCCATTCTGACTGGTGTGATCTGAAATCCTAGGGTTGTTTTGATTTGCAATTCCCTGATGACTAAGGATGTTGAACATTTCTTTAGGTGTTTCTCAGCCATTCGATATTCCTTAGGTGAAAATTCTTTTTTTAGCTCTGTACCCCATTTTTAATAGGGTTATTTAGCTCTCTGAGGTCTAACTTCTTGAGTTCTTTGTATATCTTGGATATTAGCCCTCTGTTGGATGTAGGGTTGGTAAAGATATATACCCCAATTAGTTGGTTGGCGTTTTGTCCTTTTGACTGTGTCCTTTGCCTTACAGAAACTTTGTAATTTTATGATGTCCCATTTGCCAATTCTTGATCTTAGAGCATAAGCTATTGGTGTTCTGTTCAGGAAATTCCCACTGTGCCCATGTGCGCAAGACACTGCCCCAGTTTCTTTTCTATTAGTTTCAGTGTTTCTGGATTTATGTGGAGGTCCTTAATCCAGGTGGACTTTAGTTTAGTACAAGGAGATAAGAATGGATCAATTTGCATTATTTTGCATGCTGACCTCCAGTTGAACCCACACCATCTATTGAAAAGGCTATCTTTTTTTCCACTGGGTGGTTGTAGCGCCCTTGTCAAAGATCAAGGGACCATAGGTGTGTGGAAAAATTTCTTGGTCTTCAATTGTATACCAGTGCTCTACCTGCCTATCACTATACCAATACCATGCAGTTTTTTTTTTTTCACCATGGTCGATTGAGTTGGTTTATTCCAGAAATGCAGGGATTATTTTTTTTTAATTTTATTTTCTAAGTTTTTTTTTATATATACATTCAAAATCATTTCCCCTTTCCCGTTTCCTCCCTCCCCGAAAGTCCCATAAGCCCCCTTCCCTCCCTCTTTTCCCCATTCACCCCCCTCTCGCTTCTCTGTCCTGGCATTCCCCTACATCCAGTCTTTCCAGGACCAGGGGTCTCTCCTTCCATCTTCTTAGAAATCTATTGATATGCGAATTGGGTCTAGGTTATTCCGAGATTCTGGGTTAATACCCCCTTATCAGTGACTGCATACCAAGTGTGTTCTTTTGTGATTGGGTTACCTAACTAAGGATGATATTTTCAAGTTCTGACCATTTGCCTAGGAATTTTGTGAATTCATTGCTTTTAATTGCAGAGTAGTATTCCAACACATTCGCTCTGTAATACTGCTTCAGGTTGGGGACACTGATTCCCCTAGAAGTTGTTTTACTGTTGTGAATAGTATTAGATATCCTGGGTTTTTTGTTATTCCAGATGAATTTGATAATTGCTCTGTCTAAATCTATGAAGAATGGAGTGGGGATTTTGATGGGGATTGCATTGAATGTGTATATTGCTTTTGGCAGGATAGCCATTTTTACTATATTAATCCTACCAATCCATGAGCATGGAATATCTTTCCATCTTCTGAGGTCTTCTTCAATTTCTTTCTTCAGAGACTTGAAGTTCTTGTCCTACAGATCTTTCCCTTGTTTGGTTAGAGTTACACCAAGACACTTTATATTTTTTGTGGATATTGTAAAGGGTGTCATTTCCCTAATTTCTTTCTTTAGCCTGTTTATCCTTTGAGTATAGGAAGGCTAATGATTTGCTTGAGTCAATTTTATATCCAGCCGCTCTCCTTAATTTGTTTATCAGCTGTAGAAATTCTTTGGTAGAGTTTTTTGGGTCGCTTAAGTATACTCTCATATCATCTACAAATAGTAATATTTTGACTTCTTCCTTTCCAATTTGTATCCCTTTGACCTCCTTTTGTTGTCTAATTGGTCTAACTAGATCTTCAAGTACTGTATTGAATAGATATGGAGAGAGAGGGTAGTCTTGTCTAGTCCCTGATTTTAGTGGGATTGCTTCAAGTTTCTCTCCATTTAGTTTTATGTTGGCTACTGGTTTTATGTATATTGCTTTTACTATGTTTAGGTATGGGTCTTGCATTTCTGTTCTTTCCAAAACCTTTAACATGAAAGGATCCTGAATTTTGTCAAATGCTTTTTCAGCATATAATGAAATGACCATGGGGTTTTTTCTTTGAGTTTGTTTAGGTAGTGGATTACATTGATGGATTTCCTAATATTGAACCATTCCTGTATCTCTGGGATAAAGCCTACTTGATCGTGGTGAATGATCATTTTGATGTGCTTGTGGATTTTGTTGGCAAGAATTTTATTGATCATTTTTGCATCTATATTCATAAGAGAAAATGTTCTTAAGTTCTCTTTCTTTGTTGGACTTTGTGTGGTTTTGGTATCAGCATAATTGTGGCTTCATAGAACGAGTTGGGTAGTGTTCCTTCTGTTTCTATTTTGTGGATTAGTTTGAAGAGTACTGGTTTTAGGTCTTCTTTGAAGGTCTGATAAAATTCTGAACTAAAATCATCTGGTCCTGTGCTTTTTTTGGTTGGAATATTTTCAGTGACAACTTCTATTTCTTTAGAGTTATGCAACCCTTTAGATGGCCTATCTGCTCCTGATTAAACTTTGGTAGTTGGAATCTGTCTAGGAAAATGTCCATTTCCTCCCGATTTTCCAGTTATGTTGAGTAAAGGCTTTTGTAGTGGGATTTGATAATTTTTTGAATTTCCTCAGTTTCTGTTGTTATTTCTCTCTTTTCTATTATGATTTTGTTAATTTGGATACTGTCTCTGTGTCCTCTAGTTAGTCTGGCTAAAGGTTTATCTATCTCCTTGATTTTCTCAGAAAACCAACTCCTAGTATTGTTGATTCTTTGAATAGTTCTTTTTGTTTCTACTTGGTTAATTTCAGCGCTGAGTTTGACGATTTCCTGCCTTCTGCTCCTCTTGGGTGAATTAGCTTCTTTCTGTTCTAAAGCTTTCAGGTGTTCTGTTAAGCTGCTAGTGTATGCCCTCTCCAGCTTCTTTTTGGAGGTACTCAGAGCTATGAGTTTTCCTCTTTGCACTACTTTCAGTGTTTCCCATAAATTTGGGTATGTTGTTCCTTCATTTTCATTAAACTCTAAAAAGATTTTAATTTCTTTCCTTATTTCTTCCTTGACCAAATTATCTTTGAGTAAACCATGGTTCAGCTTCCATGTGTATATGGGCTTTCTGTTGTTTTTGTTGCTGTTGAAGAACACCCTTACTCCATAGTGATTTGTTAGGAGGCATGGAATTAGTTTGATTTTTTTGTATCCATTGAGGTCTGGTTAGTGATCAATTATATGGTCAGTTTTGGAGACGGTACCATGATGTGGTGAGAAGGTATATTCTTTTGATTTAGGATGAAATGTTCCATAGTTATCCATGAAATTCATTTGGTCCAAAACTTCTGTTAGTTTTACTGTGTGTCTGTTTAATTTGTATTTCCCTGATCTCTTCATTAAAAATAGTGGGGTGTTGAAGTCACCCACAATTATTGTGTGGGGTGCGATGTGTGCTTTCAGCTTCAATAAGGTTTCTTTTATGAATGATGGTGCCCTTGTATTTGGAGCATAGATGTTCAGAATTGAGAGTTCTTCCTGGTAGATTTTTCCTTTGGTGAATATAAAATGTCCTTCCATGTCTTTTCTGATGATTTTTGGTTGACAGTCTATTTTATCAGATATTAGCATGGCTACTCCAGATTGTTTCCTGGGACCATTTGCTTGGAAAACTGTTTTCTAGCCCTTTACTCTGAGGTAGTGTTTGTCTTTGACACTGAGATGCATTTCCTGTATGCAGCAAAATGTTGGGTCTTGTTTATGTATCCAGTCTGTTAGTCTATGTCTTTTTATTGGGGAATTGAGCCCATTGATGTTAAGAGATATTAAGGAAAAGTGATTGTTTCTTCCTGCTATTTTGATGTAATTTTTATGTTTGTGTGATTATCTTTTTTTGGGTTTATTGGAATAGGATAAATTTCTTGCTTTTTCTACTGTATAGTTTCTGTCCCCTTGTTGGTGTTTTCCATTCATTATCCTTTGAAGGGCTGGATTTGTGGAAAGATACTGTGTAAATTCGTTTTTGTCATGAAATATCTTGGTTTCTCCATCTATGGTAATTGAGAGATTTGCTGGATATAGCAGTCTGGGTTAGCATTTGTGTTCTCTTAGGGTCTGTATGACATCTGACCAGGCACTTCTGGCTTTTATAGTCTCTGGTGAGAAGTCCAGTGTAATTCTGATAGGTCTACGTTTATATGTTACTTGACCTTTTTCTTCACTGTTTTTAATATTCTTTCTTTGTTTAGTGCATTTGGTGTTTAATTATTCAGTGACTGGAGGAATTTCTTTTCTGTTCAAATCTATTTGGAGTTCTGTAGGCTTCCTGTATGTTCATGGGCATCTCTTTCTTTAGGTTAGGGAAGTTTTCTTCTATAATTTTGTTGAAGACATTTACTGGCCCCTTAAGTTGGAAATCTTCACTCTCTTGTATATCTATAATCCTTATGTTTGGTCTTCTCATTTTGTCCTGGATTTCCTGGATGTTTTGGGTCAGGATTTTTTTTGCGTTTTTCATTTTCTTTGACTGTTGTATCAATGCTTTCTATGGTATCTTCTGCATCTGATATTCTCTCTTCTATCTCTTGTATTCTGTTCTTGATGCTTGGATCCATGACTCCTGACTTCTTTCCTAAGTTTTCTATGTCCAGAGTTGTCTTCCTTTGTGATTTATTTATTGGTTCTACCTCCATCTTTCGATATTGGATGGCCTTGTTCAATTCCTTCACCTGTTTTGTTCCGTTTTCCCTTAGTTCTTCAAGGGATTCTCCCAGTTTACTTGTGCTCTCCTGCTTTTCTTTAAGGGAGTAATTCATGTCCTTCTTGAAGTACTCCATCAGCATCATGAGCAGTGATTTTAAATTCAGTTCTTGCTTTTCTGGTGTGCTGGAGTATGCAGGACTTGCTGTTGTTGGAGAACTTGGTTCCGATGGAGCCATGTTGCCTTGGTTTCTCTTGGTGGTGTTCTTGCATTTGCTTTTTGCCATCTGGTTATCTCTGGTGTTAGCTGGTGCTGCTGTCTCTGACTGTGGTTTCTCTGTGCTCCTGGGAGAACTGTTCTCTCTGTGCACACTGATATGCAAATGCTTCTGCAAGACCCACTCTCTTATAGTTGTTTTTAGGTATGTACCTCTGTGGCCCAGATTGACTCTGGGTGCAGGCAGTAATCAGAAGACTCTTGTCCCAATCTTTTCCTAGGCTCTCGTGTCCTCAGGGTTACAGGCTGTTTCCTCTTATCAGTAGGAGTGTTCCTACTCTACCACCATGCCTCTCTGCATTCCTAAGTGGTTAGTTACCTATGTGTATCCCATGAATATGGTACTCAGTGACAGAAGATGGCTCCTCTGCTCTGCAATGCAGGTCTCTCCTGTGCTGGCTGACTCCTCCGAGCAGCTGGGTAGACAGTTGGCTTCTGGCACCACTTGGAGATGGTGTGCTATGGCAGAGGATGGTCCCAAACTTGGGAACAGAGCCAGAAATCTCCTGCCAGACTATTCAGATAGGGTTCTCTGCTCTGCAATTCAGGTCTCACCTGTGCTACCTGACTCCTCTATGCAGCTGGGTAGATGGTTGGTTTCCTGCGCCACTTGGAGATGGCATGCTGGAGTCCCTGTCTGGTCTATCACCAGAGCAAAGATGGCAGAGACTGTGGTGCTCCCTCTAGGTGCTGGTCACTCTGCAGGGCAAATATCCCACAGCAGAGCTGGTATACAGATGACCATAGACCTACCCAGCTCTTGGGTGCAGGCAGCACCCTAGCTGGCTGTGTTCCGAGCGATGTTATGCTCGGGATAACTCTGTGAACCTGAAGTCTCTGTCTTCTCTATCACCAGAGCAAAGATGGTGGAGTATTTATGTACTTCTTGAAGTATTCTATCAGCATCATGAGATGTGATTTTAAATCCAAATCTTGCTTTTCAAGTGTTGGGATATCCAGGACTTAATAGAACTGGGCTCAGATGAAGCCCTGTTGCCTTGTATTCTGTTGTTAATTTTCTTGAGTTTGTCTTTTGCCCTCTGGCTATCTCTGGTGTTAGCTGGTCTTCCTGTCTCTGACTGTGGCTTGTCCAACAAGCAAACCTATGTATCAGTCCTCCTTGGAGACTCACTCGGAAAAATTTAAATTTGGAGAACTGGTACAGGATCAGATCAGGGGTACAGACAGAAACCAGAATGATTCTGTCTCCAGCTGATCCTTTGTTCCTGTGTCCTGATGGCTTTGAGCAGATCCCCTTTGAGCCAGGAATTTGAAGAGAAGTGTTGGTCTTACCAGTGCATGCAGGTGTGTAGGCACTCACGGGAGAACATCTCTCTAGTGGCAGTGTTTGTGTATGTTGCCCTATGGCTCAGGATTAGTTCTGGGTCAGACAAAAATTGGAAGACACCTGTCACAGGATGCCTCTGGGTTCTTGTGTCCTCAGGGTTTTGGGTGGATTCCTATGAGCAGCAGAGCTGGTCATACCTGTGCTCTAATGCCTGTCCACACTACTGGAATGCTAGCTATCTCCCTGTGCCACCTAGGAATGGACCCCTGTGGCATAGGATGTTCTGCAGGTACATACAGAAACTGGAAGACTCCCTCCTGATGGTTCTGGGCAGGATCCTCTGGGCAGCAGGGGTGGTCCAACCTGTGCTCTCAGGCCTGTCCACACTCCTGGGAGCTTGCATTTTGTTTGTTTGAATTTTGAGGTGTAATACTGAATGAAGTGCCCTTTTGATTTAAGTACATCCATATCAATATAAGGGGGGATGACTTAAAACTTGATATTTATTTCTCACCAAAATTAACTTTAAAATATAGTATTCTAAGTTTTCTTACCATAAGCTTTCTTTACTGCCTATAGTTTAGCATATGCTTGAGAGTCCTGAAGAACTTCTCTTGAGTGTATGCTAGGATTAGCCCTTTTTATCCTTGTATAGATTTTGATTAGTAATCAGAACTTCAAGTTCAAAATCATATTATAAATATAGAATTTCACAGCTTTCCTATTTACTAGCTATGAATTTTTTCTGCCTCCTATTTGAAGAATTTCCCTAAAACTTGATGGTAAGGGGATTGTTTTTTTAGCTATTCTATTTAAGTTGGATCATCTAAACTGTTACTCTTAGTACAATAATCCATTTTCCATTTCTCAGTTGACTTCTCTGTATTATATTAATGAGTTTTTGTGACTAAGTTTGATAGAAACCTATGTCTCAGACATAAACATAATTATAAACATAATTACTTCAAAGGTATATAGTTCTACGACCACATTGCAAAATCAAAACACTGTTATAGGCTCACTTGCATCTCCAGTCATGAGGTTTTCAACTACATTACAATATAACTCATAAAATATTTTAAAGTTAGGAAGTCTTCGTATTAATAGAGGAAACAGTAATAATGAGCCAACACCATTGTTGTTCTTTCAAGGACTTCCAAGGAAGTGATTACTAGATAATTATTACATTAGGAGATTTCAAAAAAAACAAAACAAAACAATAAAAAAACAAGCACACGATGTTGTGGTATCTGCTTTTAGGTGCAGAAATGTACTTTAATAGGTTTTTCTTCTTTTCTTGAATTTTAATTTTCATAAATTGGGTTTTATTCCTGGGAATCAAAGTGCAGGTGAATCATTCATTTTTTTTACATTAATGTATTCATTGAATTTACATCCTGGTCAAAACCTCCCCTCTGATTACTCACCTCACTTGGCACCTCCCCATTTTCTCCCCTCTCCTTCCTTTCTGAGATGGAGCAGAACGCCCTCAACTCCCTGGGTACCAACTCGCATTGAGACATCAAGTCAATGCAGGACTGAGTACATGTTCTCCCAGTAAGTCCAGAGAAGATGTCCAGTCATGGGAACAGTTTGCACAGGCAAGTAACGGAGTCGGTGACAGCCCCTGCCCCAGGTTGCATGATTTGCTTGCATGATTTCCATGATGAACTTCTGCTACATTTGTTCAGGAAGCTTATATCTAGCCCAGAAATGACCGGTAGTTGATAGTTCATCTCTGGCAGCTCCCAAGCATCCAGGTTAGTTGTCTTTTTTAGACATTTTCTGTCTCTCAATCCTTCCCATATTTTTTTCAGAGGACACCTTGAGCTGTGTACAATATTTAGCTAGGGTTCTGTATATCTATTTCTGTCAGTTGCTGAGTGTAACATTTCATAATTATGCTAGTTTTCTGGCTGCAAACCTGATAGAGTAGCATAAGTAGTTTCAAGTATAGTTTTGCCCATTGAATGAGTCTTAAGGGGGCGGAGTTATTGGTTAGTTATTGCATCACTCTGCTGCATCACTGTCACGTAACTTCGATGTGATCTGAAGGACAACATATGAATTGAAGGTTTTGAGGTTGGTGTCCAGTGGATGTCCTGATTGTCTGTAGGAGATGGCCATTTTAGACTCCAAATCTCATACCGCCCAGAGTTCTAGACTCCTTGGAGCCTCCCCCATCCCAGATCTCTGACACGATACTGGGATGCCTCATCCCTCTCTTTCTGCCAATATATTTTTTGATGACCTGGTCCTTCTTCTCTATCCATCCTTATACTTGATCTCCCTAATCATCACCACATTCTCTCTCCAAACTAATTCCTGCCCTCCATCCTCATTCAATGATTATTCTATTTGTTAGCTTAAGAGAGATTCAAGCATCCTCCTTTGAGCCTTCCTTGTTATTCTTATCTTCTCAAGACCTGTGACTCCAGCTCAAATAGAAAATTATTTAAGAATGTTTTATAGATTTCCTTGCAGTTTTAAATCATATATATATGTATGTATATATATATATACACACATATGATATATGTATAAATATACACATATATCTATACATATACATATGTGTGTATATATATACATATTACTTATTAAATGCTATCTATGTATGTAACCCACATAGTAATGATTTTTCTTGGAATCTTATAATAATATACAATTTGCAGTGTAATATAAGCATCAAATGATTTAATTTTTATACCTTAGTAACAATTGTCAGATATAAGATAATTCAATGAAAAAAGCCTTATTACATGGTTTGCTTCAATAGATTGATGTAAAGGTCATATTTTAGGTATTTATTGTCCAGCTTTCTTTCTACATTTTTAATGTTAGATGCTCATATAATAGTATAATACATAGTAAACAATTTGGTGATCATTGGATATATTTGATGTACTAAATAAGCAGTTACATTTAGTTAATATTTCTAGATTTCACATGTATTTTTCTAAACTCATGAAAAGAATTTATTTGTGGTCTCAACAAAATAATGTAGCACTTTGGCAAAAATATACAAAGAAGCATTCCTGCACTGGAGGCTAAAATACAGAAGATCTCCACAGCAACCATATCCTTGCCCTTAGTGCTGTGGTAGACAGGGAGGAAGGTGATCCAGACACTGCTGAACACCAGCATGCTGAATGTCAGGAGCTTGGCTTCATTGAATGTGTCAGGCAGATTCCGGGCCAGGAAAGCTACAGTGAAACTTGCTAGAGCAAGAAAGCCCATGTATCCCAGGACACAGTAGAAGGCAATCACTGAACCTTTGTTACAAAGAATGAGGATGTGTCCATGTACCCTGTGTAGATCAGCATCAACAAATGGAGGAGAAGTTCCTAGCCAGAATCCACAGAGAATAATTTGGATCAGGGTGCATATGGGAATGATGTAATTAGGTGCCCCTGAAAGAAGCATCCACCTCAGTCTTCTTCCTGGAACAGTGATCTTAAATGCTAGTACTACAGTAATTGTCTTGGCTAAGACACTAGAGGCAGCCACAGTGAACACAATGGCAAATGTGGTATGCTGTAGCATGCAGCGTACCATACTGGGGTAACCAATGTAGAGCAAGGAACAGATAAAGCAAAATATGAGAGAGATGAGTAGGACATAGGTTAGAGTTTCATTATTGGCCTTGACTATGGGAGTGTCTCGGTGTTTCAAGAAGACACACAGAACAATAACTGAAAGGGAACAGAAGAACACAGCCAAGCCAGCCAGAGCCATTCCCAAGGGTTCTTCAAAATCCAGAAATATCACAACTTTTTTGAGGCAGACAGTTTGATTTATGTTGGCATACTCATCCTCTGGACATTTCACACATTGATCCATATCTAGTATAGGAATGAAATAACTGTCAACTTTAATTTTTCTAGAATAATCACAAGATACATTAAACTTATGCTTGAGAAAATCATATTAAAATTAAACTGACATCTTGTATTAGAAGCAAACAAAAATATGGGAGCTTCACAAGAAGTGATCCTAATTTCCAATGCTTTTATCTTTTATGCAAGCATTTGTTTTTATTTATCTAATATACTCAAAATGTTTATTACATTTTTCAGAAACAAAATTGTACTGTTGCATAATTTTTACATTTCTACAATACTATGCCTTATATTGGTCACTCATAGAATCACACAATTTTCACTTATAATTATGTATATTATGCAAAAGAAGAATTTAGAAGGAGATGTGTCAACAAAAAGTATGGTTCTCCATGGGGTTTCAAGCAGATATTTGGACATAGAAACTACCACTTCATGTTTCTGTAAAGAACTTGCAGCCAACAATTGGTCTGAGAGTGGAGTTCACTATAGAGAAGTTGGAGGGCAAACTGGAGGAGCTGGAGAGGGGGGATTTGCAGTCCCATTGGAAGAATGACAATGTCGGCCAACTAGATGCCCCAGAGTTCCCAGGGACGAAACCATCAACCAAGGGGTACATGTGGTTCCAGCCAAAAGATTGTCTTTTTGGGCATCAGTGGAAGCAGAGGTCTTTGGTCCTGTGAAGGCTCAATAGAGGCCTCAGTGTGGGGAATAGAGTGGGTGTCATGGGAGTGAGTTGAGTGGAGGAGCATACTCTTGGAGGCAGGAGGTGGAATGATGAGTTGGGGGTTTTCGTGGAGGGAGGAAACCTGGAAAGGGTATAACATTTGAAATGTAAATGAAGAATATATTCAATATACAAAAAATCCTGATAATGTCAACTGAGGAAGATATAACATGAAAAATCACCACCTAATTTCTCTACATTAAAAAAATATTATGTTCAATTGTATTATACAATGTGTGAATTGTTGTAGGTTACAGTATCTGCCATTTTTACTTATTTACATAAGATTTCATATGCTGTATGACCATTGCTGTAGTGTTTATTGGATATCAGTCCAGAAGCTTGGGATACCAAAGATACAATTCACAGATCAAATGATGCTCAAGAAGGAAGACCAAAATATGGATGCTTTGGTCCTTCTTAGAAGGGGGATCAAAATACCCATGGGAGGAGATACAGAGACAAAGTATGGAGCAGAGTCTGAAGAAAAGGCCATCCAGGGACTGCCCCACCTGGTGATCCACATATTCTCACCAAAACCAGACAATAATGTGGATGTCAACAAGTGCTTTCTAAGAGGAGCCTGATATAGATGTCTCCTGAGAGGCTCTGCCAGTACCTGACAAATACAGAGGTTAGTGCTCTCAGTCAAGCATTGGACTGAGCCCAAGGTCCCCAATGAATGAACTAGATGAATGAACAAAGGAGCTGAATGGGCTTTCAGTCCCATAGGAGAAACAATATTATGGACCAACTAGTATCCCCAGAGCTCCCAGGGACTAAACTACCAACCAAAGAGTACACATGGACAGACTCATGGCTCCACATGCTTATGCATTGGAGAATGGCTCTGTTGGACATCAAAGGGAGGAGAGGCCCTTGGCCCTGAGAATGCTTGATGCCCCAGTATAGCAGAATACCAGGATAGGGAGGGGTAAGTAGATGGGATGTTTAGTGGAGAGGTGTATGAGATAGGATGTTTTCGGAAGAGAAACCAGGGAAGGGGATAACATTTGAAATGTAAATAAAGAAAATATCTAATAAAAAGAAATCATAAATAAGAATATATACAATAAAAATTATTAAATAAATTAATAATTAAAACTGCCATAATGTAGATGACGGTACACTTTCAATAACCAGTGACATATGGATACCCTAGGTCCACTTCATCATTGAAACTCTGTGTCATTGTCTTCATGGCTACTGTACTTTTATAGCTACTATGATATTTAGAAATTGTTATATTTTTTGTTGTGAGGTTTATTTTGATAATGAATTTTGATGTAGAGACCTTGTAAAGGATGTGTTGAATGTGTAAAATTCTTTAAGAGGTTTATGAAAAAATATATTTTGTATGTTTTTTTCTTAATGGTTACTCTGTAATTTAAATGGCCACATATGATTGAAATAGTTTTATTTAGGAATAAAGGATTTGTTATGGCAAAAAAGGAAACAACATAGTCTAAATAATGGTAAATTCCTCAAAAATAATGTTGACAGAATGTAGAGATTGGGATTTTTGAGATTTCTTTCACATTTATACTTGTGGATTACATAATAGTTTTGAAAATTTTGATTTTTTTAATCAATTTAAACTAATAGATCAAAGTAAAAAGTGATGCTCTTTTCAAAGTACAGAGTTTCTGCATTGAAAGATGTACATTTGATTTCATTTTGTATTTCCTTTTAGAATTTGCCAGTGTTATGTAAATTAGTGAGTAGACATATTCAAATACTCCAATTTTTTTGTCCACTTAAAAATAATCAACTAAATCCGCTTGAAAATAATAAACTAAAGAGCTTGTGTAAGTCAAAAGATACCACCAATAGGAAATATTGACAACCTACTGACTGGAAAAAAAATCACTAATCTTACTTCTTACATAGAGCTAATATCCAACATAAGTAAAGATCTCAAGAAGCTAACCTCTAAAGAACTGAAGAAAAACATTGAGGAAGCTATCAGAAGATGGTAACGTCTCCCATGCTCATGGATTGGTAGGATTATTAGTAAAATAGGCCATATTGACAATAGCAATCTATAAATTCAATGAAATTATGCAATTTACATCAAAATATTAACACAATTCTTTATAGAAACCTTACAAAACAATTATTAACTTCACAAGAAAGGGAAAAGGGAGAAAAAGAAGAAAAAAATAACCAAAGAGGATAGTTTAAAAAAATCCTGAACATAAAAGAACTGGAAGAATCAGCATCCCTCAAGCTATTTACATGGTAAGAGTAATTTTAAAATGTATGATATTGATATAGAAAAAGACAGATTAATCAAAGGATTGAAATGAAGAACAAGATATAAAACCAAAGCCCTATGGATATTTGAATTTTGACAAAGAATACAAAACTATACAATGGAAACATGAAAGTAACTTTAACAAATGGTATTGCTCTAACCTGATCTATATTTGTCACCCTGAACAAAACTTAAGTCCAAGTGTATCAAGGACCTCAATATAAAACTGTATATGCTAAATCTAATGGAAGAGAAGTTGGGAAATCACTTTAAACTTGTTGGAACAGGAAACTTTTTTTTTTTTTTCTGAACAGAACATCAATGGCTCATGTTCAAAGATCAACAGTTGTTTAATAGGACCTCATAGAACTGAAAGGCTTTTGTAAAGTAGAGGACACTATCAATAGGATTGTACAACTGTTTTCCCCAGCCCAACATAAGGTAGAGGGTTATTATCAACAGTATACAAAGAAGTCAGAAGTTAGACATCAACAAACCAAAAAACCCAATTAGAAAATAGTATACAGAACTAAACAGAGAATCCTCAACAGAGGAATGTCAAAGAGTAGAGAAGCATTAAAAAAAAGTTCAACATACTTAGTCATCAGGGATATGTAAGTGAAAATGACCCAGAGATTGCATCTTATATACATCAAAATGACTAAGATCAAAAAATTTATGTGATACCACATTCTGGCAAAGATGTGGTCAAAGGAGAATACTCCTCCATTTCTCCCACTGCAAGAATTTAGAAACTGAGCCATCACATCAGCTAAAGATCATATATGAGGTAGATCAAGACCCACTTCAAACAAATAGCAGACATGCAGCTCAAACACCATAACTGCCTTGTCTGGTCTCAGGGGGCTAGGATGAGGCTAACCCTGAAGAAACTTTTTGTGCCAGGGTGAAGGCTCGTCAACTCTCAAAGATGAAGGGGGTGGGAGTAGGGTTAGTGATTCTTTGACATGGGGACTAGGAAGGGTGGAGCATCAGGATCAAATAAATATACACATTAATAAATTAATCATTTTATTAAAAACAGGACAAAGTCACATCCACTATTTCCCTATCTATAGTAAAGTACTTGGTGGTTTAGCTAGAGCAATAGGACAATACAGTATATAGAAAATAAAGTCAAAGCATCATTTACAGATAATATGTTATTAAACACATGTATTCCGGGCTTCTGTATTAATATCCACCTCTCAGTGACTGCATACCATGTGTGTTCTTTTGTGATTGGGTTACCTCACTAAGGATGATATTATCCAGTTCTGACCATTTGCCTAAGAATTTCATGAAGAGACTGGATGTAGCAGTGTAGGGGAATACCAGGACAGAGAAGCAGGAGAGGTTGACTGGGGAACAGGGGGAGGGAAAAGGGATTATGGGACTTTCGGGGAGGGGGGAACTGGGAAAGGGGAAATCATTTGGAATGCAAATAAAGAATAGAGGAAAACAATAAACACATATAGCCCTAAATGTTTCACTAGAGAACTCCTGTAGCTAATATAAACTGTCATCAAAATGGCTGGATACAAGATTAGCACACAAACAAACAAACAAACACACACACACACACACACACACACACAAATTCAGTAGTTTCTCTATATACAAAACAAATTGACTAAAGAAGAAATTAGAGAAAACACACCCTTCATAATAAACTCAAATAACATAAAATATCTTATTGAAACTATGCCTAAACCAATGGAAGTCTTGTAAGAAAACCATAAACCTCAAAACTTTGAAGGAATTAATTTAAGAACTATCATAAGGTAGAAAGATCTCCTATTGTCTTATATCACTTGAATATAAGCATCCTTCCAACTTCAACATACAGATTCAAACAATCCCATCAATATGTTATCCTAAATTTTATAGACCTTGAAGAAACAGTTCTTAACATCATGTAATAACCTAGATTTCCTGAACAATAATAGAACTGTTGGGTGAATCACCATTTTTGATTTCAAGTTGTACTATAGAATTATAGTACCAAAAATTGCATGATATTGGCATAAAATTAGGCATGTTGACTAACGGAATTAAATTTAGGATGAGAGATAAAAACCACATACCTATGGACACTTGATATTGCATAAAGAATCCAGAAGTACACACTGGTAGAAAAAGTTTTCTTTAATAAATGGTGTGGGTTAAACAGGATGTCTGAATGTAGAACATACACACATCCAAATTTACCCATACTCATATCTCCTGCTTAATGGATCAAAGACCTCAACATAAAACTAGACACATAATACCCTAGAGTAATTAATGGTCAAAAGAATATACTGACACAAGACAAGAGTTTCTGAACATAAGACCAATAGACCAGGCACTAACACCAGCAATTCATAGTGAGTCATTATATAACTGAACATCAACATTGTCTTTAAAGCAAAGGACACCAAAATATTAGACAACACCATAATCTAATGATTGGAAAACCTTTTTACCCCTTCACATTGAAATGAGGCTAATATTCAAAATATAGAATGGCCTCAAGAAAATAGATAACTAAAAATATCCAATTTAATATTTAAGTACATATTTAAATGAAGAATTCTAAAGAAAGAGGTCTCAAATGGCTTGAAACACTTAAAGAGAGTTTCATGCTCAGCCATTAGGAAAATGCAATTCAAATCCGTTTTAAGATTCCATCTTAACATGTCAAAATGGCTATGCTCAATAACACAGGTGATTGGTCATGCAAGTAAGCATGTGGATAAAAGGGAACATATCTCCATTGTTTATAGGAATACAAACTTATAAAACAATTATAAAATATATGTTGCTGTTTCTCAGAAAATGGTGAATAGATCTAATACCAAATCCAAGTATACCACTCTTGTATATTTTCCTATTACTCTCTCAGACCACAAAGAAAATTGCTCAATTACATTTTTGTGTCTATTCTCAAAATAGCCTGAAACTACAAAGAAATAGATGTACTTCAACTGAAGCCTGCATAAATAAAATAGAATACATTTGCACAATATAGTACTACTTAGTTATTAAAAACAAAGTGACACATTGAAATTCCTTGACAAAAGATGGAACTAAAAATTCTCAATCTGAGTCAGATAAAACAAACCTGAAAACAGATATAATAGCATTCATTTAAAAATTTATATTAACCGTTAAGTAAGTGATAAATACAAACAAGGCACTGACCCTGAGGGGCTAGATAATAAAGAGGTCCATGAGCAGAGGAGCATGAGTCTCACTGGGATTAGGAAACAGAATAGGTCTTTTTTGTAATTAAGGGCAGAAGACAGGAGCAGAAGTGGTCTGTTGTATGTTACAGAAAGAGAGAGAAGAGTAAACAACTGGAATTTGATGGTATTTGGTTGACAATGTGGAAATATAGTACAGGAGAAATATTTTTGGATCTATGAGAATGACCCTAGTGACCACTTCTACTAAAAGAGATTACAGAGGCTAAATTGTGCTCTTTGGCAACCAGAAAAATGGTGCACTTGAATAAATTTGGTTGAGTTGATGATTGACAGATGACACGAAAATCTGTAAATGATGCTTGGTAACAGGTAACTATTTGAAACCTGATAGCATGGCACCATTGATTATAACAACTTTGACTCGATTGTTGAATATGGAAAGGTATAATTGGTATGGGCTAGAAGTCTTATTATACAGGCTATGCAAAGATAAACACAGGCATTACAATATTTGCTAAATCCTTCTCCCACAATATGTCTAGGTTGCAAGATGCTCTGGGAAAATTGAAGCATATACCATGTGGAAATGAACACTCAATGGCTGATTTAACTTGGTTTCCACTACACAAGAAAGAGTTATGCTCAACTCTACTTGGATGGTCAAAATTTGAACAATGGATATTCTAGAGAACTAGCAAATCCCAAAAAGTACTCTTCTATAAATAAATTAAGTAATGATTCCTATTTGATATTTTTATATTGCTATATGTATATGTATATGTATATGTATATGTATATGTATATGTATATGTATATGTATATATGTATATGTAAAGATCACTGCCCTATCCTGGCATCAGCAGAGAATCTTTCTTAAGCAGCGGGAGCAGCTGTATAGACTTAGATCCAGGCATGAAGAGACAGACTAAATTAGCCATCTGTATCACGTTCCTCCCTTCAGAAAAAGTGTAGGAAAACTGAAAAAATGCAGAGGACACCACAATAAAATACATATTCTACCATTTTATCTAGGCAGAATTCTCACATGAGATGCACGAAATCTGAAGCATCTATAAAGAAGCCTGCATAGATCTGCACCAGTGCTCTGTATATATGATACTGCTGTTAATTTGAGTTTCTGTGGGAGCAAGTATATCTCTGAATGATTCTGGGCCCCTGAATCTCATTTGATCCTATTGGGTTGCCTTACCCATTTTTCTAATTCGGATGATTTCTTGTCTTATTGTATCTTCTTTTGTCCTGTTTGACTATATTCTTTGGTATGTTCACACTTTCCTGAACATAAAATAGAAAGGGAATGGTTCTGGGAGAAAATGAAATGGGAGGAAGCCAAGAAGAGTAGAAGGATGCAAAGTATGTTTGGATACACTATATGAGAAAAGACTCTATTTACAAGGAAAATGAAAAACATAGGAACAAAGGTAAATTTGATAAAATTTATTTTAATGTCTTGTATTCAACCAACTCAAAAGACAATGAATTTGACTATTTGATTTTGATGCATGTGCTATGATATAATTTGAATCAATAAAATTTTTATTAATTTGTTTTCTATATCACTTTACGTGTTTTTATTTCTTACTGTAGTCTTTGGGTTTTGTAGTGAAATTTATTAATACTTTAGGATAATTTTTCATATAAGTACTTCATTTTCATAATCCTCACATTCAAATCATATGGTACCATTTACATACCGGCCTGGCTCTTTAACTCTTATTTATTTGCCTGGATATTTCTAACCCCTGAAATAGAAGTTAATTCTACACTCCTTCTTTCTTATACACTACAGTTTGAAAATTAATTTTCAAAGCTTTAGTTAACCTCAACATCAATAACACTACAAACTTAATTATGATATATCTGTGAATACTATATATGAGTTTTAGAATAAAAGCTATTATTCAGATTTCCAGATGTTGGACTCTAAACTCATCTGAACCAGATAGCAATTAAAAATGCAAACTCTCATTGATAGTATTGATCTACCATAGCTCAATTCAAAAACACATACTTTTAAAACGTGATATAACATCAATTAACATGTAGTGATTTTTTAAAATCTCTTTGGATACTGAAAAAATAAAAAGCATAAAAATAAAAGATATACTTATCTATATCTTTAATATTTTGAAACATACAACTAGAAGAAATGCTTCATCTTTAGTTCTATGAAGAATTATTGTTTTCATGGCTTCTAGAATTATGAAACAAAATACATAGTTCAAGAGATAGAGTATTTTATTTCTTATCACAGTGTTTCTGATGTGCATTTTATTGCTTTGAGAAAATTATTCTACCTGTCATGTTGGAAATTTCATTTTCTGGGCAGGGGTAACAATCAAAACAGCAGACAGCCTTTCCCTCCTGTAAGTATTTTCTGAGTCCTGGTCTGCAAGACACGCTACACATGGAGGATACAGTCTGAAGAAAATCAGATACATTATAGAAATGAACAGTTTAACATGTGTCAAAACTCTGGAGTGAATCACAAGAGAAAGTCAGTTGAAGATATCCCTTTACATATCATATCAACTTACAAAGCAAATTTGCATCGTTTTGATTTTTAATAATAAAACCTGTATGTATATTTGGTACTTTTTATATCATGAAACAATTATGAGAGAGAGAGAGATCAAATAGATGAAGAGAGAAAGACATGGGGGTGGGGGGAATTGCTCATGTTGAAAGTCAAAAATGAGGAAATGTTAAAAATTTTATTCTGTAACAAAAGTAGACAAGTTTATAGGAAGTTTTGCTTCACATAAAGCATTAAAATGAAAATTAATATACCTGCTTGATATCCGTAGCCCACTCTATCATTTCATCAGATATAAATAGTTGTTGCCCTTCTGGAAAATGACCAGAAAAACTTCCTATTTTCATTTTAAGTCCTTCCTGTCTTAAAAAATCCATGATATAGAAAATGTCATACTCTTTATCCCGTTTTCTTTTCTGGTTCATGTTCACTAGGTCTCCAGCAGGATTTACAAATTGTATGGTCTTCAAAAAAGAGAACATCTAAAACACATTTGCATTTTAGTTTCAACTACACATAGACATTAGTACAGAAATTATAAAGTTTGTGATATCTCTCATATCTGTTATCATTCATTTCCCCAAATCTACATTTATCAAAAGTGTTCAATACTGAAAAAGTAAAATGTATTCCACATTCACTGTGCTTTACAAATACATTTTTTTCTCACTGTATTAGATGCCATTACATATGCACACAAGAATTTTATGTTTGGACTGTAGTGATAAATCATCCAATTTTTCTGCCAATAGTATTATTTGATCATAAGACAGGGAAAATAATGACTAAGGATGATGAACATCTCTTTAGATGCTTCTCAGCCATTAGATATTTTTCAGGTGAGAACTCTTTGTTTAGCTCTGTACCCCATTTTTTAATAGAGTTACTTGCCTCTCTGGAGTTTACCTTCTTGAGTTCTTTGTATATATTGGATATTAGCCCTCTGTCGGATGTTAGGGAAATGCAAATCAAAGCAACCCTGAGATTCTATCTCACACCAGTCAGAATGGCTAAGATCAAAAACACAGGAGACAGCAGTTGTTGGCGAGGATGTGGAGAAAAAGGAACACTCCTCCACTGCTGGTGGTATTGCAAGCTGGTACAACCACTGTGGAAAGCTGTCTGGCGGTTCCTCAGAAAACTGGGTATGATACTCCCCGAGGATCCGGCTATACCACTCCTGGGCATATACCCAGAGGCTTTATCTGCATGCAATAAGGACACATGCTCCACAGTGTTCATAGCAGCCTTATTTAAAATAGCCAGAAGCTGGAAAGAACCCAGATGTCCCTCAACGGAGGAATGGATTCAGAAGATGTGGTATATTTACACAATGGAATACTACTCTGCAATTAAAAACAATGAATTCACGAAATTCCTAGGCAAATGGTCAGAACTTGAAAATATCATCCTTAGTGAGGTAACCCAATCACAAAAGAACACACATGGTATGCAGTCACTGATAAGGGGATATTAACCCAGAATCTTGGAATACCCTAGACACAATTCACATATCAATAGATTTCCAAGAAGAAGGAAGGAGAGACCCCGGTCCTGGAAAGACCAGATGTAAGGGAATGCCAGGCAGAGAAGCGAGAGAGCGTTGAATGGGGAAAAGAGGGATGGAAGGGGGCTTATGGGACTTTTGGGGAGGGAGGAAATGGGAAAAGGGAAATGATTTTGAATGTAAATAAAAAAAACTTAGAAAATGAAATAAAATTAAAAAAATTAATTAAGATAGGGAAAATAAATACTCAGTTGTTCAAATTACAGAAAAAGTTCTTGAAAATGTGTGAATTCTATTTATTACCTTACTTAGAAAGAGTCACACAAACATAACTTCACTTTAATAACAAAAATAAAAGGAAGCAACAGTCACTTCTCCTTAATATTTCGTAAAATCAATGGACTCAATTCTCTAATAAAAAGACATAGACTAACAAACTGGATATATTAGCAGGACCCAATATTTTGCTGCATACAGGAAACTCAAATCAGGCACAAAGACAGACACTACCTCAGAGTAAAAGGCTGGAAAACAATTTTCCAAGCAAATGGTAGCAAGAACAAGCTGGTATAGCCATTTTAATATCGAATAAAATTGACTTTCAACCTAAAGTAATCAAAAAAGATAAGTAAGGACATTACATACTCGTCAATGGAAAAATCTACCAAGTTGAACTATCAATTCTGAACATATATGCTCCAAATACAAGGGCATCCACATTCATAAAAGAAACTTTACTAAAGTTCAAAGCATACATTGCATCCCACAATATAATAGTGGGAGATTTCAACACCCCACTCTCATCAATGGACAGATCATGGAAGCACAAACTAAACAGAGAAACAGTGAAACTAACAGAAGTTATGAAACAACTGAATTTGACAGATATTTATATAATATTTTATCCTAAAACAAAAGAATATACTTTCTTATCAGCACCTAACAATACCTTCTTCAAAACTGACCATATACGTGTTCACAAAACAGATCTCAGCAGATATAAGAAGACTGATATAATTCCATGAACCCTATCAGATCACCAAGGATTAAGACTGGTTTTCAATAACAACAAAATAAGAGAAATCCAACATATACCTGGAAACTGAAAAACACTCTACTCATGATAACTTGGTCAAGGGAGAAATAAAGAAATTAATGAAGTTTTAGAATTTAATGAAAATAATGGCACAACATACCCAAACTTATAGGACACAATGAAAGCAGTACTAAGAGAAAAACTCATAGTTCTGAGTGCCTCCAAAAAGTAATTGGAAAGAGCATACATTATCAGCTTAACATTACAGCTAAAGGCTCTAAAACAAAAAGAACCAAATACACCCAAAAGGAGTAGACTTCAGGAAATAATCAAACTCAGGGCTTAAATCAACCAAGTAGAAACAAAAAGAACTATACAAAGAACCAAACCAGGAGCTGATTGTTTGTTTGAAAAAAACCAACAAGATCGATAAAGTCATGACCAAGCTAAACAGAAGACACAGAGACTGTACCCAAATCAGCAAAATCAGAAATGAAGAGGGAGGCATAACAAGAGATACCAAGCAAATCCAAAAAATCATCAGATCATACTACAAATCCTATACTCAACAAAAGTAGAAAATCTAGAAGAAAGGAACAAATTTCTAGACAGATACCAGGTGCCAAAGTTAAATCAGGATCAGATAAATGATCTAACAATCCCATAACTCCAAAAGAAATAGAAGCAGTCATTAATATATTCCAACCAAAAAAAAAAAAAATAAACCCAGGACCAGGTGGGCTCAAATGCAAAGTTCTATCAGAACTTCAAAGAAGACCTAGTATCAATACTCTTCAAACAATTCCACAAAATAGAAACAGATAGAACACTACCCAATTCATTTTATGAAGCTACAATTACTCTGCTATCTATACCACACAAAGACCCAACAAAGAAAGAGAGCTTTAGATCAATTTCCCTTAGGAATATCGATGCAAAAATACTCAATAAAATTCTTGCCAACTGAATCCAATAACACATCAAAATGATCATCCACCATGATCAAGTAGGCTTCATCCCAGAGATGCAAGGATGTTTCAATATATGGAAATCCATCAATGTAATCCACTATATAAACAAACTCAAAGATAAAAACCACATGATCATTTTATTAGACGCTGATAATGCATTTGACAAAATCCAACATCTCTTCGTGATAAAAGTCTTGGAAAGATGAGGAATTCAAGGTGCATACCTAAACATAGTAAAAGCAATATATAGCAAATCAGTAGCCATCTTCACACTAAATGGAAAGAAGTTTGAAGCAAACCCACTGAAATCAGGGACTAGAAAAGGCTGTCCACTCTCTCCCTACATGCTCAATATAGTTCTCCAAGTTCTAGCCAGAGCAATTAGAAAACTAAAGGAGGTCAAAAGGATTCAAATTGGAAAGGAAGAAGTGAAATTGTCACTATTTGCAGATGATAATATACTTAAGTGATACAAAAATTCCACAAGAGAACATCTAAACCTGATAAAAAACTTCAGCAAAGTGGCTGGATAAAAAATTAACTCAAACAAATCAGTAGACTTGATAAAGTGGCTGAGAAAGAAATTGAGGAAATGACAACCTTCACAATAGCCACAAATAATATAAAATACCTTGGTGTGACTCTAAACAACAAAGTGAATTATCTCTGCTACAAGAACTTCAAGTCTCTGAAGAAAGAAATTGAAGATTTCAGAAGATGGAAAGATTTCCCATGCTCATGGATTGGCAGAGTTAATATAGTAAAAATGGCCATCTTGCCTAAAGCAATGTACAGATTCAATGCAATACCTATCAAAATTCCGACTAAATTCTTCATAGAGTTGGAAAGAGCAATTTCCAAATTTATCTGGAATAACAAAAAACACAGGATAGCGAAATGTATTCTCAACAATAAAAGAACTTCTGGGAGAATGACTATCTCTGACCTCAAATTCTACCACAGAGCAATAGGGATAAAAACTGTATGCTGTTGGTATAGAAACAGGGAGGAAGATCAACAGAGTAGAACTGAAGACCCAGAAATGAACCTGCACACCTATGGTCACTTCGTATTTGGAAAAGGAGCTAAAACCATCCAGTGGAAAAAAGATAGCATTTTTAACAAATTTCCTTCAACAGAGGAATGGATATAGAAAATGTGGTAGATTTACACAATGCAGTACTACTCACCTATTAAAAACAATGAATTCACCGCACATCACACCTCACACAATAATAGTGGATGTCTTCAACACCCCGCTCTCTGAAATGGATCATTCAGGAAAGCAGAAACTAAACAGGGACACAGTGAATCTAATTGAAGCCTTGGACCAAATGGAACTAACAGATATATATAGAACATTTCATCCTAGGGCAAAAGAATACACCTTCGTCTCGGCATCTCATGGTACCTTCTCAAAAATAGACCATATAATTGGTCACAAATCAGACCTCAACAGATATAAGAAGATAGAAATAATCCCAAGCCTTCTATCAGATCACTATGGAATAAGGGTGGTCTTCAATGGCAACAAAAACAACAGAAAACCCACATACACATGGAGGCTGAACAATGCTCTACTCAATGATAACTTGGTTAAGGTGGAAATAAAGAAAGAAATCAAAGACTTTTTGAAATTTAATGAAAATGAAGGCACAACATACCCTAATTTATGGGACACAATGAAAGCAGTGCTAAGAGGAAAATTCATAGCCCTGAGTGCCGCAAAAAAGAAACGGGAGACAGCATACACTAACAGCTTAATGGCACACCTCAGATCCCTGGAACAGAAAGAAGCAAATACACCCAAGAGGAGTAGAAGGCAGGAAATCATCAAACTCAGGGCTGAAATCAATCAAGTAGAAACAGATAAAACCATACAAAGAATCAACAAAACGAGGAGTTGGTTCTTTGAAAAAAATCAACAAGATAGATAAGCCCTTAGCCAGACTAACCAGAGGGCACAGAGACGGTATCCAAATTAATAAAATCAGAAACAAAAAGGGAGAGATAACAACAGAAACTGAGGAAATTCAAAAAATCATCACATCCTACTACAAAAGCCTGTATTCAAAAAACTAGAAAATCTCGAGGAAATGGACAATTTCCTTGACTGATACCAAATACCAAAATTAAATCAGGATCAAATAGACCATCTAAATTGTCCTATAACCCCTGAAGAAATAGAAATCGTCATTGGAAATCTTCCAACCAAAAAAAGCACAGGTCCAGATGGTTTTAGTGCAGAATTCTATTACACCTTCAAAGAAGACCTAACACCAATACTCTTCAAACTATTCAACAAAATAGAAACAGAAGGAACACAACCCAACTCGTTCTATGAAGCCACAATTACTCTAATACCAAAAGCACACAAAGATCCGACAAAAAAGAGAATCTCAGGCCAATTTCTTTTATGAATATTGATGCAAAAATACTCATTAAAATTCTTGCAACCGAATCCAAGAACACATCAAAACCATCATTCACCACGATCAAGTAGGCTTCATACCAGGGATGCAGCGATGGTTCAATGTAAGGAAATCCATCAATGTAATCCACTATATAAACAATCTCAAAGAAAAAAACCACATGGTCATCTCATTAGATGCTGAGAAAGCATTTGACAAAATTCAGCATCCTTTCATGCTAAAGGTCTTGGAAAGATCAGGAATTCGAGGCCCATAAATAAACATAGTAAAAGCAATTTACAGCAAACCGGTAGCCAACATCAATCTGAATGGAGAGAAACTTGAAGCAATCCCACTGAAATCAAGGACTAGACAAGGCTACCCTCTCTCTCCATATCTTTTCAATATAGTACTTGAAGTTCTAGCTAGAGCAATTAGACAACAAAAAGTTGTCAAAGGGATAAAAATTGGAAAGGAAAAAGTCAAACTATTACTATTTGCAGACGATATGATAGTATACTTAAGCGACCCAAAGAACTCCATCAGAGAACTCCTACAGCTGATAAACAACTTCAGCAAAGTGACCGGATATAAAATCAACTCAAGCAAGTCAGTAGCCTTCCTACACTCAAAGGATAAGCAGGCTGAGAAAGAAGTAAGAGAAATGATACCCTTCACGATAGCCACAAACCCTATATAGTATCTAGGTGTGACTCTAACCAAACAAGTGAAAGATCTGTATGACAAGAACTTCAAGTCTCTGAAGAAAGAAATTGAATAAGACCCCAGAAGACGGAAAAATCTGCCATGCTAATGCATTGGCAGAATTAATATAGTAAAACTGACCATCTTACCAAAAGCAATATACAGATTCAATGCAATCCCCATCAAAATCCAAATTCATTTCTTCATAAAGTTAGAAAGAGCAATTCAAAAATTCATCTGGAATAACAGAAAACCCAGGATAGCTAAAACTATTCTCAAGAGTGAAAGAACCTCTGGGAGAATCAGTATCCCGGACCTCAAATTGTACTACAGAGCAATAGTGTTAAAAACCGCATGGTATTGGTACAGTGACAGGCATGTAGATCAATGGAACAGAATTGAAGACCCAGAAATGTATCCTCACTCCTATGGTCACTTGATCTTTTACAAAGGAGATAATACCATCCAGTGGAAAAAAGATAGCCTTTTCTTTTTTTCTTTTTTTTTTTTTATTTATTTACATTCAAAATCAATTCCCCTTTCCCGTTTCGTCCCTCCCCGAAAGTCCCATAAGCCCCCTTCCCTCCCTCATTTCCCCAACAAACGGTGCTGGCTCAACTGGAGGTCAAAAAGCAGAAGAATCCAAATTGACCCATTCTTATCTCCTTGCACTAAGCTCAATTCCTAGTGAATCAAGGACCTCCACATAAAACCAGACACACTGAAACTAATAGAAAGGAAACTAGGGAAGAACCTTGAACATATGGGCACAGGGGAGAATTTCTTGAATAGAACTCCAATAGCTTATGCAGTAAGATCAAGAATTGACAAATGGAACCTCATTAAATTACAAAGTTTTAGCAAGATGAAAGACACTGTCAAAAAGACAAAGCAGCAACCAACTAACTGGGAAATGATCTTTACCAAACCTACATCCAACAGAGGGCTAATATCCAATATATACAAAGAACTCAAGAAGTTAAACTCCAGAGATGCAAGTAACCCTATTAATAAAAATAGGGTACAGAGCTAAACAAAGAGTTCTCACCTGAAGAATATCTAATGTCTGAGAAGCACCTAAAGAGATGTTCATCATTCTTAGTCATTAGGGAAATGCAAATCAAAACAACCCTGAGATTCCATCTCACACCTGTCAGAATGGCTAAGATCAAAAACAAAGGAGACAACAATTGTTGGGGAGGATGTGGAGAAAGAGGAACACTCCTCCACTGCTGGTGGAATTGAAAGCTGGTACAATTACTCTGGAAAGCAGTCTTGCGGTTCCTCAGAAAACTGGGCATGACACTCCCAGAGAATCCGGCTATACCACTCCTGGACTTATACCCAGAGGCTTTACCTGCATGCAATAAGGACACATGCTCCACTATGTTCATAGCAGCCTTATTTATAATAGCCAGAAGCTGGAAAGAACCCAGATGTCCCTCAACGGAGAAATGTATTCAGAAGTTGTGGTATATTTACACAATAGAATACTACTCTGCAATTAAAAACAATGAATTCACGAAATTCCTATGCAAATGGTCAGAATTGAAATTATCATCCTTAGTGAGGTAACCCAATCACAAAAGAACACACATGGTATGCTGTCACTGATAAGGGGATATTAACCCAGAATCTCGGAATACCCTAGACACAATTCGCATATCAATAGATTTCCAAGAAGATGGAAGGAGAGACCCCTGGTCCTGGAAAGACTGGATGTAGGGGAATGCCAGGACAGGGAAGCGAGAGGGGGTGAATGGGGAAAAGAGGGAGGGAAGGGGGCTTATTGGACTATCGGGTAAGGAGGAAAAGGGAAAGGGGAAATGATTTTGAATGTAAATAAAACACAACTTAGAAAATAAAATAAAAAAAACCAATGAATTCATGAAATTCTTAGGCAAATGAATGGTGCTACAAACTTTCATCCTGAATGAGGTAACCTTATCACAAAAGAACATACATGGTATCCAATCGCTGATAAGTGAATATTAGCACAAAAGCTCTGAATACCCAAGATACAACTCACAGTTAACATTAAGCTCAAAATTAAAGAAGACCAAAGTGTGGTTGCTTTGATCCTTATCAGAAAGTGGATCAAAACAGCCATGGTTTACAGCAAACCAATAGACCAATAGAATGAGAAAAGGATCCCCAAATGGAACAGCTAGAGAGAGGACCCAAAGAGCTGAAGAGGTTTGTAGCTCCACAGGAGGAACAATAATATGTACCAACCAGTACCCCCAGAGCTCCCAGGGACTAAAACACCAACCAAAGAGTACACAAGGAGGGTCCCAGGACTCAAGCTACATATGTAGCATATGATGACCATTTCAGACATCAATGAGGGGAGAGGCCATAAGTCTTGTGAAGGCTCCATTCACCAGAGTAGGTGAATGCAAGTCAGGAAATTGGGCAGGGTGAGCAGGGGGATGGAATAGGGGTTTTTTGGTGGGGTAACATGGAAAGGGGTTAACTTTTGAAATATAAATAAAGCAAATATCTAATAAAAAAAGAAAAAAATTGATCAAATAAAAAAAGTCATTTCCTTAATTTCATTACAATTGCATAAGAAAAAAAATCAGATGGTAAACTCATGAGATTCATGTATTCATATATTATTGAAAAACAGAGGGAATTTCTTAACTGAGATTGGGAGATGCTGACTTGGCTATAACATAAATTATGACATTAACATTATGTGCTCCATATGCAGTGGAAGAGTCATAAATACATGCATTAAGGATAAATTTTACTTAAGTACAGTATTTTGAATTTATGCTTCCCTTCCTGAATATCCTCTTTATGATATATATGCCATTCAGAGTAATAATTATTACCTTCCAGGAGTTAAATTCCAGTACCTTTCCATCATGTTCTGAGCCTGTGTTTATTTGTTGCAGGAGCATCTCATGTAGTGAGTAGGCCACAGCATACACAGAATTGTATAAATTGTAACATGTTTCACTCATGGACATTCCAAGGGGTGACAGAAAAAGCCATTTAAATAGGGTTTTGGTTGCACAATTCTTCAGAGTTGTACAAGTAGATGGTGGTAAAGAACACTTAAAGTAAGTCCACCACAGTTTAGCAAAAGAAATGTCATTACTGTAGTTAGAAGGTTGCATTGTCTGAATAAATTGTTTAAAACCAGACATCTCAGACTGCTTATGTGAAAAAATAATAGTCCCATGCATGGAGTTAAGCATGAAATCTCCTATCATTGTGATCATATCAAATTGTGACACACTGACCCAGAGTCTCTGAATGTTCTTAAATTTCCATAATATGAAGTTAAATTGTATAGGAGATTCTTTATTCCCATAGACAAACACAACTTGTGCTGATGACATTATGATTTGGTGATAATATTTAAGATACGTTTTAAGGTATAATAACCGATCATTTGGGATAATAGTGACAAATTCTAAGCAGACAGCATTTCTTTCCATTACTGTTCTCAGTTCAGAAAGAAATTGAATTCCATGGTCCTCATCTGAAATGATAACTCCTATCCAGTTCCATCCAAAATGAACTGCTAGGGATACCATGCCTAGTGGTAGAGATGTGTCCTTGGGAGTCATCTGGTAGAGATGAGGAAACTGTTCCTGGTCACTTAAGAAATGAAAATAACCACAGTAAAGCTGAAAGATATTAATCATAAGGATCATTATGAAGAAGATGCAATGCACAGGACCCATTCTAAGAACTAAGTGTGACAGAGCACATGCTAGAAGTGTGAGAAAGTGTTGATTATTCACCTTTTTAAGAAAATTAAATCTGGGCATATACCCAGAGGCTTTACCTGCATGCAATAAGGACACATGCTCCATTATGTTCATAGCAGCCTTATTTATAAGAGCCAGAAGCTGGAAAGAACCCAGATGTCCCTCAACGGAGTTATGGATTCAGAAGATGTGGTATATTTACACAATGGAATACTACTCTGCAATTAGTAACAGTGAACTCATGAAATTCCTAGGCAAATGGTCAGAACTGGAAAATATCATCCTTAGTGAGGTAACCCAATCACAAAAGAACACACATGGTATGCAGTCACTGATAAGGGGATATTAACTCAGAATCTCGGAATACCCTAGACGCAATTCACATATCAATAGATTTCCAAGAAGATGGAATGAGAGACCCCTGGTCCTGGAAATACTGGATATAGGGGAATGCCAGGACAGAGAAGCGTGAGGGGGTTGAATGGGGGAAAAGAGGGAGGGAAGGGGGCTTATGGGTCTTTTGTTGAGGGAGGGAATTGGAAATGATTTGGAATGTAAATAAAAAATACTTAGAAAATAAAAAAAATTAAAAGAAAACAAAATCAAATCCAACGTCTTGTAAATTGCCATACATGTACAGATAAAGTAAGTGACCTGGAAAATCAGTAAACTGTATATTGTCTCTGTTGCCCATTTGTCATAAAATTGTTGATTTTGCCCCCAAAAAATGTGTCTAACCTTTATGTTCAATAGATCAGAATAGGTACAAATAAATTCTCTCAATTTTAATTAGCCTTAGTTCCCAGAAACTGAGACTGTAGAAAGATATTATTTCCTTAAAAGTAACCATCTGTGACTTACCTCTGGAGTTCTGGAGAAGTACTGGAATGGTCCAAGTTTAAAAGATGCCATCCATACAGGTCCAGTAAGTACAATTAAATATCTTCTCTGATTTTTACAGTAGTAATTAGGAATAATTTCCTTTTTTTTAAAGGACCAAACATTTTTCACAATATCCTCAATTAGGTTACATTCAACATTAACTAATAGGGAAATGTTAGGTAAAATATGAACATTCCTATTGATTTCTTCAATGGCAAAATAAGCAGCAGAAATCAAGTGGATGATCTTACTTGTCACCCTGAAAACAGAGCACATCAATGATGGGGGATATAGGTTCTGATTATGGTAATTTTAAATAATAGTCAATGTGGCTTAAGTAAAGTTTTCTTGTATTTTTTTTGACACATTCATATGTTGACACAGTTGATTATTGTGAAGTATTAGACTGTGAGACCTGCAAAATAATTTACCAATCTTAATGTTGTTTTATGAATTTGATGAATTGATATTCTTTTGTTTGTAAGTCTTGAATCTAAAATATAGAAATGTATTAAGCATTGAGCCATCATACGGTTGTTGGGAATTGAACTCAGGTACCTTGGAAACACAGTTAGTGTTCTTAACCACTGATCCATCTCTCCAGACCTGTTTTCTTCTTCTTTTTTCATCTTCTTTAACTGTGTTCTGAAATTAGACACCTTCTGACTTTTTCTTTTGATGTTTTCAATTATGTTCTTTTTAAATGTGAATTGTATATTACGAGGATTCTGTCAATTTTGAAATTTTTTACAGTTCCATCTAATTTTTCTTGAATACTGTGAAGTATCTGTGCTCTCTATGTTTTGAAAAAAGATTTCTGAGCCAACATTGAATCTGCCCATTACTTCATCTTCTTAATCTTATACCCAACATATGTGGAACAGAAATAAGAATTGTCTCCTATATTTAATATTATTCTATTTTACAGAATCAACACTAAATATGCTATCACTATACATAATGGAATGAACAAAAGGTAGCCAAGTATTTCTGTATCAGCAATTGCAAAAGTCTAAAGAATTCATAGCTAAGTCAAACACCACAATAATTCTTACATTTATTTCTGTATTTAACACAGTTCATCTCTTTTCATTTTCTATTTAAGGCTGTCCAAAATTGAGTGATATAAGATTAGTTATAACTACAACTAATCATTTGGTTTGGATTGTGCTCCTCAAGCTTCACATGTCCTCTTAGGTTGTGATAATTCATTCTTTCTCTAAAATCACTGGGCATTGCATAACTGTCCTTGTGTTCTATTTGGTTCAGATTTGTCCAGATATGTTCTGATTCTAATACATTCACTTTAATTTCTTTCATTTATTAAACATAATTTAGCTGTATACATCTGCTTTGATATATTTTTAAAGAGTTTGATAATCTTATTTAACAGCTACATATTTAGTGTGTTGTATTTGAGTATTTTTGCTTTTGCCTCATCTCTATTTTCTGTGATTCTTTGGGACTACAGTAAATATATATGTTTGTACATAACTTGTGGTTCTGAAACTGGTATTGAATTGACTTAACAGTTTTATTTTTTCTATTATTTTGAACGTCTTATTTTTTAAATAAAATTTTATTCTAGTCTTATTCACTTGTTAGATTTTTTTCTTTGATTCAGAAATACCTGAAATTGTATAATATTTTTAAAGCTACTCCATTACTGAAGAATCTTATGCATTTTAAAAATTGAGTTCTCTAATAAATCCACTTCAATTGCTCATGGATGAAGTTTTAATATGTCAAGTAATATTTTTTCTTTACAAACTATAACTTAGAATTAAAAAAAACTATAGCTAAAACACTCCTAAGTAATATAACTAATTTCTGTCCTCACTTTGTACTCCACACTTCGATTAATAAAATTGGCTTGATGGGGGTGGAGGTTGTTCAATAGAATGCAACTGAAGACCTAGAAAAAAAACACACCTTTGGACACATGATGTTTTTTAGATAAAAAAGTCCAGAAAACTGCACTGGAATAAGAAACTGTCTTGAATAATGATACTGGCCCAAATGTAGGGATTCATGTGGAAGAATAAAAATGCATCTATGTCTATTATTATTTAGAAATCTCAACTCTAAATTTTGTATCTCTACAGGGATACAAAAATAAATCTCTGGTGAATCAAATTCTATGGAATACTGATGCCAAGTACATGAACATCACAAGATAAATTCAGTGACATACTGGAAATTTTTTGTCTCATTATATTTTTCAGGAGATTAACTTTTGAAGTTTACAGTTCTTTTGTGTTTATATTGCAGCTTCCAAATTTTTATTTTAATGGGCTTCTTGTTTGTAAAGATACATATGTTTAATTTTTATTTGTATATAAGTGTGTTTCTCATGCCTTTTTTGTTTTTGCTTGGGCACATTGTATGGTTGAGTGAATAAATTTTATAATCTGAAATATTTGCTTTACCTTATTTTATTACTTCTCTTAGTATGACAAGTTTTTAGTGGGTAAAAGTACTGAAGTGGGTCCATATGGGAGGTAATTAGTAAATGATGTTTCAGGAGTTGAGGGAGATAAATTCACAATTTGAATATATTGTACTAAAAGTGTATTTTGTATAAACAATGATGGGGACATAAATTTGATTTATGCTGTAATTCAGATGGACTTGAATATAGTAGGCTTAGTAAAAAGCATAATAGGGACCAAGGCATATTATCTTAATTATTCTAAAAATTCAAATGTACAAGTATGGAACCTGAAAGTAGATTTCAGATTAGGGTTGGTATAAATTGATAGAACGTTAAGAGTTGAGGACCCAGCATTCAGTATTCCCACAAAATCTTCTAGTATTTCAAGCTTGACAGTGGTGGTGGACACACACACATGCACACACACATGTACATCTACACATACTCACACACACACAGACATACACACACACACACACACACACACACATATATGTTGCATCCACACTTGAAACACATGGATCATTAATTATTTATCTGCAAAAATTCAATTGAAAAAGTACCCACCTAAATCAAATCAGCTATAATAAAATTCATGCTTAATTTTTTGAAATCATATACTTTAATTTGCATTAACTTTTATTATATAATCATTTTATAGCTAATGTTTTCTATATAAAATATTTAATGTTTTACATTTTTAAAATATTGTTGGTTTTGTTTTGCCATCATCAATGATGTCACATTTTCTAATCTGCTTGGTGAGTTTCTACTAAACAATTCTGCAAGTTCTCTTTAACCTGTGGAAAGTTTGGAGATTATCTGATGAGAATTTCCTGTTCAATGCAGCACTAAATCTTCTACTTCTAAACACCAAAGTGAAGTGACAATTTGAATTTTCAAATTTGATTACTCTATTTAGAAATTAACCTCTTATTATCCCATATAAAGCCATTAAATACACATATGAAAAATAAAAATCTATATCTATCTGTGCAAAGAATATGATAAAACCAAAGACTAATATAGGCAATGGATAGATGTGAATGAGGTAAAATTCTAAATGAGAAAGAATCAGTAGTCTTTAAAACTTTATCCCCTTGAGAGTTAAACCTCATGTAATGTAAGGCCACAAATATAAGAGCTTACCTGTAGTACAAAGTAGACTTGTTTGTTTTTTAAAAGAGTGCATGTAGTAGCATGGGAGAATGCATAAATCTGGAAGAATTATTATAAGGGATTAAATATGATGACCATTCATTCTATGATACCCACAAATAAGTAATATACACTATTTTAAAAACAGGTACCACAAGGTAGGGTACTTGTGGGAGAAAAATAGGAAAATATTTCTGTATTGTTCAAAGAAAGACATTTGAATTATTCACTGAGTTACTGTAAATTTCTCTGTAGATATGCATCAAAAGAAAAATATCTATCATATGTTGTAGGCCTAACACTTATTAGTATTATAGGATAATTAATTTGAAAAGCATACCAGAGATTCAAGATGTGTTCACTATGTGAAAATCCATTAGCTTAATCTAACATAAAACAAACTCAAAAATGCCCCTGATCATCTCAGATGCTAAAAAGCCATTTGACAAAACACAATACCTCTTCACATTAAAAGTATTGGAGAGATCATGTACTCAAGGCTCATACATAAACATAAGAAAACAATATTCAGGGTCCTTAGATGAAATGTCCAGTAGTAGGTATAGAGAACTTGTAGAGTCCACCTCCAGTAGAAAGAAAGGGCATAATGTTGTCAGATGTGGTTGCCACCCCACTGTCAAAAAGTCTGACCCCGAAATGTTTCTGTCTAAAAGAACTGCAGTGAAAAATATGGAGAAAAGTCTTAGGAAAAGGAAGTCCAGAGGCTTGGTCAAAACGGGATCCATCTCAATGGAGACTCTAAGGACTGACACTATTATTATACTATGGTGTGTGTACAGACAGGAGGCTAGCCTGGCTGTCCTCTGAGAGTCCCAATATGCAGGTGACTGAGACAAATGCCAATACTTCCACCCAACCATTGCACTGAATTCACAGATTCCTGTGGTTGAATTAGGAAAAGGAATGAAGAAGCTGAGAGTGAGGGAGACCCCATAGGAAGACCATCAGTCTCAACTAACCTGGACCCCTAGATGTCTCAGACAATTAGTCACAAACAAGGCCACATACACTAACATGATATGAAACCATAGGATGGAAACTGTCATATTAAGGGAATCTCTCTAAGAGCAAGGCCAGTAGTGTCATTCATTCATTCTGCATCTAGTTGGTTTGTGATTCAAAACTACAATTAACAAGCTAGACCATAAACTACCATAATTAGTGAAATGGGTAGACATGAAACAAAATGTATTTTAATTATGTCTTAGAAATGGACAGCCAGACGTCATAGGATCTTATCTCTCACTCCCTATCCCTGGAATGTGTAATGTGCATTTATGTATAAAAGAAAGATGTACTTACTGCTTGTCTAGATTCTCACTGAAGTAATCATTCTTCACATAACCATGCTTTGTATAAATGGAAAATAAACAATCAAGATCTTTATCTCCTAGATAATTTTTTGTGTCTTTTATTCTCCAAAAACATCTGGGGTCTCTCAAATGGCCAAAAAGAAAGGAAGGCTTCAGAACCAAGAAGAAAACACTCAAAGAGAACATTTTTGCCATGTCATCAATATTGGTGTCTCAGCAAAATGCAGCATGAAACATCAGGCAGGCAGAATCTCAAATATCAAATTTTCATAACAGATCCAGGTGTCACTTTTTGTTGATGTAAAGAGCATATCTTCTTCTCACAGCATTTACTTTTCAGTTCACTGTTTGCCTCTAGAGTATTCTGAAGCACTCTCTGGCCTGGGGCTCTGCATCTGCAACCCTCTGGCCAGGTGAAAAATAGGGGAAATAATTTTGGTTAGGATTATCCTTCTGTGTATCCCTTATGAATATGTCTACTTATGTCTACTGACATGAAGGTTCCAGACATGGTTACTTTTGGGAATATTTTCCCACAAGTCAAGTTCATCAAACCAGTTTTCAGAAATAATTTGCAATAGTTCACTTTTTTACATAGGTTATTCCGATGAGTTTTATAAACTATTATACTAATGAATGTTCCACTATATTCGTAGCAGCCTTATTTATAAGAGCGAGAAGCTGGAAAGAACCCAGATGTCACTTAACAGAGAAATTGATACAGAAGATGTGGTATATTTACACAGTGGAATACTACTCTGCAACTAAAAGCAATGAATTCACAAAATTCTTGGCAAATGGTCAGAACTAGAAATTATCATCCTTAGTGAGGTTATCCAATCACAAAAGAACACACATGGTATGCAGTCACTGATAGGGGAATACCCAAGACACAATTCACATAACAATTGATTAACAAGAAGAAGGAAGGAGAGACCTCTGGTTCTGGAATGACTGGATGTAGGGGAATACCAGGACAGAGAAGCGAGAGGGAGTTGAATGGGGAACAGGGAGAGGGAAGAGGACTTATGGGACTTTTGGGGAAGGAGTAACTGCTAAAGGGGGAATCATTGGGAATGTAAATAAAAAAATATAGAAAAAAGAGACAGGAGTTTCTTGACATAAGCATTACAATGCCATGTCCATATTCAAACTATGTATGAGGGCAGAGGAATCATCATTTAGATAACATAATTTAACTTTTACACTGTGAATAAAAAACTTATGACTACATTTCTCAAAGAAGATTTAAATGCTAGGAGGCTTCCATTGTTGTATTGCAGACCCTACAAGAACAAAGATGCCAGCCCTTATAATAATACCCAGAAAAAATTTCAATAACCCTTGGCACAGCCATATCCATTAGAAATGGTGAAAGTTATGAAGACAGCACTGTTGCTTCACACAATTCTAACATTTCTGAGCAGATTAAAATAATCATGTCTTTCTATCTTTAGCATTGTTTTTTCTCCTTTCCTATTTTATTCTTGGTAACTTTCTGCATTATTGTTTACTTCTTGTTTTTTCCTGAAGGACAAAAATATGTTTAAATCCTATTAGGCAAATCCTAAATGATCTTTATTTACCCACTGCTTGGAAACCATCTTCATGTCTTAGCACAGAGAAACACATAGGTAGATGAGTCTATTACTGGCAGAAACTTAGTGAAGTATCTGTCCATGAGCAAATTCAGAGAGAAGAATTGGTGTAGGGTAAACAGAGACAAGTGACAGAACTCTGACTGGACAGGAGAATAGGTTAAGAGAACAGGATTAAGATTTCTTTTTATTATAGCTCAGAGTTCTCTGAAATTGTAGTTTAAAGATGGAGTGTTATACAGGGTATATCCCTGAAAAAAGAAAACTCATTAAATAAGATAGACTGAATAAAATACACCTTTCCTATATTAGAGCATTGTTAATGAGACATATAGTAAATAATTTCGGTACAACAATTTGGTATTCATAAAAAACTTGTTCGTGTGTTTTCTGTTTGTCTGGAGTGCTTTAGAACTGCAATAGTGCCAGCATAAAATTAGGCTGTGAAATATTGAATGCGTTTGCTTTGGACAAGACATTCTTTAGACTCCTTAATTGGAGGTTTAGGGATAATAATGGGAATATAATCTGTTCTGTTTATATTTTCCTATTGTAACTCAACTTGAACCCCTTGCGGTATAATGAAAACTCGAATACATAATCTCTACCGCTAGGATAATAATTAGTCTCTCTTTGTTCTGTGACTATTGTATAATTAAAAAAAAGTATCTGTTTGTTAGTTTGTCAGATCCACAGAATTTGCCTGATTTCCAGTGATACAGAGATGCTAAATTCACTAGACAATCATCTGACTCATTCTCTCCCCTGATTTCTATCTCCTCTGATGCCATGCTGATAAAAACAGCTCTAAGAGACTCTAGTAGGAATGCTCCCCATAGGAAGGCTCCCTGTGCAACATGGATGAAGAAATTAAAATATTCCACAATAAATTCAAATTTCAAAAATATCAGTCTAGAAATTCAGTCCTATGAAATATGCTAGAAGAAAAGCCATACATAATAAGAATGTTAACAATACACATCAAAAATTATAGCAAATATATTAACTCACACAACCAAATCCAAAAGAAAACACATACACACACAAACATACACACACACACAAACACACACACACACACACACACACACACAAAACCCACAAAATTACCACAATGAACAACTAAAAGAAAATAATAGGTATAAGAGATACAACAATCAGTGCGCACTGGGCACTGATATCTTTCAATAACTATGACCTCACTTCTACTATTCAAAGACACACATATTAATGGGTTAGATACGAAATCAGGATTCATCCTCTGCTGAATACAGCAAACACACTTCAATATCAAAAGGAGATATTATCTCAGAGTAAAGGGTTCAAAAATATATTTTATGCTAATGGTCTTATGAAGCTAATGTTATCTAACATAATAGACTTACAAAAATTAGTCAAAAGATATGGGCAAGTAACTAACATTTATGAGAGGAAAATTTCACAAAGACAAAAAAAAGAGATTTCAGTTTTAACATTTGTCCATTAAATACAGGAACGCTCACTTTTGAATAGAATCATGACTTCAGCTTAAATAATGTACTGAACCTCATACAATGATAATGGGATAATTCCATACCACACTCAACTAATATATAGTTCTTGCAGAGAATTTAAACTGAGCAATGCTGGAGCTAATTTATATCAAAAACAAAATACTCCTAACAAATATTTATAAAACATTACATTCAAACCCCCAAATGTGATCAGCTCCTTAGATGCCGAAAAAGCATTTAACAAAATATAATACACCTGCATTTTGAAAGTAATGGTGAGAGTAAGAGTTCCAGACATAATAAAACATAATAAACAATACATAATAAAAGCAATACACTGGCTCTTTAGATGAAATATTCAACAATGGGTAGAGCGAACTTGGAGAGTTCACCTCCAGCAGACAAACATTGCTTCAAGTGGAGGGATGGGGTTGCAATTGCACAGTCCAAAACTCTGGCCTAGAAATATTCCTGACTAAAAACACTTCAGGGACACAAATGGATTTGCTACTCTCAGAGGGTGAACTAGGAGGAAGATAAGTCTAGATGGTTAAAAAATTTAAATAAAAAATAGAAAAATTTATGTAGACATGTTACTATTATTAGAGAGAACAGGGAAATAAATATATATCTAAACATAATGAAAACAATATAGAGAAAGCCACTAGAAAACATCAAATTGAAAGGAGAGAAATTTAAACCAATTTCACTACAATCAGGGACAAAATATGATGGACCACTGTCTTCCTGTCTATACATTGTAGTACGTAACCTTCTAGATAGTGCAAAAAGAAAACTAAAGGAGATCAAGAAGATACCAATTAAAAAGGAAGGAGTCAAAGTATCTCTGTTTGTGGATGATCAGTGAGTATACATAAGCTCTCCAAAAGTTCTATCTGAGAACTTTTCTAGCTGAAGAACACCTCCCTTCATCAAAGTTACTAGATAGAAAATTAACTCAAAGAAAATATGGCTCTTCATTATGCAAATTATAAATGGGCCAAGAAAGAAATTGTAGAAAGAATAACCCTAAAAATAGCTACTACTAATATATCCTGCTGCAACTCTATCAAAGCAAGTGAAAGCTCTGTGTGACAAGAAATTAAAATCACCAATTAATGACACTGAAGATATGAGAGGATGGAAAGAAGACCCATGCTCATGTTAGCTAGGATTAACAAAGTGAAAGGTGGCCATCTTACCAAAAGCAATCTACAGATTCAATGCATTCCCCATCAAAATTCCAACACATTTTTTTATATACACTGAAGGAAGATTTCTCCTATGGGAAAATAAAAGACACTGGACAGCAAAAACAATTCTGAGCACTAAAAGACTTTAGGGAGGAATCACCATCCCTGACCTCAAGCTGTATAACAGAGCAATAGTATTAAAAATTGCACAGTATTGGCACAGAAATAGACATGCAGATCATGGAATTGTTGGGGACAGCAAACAATGACAGAAATTGCCTGCAGTAGGCCAGGATGGAGACATCTCAGAAGCCTGCAACAGCTCCTTTTAGAAAAGGATGATGTCTGGGACCCTGAGAAGCAGGAGACACATCCCTCCAGGAGACACATCACCTGGAATAAGGGACTGCCTGCAGTAGGCCTGGATGGAGACATTTCAGTAGCCCATGGCAGCTCTTTGTAACAACAGTTGTTCCCATTTCTCCTAACATTAATTCTGGAAAACAGCTGTATAGATTTCATTTGTGCATGACTGTTTTTCAGTTGGCCTTGATATGCATAATCATTCTATTATATCTAACATTCTTATTTATTTCTCCTTCTGCTTTGGGAAATTCTGTGAAACAAGATGTTCCCTGATGTAGTGATTCTTAAACAATTAAAAATTGAGACATAGGGCATTGCACACCAGAGAACAGAACAGTACAGTCCTAATGGTCCAGGTCCATGCTGTGTGTATTTATCTTAGAAACAATTCAATACCTGCACAATGGTAGTTCCAGATTAATGCTTGACTTGCAAAGAAAGTGTAATGAAATTATTAGAAAATGAATTAGAACCAACATTGGGACCCCAAAGAAAGAAACAATTATTAAAGTTATGAAATAAGTTTTGCACAATTTTTAAGAGTGTATCCTGGATAAGCAAGTATAGAATATGTTAAATCTTAATAAAATTAAGGCAAAACATTGGGACTCTTAGGAGTTCACTGTGTGCAATATGTAGAAGCAGAAAGCTAGGGGAACTACAGAGTTAAGAGTTAACTTGAATCTTTCTGGCCACTGACTGGGAGCTTTGTCCATTTCATTTATCATTAGAGCTTCATAAGTAAATGCAAGTAGCTGGTCTTGGAGCACTGAGCTCTAAAGGGTAATAGTTAAAGTTTAAATATTGATAAGTTAGCTATTATTATTATTATTATTATTATTATTATTATTATTATTATTATTATTATTATTATGACTATAGGCCTAGGAATAGGGAAGCTGGAAGCTTTGGGGAGCAATTGTAATTCTTTTATTTTTAATTGAATATAATCTTCATTTACATTTCAAATGCTAAAACCTTTCCCAGTGCTTCACCCCCTGAAAGCACTCCACCCCTCCTCCCACCCCCTGCCTCCAAGTATATGCCTCTCCACCTGACTCACTCCTCCTACGTCCCCACCCCTCTCAATTTCCCTTTGTTGGAGCATCTATTGAGCCTTCACAGGACCAAAGACCTCTCCTCCCAATGACGCCCGACAAGGCATTCCTCTGCCACATTTTTGGCTGGAACCATATGTACCCCTTGATTGATGGTTTAGTCCTTGGGAGTTCTGGGACATCTGGGTGCCCTATGTCATTGTTATTCCCATGGGGCTTTAAACCCCTTCAGCTCCTCCAGTCTACCCTCGAACTCCTCCATTTGGGACCCCTTGCCTAGTCCAATGGTTGGCTGCTAGCATCGGCCTCTGTATGTGAAAAGCTCTGGCAGGGCCCCCCTGAGACAACTATAACAGGCTCCTTTTAGTATGCACTACTTGTCATCCAAAATAGAGTTGGGGTTTGGTAGCGGTTTACAGGATGAATCCCCAGGTAGGGCAGTCTTTGGGTGGTCTTTCCTTCTGTCTCTGCTCCATACTTTGTCTCCATTATTGCTTCTGTATTTTCATCCCTTTCTCAAAGGAACTCAAGCACTCCCACTTCAGTCCTCCTTCTTTTTGACCTTCCTGTGGTCTGTGAATTGTAACTTGTGAATTTTGAGCTTTTGGGCTAACATTCACTTATCAGTGAGTGCATACCACATTTTTTTGAGTGAGTGTGTGTGTGTGTGTGTTTGTGTGTGTGTGTTTATGTGGGTGTGTGTGAGACTGGGTTATCTCACTCAGGGTGACACTTTTGAGTTCGCTCCATTTGCCTAAGTATTTCATGAATTCATTGTTTTTAATAGCTGAATAGTATTCCATTATGTATATATACCACAATTTCTGTATCCATTCCTCTGTTGAGGGACATCTGGGTTCAAGTTTCTGGCTATTATAAACAAAGCTGCTATGAACATAGTAGAACATGTGTCCTTATTTCATGTTGGAGCATCTTCTGGGTATATGCCTAGCAGTGGTATACCTGGGTCCTAGAGTAGTACTATGTCTAATTTTCTGAAGAACCGCCAAACTGATTTCCAGAGTGCTTTTACCAGATGGCAATCCCACCAACAATGGAGAAGTGTTCCTCTTTCCCCACATCCTCTCCAGCATGTGCTGTCCCCTGAGGTTTTTTTTTTTTTTATTTTAGTTATTCTGACCGATGTGAAGTGGAATCTCAGTGTTGTTTTGATTTGCATTTCCCTGATAAATAAGGATGCTGAATATTTATTTAGGTGCTTCAGGGCCATTCAAGTTTCCTCAGTTGAGAACTCTCTGTTTAGCACTGTACCCCATTTTTAATAGAGTTATTTGACTCTGGAGTCTTAACTTTTTGAGTTCTTTGTATACATTGGATATTATCCCTCTATCAGATGAAGGATTGGTAAGGATCTTTTCCCCATTCGTTGGTTGTTGTTTTGTCCTATTGAGCATGTCCTTTGCCTTACAGGAACTTTGCAGTTTTATTTATTTATTTATTTATTTATTTATTTATTTATTTATTTATTTATTTATTTTGGTTTTTGGAGACAGGTTTTTCTGTGTAACACTGTCTGTCCTGGAACTCACCCTGTAGAATAGACTGGCCTCGAACTCAGAAATCCACCTGTCTCTGCCGCCCATGCGCTGGGATTAAAGTTGTGTGCCACCACTGCCCGGCAGTTTTGCAGTTTTATGAGATTCCATTTGTCAATTCTTGTTCTTAGAGCATAAGCCTCTGGTGTTCTATTCAGGAAATTATACCCTGTGTCCATGTGTTCAAGGTTCTTCCCCAATTTCTCCTCTATAAGCTTCACTGTGTTTGGTTTTATGTGGAGGTCCTTGATACACTTGGACTTGAGCTTTGTACAAGGAGATAAGAATGGGTTAATTTGCATTTTTCTGCATGCTGACCTCTAGTAGATCCAGCACCATTTCTTAAAAATGCTGTCTCTTTTCCACTGGATGTTTTTAGCTCCTTTATAAAATATCAAGAGAACGTAGGTGTGCGAGTTCTTTTCTGGTTCTTCAAGTCTATTTCATTGATCTTCCTGCCTGTCTCCTTACCAATATCAGACAGTTTCATCACTATTGCTCTATAGTAGAGCTTGAGGTCAGGGATGGTGATTCATCCAGGAGATCTTGGGTTGTGGAGAAATGTTTGTGGTATCCAGGGTTTTGTGTTAATCCAGATGAATTTGAGAAGTGCTCTTTCTAGGTCTCTGAAGAATTGATTTGGAATTTTTGTGTGAATTGCATTGAATCTGTAGATGTCTTTCAGCAAGATGACCAGTTTTACTATATTAATCCTACCAATTCATGGGCATGGTAGATCTTTCTATCTTCTGAGGTCTTCTTTGATTTCTTTCTTCAGAGGCTTGAAATTCTTGTCATACAGATCTTTTACTTGTTTGGTTAGAGTCACACTAAGGTATTTAGTATTATTTGTGAGTATTGTGAAGGGTGTCATTTCCCTAATTTCCTTCTCAGCTTGTTTATCCTTTGAATATAGGAAGGCTACTGATTTGTTTGAGTTAATTTTATATCCAGCCACTTTGCTGAAGTTGTTTATCAGCTTTAGGATTTCTCTGGTGGAGTTTTTTAGTCGCTTAAATATACGATCATATCATCTGCAAATAGTGATATTTTGAATTCTTCCTTTTCAATTTGTATCCCTTTGACCTCCTTTTGTTGTCTAATTGCTCTGGCTAGGACTTCAAGTACTATATTGAATAGATAGGGAGAAAGTGACCAGCCTTGTCTGGTCCCTGAATTTAGGGGGATTACTTCAAATTTCTCTCTATTTAAATTGATTTTGGCTACCAGTTTGCAGTATATTGCTTTAACTATGTTTAGGTATGGTCCTTGGATTCCAGATCTCTCCAAGACCTTTATCATGAAGTGATGCTGGATTTTGTCAAAAGTCTTTTCAGCATCTAATAAAAGGATCATATGTTTTTTTTGTTTCCTTCAGTTTGTTTATATAGTAGAATATTGATAGATTTCTGTATATTGAACCATCCCCACATCCCTGGGATGAAGCCTACTTGATCGTGGTGTATTATCATTTTGATGCATTCTTAGATTGGGTTGGATAGAATTTTGTTGAGTATTTTTGCATCGATGTTCATAAGGGAGATTGATCTGAAGTTCTCTTTCCTTGTTTGGTCTTTGGTTTAAGTATAAGCGTTATTGTGGCCTCATAGAATGAGTTGGGTTGTGTTCCTTGAGTGTCTATTTTGTGTAATAGGTTGAAGAGTATCTGTATTAGCTCTTTTTTAAAGATCTGATAGAATTCCCCACTAAACCTAGCTGGTCTTGGGCTTTTTTTTTTTTTTATGGGAGACTATTAACAACTGCTTCTTTTTACTCAGGACTTATGGGACTATTTAGATGGTTTATTTGATACTTTTTAATGTTGACACCTGGTATGTATCTAAAAAGTTGCCCGTTTCATCCAGATTTTCAAATTTTGTTGATTATAAGCTCTTAGAGTAGGATCTTATGATTTTCTGAATTTCTACAGTTCCTATTGTTATGTCTCCTTTTTCATTTCTGATTTTATTAATTTCGGTAGTGCCTCGATGCCCTCTGGTTATTCTTGCCAAGGGTTTATCTATCTTGTTGATTTTCTCAAAGAACCTACTCCTGTTTTTTTTTTGATTCTTTGTATAGTTCCTTTTGTTTCTATTTGGTTGATTTCAGCCTGAGTTTGACTATTTCCTGCTGTCTACTCCTCTTGTGTGTATTTGCTTCTTTTTGTTCTAGAGCTTTCAGGTGCACTGTCAAGCTGTTAGTGTAAGCTCTCTCAATATTCTTTTTGGAGACACTCAGAGCTATGAGTTTTCCTCTTAATACTGCTATCATTGTGCCCCATAAGTTTTGGTATGACGTGTCTTCATTTTCATTAAATTCTAAAAAGTCTTTAATTTCTTTCTTTATTTCTTCCTTGACCAAGCTATCAGTGAGAAGAGCATTGTTCAAAGTCCATGTGTATGAGTGCTTTCCATTGTTTTGTTTGAACTTAAGATCAGTCTCAAGCCCTCGTGATCTGATAAGGTGCACGGAAGGATTTCAATATTTCTATAACTGTTGAGGCCTGTTTTGTGACCTATTATATGGTCAGTTTTGGAGAAGGTACCATGAGGTACTGAGACGAAGGTGTATTCTTTTGCTTTGGGATGGAATATTCTATAAATATCTGTTAGATCCATTTGGTCCATAATTTCAGGTAGTTTAACTGTGTCTCTGTTTAGCTTCTGTTTCCATGATTTGTCCATTATTGAGAATTGGGTATTGGAGTCTCCCACTATTATTGTGTGGGGTACAATGTGTGCTTTGAGCTTTAGTAAGATTTCCTTTATGAATGTGGGTGCCCTTGCATTCGGGGCATAGATGTTCAGAATTAAGAGTTCATCTTGATAGACTTTTCCTTTGATAAGTATGAAGTATCCCTCCTTATCTTTTTTGACAACTTTTGTTTGAAAGTCAATTTTATCCAATATAAGAATGGTCACTCCCACTTGTTTTCCAACCTTTGACTCTGAAGTATTGACTGCCTTTGCCACTGAGTTGGGTTTCTTGTATGCATCAAAATCTTGGGTCTTTTTATGTATCCATTCTGTTACTCTATGTTTTTTGTTGGGGAATTGAGACCATTGATGTTAAGAAATATTAAGGAAAAGTGATTGTTGCTTAATCTTTTCCTCTTTCTTAAGGTGAAATTATGTTTGTGTGGCTATCTTCTTTTGAGTTTGTTGAAAGACAATTACTTTACTGTTTTGCTAGGGTGTGGTTTCCTGCCTTGTGTTGTATTTTCCACCCATTGTCTTTTGTAGAGCTGGGTTTGTGGAAAGATATTGTGTAAATTTGCTTTTTTCATGGAATGTCTTGTTTTCTCCATCTATGGTAATTGAAAGATTTTCTGGGTGTAGTAGTCTGGGCTGGCATTTATATTCTCTTAGGGTCTGTATGACATCTGCCCAGGATCTTCTAGCTTTCATAGTTTCTGGTGAGAATTCTGGTATAATTCTGGTAGGTCTGCATTTATATGTTACTTGACTTTGTTCCCTATTGCTTTTAATATTCTTTCTTTGTTTAGTATATTTGTTGTTTTGATGATTATGTGTCGGGAGGAGTTTCTGTTCTGGTTCAGTCTGTTTGGAGTTCCGTAGGATTCTTATATATTCATGGACATCTATTTCTTTAGGCTAGGTAAGTTCTTCTACAATTTTGTTAAAGATATTTACTGCCCCTTTAAGATGTAAATCGTCACTCTCTTCTATCTCCAGAGATGTCTCACTTTGTGATTTTTTTTAATTGTTTCTACTTCCACTTTTGTATCCTGGATGGTTTTGTTCTGTTCCTTCACTTGTTTGTGTTCTCCTGAAAATTTTTAAGCGATTTTTGTGTTTTCTCTTTAAGGGTGTCTAACTGCTGACCCATGTTCTCCTGTATTTCTTTAAGGTATTTTTGTGTTTCCTCTTAAAGGGCTTGTTCTCCTGTATTTCTTTAAGGTATTTTTGTGTTTCCTCTTAAAGGGCTTCTACCTGTTGACCCATGTTCTCCCACAATTCCCTATGGGAATTTTGTGTTTCTTCTTTAAGGGCTTCTTCCTGTTGAGTCATGTTCTCCTGTATTTCTTTAAGGGAGTTATGTCCTTCTTGAAATCCTCTATCAGCATCATGAGATGTGATTTTAAATACAGCTCTTGCTTTTCTAATGTGATGGGGTATCCAAGATTTGCTGTTGTGGGAGAACTGGGTTCTTATGGCTTCATGTTGCCTTGGTTTCTGTTGGTAGTGATCTTTTGTTTGCCTTTGGCCATCTAGTTATCTCTGGTGTTAACTGGTCTTGCTGTCTCTGACTGTGGATTCTTTGTCTTGCAAGCATGTACATCTGTACTACTGGCATTCCCATTCTCTCAAATCCCTTGAATACCACCGATTCTTCAGGAAGTATCAAGAGATGGGGTCTTTCCTGTGGCAGACATGGCAAGGTTCAAATGCCCTGCATGCTGCTGGTTCTCAAATGTCCTTCCTGCTGCTGGCTCTCTAGAAAGAACCAGGAGAACTGGCAGAACTGGCAGGGGGTCTGCCACAGCAGAAGGAACATAGCAGGAGGTGGCAGAGGAGAAGAAGAAACTGAATGTAATTCTTGATTCATTGTGGGACGTGGTTATTGCTTTGAATTTGATTTGGCAATGATTATACAATGTCTTTTTTATCTGCTTTTGGAGTTTCAATAAAAGACCGGGACAAGAAGAAGGCAAGAGAACATGTAGAGAGCAAGTAGTGATAATGTGAAGAGCAAGTGAGAGAGCTAATGTGGAGAGCATGGGAAGAACGTATAAAGAGCAAGTGAAGAGAGAATGTAAGTAGTGTGTGTATAGTATGTGTGTGAGTGAAAGGAGAGTGCATGTGCCATGTGTGTGAAATGTGTGTGAAGAGTGTGTGTGAGTGAAAGAAGAGTGCATGTGGAATATGTGTGAGATGTGTGTGAAAAGTGTGTGTGAGTGAAAGGGGAACACATAGAGGTATGTATGAACATGAGAGTGAAAGAACAGAAAAGCACACAGGAGAAAAGCAGAGTACACAGGAGAATGCAGAGTGTGTGCAGCCTCAAGCTGTGAGTGAATGAGTGAGAGAGAGTGAGAGCAGTGAATGAGAGAGAAGAGAAACTTTTAAGCCTTGAAAAATTGCCTGTCAGCTTGTACCCAAAAAGTAGTCTGTGTGTAATTATTATGCACCTTCCATATATCTCTGCTTCCAGTTGAAATCAAATGGAAATCCAAAACTAAACCCATATATCTATGCACACTTGACCTTTAATAAAGTATCTACACAATGAAAAAAGAAAGCTTGCTGATTTAACTGGATGTCTACATGTAGAAGAATGAAAATAGATCCATTAATTTTTATCATACACAAAACTCAAGATGAAGTAGTTCAAGAACTTCAATATACAACTGGATAAACTAATCTCACAGAGAAGAAAGTGAGAAATAGCCTCTAACATATTAGGACAGTATATAAATCTCTGAACATAACAAAAATGATTCAGGCTCCAAAGCCAACAATTGATAAGTGGGACCTCATGAAACTCAAAAGATTTTGTAAGGCATTTGACATTGCAAGTAGGACAAAATGACAGCCTACTGATTAGGAAAGTAGTTTCAAGAACCTTAAACCTGACAAGAGGCTACTGTTCAAAATTTTCAAAGAAATCAAGTCAGACAATAACCCCCATCCCAAATTTAAAGAATGTGGATAAGAGCTAAACAGAAAATTATGAACAAAGATGCGAATGGGGATATGGAGAATATTTGAAGGCGTTCATGATAATGTGTGGGAAGACACAGGAGAGATAGCCAGATGACCATGAGAATGAATGGTAATATGAAACTGACAGAGTTGGGGAGGTAGAGGATATCTCCAGGAACTAGCAGACATTGAATAAGGAGGTCTGCAAACAATTCACAGCTTTGCAGAAATGGAACATTAACAGGCCACCCTCTTTAGCGAGCCAGGTAACTCAGAAAAGATATAGTCACCGAACCACCCACAACTATTTCAATTCAAAATTTATCCAGTCTAGGAGATGTGCAGAAGTTAGGGATGGGCTGAGAGAATGGCCAACCAATAACTAGCCCAACTTGAGATCCATGCCATGGGCAAGCTCCAATTCCTGACACTACTAATGATACTCTTATATTCTTGCAGACAGGAGTCTAGCATGACAGCCCTTCTAGAGGATCCACCTAGCAGTTGACTCAGATAGATACAGACACCCACAGTCAAATTGTGAATGGAATTTGGGGAATATTAGGAAGAACAGGAAGAATTACTACAGACCCTGTTGTGGATAGAAGAAGAAGGAATTATTGGGCAAATAGTATATTCCTTAAAACGGAGTGATTTATAGGTTTGGGAAATTATTGAAGAGACAAACAAATACAATCATATTACCAAATATCTTGTAATAGTATGGGTGCTTAGATAATAAGAAATAATTAAAAAAATATAAATAAATAAACCTGCTAGCTGCACTAGATGGTGGAATAAGACAATTCTTGAAGTCGTAACCACATAGAATAAACTTGTTAGTGCTAAGAGTTTTTTACCTGAATTACTTGTTGATAAGGGGAGACCCTGAAACAATAAAAAAGTATAAAAGCTATTCCTACTGGTCTTTCTTTTATGCCAGGACTAGATGGTAAAACCATTGTCAAGAACCATCATTGGGCAAGCTAATAAGAAACAGATGATCTTCCTGATATGGTTTGCTTCAGATTATAATATTTAAGCACAGATTTGCTCCTAAAAGCAAGGCTGAGGTGAAAATGACTTTAGTCAAGATTCCTGCCATTAATATTCTTTTTTTTCCTGTTACTTTTAAACATATATGACAATGACGAGGTATTTGTCCACTTCTCTGCAGATTTATGAAGTTGTACTGTCTTGTAGTGATACTATATGTACAAATAGATGACATCTCAATTCTTTATTGTGATCCTATAGGCATTATTAAAATTATGTTAGCATTTATTAAGCTATTTTATATGGACTGATATTAAGTTCTTTTGTGGCAGCCAAAACTCCAAAGAGAACTCTGTCAGTCTCTCATATGTCACCAGTTAATTGCTTCTAGGAAGCAACTAGAATTTCTAATACAAAGAGCGCATTCCAAGAGGTTATAAAACATTAACCAAAGGTTTTAAAAAAGGAACTAGGTCAGAAGATAAAATATTGACTAAGTTTATCTAGGCAAAACTTCACAAATAATGTAGTTACAGTTTTTAACATTTGATGTACTTATGGAGTGGTGACAGGTAATATTTTATTTAGCCAGATAAATACTTCTAAGGGATATATATTTAAAAGTTCTTTGTTATAAACTTCTATTTCAATTTACTATTTGATTTTGATTTTAAACTTGTGATTAACTTTTTACCATGTGATCAAATATTCTGAAATATATGTAAGAGTTGAAGACAAGAAGAAGTGTCAGAACTGAGCTGAGGAGAGATTTTGGATAGAATACTTTTTAGCCAGATCTGAAAAGAAAGTTTTTATAATAGAAATGAGGATAATTTTTTAGTCAAGACACAAGAGAACTTTTTGTCACAGAACCAAACTCAAAAAGAAAATAAATAAAAGCATAACATTGAGGGTGGTAGGTATCTTGAATAAGAGTATTATTTTGACATCAAAGCATTAGGAGAAAGCAAGATTAGAAGGAGAATGCAGTGTGAAATATGTTAGAAACTATAAGGTAGCATAAGAAAAACTATGAGAGCAATCTGTAGAATGTAGAAGAAAAAAGGAAAAAAGAAGAAGCTGAAGAGAGAGCAGAAGATGCAGGCAGGTTTCTCTTTACCATGGGACAGAACAAGTTTTTTTTCTAATAAGAAGGTAGGCTTAGTCTTATTAAAAGGAGCTAAGCTTTCTTATTACAAACTTGCATATAACTTATTTAGACTTAAAAGGGTAGAAGCTTTATCTTTCTCAATGCAATGAAGATTGGAGCTCAATTTTCATCCAGAAAGAATGAGTACTTTCAGCACAATTGCTTGGTATTTTGCTCCAAACGCGTGTGTAAGTATGAATGCTTGTGTAAGTATGCAATTTTGAGAATCTATGCAAAGTGGACCCAAATGGTTTAAATAGAAATGTATACATATGCATGCAGGATTCTGTATATGAATTTATTTGAATTTATGCATATTAGTTTATATACGATTTTTGCTTCTACCAGGGTTTATATCTTATCCTGGCTCAATAGAAGTTTATTGCTCCAAACATCCTCCTAGCCTTACAAGCAAGAGTCATGTGGACAAAAGGACAAAATGTCTAGCAACTAAGTCTTTACTTATACTCTTGCTGTGTGGGACCTTAATGAGACTTGTGGCTAAGCCCCAGGTTCTAGCCTGACTCCACCTCAGCAGTCACCTGCCTGCAGCTCTCCCGGCCTCTCAGTTACCTGACAACCCAACTCACTATAAATAGCACCCCTCAGCGAGTGTTCTTTCTCTCTCTCTCCCACTTGTTCTCCCTTGGCCCTCTTCTTTATCTATCCCTTTGTCTCTCCTTTTTCTCCCCTTTCCACATGGTCATGGTTTTTCTTATCTATTTTCTCCTCTTCCTTTGTATTTCTATCTCTTTTCTCTTTCTATTTTCTTAATAATAAAACATTAAAGCTATGGGCCACCTCTTATTAAATTCGCCATATGGAGTTAGCTGCTATGTGCCATCAGAATCTCAGAAATTCAGCCATGCAGACAGTCTGTGAGCACAGGTAACAGGCAGAGAAATCCACACCAGAATGACCCCACCTCCTGCATGAGATTTCTCTGCCCATTCTCGCCTGCCCATGCGCAGCTGGTGGGCTGGTGGTGTGACCACACCCGTACATCTTGCCTGCTTCCCCAAAAACACCATGCAGGCTCCATGTCCATCTGTGTCCTCTGTGACATATACGCAATTTGGCCCGAGAATGAGGCCCACACGCAGCCAGCCCAGCCTGGCACGTGCCCCCTTTACCCCACCCCGCCACCTCCCCACCCCCACACAATAATAATGCGAGACTTCAACACCCTACTGTCAGCAATGAACAGAAACTAAACAGAGACCTGGTGAAACTAGGATAGGTTATGAACCAAATGGATTTAACAGACATCTACAGAGTATTCTACCCTAAAACAAACGAATACACCTTATCCTCAGCACCTCATGGTACCTTCTACAAAATTGGCCCTATGATTGGTCACAAAACACTTGACCAACACAAGAAGATTGAAATAATCCCATGAATCCTATCAGATCACCATGGCCTAAGGCTGATCTTCAAGAAGAGCAAAAACTATAGAAAGCCCACATGCACTGCACATGGAAACTGAACAACTCTTTACTCAAGGATAACTTGGTTAGGGAAGAAATAAAGAAAATTAAATACTTCTTGGAATTTAATGAAAATGTTGACACATTATACCCAAACTTATTGGACACAATGAAAGCAGTGCTAAGGGGAAAGCTCTTAGTACTTAGTGTCCAGGTAAAGAAACTGGAGAGATCTTACACTACCAAATTAGTGGCACATCCTAGGGCTCTAGAACAGAAAGAAGCAAATACTCAGAGGAGGAATAGAAGACAGGAAATAGTCTAATTCAGGGTCGAAATCTAACAAATAGAAACAAAGAAAACAATACAAAGAATCAACAAAACCAGAAACTGGTTCTTTGAGAGAATCAACAAGAGAGATAAACCTCTAACCCAACTAACTAAAGGGCCAGGAAGCAGTATCCAAATTATCAAAATCAGAAATGAAAAGGGAGACATAACAACACAAACAGAGGAAATTAAAAAAAAATCATCAGATCATACTATAAAAGTCTATACTCAGCAAAACTGGAAAATCTAGATGAAATGGATGGTTTTCTAGACAGATACCACATACCGAAGTTAAATCAAGAGCAGGTAAACTATCTAAACGGGCCCATATCACACAAGGAAATAGAAGAAGTTATTGAAAACCTCCCCCCCCCAAAAAAAAAACCCAGCACCAGATTGATTTAGTGCAGAATTCTACCAGACCTTCAAAGAATACCTGATACTAATTTCTCTAAAACAATTCCATGAAATAGAAAGAGAAGGAACACTTCCTAATTCATTCTATGAAGCCACAATTACTCTGATCCCTAAACCATATAAGGAATCAACCAAAAAGGGGAACTTCAGACCAATCTTGCTTATGAATATTGATGCAAAAATACTCAATAAAATTCTTACAAACCAAATCCAAGAACACATCAAAACCATTGTTCAACAAGACCAAATAGAATTTATCCCAGAGATGCAAGTTTTGTTTCAATATACAAAAATCCATTAATGTAATCCAATATATAACCAAACTCAAAGGAAAAAAAATCACATGATCATCTCCTTAGATGCAGAAAAAGCATTTGACAAAAGACAACACCCCTTCATGTTAAAAGAATTGGATGGAATAATCAGGAATTCAAGGCCCCTACAGAAACATAATAAAAGAAATTTACTACAAACCTACAGCCAGTATCAAATTAAATGAAGACATACTTGAAGCAATACCACTGAAATTGGGGACAAGACAAGGATGCCCGCTCTCTCCATATCTATTCAATATAGTACATAAAGTGATAGCTAGAACAGTAAGACAACAAAATGAGATCAAGGGGATACAAATTGGCAAAGAAGAAATTAAAGTATCACTACTTGCTGATGATCTGATAGTATACATAAAACTTCTGCCAGAGAGCTTTTCCAGCTGATAAACAACTACAGTAAAGCTGCTGGATATAAAATTAACTCAAATAAATTAGTAGCCTTCCTTTATACAAATAATAAACAGGCTGAGAAAGAAATTATGGAAACAAATCCCTTCAAAATAGACACAAATTATATAAAATATCTTGGGATAAATCTAACCAAACAAGTGAAACACCTGTATGACAATAACTTCAAGACTCTCAAGAAAGAAATAGAAGATCTTAGAAAATGGAGAGATCGTTTATATTCACGGATTGGCAGAATTAACATAGTAAAAATGGCCATCATATCAAAGGTAATCTATAGATTCAATGCAATCTCCATCAAAATCCCAGCACAATTCTTCAAAGACATGAAAAGAGCAATTCTCAAATTCATCTCTAAGGGCAAAAAACACAGAACAGAGAAAACATTTCTTAACAGTAAAAGAATGGCTGGGGAAATCACCATCCCTGACCTCAAAATTTACAACAGAGCAATAGTGATAAAAAAAAAAAAACCTGCATGCTACTGGTACAGAGATAGACACTTTGGTCAATGGAATAGAACTGAGGACCCATAAATAAAACCACACACTTATGGACTCTTGATCTTTGACAATGAAGACAAAAATATGCAGTGTAAAAAAAGAAAGCATCTTCAATAAATGGTGCTGGTCTAATTTGATGTCTGTTTGTAGAAAAATGAAAATAGACTAATATTTGTCATCTTGCACAAAGCTCAAGTCCATGTGGATCAAAGACCTCAACGTGAAACCAGATACACTGAATCTAAAAGAAGAGAAAGTGGGAAACAGCCTTGAACTCATTGGCACAGGGGAAAATTTCCTAAACAGAACACTAATGGCTCATGCTCTAAGACCAAGAATTGATAAGTGGGACCTCATGAAATTGGGAAGCTTCTTTAAGGCAAAGGACACTGTCAATAAGACAAATTGGCAACCTACAAATTGAGAAAAAACCTTCACTAACCCCACATCTGATAGAGGGCTAATATCCAAAAATATATAAAGAACTCAAGAAACTAATCACCAAAAAACCAGGCAATTCAATTAAAAAAAATGGAATATATAACTAATCTGAGATTTCACAACTGAGGAATCTCAAATGGCTGAGAAGCATCTACTGATATGTTCAAAGTCCTTAGTGATCAGAGAAATGCAAATCAAAACGACCTTGAGATTCCACCTTACACCAATCAGAATAGCCAAGATCAAAACCGCAGGTGAAAACACATGTTGGAAAGGATGTGGAGAAAGAACATTTGTCCACTGCTGTTGGAATTGCAAACTGATACAACCACTCTGGAAATCAATCTGAAGGTACCTCAGAAAATTGGAAGATCCAGCTATACCACTCCTGAGAATATACCCAAAAGATGCCCCACCATACCACAGAGGCGTGTGTTCCACTATGCTCATAGTGGGCCTTATTTGTGATAGCCAGAAGCTGGAAACAACCCAGATGTCCCATGGCAGAATAATGGATATAGAAAATGTGGTTCATGTACACAATGGTATGCCACTCAGCTATTAAGAATGAGGATATCCTGAATTTTTCAGGCAAATGGATGGAACTAGATCATCCTGAGTGAGTAACTCAGAGCCAAAAGGACATGTATTGTATGTTCTCACTAATAATTGGATGTTGAAACATAATGAGTACCTGAGATACAATCACAGAACTCAAAATGTCAACAACCTAAAGTGCCCATGTGACATCTCCTCAGTCCCACTTGGGAAAGAGAACAAAGCAATCACAAATGAGAAGGGAGGGAGGGACCTGGGAGGGAAAGTGGGCAGGAGGAGAGGGTGTTGAGGGGAGAGAGGAACATGATCTGGTATTGGGTGAGGGAAAGGTACTGATGCTCTGAGGGCCAGCAGAAAGAATGGAAACAGGCAGCCTTGGGAGATAGAAGGTTGGGCTGACACTCCAGAATGCACTAGAGACCTGGGACATGATAGACTCTCAGGACTCAAAGGGGGGACCTTAAATGAAATGATCAATAGTAGGGAGAGGGAATTTATACAGCCCACCTCCATCAGAAAGACAAGACATCGAATGAGGTAGAGGGGGCCATCCCACAGTCTAAACTCTGACCCATAATTGTTCCTCTCTGAAAGAATTACAGGAATGGAAATGGAGAGGAATTTGAGGAAAAGAAGGTCCACAGACAGACCAAAAGTGGGATCTAGCTCAAGGGGAGGTCCCAAATCCATACACTTATTACTTCAGCTATGGAGAGATCACAAAATGGGACCAAGCATGACCTCACTCCAGAAAACCCAACAAGCATCTGAAAGAGGCAGATGCAGATATTTGCACCCAAACAATGGATAGAAGCAGCTTACCACTGTTGTTGAGTTAGATAAGGCTGAAAGAAGTTGAAGAGAAGGGCAATTCTGTAGGAGGCCCAGCAGTCTCATTTAATCAGGATCCTCCCCCCCACCCCGAGATCTCTCAAACACTTGACCACCAAATAGGCAGCATACACCATCTGATATGAGGCCTCCAACACACGTACAGTAGATAACTGCCTGGTCTGTGTTCATTCAGAGATGATGTACCTAACTCTCAAGAGACTGGAGGCTCCAGGAAGTTTGGAGTTACATGGGGGATGTGGGGCAGGGAAATTCATGTGAAGACAGGGGAGTTAGGAGGAGGTATGAGATATGGAACAATCAGAGGGTGAATGGGGGTAGGGGGAAATAAAATATGGAGTGTAAAAAATAAATTATTTAATTAATAAAAAATGCTAAATGCAATTACAATAGGCAGTTTATGCCTTCTTGTGCAATAGTTGGCCATTTATCATAGATAAGCCCAATACTATTCCAATAGAATACAAGGCCCATCCACCAAAAGGAAGTTTAGGCCTGTGGCTCTAAGCAAGAGGAAAGGACTGTGGCTAAGGAAGCTACTCCTATGATTTTTCTAGGTTGATGTGGTATGCCTGTGAAACTGCTTACACCTATACTTCAGTATTGATTTTCAGCTTCAATTCATAACCATTGGAGAAGATCCTGAAATCAAGTGTTTCTATTGGGTCATGGTAGCCTATTTCTTAAGCATTCATGGACATGTAAAATTACTCCCTCCATGGCTAAGGGAAAATTAAAGTAGAGGAGGAATAAGAAATGTGGGAGACAGAGGAAGGGGTGGAGAATTTTTAAGAGTTTAATTTGAGATTAAAACTTCCCACTCAGACAAAAACAAAGGAAGTCAAAAATTCAAAGATGCAAGAAACATCTCAGTGAAAAAGTGGTGCAATGAAGACTCTGACACCATGCCATTCCTGGGTGAAAGAGAAACATGCAAAACTCAATAGAAGATCTTTACATCAGAGGGGTTTTGGAATGAGCACTTGGTCTCTAACATTGTCAACATCCTGAAGTGTGTGCAGTATACTCCTGATTTCCAGCATTGTGTTGTTTCACCCATGAAGGGCTGGGATTCACTGAGTTATTTCTGCCCCTGTAATAACCTCTCAACCACATTCTGGTAAGTGAACACAAAATACTGATTGTTTCTCCAAATTGCACTTATATGATACCTGTGCTTACTTATTTATTTTTTGTGGGTTCCCTATCTCTGGATAATATATATCTATGTTTAATTTCCACAAGGAAAATTTTGTAATACAACAATCTCAAGCTTTTCCTGGTTCTTTTGGAGACAACACCAACAGCCACCCAACCCCACTATAATGGTCATCATGGGTGTCATAGGATATAATCCAGGAAAGACAAGGGAAAGTTTGATGGAGAAAAAGTTTGACCAGGTGATGGCTATTTATGTAATGTTCTGGGAACAGTCACTCTGGGAAGACAAGTCAACAAAAAACCCAATCCTAGGCAGTGTGATCAAACACTGAAAAACACATGGCCAACCATGAAAAACCAAACAGCTGTGAGGATGGATCTAGTGTGCCTACCCTTTCCACCTTCAATTTGCACAATGAATCAGAAAGTCTAGAGAAGGGAAAAAGAACTTCAATGAACCACACTATGCCACCCACCCTGAACTGCTTCAACAAGAAGAAAACTCCAGTTCACAGAATCTGTCCCCAGTTTGTCCAGAAGGCTCACTTCAAGAGGAGAGCCTAGGGGAAACAGAGCAGTGACACCTCAGAAGAAAGCTCTAACACAGAGTCTTTAGAAAATCTATCAATGAAAATCCACCACCACCAATCATCCATGGATGTGTTCATAGCTGGCCCAACTATTCAAAGAGAAAGTGCATTTCATGTCATCATGCCTCTGTGGAGGAAGACCCATGTAAGCACACCAACGTACCCAGAGGAAAGATCAACCCAACTCTTCCACCAATCTCTTCTCAGGAGGACTTCATGGGGCAGCTCCATATTGTGACTACAGGTGTGTTAATTGACAATGTGAAGTCACAAAAGAAATCACCTCTATTCTCCAGCAAGGAGGTCAATGGTGAAGGTCCTGCTGTATGAGAAAGAGAATCCAGATCATGCTCCCAAACTACAACTCCGAGACACCTCCATGGCAGGTGTCAGACTATACCCCAGCCACCTCTCAAAGACCAATCTGGAATACCCTGAAGGATGGCTTTCTAAAAGGCCTGGGAATATTATATTGCTGCCTGTCAATCTAAAAGAGAGTGTACCTAGCTAACAACAGAATCCTGGCTGTGAGTTAAAAGAGACATGGAGGCAGACATGCTAACAGCTACCAAAGGACACCTGAGAACACACTCAGCAAGGGACAAAGCTGAGAACAGCTTAATCTGCATGGCACATAGTGCAGGAGATGCCTGTCAAGCCCTGACACACTGGACTGAAGATGGTCACACAGGTCTCATTGATGGAAGAGTCTCCTGCTGATTGGCAGAAAACTGGCACCAGAGACAGTGGTGGTATCATTAGCCAGATGGACTGGGAGTAAGAAGAGAATTGAAACAATTTTTTATCTCAGGAACACCCTGCACTTTACAGTGACTCTTTCTTGTGAAAGAAGATTATCTGAGGCAGCTTGGGGAACTTCCTCATGGGGCACAGTTCCTCTCTCTCCAGAAGGAGTCAAGTGATCAGGGTAAGGTGTAGCTCAAATCCCTTCTATTCACCCAATCCACTGCTGTGTCTATGCAGTAAGGAGAGTCACCTGGTGTTACTGCCCTTCCAATCACCTAGACATTGACATCACTTCCCCAGTAAAAAGGTTTAAGAAACAGTGTCAGCTGGAAGACCCAGACACCAGAATATACAACACTGACAGACATTGTACAGTGGAGAGGGGGAACCCTTTTAATGGGTCCCTTCTAAAGCCATGGCATCAACAAATACATACAGAAATGAACCATGAAGATGACCCATAAAAAAAGGTCCTAGATATTGAAGGGTGAATGATTTCTGATTTTAGGCATTTTGTGTCTGAGTGAATACCAGTCATCAAGGATATCCAAAGAGAGCTGGGTTTAAGATTTGCTTAAGAAGAAGTGTCACCAAGAGTGTCACGTGCTAGAGCCTGAACAAAAATTATGTTATAAATAACTCAAATACAAAGACTATTTTGTGTTTACCATAAACTTTTGAGTTTGAAAAAAAAAGAAAACCCATCTGTTTCTTTAAAGGGATTTGTTCCTTTAAGCCATGAATAAAGAAAAAATTTGCAAGCTCTTCATAATATGTAGATATTTTCACTATTACACCTTTGCAAAAATCCACGATCATCCCCTATCTTGTCCAGGAGAATCTCATAATAGTCTTATAGAGTATGTGAGGTCTACAAATTTGTTAAAGATACTATAGCTCCAATCCACACTGTAGTTTTTACCTTTTCAATTTCTTTTAAAATATGACCAAAAAAGTGATCTTTAAAAAGTGATCTTTAGTCATCATTCCTTTTGCTCTTTTTTTAACACTATTCTCAGCTTCTATGAACATTCACTTAGCAGGATCTCTCCCTTGTCATAATTGATAATCTAGAGTATGTGACCTTAAGAATTCCTATAATGTACCCCACTCTTTTAGCATAACATTCCAAAAATATCCCATAGTCCGTTAAATCTAATACTGAAAGTAATCACCTTCGAAATATTGATTACAGGGGAATTACAGCCTAGAAAATACTTAAACTTCTTTCTTTTTGATTATTACAAACATGAATATAACACTATCATATAATCTATTCCTAGTTTCCCCATAAATCTTTTGCCACATTTCAACTCACCCTTTTCCAAACATCTTGTCTTTGGTTTTTGGAAACTCACTATGTTCAATTAATGATGCCAAACTTTGAATAGGTTTAGGGTCACTTACTAGAGAAGAGGATCCTACCATAAACAATGTCCTCAAAAATTGAGTTTTCTTCCCATTGGCTTCCTTCACTCTCTTTGGCTTATAGTATGCTTGAGCATTTCAAAGAAGACCTCCTGTGGGTATGCGAGGATTGGCACATTTTAGTGTTTTATAGTTATTGTTAGTAATCAGAACTTAAAGTGCAGTATCATATTATAAAGATGGAATTTCAAAGCTCTCCTTAGTCACTGGCTATTAATATATTCTGCATCCTAGTCAAAGAATTTACCTATGTCTTGATTGTGTGAGGATTTTTTTGCTATAATATTTAAGTTGGATCACCTAGTCAGTTACTCTCAGTACAAAAAAAAAAACATTTTGCTTTCTCAATTGACTTCTGTGTATTATATTAATGAGTTTTTTTGACTGTTTGGGGAAAACCTAAGTCTCAGAAACAAACATGATTGCTTTGAAAGGGATATAGTACCATGACCACATACCAAAATAAAAATACACTGCTATAAGCCCATTTCCATACTCAGGCACCAGTGTTTCAACAGCATTATAACTCATAAAATTTCTTCAAGTTAGGAAGTTTTCATATTAAAACAGGAAAAACAATAATGGCAAAACAACACTAATGTTTATCAAGAAAAAAATCATGTATATGTTTTATTAGATTATCATTACATAAGGAAATTTTTAAAAGAAGACACAATGTTTTGATATAAGTTTTTAAGTACAGAAATGTTCTTTTTTTTATTTTCTAAGTATTTTTATTTACATTCCAAATTATTTCCACTTTCCCGTTTCCTCCGTCCCATAAGTCACCTTCCCTCCCTCTGTTCCCCATTCAACCCCTTCTTGCTTCTCTGTCCTGGCATTCCCCTACATCCAGTCTTTCCAGGACCAGGGGTCTCTCCTTCCATCTTCTTGGATATCTATTGATATGCATATTGTGTCTAGGTTTTTCCTAGATTCTGGGTTAAAATCCCCTTATCAGTGAATGCACACCATGTGTGTTCTTTTGTGTTTAGGTTACTTCACTAAGGATGATATATTCCAGTTCTGACCATTTGCCGAGGAATTTCGTGAATTCATTGTTTTTAATTGCAGAGTAGTATTCCATTGTGTAAATATACCACATCTTCTGAATCCATTCCTCAGTTGAGGGACATCTGGGTTCTTTCCAGCATCTGGCTATTACAAATAAGGCTGCTATGAACATAGTGGAGTATGTGTCCTTATTGCATGCAGGGGAAGCCTCTGGGTATATGCCCAGGAGTGGTATAGAAGGATCCTCCGGGAGTGTCATGCCCAGTTTTCTGAGGAACCGCCAAACTGCTTTCCAGAGGGGTTGTACCAGCTTGCAATCCCACCAGCAGTAAAGGAGTGCTCCTCTTTCTCCACATCCTTGCTAACAAATGCTGTCTCCTGGGTTTTTTATCTTAGCCATTCTGACTGGTATGAGATGGAATCTCAGGGTTCTTTGGATTTGCATTTCCCTAATGGCTAATGATGTTGAACATTTATTTAGGTGCTTCTCAGCCGTTAGATATTCTTCAGGTGAAAACATTTTGTTTAGATCTGTATCCCATTTTTTAATAGGGTTACTTGGCTCTCTGGAGTCTAATTTCTTGGGTTGTTTGTATATATTGGATATTAGCCCTCTGTCGGATGTAGGGTTGGTAAAGATCATTTCCCAATATGTTAGTTGCCGCTTTGTCCTTTTGACAGTGTCCTTTGCCTTACAACAACATTGTAATTTTATGAGGTCCCATTTGTCAATTCTTGATCTTACAGCATAAACTATTGGAGTACTGTTCAGAAAATTCTCCCCTGTGCCCATATGTTCAAGGCTCTTCCCTAGTTTCCTTTCTATTAGTTTCAGTGTGTCTGGTTTTATGTGGAGGTCCTAGATCCACTTGGAATTGAGCTTAGTGCAAGGACATAAGAATTGTGTCAATTTGCATTCTTCTGCATGTTGACCTCCAGTTGAGCCAGCACCATTTGTTGAAAAGGCTATCTTTTTTCCACTGGAAGGTTTTAGCTCCTTTGTCAAAGATCAAGTGACCATAGGAATGTGGATTCATTTCTGGGTCTTCAATTCTGTTCCATTGATCTACATGGCTGTCACTGTACCAATACCATGCAGTTTTTTACCACTATTGGTCTGTAGTACAGCTTGAGGTCCCGGATACTGATCCCCCCAGAAGTACTTTTACTCTTGAGAATAGTTTTAGCTATCGTAGGTTTTCTGTAATTCCAGATGAATTTTTGAATTGCTCTTTCTGACTCTATGAAGAATTGAGTTGGGATTTTGATGGGGATTGCATTGAATCTGTATATTGCTTTTGGCAAAATGGTCATTTTTTACTATATTAATCCTGCCAATCCATGAGCACAGAAGATTTTTTCCGTCTTCTGAGGTCTTCTTCAATTTCTTTCTTCAGAGACTTGAAGTTCTTATCGAACAGATCTTTCACTTGTTTGTTTAGAGTCACACCAAGATACTTTATGTTGTTTGTGGCTATCGTGAAGGGTATTATTTCTCTTATTTCTTTCTCAGCCTGCTTATCCTTTGAGTATAGAAAGGCTACTGACTTGCTTCTGTTGATTTTATATCTGTCCACTTTGCTGAAGTTGTTTATCAGCTGTAGCAGTTCTCTGGTGGAGTTCTTTGGGTTGCTTAAGTATACTATCATATGGTCTGCAAATAGTGATAGTTTGATTTCTTCCTTTCCAATTTGTATCCCTTTGACCTCCTTTTGTTGTCTAATTGCTCTAGCTAGAACTTCAAGTACTTTATTGAAAAGATAAGTAGAGAGGGCAGCCTTGTCTAGTCCCTGATTTTAGGGGGATTGCTTCAAGTTTCTCTCCATTTAGATTGATGTTGGCTACAGGTTTGCTATAAATTGATGTTACTATGTTTAGATATGGGCCTCGAATTCCTGATCCTTAACACAAAAGGATGCTGAAATTTGTCAAATGGTTTTTCAGCATCTAATGAAATGACCATGTGGTTTTTGTCTTTGAGATTGTTTATGTAGTGGATTACATTGATGGACTTCCTTATATTGAACCATCCCTGCATCCCTGGGATGAAGCCTACTTGATCGTGGTGAATGATCATTTTGATATGTTCTTGAATTCAGTTGGCAAGAATTTTATTGAGTATTTTTGAATCGATATCCATAAGAGAGATTAGCCTGTGATTCTCTTTCTTTCTCAGATCTTTGTGTAATTTTGGTATTATTGTAATTGTGGCTTCATAGAACGAGTTGGGTAGTGTTCCTTCTGTTTCTATTTTGTGGAATAGTTTGAAGAGTATTGGTGTTAGGTCTTCTTTGAGGGTCTGATAGAATTCTGCACTAGAACCATCTGGACCTGTGCTTTTTTTGATTGGAAGACTTCCAATGACCACTTCTATTTCTTCAGGGGTTATAGGATGGTTTAGATGGTCTATTTAATCCTGATTTAATTTTGGTATTTGGTATCTGTTTAGGAAATTGTCCATTTCCTCCAGATTTTCTAGTTGTGTTGAATACAGGCTTTTGTAGTAGGATCTGATGATTTTTTGAATTTCCTCAGTTTCTATTGTTTTCTCTCCCTTTTCTTTTCTGATTTTGTTACTGTCTCTGTGCCCTCTGGCTAGGCTGGCTAAAGGCTTATCTATCTTGCTGATTTTCTCAAAGAACCAACTCCTCGTTTTGTTGATTCTTTTTATGGTTTTATTTGTTTCAATTTGATTGATTTCCGCCATGAGTTTGATGATTTCCTGCCTTCTACTCTTCTTGGGTGTATTTGCTTCTTTTTGTTACAGGACTTTCAGGTGTGCCATTAAGCTGCTAGAGTATGCTCTCTCCCGTTTCATTTTGGAGACACTCAGGGCTATGAATTTTCCTCTTAGCCCCACTTTCATTGTGTCTCATAAATTATGGTATGTTTTGCCTTCATTTTCTTTCAATTTTTAAAAGTCTTTGATTTCTTTCTTTATTTCTTCCTGGATCAAGGTATCATTTAATAGCACATTGTTCAGCTTCCATATGTATGTGGGCTTTCTGTTGTTTCTGTTGTTTTTGAAGACCACCCTTATTCCATAGTGATCTGATAGGAGGCATGGGATTAGTTCTATCTTCTTACATCTGTTGAGGTCTGTTTTGTGACCAATTATACGGTCGATTTTGGAGAAGATACAATGAGGTGCTGAGAAGAAGGTATATTCTTTTGCTTAGGATGAAATGTCCTATATATATGTTAGTTCCATTTGGTCCAAGGCTTCAATTAAATTCACTGTGTCCCTGTTTAGTTTCTGCTTTCCTGAATGATCCATTTCAGAGAGCGGGGTGTTGAAGTCACCCTCTGTTATTTTGTGAGGAGCAATGTGTGCTTTGAGCTTTAGTAAAGTTTCTTTTACGAATGAGGGTGCCCTTGCCTTTGGAGCATAGATATTTAGAACTGAGAGTTCTTCTTGGTGGATTTTTCCTTTCATCATTATGCAGTGTCCTTCTGTGTCTTTTTTGATGACTTTAGGTTGAAAGTCAATTTTATCTGATATTGGGATGACTACTCCAGCTCATTTCCTGGGACCATTTGCTTGTAAAATTTTTTTCCAGACTTTTACTCTGAGGTAGTGTTTGTCTTTGAAACTGAGGTGCATTTCCTGTACACAGCAAAATGCTGGGTCCTGTTTATGTAACCAGTCTGTTAGTCTATATCTTTTTATTGGGGAAATTAGACCATTGATATTAAGAGAGATTAAGGAATAATGATTATTGCCACCTGCTATTCTTGATGTTATCTTTATGTTTGAGTGGTTATCTACTTTTGTCTTTTATGAAAGAAGGTTACTATCTCATTTTTCCAGGGTGTAGTTTCTCTCCTTGTATTGGCGGTTTCCACCTATTATCCTTTGTAGGGCTGGGTTTGTGGAAAGATATGTGTAAATTTGGTTTTATTATGGAATATCTTGGTCTCTCTATCTATGGTGATTTAGAGTTTTGCTGGGTATAGTAGTCTAGGCTGGTATTTGTGTTCTCTTAGAATCTGCATGAAATCTGGCCAGGATCTTCTGGCTTTCACAGTCTCTTGTGAGAAGTCTGATGTGATTCGGATAGGTCTTCTTTACATGTTACTTGGTCTTTTTCTCCTACTGCTTTTAATATTCTCTCTTTGTTTAGTACATTTGGTGTTTTGATTATTATGTGGCAGGAGGTATGTCTGTTCTGGTCCAGTCTGTTTGGAGTTCTGTAGGCTTCTTGTAAGTTCATTGGCATCTCTCCCTTTAGGTTAGGGAAGTTCTCCTCCATAATTTTGTTGTAGATATTCACTGGCCCTTTAAGTTGCAAAACTTCACTCTCATCTATACCTATAATCCTTAGGTTTGGTCTTCTCATTGTGTCCTGGATTTCCTGGACGTTTTGGGTTACACGTTTTTTGCATTTTGCATTTTCTTTGACTGTTGAGTCAATGATTTTTATGGTATCTTCAGCACCTGAGATTCTTTCTTCCATCTCTTGTATTCTATTGTTGATGTTTGCATCTATGACTCCTGATTTCTTCCCAAGATTTTCTATCTCCAAAATTGTCTCCTTTGTAATTTCTTAGTTGTTTTAACTTGCTTTTTTCGATAGGTCCTGGATGGGTTTGCTCAGATCCTTCACTTGTTTGTTTGTATTTTCCTGTATTTCTTTAAGATATTTCTGCATTTCCTCTTTCAGGATTTCTGCCTGTTGACCCAAGTTCTCCTGTACTTCTCTTAGCGATTTTTGTGTTTCCTCCTCATGGGCTTCCATCTGTTGATCCATATTCTCCTGCATTTCTTTAAGTGATTCTTGTGTTTCCTTTATAAGGGCTTCTACCCATTGATTCATGTTCTCCTGTATTTCTTTATGAGATTCATTTGTGTCCCTCTTGAAATCCTCTAATGGCATCATGAGAAGTGATTTTAAATCCAGATCTTGCCTTTTGGGTGTGATGGGGTATACAGGACTTGATGCTGTTGGAGAGTTGGATTCGGATGGTACCATATTGCCTTGATTTCTGTTAGTAACGTTCCTACGTTTGCCTTTTGCCATCTGGTTACATCTGGTGTTAGTTTGTCCTGCTGTCACTGGCTGTTGGTTGCACCTCCTGTGAGCCTGCAAGGCTATTTCTGCCCCCTCCTCCCCTGATTACCAGGATTCCCGCGGCACCGATTGCTGGGGTCTGTCCTATTCCTGAGTGACTTTGGAGCCCTGATGTGCCTTGCCCCAAGTGATGTTATATTGGGGAATCCCTGCACATTCAAAAGCTCAGCGTAGTCGATCCCCAGAGCAGAGGTTGCCAAGGGGAGACTGGTGCTCTCCTGCCCTGTGCGGTGCACTCTCTCCTAGTGTGGTTCCCTCTGCAGGGCAGAGGTCTCACAGCAGAGCTGGCGGGTAGGTGACTGTTGAACTGCCCAGCTCTTGGGAGCAGGGAGCACACAAGCTGGCTAGACCCATGCAATATTATGCTTGATTGTCCCTTAGTCTGGAGATCCCAGTTGCCCTGTTGCCAGAGCAAAGATAGTGGAGTGCACTCTGCCAGGAATGTTCTTTATTGGGTTTTCCTTTGTTTGAATTTTAATTTTCATAATGTTTTTTTTCTGGGAAGAAAAGATCAGGCAAATCATTCATTTTTCCATTATTCTATTCATTGAATTTATATCCTGTCCTCAACCTCCCCTCTGATTACTCACATTATATAGATCCTCCCTATTTTGTCTCTTCCTCTTCCTTTCTGAGAAGGGGATTACCCTCCCCCCCCCATCTCCCTGGGTACCAACTCACACTGAGGCATCATGTCATTGCAGGACTATGCTCATCTTCTCCCAGTTAGGCCAGAGATGGTGCCCAGACAAGGAAACAGGTTGCACAGACAAGTAACAGAGTCAGGGACAGCCTCTGCTCCTGGTGCTTGCAGATTTCCATGAATATCAAGTGACACTTTTGCTACACTTGTCCAGGCAGCTTAGGGCTGGCCCATATATGATCATTAGTTGATAGTTCACCTCAGGGAGCTCCCAAGGGTCCAGGTTAGTTGTCTGTTTTTGGCTTCTTCTGGAGGCCATGAGTCATGTGTATCTCTTCAAACTTCCTGCTATTCTTTCAGAGGACACCTTGAGCTCTGTCCAAAGCTTAGCTATCTTTCTTTTGATCTGTTTATGTCAGTTGCTTGGTAAAGAATCTCAGAAGATAATTATGCTAGGTTTCTGACTGCAAGCATAATAGAGTAGCTGAACTAGTGTCAGGGATTGGTTCTTGCCCATGGAATATGTCTTAAGGGGGTCCAACCATTGGTTAGTTATTTCCTCAATCTTTGCCACATCATTGTCCCTGCACTTCAATGTGGTCTTCAGGACTAATTATGAGTTGAAGGTTTTTTTTTTTAATTGGTGTCCACATGGAGTGCTGTTTGTCTACAGGAGAATGCGATTTCAGGCTCTTAATTGAATAGTGTCAGGCTCTCAGGTAGAATCCCTCTACTATACTCCTTGGAGCCTCCCCCATCCCAGGTCTCTCTGATACATGATTGAGACACCTCCTCCTCCTCCTCCTCCTCCTCCTCCTACTACTACTACTACTACTACTACTACTGCTACTAAGAAGTTTTGTTTACTGATCTGACTCTTCCTCCCTAGCTGTCTCTCCACCTGATCTCCCTAAACACCACCCCATTCCCTCCCCCACACAATTTTCTCCCTTCATCTATATCCAAAGATTATTCTGTTTCTTAGTCTGCATGAGATTCAATCATACTCCTTTGAGAATTCCTTTCTATTCTTATCATTGAAATTCCAGGGATACCTCTTCAAATAGAAAATTTTTAATTATGTTTTATAGAATTCTTTGCAGTTCTAGATAAATACATAGGTTTTGCTCATTGCATTACACACACACACACACACACAATCCACACGGTAATAATTTTTCTTGGAATGTAATAAATACACACAATTGATAATGGACAATAGGTATTATATGAAATAATTTGTACACACAAGAAACAATTTTCATACATCAGACTATTCAATGATTAAACCCTGATTATACAGTATGATCCTACAGACTGATGTCCAAATCTTATGATAGATCTTTATGGTAAAAATTATTTTCTTCATTTTTAATGGGAGAAACCCACATAAAGATAGAATATATAGTAAGCAGTGTGGTGATCATGTGAATATGTTTGGTGTATAAAAAAGAGTTACATTAAATTAATATTTTTAGCATTAGCATGCATTTCCTAAACTCATGAAAAGAATTTATTTGGGGTCTCAATAAAATAATGCAGTACTTTGGCAAAAATATGCAAAGAAGCATCCCTGTACTGGAGGCTAAGATACAGAAGATCTCCACAGCAACCATAGCCTTGACCTTAATGCTTTTGTAGACAAGAAGAAAGGTGATCCAGACACTTCAGAACACCAGCATGCTGAATGTTACGATCTTGGCTTCCTTGAATGTGTCAGGCAGATTCCTTGCCAGGAAAGCTATAGTAAAACTTGCTAGAGCAAGAAAGCCCATGTATCCCAGGACACAGTAGAAGGCAATCACTCAATGTTTGTTACAAAGAATGAGCATGTGTCCATGTACCATGTGTAGGTCAGCATTAACAAATGGAGGAGAAGTTACCAGCCAGATTCCACAGAGAATCATTTGGATCAGGGTGCATGTGGGAATGATGTAAATAGGTACCCCTGAAAGCAGTAGCCACCTCAGTCTTCTTCCTTGACCAGTGATCTTAAATGCTAGCACTACTGTAATTGTCTTGGATAAGACACTAGAGGCAGCCACAGTGAACACAATGGCAAATGGCAGGATGCAGCTAGTCATACTCAGATGACCAATATAGAGCAAGGAATATATAAAACAAAATATGAATGATATGAATAGGACATACCTGAAAGTTTCATTATTGACCTTGACTATGGGAGTGTCTTGGTGTTTCAAGAAGACACAGAGTACAAGACCTGTAAGAGCAGAGAAGCATAGAATCCAGGCAGCTAGAGTCTTTCCCAAGGGGAAGCTTAAATATGGCAGCATTATAAGATGTGATCCTAATTTCCAATGCTTTGATTTGTTATGCAAGCTTTTGTTCATATTTATCTAATATACTCAATATGTTTATTTTATTTTCAAAAACAAATCTGTATCGTTGCATAATTTTTATTTGTCCACAATACTATGCCTTAGATTGATCACTCATAGAATCACACAATTTTCACTTAGAATTCTGTATACTATTCAAAAGGAGAACTTAGAAGTATATGTGTCAGCCAAAAGTGTGGTTTCAAGCAGATATTTGGACATAGAAACTCTATCACTCCATGTATTGGAAAAGAACTTTCAGCGAATATTTTACTAAACCATTATAATCCTAACTCTTTTCTACACATTTGTTCTTAAACATACAAATATTTATAGTCTTTACCATTCATTATGGAAACTGACCTTTGAACAAGACATCATTAGAGAAAATCACAGTCAATAAAAATTTAGAGTTTTGGAGTTTAGTCTAGTGGATAAATCATAAACCCATAGAACTATAAATAATTGATGTTTGTCAAAGAAGCCAAAAGTTATAGTGGGAAAAAGACAACATCTTCAATAATTAGTCCTGTTCTAATTGTTTTTCTATATATAGGAGAATGAAAATGGATCTGTATTTGTCATCTTGCACATATTTCAAGTCCAAGTGAATCAAATACCACAACCTAACACCAGACACACTGAATTTAATAGAACAGAATGTGGGAAATAGCCTTAAACTCATTGGCATGGGGGAAATTTCCTTAACATAACACCAATGACTCAGACTCTAAGATCAAGAATTGAAAAATGCTATTTCTCAGCCATTCCTCAGTTGATAATTCTTTGCTTAACTCTGTATTCCAGTTTGTAATAGGGTTATTTGTTTCTCTGGAGTCTAATTTCTTGAGTTCTTTGTATATATTGGATATTAGTCCTCTATCAGATGTAGGATTGGTAAAGATCTTTTCCCAATATGTTGGTTGCCATTTTGTCCTACTAACAGTATTCTTTGCCTTACATAAGCTCTGTAATTTTATGAGGTACCATTTGTCAATTCTTGATCTTAGAGCATAAGCTTTTGGTGTTCTTTTCAGGAAATATTTCCCTGTGACCATGTGCTTGAGGTTCTTCCCTACTTTCTTTTCTATTAGTTTTAGTGTTTCTGGTGTTATGTGGAGGTCCTTGATCCACTTGGACTTGAACTTATTACAAGGAGATAAGAATGGACCAATTTGCATTCTTCTGCATGCTAACTGCCAGTTTAACCAGCAACATATGTTGAAATTGCTATCTTTTTTCTATTGGATGGTTTTAGCTCTTTTGTCAAAGATGAAGTGACTATAAATGTGTTGGTTTATTTCTGGGTCTTCAATTCTTTTCCATTGATCTCCCTTCCTCTCACTGTAAAAATACCATACAGGGGCCTGATAGATCGACTCTTCCAGTGCCTGACAAATACTGAGGTGTATGTTCACAGCCAACCATTGAACTGACTACAGGTTCCCCAATGGAGGAGTGAGAGAAATGACCAAAGGAGAAAAAGAGCCTTGCGTCCCCATAAAAGGCACAACAATATGAACTAACCAGTACTCCCAGAGCTCCCAGGAAATAAACACCAACCAAAGTATACACATAGAAGGATGCATGGCTCCAGACCCATATGTAGTAGGCTATAGCATTGATGAACATCAATGGCAGGTGAGGCCCTTGGTCCTGTGAAAGGTAGATACCCCATTGTAGAGGAATGCCTTGACAGAAAAGCCAGAATTGGTGGGCTGGTGAGCTGGTGGAGGTGGAAGGAGATAGGGGATTTTCAGAGGGGAAACTAGGAAAGGGGGTCACATTTGAAATGTAAATAAAGAAAGTATCTAATAAAAATGATAAGTGGTTATTACCCAAAAAGTAAAGAATACCTAGAAAACAACCTACCGATCTTATGAAATGCAACAAGCAGAATGGGCAAAGTAAGAAAATTTCAATGCCACTTAGAAGGGTGAAGGAATAATCATAGCAGGCAGAGGGAGGACATAGTGGGAGAGGGCAGGGTGAGGAGAAAAGGGGAACAGGTTTAGATATGGAGGTACAGGAGAGAAGCATACAGGGCCAATAGAATTAACAGATAAAAGCAGCCTGTGAAGGTTGAAGATGGAGAACCCTCTAGAAAGTACCAGAGACCTGAAAAGTTAGCTACTTCCTGGACTCATTGGTGGTAACCTTAGCAAAAATGCCCAACATTAGAGAGAAGGAACTCAAAGAGCCCACTTTCGTTAGATAGTCAGGGCATCAAATGTAGGGACATGGTTATTAACTGTACTGGCTGGTTTTGTGTCAACTTGACACAGGCTGGAGTTATCACAGAGAAAGGAACTTCAGTTGAGGATGTGCCTCCATGAGATTCAACTGTGGGGCATTTTCTCAATTATTGATGAAGGAGGGAAGGCCCCTTGTGGGTGGTACCATCTGTGGGCTGGTTGTCTTGGGTTCTATAAGAAAGCAGACTGAGCAAGCCAGGGGAATCAAGCCAGTAATAAACATCCCTCCATGGCCTCTGCATTAGCTCCTGCTACCTGACCTGCTTGAGTTCCAGTCCTGACTTCCTTTAGTGATGAACGGCAGCATGGAAGTGTAAGGTCAATAAAACTTTTCCTTCCCAACTTGCTTCTTGGTCATAATGTTTGTGTAGGAATAGAAACCCAGACTAAGACATTAACATACAGTCAAAATTTCTGATCCAGAATTGTTCCTGTCTAAAAGAACTGTAAGGACAAAAATTGAGTTGAGACTGAAGGAAAAACATTTCAGTGACCAGCCCAACTTGGGATCCATCACATCAGAGAGGGAGGCACCAAGGCCTGACACTAGTACAGATGCTATGATATAATTACTGATTGGAGCCTGGCATGGCTGTCTCTGAGAGGACCTATCAGCAACTGATGGAGACAAAGGCAGGCTCTTTCATAAAACCATTGGACTGAAGTCAGGCACTTGTTTGAATTAGCAGAAGGTCTGAAAAAGCTGAAAGGGAGAGTGACACTGTAGGAAGACCAACAGGCTAAACTAACCCAGATTCCAAGGAGCTGCTAGGAACTGAGTCACCAACCAGCAGCATACACAGGCCAGTCTGAGGCCCTGGTGGAAGGGAGCATAATCTAGGAGGCATGGGGAAAAGGAATGGACTGAGGAGCAGTGGCTGGAGACTGAGAGATGCAACAACAACAACAACAACAAAATAATAATAAAACATTATAAAAATGTTGCATTTTCAACATTGTGTTGAATTCCTGGATTAAAAAAAAACACACACACACACACACAGCCTTATACATTTAATAAGTTTTCACCAGCACAAGACCTGCACAGATGCCTACCCTTTATGGTGTTAGAATCAATTTTCATATTTAAAACCCTGAATTTTTACCTACCACTAGCTATATTTCATCCAGGCTGCTCAGTAGACACTGAGTATTTTCCAAGAAACATTAAGTCATACTTCAAAAGCCTGTACTATTCAAAATTGGATAATCAATATGAAATTGATGATTTTTTACATACATGTTACTAAAGTTAAATGAAGACCAGAAAAGAATTTATATATTCCTATAATCCCTAAGGAAATACAAAGTGTCTTTAAATGTTTCCCAAAACTATAAAGCCCAGGCCCAGATGGCTTGAGCACAGACATCTACCAGACTTTCAATGTAAATTAAATACCAATTCTCATCAATATGTCCCACCAGTTTGAAACAAAAGAAATACTGCCACAGGGTAAAATCTCCTGAACAGGACACCAATGGCCTATGCTATAAAATCAAGGATCAACAATTGTTACCTCATAAAATTGAAAAGCCTCTGTAAGGCAAAGGACACTGTCAGTAGGACAAAACAGCAACCAACATTTTTGGAAAAGATCTTTCCCAATTCCTTATCCAATAGAGGGGTAATATCCAATATATAAAAAGAACTCATGAAGTTTTTGATATTTGTTTCCAGAGAACCAAATAACCCTATTAAAAAATGAGTACAGAATGAAACAGAGAAATCACACCTGAAGAATACTGAGTGGTTGAGAAATACCTAAAGAAATGTTCAACATCTTAAGTCATCAGGGAAATGCAAATCAAAAGGACACTGAGATTCCACTTCACACTAGTCAGAATCTCTAAAATAAAAAAAATCAGGTGACAGAAGATTCTGTCAAGAATGTGAAGAAAGTGGTTGTACCAGCTTGCAATCCCACCAGCAGTGGAAGAATGTTCCTCTTTCTCCACATCCTTGCCAACACCTGCTGTCTCCTGTGTTTTTGATCTTAGCCATTCTGACTGTGGTGAGGTGAAATCTCAGGGTTGTTTTGAATTGCATTTCCCTAATGACTAAGGATGATGAACATCTCTTTAGCTACTTTTCATCCATTCAATATTCTGCAGGTGAAAATTCTTTGTTTAGCTCTGTACCCCATTTTTAATAGGGTTATTTGGCTCTCTGAGGTCTAACTTCTTGAGTTCTTTGTATATATTGGATATTAGCCCTCTGTCAGATGTAGGGTTGGTAAAGATCTTTTCCCAATTTGTTGGTTGGCATTTTGTCAGATTGACAGTGTCCTTTGCCTTCCAGAAACTTTGTAATTTTATGAGGTCCCATTTGTCAATCTTGATCTTAGAGCATAAGCTATTGGTGTTGTGTTCAGGAAATTTTCCCCTGTACACATGTGCTCAAGGGTCTTCCCCAGTTTCTTCTCTATTAGTTTCAGTGTGTCTGGTTTTATGTGGAGGTCCTTGATCTGCTTGGAGTTGAGCTTAGTACAAGGATATAAGAATGGGTCAATTTGCATTCTTCTGCATGTTGACCTCAGTTGAACTAGCACCATTTGTTGGAAAGGCTGTCTTTTTTCCACTGAATGGTTTTAACTCCTTTGTCAAAGATGAAGTGACCATAGGTGTGTGGACTCATTTCTGGGTCTTCATTTCTACTCCATTAATCTACGTGCCAGTCACTTTACCAATATCATTCAGTTTTTAACATTATTGCTCTGTAGTACTGCTTGAGGTCACGGATACTGATTCCCCCAGATGTTGTTTTACTGTTGAGAATAGTTTTATCTATCCTGGGTTTTTTGTTATTCCAGATGAATTTGCGAATTGCTCTTTCTAACTATATGAAGAATTGAGTTGGGATTTTGATGGGGATTGCATTGAATCTGTATATTGCTTTTGGCAAGATAGCCATTTTTATTAATTAATCCTACCAATCCAAGAGCCTGGAAGATTTTTCCATCTTCTGAGGTCTTCTTCGATTTCTTTCTTCAGATACTTGAAGTTCTTGTCATACAGATCTTTCACTTGTTTGGTTAGAGTCATACCAAGATACTTTATATTTTTTGTGGCTATTGTGAAGGGGGTCGTTCCAATTTCTTTCTCAGCCTGCTTATCCTTTTAGTATAGGAAGGCTACTGATTTGCTTGAGTTGATATTATATCTGACCACTTTGCTGAAGTTGTTTATCAGTTCTAGATTTTCTCTGGTGGAGTTTTTGTGTCACTTAAGTATACTATCATATCATTTGCAAATAGTGAATGTTTGACTTCTTCCTTTCTGATTTGTATCCATTTGACTTCCGTATGTTGTCTAATTGCTGTAGCTAGAACTTCAAGTACTATACTGAAAAGATATGGAGAGAGAGAGCAGCCTTGTCTAGTTCCTGATTTTACTGGGATTGCTTCAAGTTTCTCTCCATTTAGTTTGATGTTGGCTACCGGTATGCTGTATATTGCTTTTACTATGTTTAGATATGGGCCTTGAAACTTCTGGAGCACCCTGTTATACCATTCCTGGGCATATACCCAGAGGACTCCCCAGCATGCAATAAGCACACATGCTCCACTATATTCATAGCACACTTATTTATAATAGCCAGAAGCTGGAAAGAACACAGATGTCCCTCAATGGAGGAATGGATACTGAAAATGTGGTATATTTACACAATGGGATGGTACTTAGCTATTAAAATCAATGAATTAGTGAAATTCTTGAGCAAATTGATGGAACTGGAAAATATCTTCCTGAGTGAGGTAAATCAATCACAAAAGAACACACATGATATGTAGTCACTGATAAGTGGATATTAACCCATAAGCTCAGAATACCCAAGACACAATTCACATATCAATTGATTCCCGAGAAGATGGAAGGAGAGGACCGTGGTCTTGGAAAAATTTGATGCAGCACTGTATGGGAATACCAGGACAGTGTAGTGGGAAGGGGTTGACTGGGGAACAAGTAACCTGAGTAACTACACTACATAAAAACTCAACAAGCAAAGAGAATTTCCAACTAATTCTTTTTATGCTCTTTGATGATAAAAATCTCAACTCAAAATTGTTGTGAGTTTTGTCTAAGAGAGTCAAATAACACATTAAAATCATCATACACCATGCTTCAAGTCTGAGATGCAGGGGTGTTTTATATTAAAAAATCCATCAAAATAATTAACAATATTAAAAACCGAAAAAAAGATTTATAGGAATAACTCACTAGATACTGAAAATTTGGGGGCAAAATCCAACACATCTTCATGATAAAAGTCTTGGAGAGATGAAGAAGAAGAAGAAGGTTACACACAAAATACAATTAAAATAACCAAGCCAAAGACATCACTACATTAAGTGGACAGAAACTTAAATAGATTCCATTAAATCAGTGATGAATCAAGCCTTCTGAATCTGTCCCTATCTCAATAACTTAGTACTGGAATTTCTAGTTAGACCAATATGACAACTAGAGTAGATGAAGATGATACAAATTCGAATGGAATAAGTCAATGTATGTCTATTCACAAATGATATGATAGTATAACTAAGTGACTCCAAAAATTCCAACAAAGGAGTACTGCAGCTGAAAATCACCACCAGCAAAGTGGCTGGATACAAAATTATCTCAAAAAAAAAAGATAGTAGTCCCATTTTAAACAATAAATCAGCTAAGAAAGAAATTATGACAACAATACAATTTATGATATCGACACAAAATATAAAATGAAACACTAATCAAACAAGAGAGACTTATATGACAGGAACGTAAAGTCTTTGAAGAAAGAATTTGAATAAAATATTAGAATATAGGAAGATCTCCCATTCTCACGGATTGGTAGGGTTGATTCTAAATAGGCCATGTTGACAAAAGCAATCTATAGATTCAATGCGTTTATGCAATTCCCATCAAAATGCTAACACAATTCTTTATAGAGAGCTTAAAAAAACAATTCTTAACTTCACACAGGAAAAAAAAAAGAAGAAATAATAACCGAAGAGGATAGTTAAAAAAAAAAAATCTAGAAGAAAAAACTTCTGGAAGAAAAAGCATCCCTTAAGCTGTTTTACAGAGTAATAGTGATTTAGAAATGCATGATATTCAGGTTTAGGAGTTCTGTGGTAGAATTTTGGGAGTCACTAAAATATACTATCATATCATCTGCAAATACTCATATTTTTAATTCTTCCTTTCCAATTTGTACCCACTTGGCCTCTTTTTGTTGTCTAATTGTTCTGGCTAGGACTTTGAGTACTATATTGAATAGGTATGGAGAGAGTGGACTACCTTGTCTAGTCCCCGATTTCAGTGGAATTGCTTCGAGTTTCTCTCCATTCAGTTTGATGTTGGCTATAGGTTTGCTGTATATTGCTTTACCTATGTTTAGGTATGGGCCTTGAATTATTGATCTTTCCAAGACTTTTATCATGAAGGGGTGCTTTTCTTTGTCAAATGATTTTTCAGGATCTAATGAGATGATCATTGTTTTTTGTTTGTTTGTATGTTTGTTTGTTTGAGTTTGTTTATATAAAGGATTACATTGATGGATTTCCTTACATTGAACCATCTCTGCATCTCTGGGATGAAGTCTACTTGAACATGATGGATGATCATTTTGGTATATTCTTGGATTCAGTTTGCAAGAATTTTATTGAGTATTTTTGCCTCGATATTCGTAAGAGATATTAGTCTGAAGTTCTCCTTCTTTGTAGGGCCTTTGTGTGGTTTAGGTATCAGAGTAATTGAAGTGTCATACAACGAACTTGGTAATATTCCTTCTGTTTCGATTTTGTGGAATGGTTTGGAGAGTGTAGGTATTAGATCTTCTTTGAAGTTCTGATAGAACTCTGTACAAAACCAACCTGGTCATGGTCTTTTCTTGGTTGGGAGACTATTGATGACTGCTTCTATTTCATTGGTGATTATGGGGCTGTTTAGATTGTTTGTCCAATCCTGATTTAAATTTGGTGCCTGGTATCTGTCTAGGAAATTGTCCATTTCATCCAGATTTTCTAATTTTGTTGAATAAAGGCTTTTGTAGTAGGATCCGATAATTTTTTGAATTTCCTCAGTTTCTGTAGTTAGGTCTTCCTTTTCATTTCTCATTTTGTTAATTTGGATACTGTCTCTTTGCCTCCTGGTTATTCTGGCTAAGGATTTATCTATTATGTTGATTTTCTCAAAGAACCAGCTCCTGGATTGGCTGATTATTTGTATCATTCTTTTTGTTGAAAATATTTACTGGTCCTTTAAGTTGGAAGTCTTTGCTTTCTTTTATCCCTATTATCCTTAGGTTTGGTATTCTCATTGTGTCCTGGACTTTCTGGATGTTTTGGGTCTAGAGCTTTTTGTATTTTGCATTTTCTTTGACTTTTGTGTCAATGTTTTCTATAGTATCTTCTGCACCTGAGATTCTCTCTTCTATCTCCTGTAATCTGTGGGTGATGCTTGCATCTATGGCTCATGATCACTTAACTGGGTTTTCAAAGGTCACTGTCAATAGGACAAAATGGCAACAAACAGAATGGGAAAAGATATTTACCAATCTTGCTTCCAATAGGGGACTAACATGCAATGAAACAAAGAACTCAATAAGTTAGGCCCCAGAGATCCAAATAACCCTAATAAAAATTGGATACAGAGCTAAACAAAGAATTCTCAACTGAGGAATACCTAATGGTTGAGAAGCATCTAAAGAAATGTTAAACATCCTTAGTCATCAGGGAAATGCAAATCAAAATAGTCTTGAAATTCTACCTCACACCAGTCAGAATGGCTAAGATCAAAAACTCAGGTGACAGCAGATTCTGGAAAGGATATGGAGAAAGACGAACACTCCTCCATTGCTCTTGGGATTGAAAGCTGGTAAAACCACTCTGGAAATCAGTTTGGTGATACATCAGAAACTGGACATATTATTACCGGAGGACCCAGCTATACCACTCCTGGGCATATACAGAGTAGATGCTCCAAAATGTAATAAGGAGACAAGCTCCACTATGATCATAGCAGCCTTATTCATAATAGCCAGAAGATACAAAGAACCCAGATGTCCCATAAAAGAGGAATGGATTCAGAAAATGTGGTACATTTATATAATGGATTACTACTCAGCTATTAAAAACAATGAATTCATGAGATTCTTAGGCAAGTAGATGGAACTAGTAAATATCATCCTGAGAGAGGTAACCCAATCACAAAATAATACACATGGTATATCCTCCCTGATAAATGAATATTAGCCCAGAGGTTTGGAATACCCAAAATATAATTCACAGATCATACGAAACTTAAGAAGGAAAATCAAAGTGTGGATAATTTGGTCCTACTTAGATAGGGTACAAAATACCCATGGGAGGAAATACAGAGACAAAGTGTGGAGAACAGACTGAAGGATAGACAATCCAGAAACTGCCCTGCTCCAGGATCCATCCCATAAATACCAAACCCAGACATCATTGTGGATGCCAACAAGTGCTTGCTGACAGGAACCTGATATAGCTGTTTCCAGAGTGTCCCTACGAATGCCTGACAAATACAGTTGGATACGCTCTCAGTCAACCATTGCACTGAGCACAGGGTCCCCAACAGAGGAGCTATAGAAAGGAACCAAGGAGCTGAAGCAGTTTATAATCCCATAAGAGGAACAACAATATGAACCAACCAGTATCCCCAAAGCTCCCAAGGACTCAACCACCAACCAAAGTATATACATGTATGGAACCATGGCTCTAGCCATATGGGTGAGCAGAGGATGGACTGTTTGAACATCAGTGAGAGGAGAGGCCCTTCATCCCATGAAAGCTCATTGCCCCAGGATAGAGGAATACCATGTCAGGGAAACAGGAGTGGGTGTGTTAATGAACAGGGAGAGGGGAGATGGAATAGGGAGTCTTCAGAGGGGAAATACAGAAAGGGGATAGCATTTGAAATGTAAATAAAGAAAATATCTAAAATAATAAAAAAAGAATAAAACCCAAAACACTGAAATGTTAGAAGGGGAACATAGGCAGTACCCTATGAGATATGAGTATTGGAAAAAACATTTTGAATATGATCCCATTTGCCTAGAAACTTAGGCCAACAATTGAAAAGTAGAATCTCACAAATTTAAAATGTTTCTGCAAAGCTGAGGAAACAATCAATACACTGAAGAAGCCCACAGAATAAGAGTGAATCTTTTATAGCTATATATATGACAGATGATTTTTACATCAGTTTTTCTCTTGGATTTGTTAATTTCTTAATGTTTTTTACAAAAGATTTAACATCCAGAATGTATAAAAACTAAAAAGACAGAAAATAAAAGAGAAAATAAATAAATAAATAAATAAATAAATAAATAAATAAATCAATCAATCAATCATATGGCCCATTTAAAAAAAAACAAGCTACATATTTAAAGAGGCAAAAATTTTTCATCTTCAGCAGTTAAGGAAATATTAATCAAAACAAAGAGAGTTTTATCTTACCCAAGTCTGAATTATTAGGATCAACAACATGGCCTACCGTAAATGCTGGAGAGCACATGGGAAAAGGAGAATCCCCATTCATTGAGAGTCAAAATCCAAATTGGTACATCCACTCTAGAAATCAGTGTACAGAACTCTCAAAGAGCTAATTTAAATTGGCCTTATGTCCCACCACATGGTATATGCCCCAATGATTTAACATTCTACCCCACAGATACCTGCTCATCTTTGTTCCCTGCTGTTTTATTCACAATAGGTTGAAAATGGAAACAACCGAAATGTCCTTCAGCTTATAAATGGATAATGAAAATGTGCATTGCCCTAGTGAAAACTTCTACTAATGGAGAATACAGAGGCTAACCTTGAGATTTTTGGCAACCAGAAAAGTGGTTTGCTGGGTTAAGATTGGTTGAGTTTTTGGTATACCAGGTGACAAGTAAATCTGTAAACAACCTATTTTGATGCTTGGTCAGAAACCTGATACTATAGTCTCATTGCTAATGCCAACTTTGACTCTAGTTATTGAAAAAGAAAAGGTATAGCTGGTATGGGTGAGAAGCCTTATCTTATTCTACAGACCATGCAAACAGAAATACAGACATTACACCATCAAATAAACCCTTCACCTAAAATCTATCCATGTTGCAAGATGTACTGCATCAGTGGAAGCTCATAACTTTTTCAAATGACCAGTCAATGACTGATTTAAGTTGATACACACTCTACAAGAAGGAGTTGATTGAACTGTCCCATGGCTTGTTCTCTGACCTCCACACAGAACAAATAAGTAAATGTAAAAACACATCCCACATCTCACCTCACTGAGTTGCCCGCGAATATCCTGGTTGCAAAGCAGTGATTTGGGGAAATTAGCCATCATAATTCCTTGCAGCATTGTCACTGAGCCATTGTTGCATCCTAGGTCGGTGATCCTTTCTCCCCCCACCCATACTTACCCCCACCGCCCCTTGGCCTGCAAGGTTCTGGATGGCTCAAACCTATAGATTTCCTCATCATGACAGACAGCAACCTGAGACTGAGTCTCCCCTTCTCCCTAGGTATAGAGGGTTCAGCCATGTATCCCCTGTGCAAGCTGCTGTGTTTACAAGACTGTCTGCTTTTCCAGTACTGCTACTGAAATAGATTTCCCATTGGTACTTCCTGTTGTTGTAGAGATTATTAGTATTTATTTTAATTTTGCTGTAAACTTGTTGCTGTGCTTGATTGCATTTTCCCCTCAGACACAACACTGATCTTTTGTGTTTTAACTTAACAGCCTGCACTAATGTGAACACCTCCCAACTGGGGGGCCAAGTCTGGAACCTCATAACCCTGAGCCATTAAATGTCACTTAAATGGAGGAGAAATAAAAAGGAGTTGATGACCAACCCTATTTCAATGGTCATAACATGGAGAATGAATATTCCCAAGAACTAGCAAATTCCAAATAGTACTTAATATTTGTTTTAAAATGCTAAGAAAGAGTACACCATAAGGTCCAGGATACTGATTCCCTCCAGAAGTTCTTTTACTCTTGAGAATAGTTTTAGCTATCCTGGGTTTTCTGTTATTCCAGATGAATTTTTAAATTGCTCTTTCTAACTCTATGAAGAATTGAGTTGGGATTTTGATGGGGATTGCATTGAATCTGTATATTACTTTTGGCAAGATGGTCTTTTTTACTATATTAATCCTGCCAATCCATGAGCATGGAAGATTTTTCCATCTTCTGAGGTCTTCTTCAATTTCTTTCTTCAGAGACTTGAAGTTCTTGTCATACAGATCTTTCACTTGTTTGGTTAGAGTCACACCAAGATACTTTATATGGTTTGTGGCTATCATGAAGGGGATCATTTCTCTTATTTCTTTCTCATCCTGCTTATCCTTTGAGTATAGGAAGGCTACTGATTTGCTGGAGTTGATTTTATATCCAGCCACTTTGCTGAAGTTGTTTATCAGCTGTAAGAGTTCTCTGGTGGAGTTCTTTGGGTCGCTTAAGTATACTATCATATTATCTGCAAATAGTGATAAATTGAGTTCTTCCTTTCCAATTTGTATCCCTTTGACCTCCTTTTGTTGTCTAATTGCTCAAGCTAGAACTTCAAGTACTATATTGAAAAGATATGGAGAAAGAGGGCAGCATTGTCTAGTCCCTGATTTTAGTGGGATTGTTTCAGTTTCTCTCCATTTAGATTGATGTTGGCTACCGGTTTGCTGTAAATTGCTTTTACTATGTTTAGATATGGGCCTCGAATTCCTGATCTTTCCAAGACCTTCAAGAACTTTAATATGAAAGGATGCTGAATTTTGTCAAATGCTTTTTCAGCATCTAATGAAATGATCATATGGTATTGGTACAGTGACAGGCATGTAGATAAATGGAACCATAATTGAAGACCCAGAAATGAATCCACACTCATATGGTCACTTGATCATTGACAAAGGAGTTAAAACCATACAGTGGAAAAAGATAGCCTTTTCAACACATGGTACTGGTTCAACTGGAGGTCAACATGCAGAAGAATGCAAATCGATCCATTCTTATCTCCTTGCACTAAGCTCAATTCCAAGTGGATCAAGAACCTCCACATAAAACCAGACACACTGAAACTACTAGAAAGGGAACTAGGGAAGAACCTTGAATAAATGGGCACAGGGGAAATTTTCCTGAACAGAACACCAATAGCTTATGCTCTAAGGTCAAGAATTGACAAATGTGACCTCATAAAATTACAAAGTTTCTGGAAGGCAAAGGACACTGTCAAAAGGACAAAGTAGCAGCCAACAAACTGGGAAATGATCTTTACCAACCTTACATCTGACAGAGGGCTAATATCCAATATATGCAAAGAACTCAAGAAGTTAGACCCCAGAGAGCCAAATAACCCTATTAAAAATGGGGTACAAAGCTAAACAAAGAGTTCTCACCTGAAGAAAATCTAATGGCTGAGAAGCACCTAAAGAAATGTTCAACATCCTTAGTCATTAGGGAAATGCAAATCAAAACAACCCTGAGATTCCACCTCACACCAGTCAGAATGGCTAAAATCAAAAACACAGGAAACAGCAGTTGTTGGTGAGGATGTGGAGAAAGAGGAATACTCCTCCAGTACTGGTGTGATTGCAAGCTGGTACAACCACTCTTGAAAGCATTCTGGCGGTTCCTCAGAAAACTGGGCATGACACTCCCGGAGGATCCAGCTATCCTACTCCTGGGCATATACCCAGAGGCTTCCCCTGCATGCAATAAGGACACATGCTCCACTATGTTCATAGCAGCCTTATTTATAATAGCCAGATGCTGGAAAGAACCCAGATGTCCCTCAACGGAGGAATGGATTCAGAAGATGTGGTATATTTACACAATGGATTACTACTCTGCAACTAAAAACAATGAATTCACGAAATTCTTAGGCAAATGGTCAGAACTGGAAAATATCATCCTTGGTGAGCTAACCCAATCACAAAAGAACTCACATAGTGTGCAGTCACTGATAAGGGGATATTAACCCAGAAACTCGGAATACCCAAGACACAATTCACATATCAACAAATTTCCAAGAAGATGGAGGTGAGACCCCTGATCCTGGAAAGACTGGATGTAGGGGAATACCAGGAAAGAGAAGCAAGAGGGGGTTGAATGGGGAACAGGGGGAGGGAAGTGGGCTTATGGAACTTTCAGGGAGGGAGGAAACGGGAATGGGGAAATTATTCAGAATCTAAATAAAAAAAATATAGAAAACAAAAAAAAATGCTAAGGAATGACTGATGCTCAGCCTTACTAGATGGTGGCAGACACTGAGCACAAGTCTGAAGTGTTTGAGATCACAGACTTCACCACAGCTTCGGAGCAGGAAAGGTTTATTTCAAAAGTTTAAGAAGTCTTGAATGACTGGAATCTCTTTTGACACACTCTGTGAAAACCACTGGACAAAGTCTCCCGTTTATCTCTCTGCCTGGAGTTGATCCTGTTCCACAGTGTTCCTTACCCAAATACTTCTGGGTAATAGCTGGTCTCCCAAGAGTGCTGACAAGCTTATGAGCACAGTTAAGACCACCACTTCTGCTCAGAAGGACCTGCCAGGAGACCTCAGATCCCAGGAACCGAGGAGCAGGCAGGGACAGAATCCCTTCTGTTTCTGTCCGGACCCAGAGTTGATCCTGTACACAGTGCTCCATACCCAAATACCTCCTCATGAGAGATGGTCTCCCAGGGATACAGACTTACATGTGAACAGAGGTAGGCCAAAACTTCTGCTCAATTCCTGGCCCAAAAGGGACCAGCCTGAGGAATCATGGCACAGGAACCAAAGAACAGTAGGGGATAGGATCCTTCTGGTTTCCTTCTGCACCACAGAGCTGACCCTGTGCAAAAGCGCTTCATACCCAAGTTCTTCCCCGAGAGAACTGGTCTCCCAGGAGTTCTGACACACAGGTTTGCAGCAGTGCCAAGTCACAGTAGAAGACAGCAAGACCAGCTAATACCAGACATAACCATATTGTGAGAGGCAAGGGCAAGAACATAAAAAACAGAAACCAAGGCTACTTGGCATCATCAGAACCCAGTTCTCCCACCACAGTGAACTCTGTATACCCCTGCACACCAGAAAAGCAAATCTCTGGTTTAAAATCACATCCGAGGATAATGAATGAGGATGGAAAAAAGGACATAAATAACTTCCTAAATGAAATATAGGAGAACATAGGTAAACAGCTTGAAACCCTTAAAAAAGAAACACAAAATTCCTTAAAGAATTGCAGGAAAACACAACCAAACAGAAATTGAACAAAACCATTCAGGATCTAAAAATGGAAATAGAAAAAATAATGAAATCACAAAGGGAGACAACCATGGAGATAGAAAACCTAGGAAGGAAATCAGGAGTTATAGATGTAAGCACCAACAACAGAACACAAAAGATGGAAGAGAGAATCTCAGGTGCAGAAGATACCATAGAAAACATTGACACAACAGTCAAAGAAAATGCAAAAAGCTCATAAACCAAAACATCCAGGAAATCCACGACACAATAAGAAGACTAAACCTAATGATAATAGGTATAGAAGAGTAGGAAGATTTCCAACTTAATGGACCAGTAAATATCTTCAACAAAACTCTACAAGAAAACTACCTTAACCTAAGGAAAGTAATGCCTATAATCATTCAAGACGCATACAGAACTCTGAAGAGATTAACCAGAAAAGAAATTCCTCCCATTACATAGTAGTCAAAACACCAAATGCACAAAACAAAGAAAGAATATTAAAATTAATAAGGGAAATAGGTCACATAACATAAAAATGCAGACCTCTCAGAATTGCAACAGACTTCCTACCAGAGACTACGGAAGTGAGAAGATACTGGGGAGATGTCACACAGTCCCTAAGAGAACACAAATGCTATCCCAGGCTTCTATACCCAGAAAAATTCTCAATTTCCATAGATGGAGAAACCAAGATATTCCATGACAAAACCAAATTACACAATATCTTTCCACAAATCCAGACCTAAGAGGATAATAAATGGAAAACACCAACACAGGGAGGGAAACTACACACTAGAATAACTAATAATAAATAATCTTCTTTCAACAAATCCAAAATGAGATAACCACACAAACATTAAAATAACATCAACAATGTCAGGAAGCAACAATTACTATTCCGTAATATCTCTTAACATCATTGAACTCAATTTTCCAATAAAAAGACTTAAGATAGCAGACTGGATAGGTAAAGAGGGCCCAAAATTTTGCTGTGTACAGGAAATACACCTCAGTGTCAAAGAAAGACACTACCTCAGAGTTAAGGGCTCAAAAACAATTTTCCAGGCAAATAATCCTAAGAAACAAGCTGAAGTAGCCATTCTAATATTGAATAAAAGCAATTTTCAACCAAAAGTTATCAAATAGGATAAGGAAGGACATGTCATACTCATCAAAGAAAAAATATACCAAGAATAATTCTCAATTCTGATCATCTATGCTCCAAATGCAAGGGCAACTACATTCATAAAAGTAACTACACTAAAGCTCAAAGCACACATTGCACCTCACACAATAATAGTGGGAGACTTCAACACCTCACTCTCTTCAATGGACAGAGTATGGAAATACAAACTAAATAGAGACATGTTGAAACTAGCAGAAGTTATGGACCAAAGAGTTTTCAGAGATACCTGTAGAACATTTCACCCTAAAACAATAGAGTATACATTCTTCTCAGCACCTCATGGTACCCTCTCCAAAATTGAACATATAATCAGTCACAAATCATGCCTTAACAGATACAAGAAAATGAAATAGTCCCATGCATTCTATCAGATCACTATGGACTAAGGCAGGTCTTCAATAGCAGCAAAAAGAAGCATGAGTAGGTCTGTGCCAGTTTCTGTGTAAATGTAGTATGACTGTTAGCTTGAGTTTCTGTGGGACTCCTAAGAGTGGGAACAGGTATATCTCTGACTGTTGGCAGGCCCTTGAAACTCATTTCCCCCGATTGAGTTGCCTAGTCCATCCTTCATATGATTCCTCTTGGCTTGTCTTATTGTATCTTCTTTTGTCCTGTTTGACTACCTTCTTTTGGAGGCATAAACTTTTCTGGACATAAAATATAGGGAGAGTGGTTCTTGGAGAGAGGGATGTGGGATGCAGCCAAGAAGAGTAGAAGGATTAGAAACATGCCTGTATGCCCTGTATGAGAAAAAAACTCTATTTATAATAGAAAAGAAAAACATATAGGAGTAAGGAAAATTTACTAAAATTTATTTTAGTGTCCTGTATTCAATGAATCCAAAAGTCAATAAATTGAGTCATTTAATTGATTTCAATATACGTGCTTCAATAGAATTAGAATTAATAAAGTTTTATTAATTTATTTTATATATTATTCAAATTGAGTGGTTTCATATTTTACTGTAGTGTTAGGTTTGTATCATGAAATTTGGTTAAGCTTTTAGTATAATCTTTGAAATATTTGTTTCATCTTCATAATCCTCATTATGCAAACCATATGCAACCATTTATATACTGGCCTGGTTCTTCAACTTTCAATTATTTGCTAGGCTATTTCTAAGCCCTGTCACAGCAATTAATTATATTCTTCATCTTGTTAAATCACTACTACTTTGAAAATTTATTTTCAAAGCTTTTATTAACCACAATGTATATACCAGTACCTATTTAATTATGATATCTCTCTACATACTATATATGAATATTAGAATAAAAGCTGTTATTCAAAATTCCATTTGTTGCTCTCCAAACTCATCTGTGAACCAGATGGCAAATAAAAACGCAAATTTTTAATTATGCTATTGATATACCAAAGAAAATTTTAAAAAAATGCTTCTAAAACATGATATTATATCAAGTAATATCTAGTAGTTGTCATAAAACTCAGTGGATTTTGAAAAACAAAAATGCATAGCATCTATGTCTTTAATAAATTTGGATTATAAAATTACAAAACTTCATTAGTCTTTAATACTCTGAAGAAATATTATTTTCATTAGTTCTAGAATTATGAGTCAAAAAGATAGTCCAATAGAGAGTGTTACTATTTCAAATCTCAGTGTTACTGATGTTATAGGGGTTTTATGGGCTTTTTTTTTTTTTTTTTTACTTTTATTTACCATTCCCTTTCCACTAAGGACTTTTCAGAACTATGTGCATCTAGGAGATATAAATAATTTCATTACTTTGAGAAAATAAACGCTTACCTGTCACGTTGGAAATTTTGTTTTCAGGGCAGGGGTAACAAACAAAACAGCAGACAGCACTTCCTTCCTTAAATTATTTTCTAAGTTCTGGTCTGCAAGGCATACTACATATGGAGGGTAGCATCTAAAGAAAATGAGATATATTACAGAAGTAAAGAGTTTGACATATCTGGTAAAAGCTGCATTGATTCAAAAAAGAAAGCCATTGAAAGACCTTTTATACACATGCATCATATTCTAAAGCAAAATTATATTGTTTTGTTTTTTATAGATAAAACTTTTAAGAACATATGCTTATTTTTACATTGTAAAACATTTAAGAGAGTATAAGAGAAAGAGAAATGGATAGAGACAGAGAGAGAGAGAGAGAGAGAGAGAGAGAGAGAGAGAGAGAGAGAGAGAGAGAGAGAGAGAGAGAATCAAGGATGGTGGAATTCAATAAACAAGGAAATGTTAAAATTTTTATTCTATGACAAAACAATAATAGACATGATTATAGGAAATTTTGCATCATGTAAAGCAATACAAATTAAAATTAAATTACTTCCATGATAACTATAGCCCACTTGATCATTTCATCAGACATAAAGAGTTGCGGTCCATGTGGAAAGTGACCAGAAAAACTTCCTATTTTCATTTTAAGTTCATATTGTTTTAGAATATCAATGATATATGAAATGTCATATTCTGTATCCAGTTTTCTATCTTGGTTCATGTTTAGCAGGTCTCCAACAGTGTTTACAAATTGTATGTTCTTTAGAAAAGAGAACACCTTTGTAAAAGAAACAATCACCCTCTTTGTTTCCTAGAATATTTTCTGTGTCTTTTATTCTCCAAAAACAACTGGGGTCATTCAAATGGCACAAAAGAAAGGAAAGCTTCAGAACCAGAAAGACAACAATCAAAGAGAACATCTTTGCCATGTCATCAGTATAGATAGGTGCCTGAGCAAAATGGAGCATGAAGTGTCAGGCGGGCAGAATCTCACATATCAAATTTTCATGAACACATCCAGTTGTCAATTTTAATTACTGTACTAATTGTTAAAGAAAACATGTACCTCTCACAGCATTTACTTTTCAATTCGCTGTCTGCCTCTGGAGAATTCTGAAGCACCTTCTGGCCTGGGGCCCTGAACAAAAGAATATAACTTCTTCTGAGTACCTCGTACTCTCTTCTTGAAAACTGGAAATATAAACGATCACAAAACAAGCCTCAACCTATACAAGAAAATTGATGTAATCCCATGTATCTTATCAGATCATTGCAGACTAAGGCTAGAAACTGAGGAGATTAAAAAATCATCTGATCATACTACAAAAGCTTATACTCAACAAAAGTAGAAAATCTAAATTAAATAGATGATTTTCTAGACACATGCCACATACCAGTGTTAAGCCAAGAGCAGATAAACCATATAAACAGGCTAATATTCCCTAAAGAAAAAGAAGTCATTGAAAATTTTCCAACTAAAAAAAGCCAGGACCAGATGACTTTAGTGCAGAATTCTATTAGAACTTCAAAAAGGAGCTAATACCAACAATACTCAAATTATTCTATAAAAGAGAAGCAGAATGAACACTGCCTAATTCATTCTATGAAGCAACAATAACTCTGATACCTATTCTACATAAAGACCCAACAAGGAAAGAGGACTTCAGACTAATTTCACTTATGAATATTTATTAAAAATTAATATAATTCTAGCAAACCAAATCCAAGAACACGTCAAAACCATCATTCACCATGATCAAATAGATTTTGTACTGGGTATGCAAGGTGTGTTCAACAAATAAAAATCCATTGATGTAATCCCCATATAAACAAACAAACAAAAAATCACCTGATCATTTCAAATTCTGAAAAAGCAATTGTAAATTAACCTTCAGTAAAAGACAGGGTATCAAGAGGAGTGATGGGTTTGCCATCCCATAGTCAAAAATTCTGACCCAGAATTTTTCCAATCCAAAAGAACTTCAGGGAATGAAATGGAGAAGTGACTGAGGGAAAGAGTGTCCAGTGACCTACCCAACATGGGATCCACCACAAGGGGAGCCTCCAAGGTCTGACACTATTGCAAAGCTTCTGTAAGGCAAAGGACACCATGGACAATACACCAATAGGACAAAATGGCAATGTAAAGATTGGAATAAGATATTTACCAATCATACATCCCATAGACAGCTAATATCCAATGTATAAAAAGAACTCAAGGAGTTAGTTTCTAGAAAGTGAAATAACCCTATTAAAAATGGGGTATGGAGCTAAACCAAGAATTCTTAACTGAAGAAATTTGAATGGTTGTGAAGCACTTAAGGAAATGTTAGGAAAATGCAAATCAAAACAACTCTGAGATTCCACCTCACACCAGTCAGAACAGCTAAGATGAAAATCTCAGGGGACAGCAGATACTGGTGAGAATGTAGAGAAAGGGGAATATTCCTCTATTGTTGGTGGGATTGCAAGCTGGTACAACCACTCTGGAAATCAGATTTTTTGTTCCTCAAAAAATTAGACATAGTACTACCTGAGAACCTAGCTATACCACTCCTGGGCATATACCCAGAAGATGCTCCAACATGTAATAAAGACACAAGTTCCACTATGTTTATAGCAGCCTTATTTATAATAGCCAGAAGCTAGGAAGAACCCAGATGTCCTTCAACAGAGGTATGAAAACAGAAAATGTTGTATATTTACATAATTGAGTACTACACAGCTATTGAAAACAATGAATTCATGAAATTCTTAGGCCAATGGATGGAACTAGAAAGTGTCATCCTGAGTGAGGTAACCCAAATACAAGGGAATACCCATGATGTATACTCACTGATAAGTGGATATTAGCCCAAAAGCTCCAAATAACCAAGATGCATTTCACAGACCACATGAAGTTCAAGAAGAAGGAAGTCCAAAGAGTGGGTGCTTTGTTTTTTCTGAGGAAGGGTACAAAATACTCACAGGAGCAATTATGGAGACAAAGTGTGGGGCAGGTACTGAAGAAAAGGGCATGCAGAGATTGTCATACCTGGGGATTCATCCTATAAGCAATTGCCAAACCCCAATACTATCGTGGATGCTCAGAAGTGCTGTCCTGAAGGAGCCTGATATGGCTGTCTCCTGAGGAGCCCTGCCAGAGCCTTACAGATACAGAAGCAGATGCTAGCACCCAACCATTGCACTGAGTGTAGAGTCCCCAATGGAGGAGTTGGAGGGAGGACTGGAGGAGCTGAAGGGGTTTCATAGGAAGAAGATGATGTCAGTCAAGTAGACCTCCCCCCACCATGGCTCCAAGGGACTAGACTAAGTCATCAACAAAGGAGTACACATGGTTCCAGCTGCAATAGTGGTGGAGGAATGCCTTGTTATGAATTGGTGGGAGGACAGATCCCTGGTCCAATGAAGTATAGATAAAGGCCCCAGAGTGGGGAAATGGGTGGGGGGTAGGTGGGAGTAGGTTGGGTGAAGAGGTATTCTCATGGAGTCAGGAGGAGGGAGGATGAGTTGGGGGTTTTCTGGGAGGGTGGAAAAAGAGAAAAGGAATTACTTTTGAAATATATATGAAGAATATATTCAATTAAAAAGGAAAAAATATATTAATAAATAAATAGACTTGAATAATATAAAATATCGGGGTAACTCTAAAAATGGAAGTGAAAGACTTGTATGATAGAACTGCAAGGCTTTTAAGAGACAAATTCAAGAAGATAGAAAAATAAAAAAAAAAATTAAAATCTCCTATAGTCATGGATCAGTAGGATTGACATAGATAATATGGCCATACTATCAAAATCTACTTACAAATTTAATTTAATCCCCATTAATATTACAACACAGTTTTTATTTACCAACCTTGAAAGGACAATTCTCAACTTCTTATAGAAAAATATCAGAAATAAAAATCTCAGAGTAGGCCAAAGTCCCAGGATCTGATCCTGTGCCATACCTCTCCATAGCCAAATACCACTGGGAGAGAGCTGGTCTCTCAGGGGTGCAGACAAGCCTGTGAGCACAGGAAAGACCAGAAATTCTGCTCTGAGGGACCCACCAGTAGTCCTCAGGACACAGGATCCAAGGAACAGCTGGAGACAAGACTTTGTCAGTTTCTGTCTGCACCTAGGAGCTGACACTGTGCCACAGCTCTCTATACTGAAATTTCTTTGAGAGAAGTGATCTCCCAGGAATACTGACACACAGGCTTATAGGAGGGACAAAGCACAGTGAGATAGAGCCAAAAAAACACCTAACACAAGAGATAACTAGAAGGCAAAAGGCAAGCACAAAAACATAAGTATCAGAAACCAGGGTTTCTTGGTATTATCAGAACCCAGTTCTTCTACCACAGTAAGCCCTGGATACCTCAACACACCAGAAATGCAAGACTCTGATGTAAAATCATATCTCATGATGGTGATAGAGGACTTTAAGAAGGACATAAATAACTCCCTTAAAGAAAATACAGGAGAACACAGGTAAACAGGTAGAAGCCCTTAAAGAGGAAACACAAAAATCCCTTAAAGAATTACAGGAAAATACAACCAAACAGATGAGGAATTGAACAAAATCATCCAGAAACTAAAAATGGAAATAGAAATAATAAAGAATTCACAAAGGGAGTCAACCCTAAAAATAGAAAGCTTAGGATAAAGATCAGGAGTCATGGATGCAAGCATCACCAACAGAAAACAAGAGAGAGAAGAGAGAATGTCAGGGAGAAAAGATACCATAGAAAACATAGACACAACAGTGAAAGAAAATGCAAAAGGCACAAAGCACCTAACCCAAAACATCCAGGAAATACAGGACAGAATGAGAAAACCAAACTTATGGTTGACAGGTATAAAAGAGGCTCTGCTAGTGCATGACAGATACAGAGGGGGGACACTTTCAGCCAGCCATTGATCTGAGCACAGGGTCCCTGTAGAGAGTCATTGAAGTACCATATAGCCTTAGCCATAATTCAGCTGCCTGCATTCTTCACCTACTCTGGGGTGAGAAATTCCAGCCACACCTTCCCCCACCTGGCAGAGCTGGCAGAGTTCTGGGAACAAGCCTTTTGTCACACCTCAGCCTCCAGCAAAGCAACAGACCCTATGGGGTCGATTTCCTCGAGGAACCGTGGCACCAAAGGCCTGCTGAGAAGCACTGAAAAGACTCTTCGACCCTGGGAGGGAGGGTCACTCCCACAGCGCATATATTGTTGCTCTTATCCCCAGGGTAAAAAAGAAAGATTTTGGACAGCCATGCACTAATGTCTCTGTGTGTTCTTTTTTTCTGGACCGTCTTTCATTCTTCAGCTCTTCGTCCACGTAGAACCCGCTCGTGTGCAATTCCTGGGAAGCTTCAGGTCCCCAGTGGAGGAGCTGGATAAACGACCCAAGGAGATGAAGAGGTTTGCAGCACCATGTGAAGAACATCAATATGAACCACCCAGTACTCCCAGAGCTCCCAGGGACAAAACCATCAAAGAAAGAGTACACATGGCACCAGAGGCATAGGCAGCAGAGGATTGCCTTGTTGGACATCAAAGGAAGGAGAGGTCCTTGGTCCTGGAAAGGCTCAATGCCACAGTGTAAGGGAATACCTGGACAGGGAAGTGGGTTGATTGGGGAACAGCGGGAGGAGAGATGCCTTATGGGATTTTCGGGGGAGGGGGAAACCAGGAAAGGGGACAACATTTGAAATGTAAATAAAGAATATATCTAAAAAAAAAAAAAAAAAAAGAAATGAATGTCCCTACTACTGTATATATTTAGAAACATTTGCTTCATGGGATTATCAATAAGATTAAAGAAGATAATACTTGTTAAATCATTATGCATACTGCTTACTTAACCTACAGAGAGTAATCACTAAAAACCTATTTGCTTAAATATTCTCCAAGCTTAATACAAATGACCACATAAATATCATTTTCTTCTTAGCTCATAATCTTAAGACAATTAGTAGGGAACAAATGATAAAAATGGTAGAATCAAGAGTACAGGAACCTGGTAAGAGAATATGGACTTTCCATGTAGCCCCGTTTTCCTGTGACCAGGCTGAACTAGCCCTAACTGAATGGGGACCTTCCTCAGTTCCTGCTCTTCTATGACTTCTATCAGCTTCCACTGGACCAGGATGAATAGAATTTTAGTTGAAAGGGAATAAATGGGCTTCTGTTTCTACCTTCTATTCCCTGTGCTCTAAGCAGCCTAATTTGTATTTTTGTTTGTTTTCATTATCAAAGTCAATGTAGGGGTTGGTTCTATGGTAAAGGAACTGCTTAGCATGACTGAGTTCTAGAGTTCAATCTCTAGCTCTAGGCAGAAAAAAAAAAAAAAACATCAGATTTAATGCTGGTTCCCACAACTTCATCCTGTCCTATTATTATTATTCTCCATAGTGAGAAGTAATAGCTGTGGCTACAGCGACCTCCCCCCTTCTTTGTTCCAAGAACATGGGAAAGAATTCAGTCTTCATTACTGCATTAGTTAAGATACCCTAAGAGCCTTTTTAGCCCTAGACCCTATTTACAGCTTTCCACTCCTGCCTAGAGTCAAAAATAAGCCAAATTCCTTTCTCCACCCACAAGGCATTCCTGAATAAGAATCCTCACAGAATGTATTAACTGATAATGACCCTCATGAAATATATGAACTGATAGCTACCTGACCTGTGTAAAATCCCAGGCAGATCTAAAGATCAATAGTCAATAGATGTTAGCTAATGGGTTTAAACTGTAACTTGAATGATGTAACCGGTGCCTCTAAAATGTATAAAAACTGCCTGTAATGTCCCTTTGTGGTCGCCTCTCCTTTGTGAGTAGGACAACCCATACTAGTCAGTCATTAAGTCTTTTGCTTTTTGCATCAGAGAGAGAGAAAGAGAGAGAGAGAGAGAGACAGAGACAGAGACAGAGACAGAGACAGAGAATGTCAGGGGAAGAAGATACCATAGAAAACATTGATATAACAGTCAAAGAAATTGCAAAAGGTGAAAAGCTCCTAACCCAAAACATTCAGGAAATATAGTACAGAATTAGAAGACCAAACCTAAGGATAATAGGTATAGAAGAGAGTGAAGATTCCCAACTTAAAGGACCAGTAATTATCTTCAACAAAATTATAGAAGAAAACTTCCCTAACCTAAAGAAAGAGATGCACATAAATATACAAAAAGACTACAGAACTCCAAATAGACTAGACAAGAAAAGAAATTCCTCCTGTCACATAATAGTGAAAACACCAAATGCAGAAAACAAACAAACAAAAAGAGTATTAAAAGCACTAAGAGAAAAATGTCAAGTAACATATAAAGGCAGACTATCAGAATTATACAAGCCTTTCCACCAGAGACTATGAAAACTAGAAGATTTTAGACAGATGTCATACAGACATTAAGAGAACACAAATGCCAGTCCAGGCTACTCTTTACCCAGCAAAACACTCAATTATCATAAACAAAGAAGTCAAGATATATCATGACAAAATTAAATATAGAAAATATCTTTCCACAAATCCTGCCCTGCTAAGGATAATAGATGGAAAATGCCAACATGAGGAAAACTACACCCTAGAAAAAGCAAGAAAGTAATCTTTCAACAAAGACAAAAGAAGATAGCCATAGAAACAAAATTAACATAAAAAATAACAGGACCAAAAATCACTATTCCTTAATATCTCTTAACATCAATGGACTCAATTCCCCAATAAGAAGACATAGACTAATAGATTGAATATGTAAACAGATCCCAGCATTTTGCTGCATACAGGAAACACACATCAGTGTTAAAGACAGGCACTAAAACATAGTAAAGGACTGGAAAAATTTTTCCAAGCAAATGGTCTGAAAAAAAAAAAGGCTCGAGTAGCCATTCTAATATTGAATAAAATGAACTTTCAACCAAAAGTTATCAAAAAGGATAAGAAAGGACATTTAATACTCATCAAAGGAAAAATCTATGAAGAACTCTCAATTCTAAACATCTATGCTCCAAATGAAAGAGAACCTACATTCATAAATGAAACTTTACTAAAGTTCAAAGCACACATTGTACCTAACAAAATAAAAGTGGGAGACCCCTATTCAACACGCCACTCTCGTCAATGGAAACACAAACTGAACACAAACCCAGTGAAACTAACAGAAGTTATGGACCAAATGTTTTTTACAGGTATCTATAGAACATTTCATCCTAAAGAAACCTGATGATATCCTCTCAAAAACTGACCATATAATCAGTCACAAAACAGACCTCAACAGATATAAAAAGATTGAAATAATCCCCTGCATCCTATCAGATCACGATGGAATAAGACTGGCCTTCTATAGCAAAAACAACAACAACAGCCCCCCCCCCCAAATAAAAAGAAAGAAAGAAAGAAAGAAAGACAAAGCAATAAACCAAACCAGAAAGCCCACGTACAAATACAAGGTGAACAATACCCTACTCAAGGATAACTTAGTCAAAAAAATTAAGAAAGAAAGAAAGAAATTAAAGACTTTAGAATATACTGAAAATGAAGGCATAACACAACCCACCCAAACTTATGGGACACAAAGAAAGCAGTGGTAAGAGGAAATCTTATAACTCTGAGTGCCTCCAAAAAGAGAGCATACACTAGCAGCTTAATAACATACCTAGAAGCTCTAGAACAAAAAAAAGCAAATACACTCAAGAGGAGTAAACAGCAGGAAATAATCAAACTCAGGACTAAAGTCAATCGAGTAGAAACAAAAAGAACTATACAAAGAATTACCAAAACCAGGATCTGGTTCTTTGAGAAAATCAACAAGATAGATAAAGCTTTAACCAGTCTAACTAGAGGGCACAGAGACTGCTGGGAGCCAGCCCCAGCAGAGATGTTCTTTTTTCTTGCTTCTTCTTGAAGCAGCAGAGTGAGGAAGAGCATAGCCCGGGGTAAGACTCTGTCTTAAGAAATTCTGGGGGTAAGACTTTGTCTTATGGAAAATTTAGGGTTGCTGTATAATAAAAAGTTTACTTAAGTCTAAGTTACTATGGTATAGCTGACCTGTCTTTTATAATCCTCTGAGGCCAGAAACTGCAGTTTCTGGCATTTAGCACCTCTTCCTCAAACTGCTAAAGATTAGGTAAATTGCCTTTGTACTGTCTCCTCAGGAACTGCTGGGCTCTAACTTTCAGCCTGCTAGTGAGAAGTAGCAGGGAGAAAAATGGGACACTTAAGAGAAGTGGTTAATGAGTTTATTACTAAGTTGTAAAATGTTTGCTATGAAAGCTATCTAAGAGGGAAAAGCAGAAAGAGCCTAAATGGAGAAAGGGAAAAATTCTTCTATGTGGGGAAATGTAACAAGTAAGTGAGAAGAGAGAGAGAGAGAGAGAGAGAGAGAGAGAGAGAGAGAGAGGAGGAGAGGAGAGGAGAGGAGAGGAGAGGAGAGGAGAGGAGAGGAGAGGAGAGGAGAGGAGAGGAGAGGAGAGGAGAGGAGAGGAGAGGAGAGGAGAGGAGAGGAGAGGAGAGGAGAGGAGGAGAGATTGAGAATGAGAATGAGAATAAGAATGAGATGAGATGAGATGATTCTCTCTTTTGTCTTCAGTACTTATACATCTTTCAGACTACATGATCACATGTTACCGAGTTCATCACAAGTTCACACAAAATCAAACCATAAATTGAAATAGAAATTTACAACAGATAATGTTTACATGTATATCCACTAGGTGTAATTATGTAGCTAAACATCTATCATTTGTCTTCTCTACAGGTTCACAGAAAGTTTAACACCATAAGTTATAAGTGAAGTTTTGTATAGATAAACCCAGTCAGTATTTTATCTTCTGTCCTAGCACCTATACTAAATCTTTAGTTCCATTTTTATGACCTATGGTTAACTGTTTTACAACCTCTTGGAATATGCTCTGAATAGGAGAAAGTCTGGTTGCCATCTAAGAGCAATTAACTGGTGACACTTGGGAGACTGGCAGACTTCTCAATGCAGTTTTGACTATCAGAAAAGGATCTAATAGAAATTCCACTATAAAAGAGTTTAACAATCACAGATATAATTTTAGGAATTCTTATAGGATCACCATTAAAATTTAAGTCATCTATTTGTCTATATAGCATCACTATAAGACAGTATATCTTTGTGGATCTGCAGAGATCTGCACCAAAGAGGTGTGCTATTACTTATAGATTATTATATATATATATAATAATAACAACAGGAAAAGCATATTAATAGCAGTAAACTTTCCTAAAATCAGTCCCCCATAGCCTTACTAATTAAGGGCTCACCTGTGGAATATTATATAGTAATCTGAAGCAGGCCATTTCAGGATGATCACCTGCTAGTATATTAGCTTGTCCTATTATGACTCCCAACATGGAGACAGTATCTAAATTAGCAAAGTCAGAAATAAAAAGGAAGATATTACAACAGAAACTGCAGAAATTTAAAAAAAAAAATCACCAAATCCTACTACAAGAGCCTATATTAAACACAACTGAAAAATCTGGATGAAATGGACAATTTTCTAGACAGATAACAAACATTAATGTTAAATCAGGATCAGGTAAACCATCTAAATATTCTCATAACCCCTAAAGAAATAGAAGCAGTCATTAAAGTTCTCCAAACCCCCCCCCAAAAAAAAAGAAAGAAAAAAAAAGCCCTGGACCAAATGGTTTTAGTGCAGAATACTATCAGACCTTCAAAGAAGATCTAATATCAATAGTCTTCCTATGATTGCACAAAATAGAAACAGATGGAACACTATCCAATTTATTCTATGAAGCCAAAATTATGCTGATACCAAAACCACAAAAACACCCAACAAAGAGAACTTCAGATCAGAATATCAATGCAAAATATACAATAAAATTCTCACAACCCAAATCCAAGAACACATCAAAATGATCATTCATCACAATCAAGTAGGCTTCCTCCCAGAGATGCAGGATGGTTTAATATATGAAAATTCATCAACGATATCCACTAACCCACAATTGTTCCTGTCTAAAGGAAATGCAGGGAGAAAAATGGAGAATAGACTGAAGGAAAGGCCATTTAGAGATATCCCCAATTTTGGATACATTCCATGTGCAGTCACCAAACCTTGACACTATTGCTGATGCCATGGTGTACTTGCAGACAGGAGCCAATGATGACTGACTTCTGAGAGGCTCTGTGAACAACTGACTAAGACAGATGCAGATACTTACAACCACCCATTGGTTTGACAATGGGAACCTATACGGAAGAGTTAGGGAAAGGACTGAAGGAGTGGAAGGGGATCGCAACCCCAGAAGAAACACAGTATTAACTAACCAGACCCCTCAGAGCTCCCAGGGACTAAACCATCAGTCAAAAAGTACACACGAACTGTTCCGTGGCCTCTGCTACATATGTAGCAGATGACTGCCTTGTTTGGCATCAGTGGGAGGGGAGTCATTTTGTCCTTTGGAGGCTTGATTTCCCAAGAGAAGGGGAATGCTATAGGAGTGAGTTGGGAGTGGGTGGGTTGGTGGGGGAGCATACTCTTAAAGTTTAAGTAGCGAGTAGATGTGAAGGGGGGCTCATGGAGTAGTGCCAGGAAGGGGGATAACATTGGAAATGTAAATAAATAAATAAAATAATTAATTAAAAAATATTTTACTCAAACAGAAAAGAATATAACTTTTCAACACTTCCTCTTTCCTTTTCTAAAAGTGAGCATATAGTCAGTCTCAAAGATGCCTCAAATGATAATATAATGCTTTGTATCTTAACAGATTATCATGGATTGAAGCTGAACTTCAACAAAAACAGAAATACAGGATTTTCAGCCCCATGGGGGGAGCAACAGTGTCAATTAGCCAGACTCTCTGGAGCTACCATGGACTGGGCCACTAACCAAAGAGTACATGTGGAGTTACCTATGGCTCCAGCAGCATATGTGGCAGAAGATGGCCTTGTTGGACATCAGTGTGAGGAGTGGCTCTCAGTCCTGTGAGAATTCCATACCCCAGTGTAGGGGAATGCCAGGGCAAAAAGGCAGGAATGGGTGGGTGGGGGAGCAACTGGATGTCTGCATGTAGAAGAATGAAAGTAAATCAATACTTATCTTATTGCATAATACAAATCCAAGTGGATCAAAGACCTCAACATAAAACTGGATACACTGAATCTCATAGAAAAGGAATTGGGAAATAATCTGGAATGTATTGGAACAGGAGACATTCCCTGAATATAACACCAAAGGCTCAGGCTCCAAAATCAACAATTGATCAATGGAACTTCGTGAAACTCAAAAGTTTCTGTAAGGCAATTGGCATTTCCTATTGGATAAAATTGCAAGTGACAGATTGGAAAGGATCTTAAAAAACTTTATATCTGACAGGGTCTTCTATCCAAAATTTATGAAGGAATCAAGAAGTCAAACACTTAAAAAAATGAAACAAAAACAAAAAAAAAAAACAAAAAAAAATCTTAATTTTTAAAAAAAAAAAATGAGGTTCAGAGCTAAGCAGTGAATTAAAAACAGAGGAGTCTCCAATAGCCAAGAAGCACTTAAAGAAATATTGAAAGTCCTGACACAATAGGGAATTGGGAATCAAAACAAATTAGAGGCTCTATTTAACACCAGTCAGTATGACTAAGATCAAAACCTCAATAGCTAGCAAACACTAGTAAGAATGTACAACAAGGAAACTACTCCTCAATTAATCGTGGGAGTGCAAATGTGTACAACCACTTGGAAAATCAGTTTGGTGGGAAATCAATTTCATGGATTCTCAGAAAACTGGGAAAAGCTCTACCTCAAGACCCAGTTATACCACTGCTGGGCATGTAACAAAAAGATGTTCCACTATCTCACAAATGCAGTTGCTCAACTATGTTCATAGCAGCTTTATTCATAACAGCAAAAATCAGGAAACAATATAGATGGTCCTCAACTGAAGAATGTGTAAAGAAATGTGGTACATCTACACACTGAAATACCATACAGCTATTAAAATAAAGACATCGTGAATTTTGCTGTCAAATGAATGGGAATTGAGACTATAATCATGAGTGAGCTAATCTAGTCCCAAAAGGACATGCATGGTATGTACTCAAAGGTGAACTCAGAAGTAAAGATATAGAATTGGGAAAAAAGATATTGGGAGTAAGAGCATCATTGTGACATCAGAGCAGATGAAGAAAGTAGGATTGAAAGGAGAATGCAGAGTATAATAACTTAGAAACTATTAGGTAGCATAAAAAAAATTAAGAGAGCAATATGCTGAATTTAGAGGGAAAATTAAAAAAAAAAAAAAAAGAAGCTGCAGAGAGAGTAGAAAGAGCAGGCAGGATTCTCCTTCCATTTGACAGAACATGTCCTTTCTTTCTTTTTATCACTGAAATCCAAGAGTTTATTTTATTTTTTATAAAAAGTGTATCTGACAAAAATTGTAGCTTTTGTAATATTAAAAATTTTAACTTTTCATTTATCCAATCACAAGATTGGCAAGCACTAAACATGTGTGTATATACATAAATGCATACACACACACACATATGTGGTTGAGAGTAAATAGCAGGGACTTTTGGTAAATCACAGCTCAACTGGTATAGAGACTCTCTACAGTCTTTAAGCATGCATGTGTGATTTTTATCCCTCAGCAGGTGCTGCTGAAGGCATGAGTACCACTGAGGAGCTGGTTTTAGCATCTCCTCCTCACATGGGCATACCTCTCTCAACCATCAGCATCCCCCTACAGTGAAGAAAGTCATTTTCATTTGTTTTACAAAACAATGTTATGGTTTTAAACATTATCAGCATTCCATTTATTCATTGTCCTATGATAATCCATTTCATAGTAGTGATAGTAGAATTTTGTGAAATTTTTCTTTTTTTAATTTTTTTATTGAATATATTCTCCATTTACATTTCAAATGTTATACCCTTTCCAGGTTTCCCCCCTCCCAGAAAACCCCCAACCCAACCTCCTACCTCCTGCCTCCAAGAAGATGCCCCTTCATCCATTCCACTCCAACCTACCCCCTCTCGATTTCCCCATGCGGAGCATCTAGCGAGCCTTCATAAGACCCAGGACCTCTCTTCCCACTGATGCCCGACAAGGCATTCCTCCACCACACTTGTAGCTGGAACCCTTTGTACCCCTTGGTTGATTGCTTAGTCTCTGGGAGTGTTGGGAGGTCTGGTTGGTCAACATCTTCATTCTTCCCATTGACTGCAAGCCCCTTCAGCTCCTCCAATCCTCCCTCCAACTCTTCCATTGGAGACTCTATAATCAGTCCAATGGTTAGGCTCTTTTTTAATAACAATGCAGGCTTAGTCTTCCTAAACCTTGATTGTGAGGGGATTTCCTTAACTATTATACTTAATTTGGATCACCTACTCTGTTACTCTCAGTAAAATAAACCATTTTGCATTTCTCAATTGACTGCAGTGTATATCATATAAATAAGTTTTTATAACTAAGTTTAATAGAAACATATGTATTAAGTATAAACACAATTACTTAGAAAGGCATATGATATTATGACCTCTTTGCAAAATAACAACATACTGCTATGTTATAGCCCCAATTACATATTCAGCTATGATGTTTTCAATAGCATTACAATATAATAAAGTATCTTCAAGTTAGGAAGTTTTCATATTAATATAGGAAACAATAATATCACAATATCATTGTTTTTTTTTCAATAATTTTCAAGTAAGTGATTTATTAGATTATTATTATATAAGGAGTTTTTAAAGAAGATAAGTACATAATGTTATGATATCTGATTTTAGGTATAGGAATGTTCTTTATTGGGTTTTGCTTCTTTGCTGAATTTTAATTTTTATAATATTTTCTTCATGGAAATAAAAGTTCAGGTGAATCATTAATTTTTTCCATTTACATTCTGCTCCCCTCCCCTGTGATTATATACCTCACATGGCTCCTCCCCATTTTTTTCCCTTCCTCTTCCTTTCTGAGAAGGAGAGACAGACCCCCTGGTAACAACCCACACTGAGATGTCATATCACTACAGAACTCGGAACATGTTCTGCCACTCAGGCCAGACAAGGCACTCAGTCATTGAAACAGGTTGCACAGGAAAGTAATAGAGTCAGAGAGGGCCCCCTGCTCCAGGTGTTTGCAGACCTATATGAAATCCAGGCTGCATTTCTGCCACACTCCATCAAGCAGCTTAGGTCCACACCATGTATCGTCATTGGATGGAAGTTCATCTCTGGGAACCCCCAAGGGTCCATATTAGTTTTCCCCTTTTGACTTCTTCTGGAGTACATGACATATTTGGGTTTCTTATACAATTCTTTCAAAGGACTCCATAACTGTGTCCAATGTTTAGTTATGGTTATTTGCATCTGTTTCTGTCAGTTACTAAGTTGAATATTTCAGGGGATAATTATACTAGGCTCCTGACTGCAAGCATAATAGCTTAAGTAGTTTCAGGGATTGGTTCTTGCATAGGGGATGAGTCTTAATGGGGCCCAGCCATTGGTTAGTTATTTCCTCAATCTCTGCTCCATCATTGTCCCTGCATTTCAATGTGGTCTGTAGGAAAAATTGTGGTTTGAAGGATTTGAAGTTGGGTTGGTGGCCTTATCACTCCACTGGGAGTCCTGGTTGTCTACAGGAGGTGGCCATTTCAGGCTCCAAATCCCACACTGCCTGAAGTCTCATCTAGAATCATCCTTATAGACTCCTTGGAGCACCCCAACCCCATCACATATCTCTGACACATCATCAACATGTCTCTTCCGCCTTCTATTGTCAACTTCTGTTTACTAACCTGGCCCTCTCTTCCTGAATGTTGCTACAGCTGATTGCCTTGATCCCCAAACATTGTCTCTCCCACTCAATTTCTTCCATTCATCCATATCCAATGATTATTCTACATATTACTCTGAGGGAGATTCAAGCATCCCCCTATGAATCTTCCTTGTTCTTATCGCCTCAAGTACTAGGATGCCACCTAACACAGACAATTATTTATTTATGCTTTGTATATTTCTTTACAGTTCTAGATCAATATATAAGTTTTGCTTATAAAATGGTATCTCTATATACCATCTATATGGCAATAATTTTTCCTGGATTCTTAAAGTAACACATAATTTGTACTTGAAAATATGTATTAAATGAAATAATTTGTACAATTTTCAGATATCAGATGTTTCAATGATGAAAATACACTAGCATTAAAAGTATAAAAGTGCTTGAATACACTGTTTGATCCACTAGAGGGACGTCCAGGTCATATGTTGGATCTTTATTGTCCAGCTTGTTTTCTACATTTTTTTAATAAAAAAACCTCATATAATGGTATAGTATATAGAAATCCATGTGTTAATTTTGTGGATATGTTAGATGTACTATATAAAGAGTTAAATTCAATTGATATTTTTAGCTTTAGCATGTATTTTCAAAAAATTATGAAGATAATTTATTTGTGGTCTCAACAAAATAATGTAGCACTTTGGGACAAATATGCAAAGAAACATCCCTGCACTGGAGGACAAGATACAAAACACCTCCACAGCAACCATAGCCTTGCCCTTAGTGCTGTGGTAGACAGGGAGGAAGGTGATCCAGACACTACAGAACACCAGCATGCTGAATGTCAGAAGCTTGGCTTCATTGAAATTATCAGGCAGATTCCGGGCCAGGAAAGCTACAGTGAAACTTGCTAGAGCAAGAAAGCCCATGTAACCCAGGACAGAGTAGAAGGCAATAACTGAACCTTTGTTGCAAACAATGATGATGTGTCCATGTACCATGTGTAGATCAACATCAACAAATGGAGGAGTAGTTCCCAGCCAGATTCCACAAAGAATCATTTGAATCAGGGTGCATATGGGAATGATGTAATTAGGAGCCCCTGAGAGAAGCATCCACCTCAGTCTTCTTCCAGGAACAGTGATCTTAAATGCTAGTACTACAGTAATTGTCTTGGCTAAGACAGTAGAGGCAGCCACAGTGAACACAATGGCAAATGTGGTCTGCTGCAGGATGCAGCCAACAATACTGGGATGACCAATATAGAGCAAAGAGCAGATAAAACAAAATATGAGGGAGATGAGTAGGACATAGCTGAGAGTTTCATTATTGGCCTTGACTATGGGAGTGTCTCGGTGTTTCAAGAAGACAAAGAGTACAATAGCTGTGAGAATAGAGAAGCACAGAGCAACTCCAGCCAGAGCCATTCCCAAGGGGTCTTCATAACCAAGAAAGGTCACAACTTTTCTGAGGCAGTTTGTTTGATCTGTGTTAGCATACTCATCCTCTGGACACTTCACACATTGGTCCATATCTAGTATAGGAAGAGAAGTATTTTCACATTAATTTTTTTGTAGAATAATCACAAGATTCAGTAAACTTACACATTAGAAAATCTTTACTATGTATGTAGACTAACTTGTTGTTAGAGACAAACATAAATATGGCAGCTTTATTAGATTTCATCCTAATTTCCAATGCTTCTAATCTTTATGTAAGCTTTTGTTCATATTTATCTAAGATACTCAAGATGTTTATTATATTTTTCTAAAACAAAACTGTATTGTTGCATAATTTTTCTTTCCACAATAGTATGTCTTAGATTGACCACTCATAGTATCACACTTTTTTTCACTTATAATTGTGTATATTTTGAAGAAAAAGAACTTAGAAGTTGATGTTCAGTAAATCTATGTATCAGCAAAAAATGTGGTACTTACTACTTGTGGTCTCAAGGAGATATTTGGGCATATAAACTATAGTACTCCATGTCTTAGAAAATAATTTACTACCAAATTTTAGTAAATCATTATAATCCCAAGCTCTCTTTTAAATATTTGTACTTTCATATGCAAATATTTATAACTCTTATCATTCTATGGAAAATTATCTTTGAAAGAGACAGACATAGTTAAAGAAAACTATAGTTAATAAAAATTTAGAATTTTGGAGTCAAGTCCAATGGATACATCTACAAATCCAATTTCTCAGTTAAGGATTGAAAATTACAAAATAAGGGTTTAGAGAGTGAAAGAGCTAGAAGAAAAAAGAGTTTTATATGAATGTGCATTTTCTAGGAAGGTCACAAGTACACCCATAATCATCTAACCAAAAAGGTCTTCTTAACCCGATGCTGACTGAAAATAAAAATGAAAATCATGACACATTGGAGTAGTGAAAGAACATACATAATTCTATCTTAGAGAATTATAGATAACAAAGGAATATGGAGAGTGAGTAAAATTGTTTTTAACTGAGAATCTTATTCCAATTAATTATAATTGGATAAGAACACTATCTTCCCTGTAAACATGCAAGTAGTATATAGAGTGATTTGTTTGTACATAGAAATGTGTGTGTGTGTGTATGTGTGTGCGTGTGTGTGTGTGTATTAATGTGTGTGGGAGAGATAGAGAGACAGAGAGACAGAGACAGAGATAGAGGGGGCAGAAGGAGGGAGGGAGAGGGGAAGGGAGGGAGGGGGGAGGGAGGAAGGGAGGGAGGGAAGGAAGGAAGGAGGGAGGGAGAGAGAGAGAGAGAGAGAGAGAGAGAGAGAGAGAGAGAGAGAGAGAGAGAGAGCTTAATTAAAATAATAAAAATGCCATAAATTTGAAAATGAGTAAGGAAGGGTATTTGGGAGTCTTTATAGAAAAGATAGGGAAAGAAACAACACTATCATATTATAATCTCCACAATAAATTATTATAAACAACACAGATAACATCAAGGGAGGAAGAAAAAACATGAAATATCATCACCCAAATTCTTTACATATCAAAAATGTCACATTAAGTTTTATGATTCAGTGTGTGAATTGTGGCAGAGCACAGTATATGACAGTTTTAATTATTTATGTAAGATTTGACTATTCAGTGATCCCTAGGCTTTGGTACTTATTAAAAATCTCCATGCTCTAAATAAGAGTAAATGCCTCAAAAATAATCTTGACAAATTTTAGTAGTTGGAGGTTTTTGAGATTCCTTCAATTCCCTTACAGGTAGTTTACACAATAGTATATTCAGTTTTTTCAATCAAATTAAGCTAATAGGTAAAAGTGAAAAGTGGTGCTCTTTTCCTAGTACTGAGTCTTTCCATTGAAAGATGTGCATTTGGGTTCATTTTCTAATTCAATTTTGATTTTGCTGAACAATGTTAGCTAAATTGGTGAGAAGTATTCAAATTCTCCAATGTTTTTCCCACTTGACATACTCCACTAAGTTCATAGCAGCCTTATTCATAATAGTCAGAAGCTGGGAAAAAAATCTATATATCCTTCAGCAGAGGAATGGATACAGAAAATGTGGTATATTTACAAAATGGAGTACAACTCAGCTATTGAAAACAATGAATTCATGATTTATTTTTAGGCAAATGGATTGAACTAGAAAATGACACCCTGAATTAGGTAACACAATCACAAAAGAACACACATGGTATGCACTCACTGATAAGTGGATATTAGCACAAAAGTTCTGAATACCCAAGATACAATTCACAGACCACATGAAGCTCAAGAAAAAAAAAAAAAGACCAAAATGTGGGTGCTTCTCTTCTTCTGAGAAGGGAAACAAAATACTCACAGGTGTAAATATGGAGATAAAATGTAGAGCAGAGACTGATGGAAAGGCCATCCAGAGACTGTCCCACCTGGAAATTCATCCCATATGCAGCCACCAAACCCTGGCACTATTGTGGATGCCAGGAAATGCTTGCTGCTGAAAGGCTTCCGATATGGTTGTCTCCTGGTGGGGCCCTGCCAGAGCCTTGCAAATACAGAGGTGGATTCTTGCAGTCAACCATTGGACTGAGAGCAGGGGTCCCCAATGGAGGAGCTAGAGAAAGGACTAAAGGAGCTAAAAGATATTGCAACCTCACAGTAAGAACAACAATATCAATCAACCAGAATCCCGAGGGCTCCCAGGAACTAAGCCATCAACCAAGGAGAACACATGGTTCTAGCTGCATATGTAGCAGAGGATTACTTCATCAGGCATCAATAGGAGGAGAGGTCCTTGGTCCTATGATAGATGCTCCAGAATAGGGGAATTGATGGCTGGGGTGTGGGAGTGGGCTGAGTAGATGAACCGTCATAGAAGCAGGGGGAGGGAGGATAGAATAAGAGGTTTCCAGGATGGGGTGAAAACATTTTAAATGTAAATAAATAAAATATCCAAGAAAAATGATCAAGTAGTTTTTCTACTTTCCTTATATCTCTTAAATATACTACATAAAGTTCTAGCTAGGGCAATAAGACCACCAAAGGAGATCAGAGGATACAAATTGCAAATGAAGTACCCAAGGTATTTTCAGATGATATGATAGGATATATAACTGACTCCCAAACTTCCACCAGAGAACTCCTACAGCAAATGAACAATTTCAGCAGTGTCAGGATATAAAATTAATGTAAACAAATTAGTAGCCCTCCGTTATAAAAATGATAAAGAGACTGGGAAAGTAATTAGAAAAACAGCACCCTTCACAATAGCCACAAATTCTATAAAACATCTTGATTTGACTCTTACCAAGCAAGTGATAGATTTCTATGAAAAGAACTTCAAATACCTGAAAAAAGAAATTGAAGAAGACTTCAAAAGATATAAAGATTTCCTATGATCAATCACTCATAGAATTAATATAGTAAAAATGACCACCTTACAGAACACAATCTACAGATTCAATGCAACCACCATCAAAATTACAGCACAATTCTTCGTAGACAGGAAAGAGCAATTTTTCAGCTTCAAATGGAAAAACAAAAAAGCCAGGAGAGCCAAAACAATTTTCAACAATGAAATCACCATCCCTGACCTCAGGCTCTATTACAGAGCAATAGTAATTAAAAACTGTCTGGTATTAGTACATATACAGACAGATTGACCAATGGAATAAATGAAAAACCCAGAAATAAAATCATACACTTATAGACAGTTAGTATTTGAAGCCAAAAAATATAGTGGAAAAAAAGAAGTATATTCAATAATTTGTGCTGGTCTAACTGGTGGTCTGTATATAGGAGAATGAAAATAGTCCATATTAATTTAATCACCTTGTACAAATCTCATGTCAAAGTAGATCAAGGACCTTAACCTAAAATCTGATACACTGAATCTAATAGAAGAGAAAGTTGTAAAGAGCCTTGATCTTATCAGCACAGAGGGAAATTTCCTGAACCAATGGCCCAGGCTCGATGATCAAGAATCAACAAATGAGACTTCATAAAACTTACATGAAAGCTTCTGTAAGGCAAAAGACACTATCAATAGAAAATATCGGCAACCTACTGATTGGAAAAAAGAATCTTCACTAACTACCCATCTGATCAGGGAACTATTTTCCAAAATATATAAAGAACTCTAGAAGCTAACCTACAAACAATGAAATAATCCATTATAAAATGGATTGCAGAGCTAAACAAAGATTTCACAACAGAGGAAGCATGAATGGCCTAGAAGCAATTAAATAAAAGTTCAAAGTACTTAGTTATCAGGGAAATGGGAATCAAAATGACCCTGAGATTCTACGTAAACCAATCAGAATGGCTAAGAACAAAAACTCAAATGACAGCACATGCTGGCAAGAATTTGGAGAAAGAGATATGCTCTTCCATTGTTGATGGAACTGCAAACTGGTACAACCACTGTGGAAATCAATCTGGTGGTTCCTCCAAGAACTAGAAATAGTTCTACCTGAAGACCAAGATAAACTACTCTTGGGTATATACCCAAAATATGCCACAGCACACCACAGGGCCATGTGCTCCATGATGTTCATATCAAAGTTATTTGTAATTGCCAAACCTTGGAAACAGCACAGATTGTAGAGAGCCATATTGGGGTGTCTTGTCACCTGGCAGAAACTTGATATTGACCAAGGTGAAGTTATCCCAGCCTGTGAGCTGACATTCCTGTGTTAGCCAGAGTCCTACTCCACCTAGGGTGAAGTGAAGTTCTTTGTTCCTCCAGGTCTACGAATTCCTGAATTAAGAAGGTGACCTGCCCAGATGCCCAACCCAATGCCTAGTGAACAGCCAGACCAGATCTGCAGACGTGGTTCCAGCTTTTGGAGAGAAGGAATTTTTCTCCCACCTAGATATTTGAAAAGACCATTGAAGTTTTGAGCCTTGAGCAGGAAACATAGTCTTGGCTCCATTTTTCTCTTGTCACCCTGTCATTTTTCTAGTCCCAGCTCTCCATCCAGAGAACCCAAGTTCATATGAAGGCACAGACAGTTTTACCAGATGACCCTCAAACAAAGAATGGATACAGAGACTTATGGTTTATTTACATCATGGAATACTAATTTTCTATTAAAAATGAGGACATCACGAATTTTGCAGGTAAATGGATGGTACTAGAAAATATCATCATGAATGAGGTTACTCAGATACAAAAGGAAACATATGGAATGTACTCATTGTTAAGTGAACATTAGCCAAAAAGTATAGCATATCTAGGAAACAACCCACAGACCAAAAGAAGTGCAACAAGGCAGAAATTATCAAGTGGAGATGTTTCAATTCCACTTAGAAGTGGGAAAGAAATAATCACAGGAGGCAGAGTTTGGGAGGGAACTGGATGGGAGAAGGGAGGAAAAGGTGAAAAGGGGAACAGGTTCAGATACTGGAGTCAGGAGAGATGGCCACAAGCCAACTAATATGAAAGGAAATGAGCAGCCCGTGGGGGAGTGGGACAGAGGTGGGAGATCCTCTAGAAATTTCCAGAGACTTAGGAGGTGAGGGAATCTCAGAACTCATTGGAGTTGCCCTTGGCAAAAATGGCTAGCACTGTTGAGAAGGAACTCAAAGAATCCATTTTTAGTAAATAGTTGAGGGAGAGGGTTACTAACACACAGTCAAAATTTCTGATCCAGAATTGTTCCTGTGTAAAATAACTGCAGGGACAAAAGTGGAGAAGAGACTAACAGAAAGGCAAGTCAATGACAGGCCCAACTTTTGATCCATTTCAATGGGAGGGAGGAACCATGGCCTCACACTATTACTGATGCTATGATGTACTTATACATGGAAACTTGGCATGACTGTCCTAGGAGAGGACCTACTAGCAGCTGATTGAGAAATAGGTGGTCACTTTTTTCCAACCATTGTATTGAAATCAAGGATACCTATGTTTGAATTAGAGGAATGATTGAAGAAGCTGTTAGGGAGAGCAACCCCACAGTAAGACCAGCAGGCTAAACTAACCCAGACTACAGGAAGCTCCCAAAGACTTAGCCAACAACCAGCAGTATACACAGGCCAGTCAGAGGCCCCTTGCACATTGTGATGGTTTATATATGCATGACCCAGGGAGTAGTCCTATTAGGAGGTGTGGCCTTCTTGTAGCAGGTGTGCCACTGTGGGTGTGGACATAAGACCTTCATTCTAGTTGCCTGGAAGTTAGTCTTCCACTAATACCCTTTAGATGAAGATGTAGTACTTTCAACTCTGTCTGCACCATTCCAGCCTGGAAACTGCTGTGCTTCCAACATGATAATGGACTGAACCTCTGAACCTGTAAGCCAGCCCCAATGAAATATCTTTTATAAGACTTACTTTGGTCATGTTGTCTGTTCACAGCAGTAAAGCTGTAACTAAGACACATGTATAGAGCATAGGTCTGCCTATTCTGGACTCAGTGGGAGAACATGCACATAATCCTCTAGAGACTTCAGGCCACATTGAACAAGGAGGTCTTGTATGGGAGAAGCATCCTCTAGGCAGCAAGTGGGTGGATGAATAGGATGACGAACTGTGGCAAAGAGGACTGAAGGGGTACAAAATAAGCAAAAAACAAATATTATAAAAATGTTACAATGTCACCATAGATGGAGAGACCAAGATATTCCATGATAAAACCAAATTTTCACAATATCTTTCAACAAACCCAGCCCTGCAAAGGATAAGAGGTGGAAACCACCAATACAAGGAGAGAAAATACACCCTGGAAAAAAACAAGATAGTAACCTTCTTGCATCAAACCCAAAAGTAGATAAGCACTCAAACATAAAAATAGCATCAAGAATAGCAGGTAGCAATAATCACTATTCCTTAATCTCTCTTAATATCAATGGTCTCAATTCCCCAATAAAAAGACATAAACTAACAGACTGGATATTTAAACAGGACTCAGGATTTTGCTGCGTGCAAGAAACGCAACTCAGGGTCAAAGACAAACACTACCTCAGAGTAAAAGGCTGGAAAACAATTTTACAAGCAAATGGTCCCAGGAAACGAGCCGGAATAGCCATCCTAATATCAGATAAATTGACTTCCAACATAAAGTCATCAAAAAAGACACAGAAGGACACTACATACTGATCAAAGGAAAAATCCACCAAGAAGAACTCTCAATTCTGAATATCTATGCTCCAAACGCAAAGACACCCTCATTCGTAAAAGAAATTTTACTAAAGCTCAAAGCACACATAGCACACCACACAGCCCGCTCTCTGAAATGGATCTTTCAGGAAAGCAGAAACTAAACAGGGACACAGTGAATCTAATTGAAGCCTTGGAACAAATGGAACTAACAGATATATATAGAACATTTCATCCTAGAGCAAAAGAATAAACCTTCTTCTCGGCATCTCATGGTACCTTCTCAAAAATCGACCATATAATTGGTCACAAATCAGACCTCAACAGATATAAGAAGATAGAACTAATCCCATGTCTCCTATCAGATCACTATGGAATAAGGGTGGTCTTCAATGGCAACAAAAACAACAGAAAACCCACATACACATGGAGGCTGAACAATGCTCTACTCAATGATAACTTGGTCAAGGAGGAAATAAAGAAAGAAATCAAAGACTTTTTAAAATTTAATGAAAATGAAGGCACAACATACCCTAATTTATGGGACACAATGAAAGCAGTGCTAAGGGGAAAATTCATAGCCCTGAGTGCCACCAAAAAGAAATGGGAGACAGCATACACTAGCAGCTTAATGACACACCTGAAAGCCCTGAAACAAAAAGAAGCAAATACACCCAAGAGGAGTAGAAGGCAGGAAATCATCAAACTCAGGGCTGAAATCAATCAAGTAGAAACAAATAAAACCATACAAAGAATCAACAAAACGAGGAGTTGGTTCTTTGAGAAAATCAACAAGATAGATAAGCCCTTAGCCAGACTAACCAGAGGGCACAGAGACAGTATCCAAATTAACAAAATCAGAAACGAAAGGGGAGAGATAACAACAGAAACTGAAGAAATTCAAAAAATCATCAGATCCTACTACAAAAGCCTATATTCAACACAACTAGAAAATCTGGAGGAAATGGACAATTTCCTAGCAGATACCAAATACCAAAATTAAATCAGGATCAAATAGACCATCAAACCATCCTATAACCCCTGAAGAAATAGAAATCGTCATTGGAAGTCTTCCAACCAAAAAAAGCACAGGTCCAGATGGTTTTAGTGCAGAATTCTATCAGACCTTCAAAGAAGACCTAACACCAATAGTCTTCAAACTATTCCACAAAATAGAAACAAAAGGAGCACTACCCAACTCGTTCTATGAAGGCACAATTACGCTAACACCAAAAGCACACAAAGATCCGACAAAGAAAGAGAATCTCAGGCCAATCTCTCTTATGAATATCGTTGTAAAAATACTCAATAAAATTCTTGCCAACCGAATCCAAGAACACATCAAAATGATCATTCATGATGATCAAGTAGGCTTCATCCCAGGGATGCAGGGATGGTTCTATATAAGGAAATCCATCAATGTAATCCACTATATAAACAATCTCAAAGAAAAAAACCACATGGTCATCTCTTTCCATGCTGAGAAAGCATTTGACAAAATTCAGCATCCTTTCATGTCAAAGGTCTTGGAAAGATCAGGAATTCGAGGCCCATATCTAAACATAGTAAAAGCAATTTACAGCAAACAGGTAGCCAACATCAATCTAAATGGAGAGAAACTTGAAGCTATCCCACTAATTCAGGGACTTGACAAGGCTGCCCTCTCTCTCCATATATTTTCAACATAGTACTTGAAGTTCTAGCTAGAGCAGTTAGACAACAAAAGTAGGTCAAAGGGATACAAATAGGAAAGGAAGAATTCAAACTATCACTATTTGCAGACGATATGATAGTATATTAAGCGACCCAAAGAACTCCACCAGAGAACTCCTACAGATGATAAACAATTTCAGCAAACTGGCCATATATAAAATCAACTCAAGCAAGTCAGTAGCCTTCTTATACTCAAAGGATAAGCAGGCTGAGAAAGAAGTAAGAGAAATGATACCCTTCATGATAGACACAAACCATATAAAGTATCTTGGTGTGACTCTAACCAAAGAAGTGAAAGATCTGTATGACAAGAACTTCAAGTCTCTGAAGAAAGAAATTGAAGAAGACCTCAGAAGATGGAAAAATCTGCCATGCTCATGGATTGGCAGGATTAATATAGTAAAAATGACCATCTTGCCAAAAGCAATATACAGATTCAATGCAATCAGCATCAAAATCCCAACTCATTTCTTCATAGAGTTAGAAAGAGCAATTCAAAAACTCATCTGGAATAAAAGAAAACCCAGAATAGCTAAAACTATTCTCAAGAGTAAAAGAACCTCTAGGGGAATCAGTATCCCGGACCTCAAGCTGCACTCCAGAGCAATAGTGTTAAAAACCACATGGTATTGGTACAGTAACAGGCATGTAGATCAATGGAACAGAATTGAAGACCCAGAAATGAATCCACACTCCTATGGTCACTTGATCTTTGACAAAGGAGCTAAAACCATCCAGTGGAAAAAAGATAGCCTTTTCAACAAATGGTGCTGGCTCAACTGGAAGTCAACATGCAGAGGAATGCAAATTGACCCATTCTTATCTCCTTGCACTAAGCTCAATTCCAAGTAGATCAAGGACCTCCACATTAAACCAGACACAATGAAACTAATAGAAAGGAAACTAGGGAAGAACCTTGAACATATGGGCACAGGGGAGAATTTCCTGAATAGAACTCCAATAGCTAGCTCATGCTCTAAGATCAAGAATTGACAAATGGGACCTCATTAAATTACAAAGTTTTTGCAAGGCAAAAGACACTGCCAAAAAGACAAAGCAGCAACCAACTAACTGGGAAATGATCTTTACCAACCCTAACATCCGACAGAGGGCTCATATCCAATATATACAAAGAACTCTAGATGTTAAACTCCAGAGAGGCAAGTAACCCTATTAAAAAATGGGGTACAGAACTAAACAAAGAGTTCTCACCTGAAGAATATCTAATGGCTGAGAAGCACCTAAAGAGATGCTCATCATCCTTAGTCATCAGGGAAATGCAAATAAAAACAATTCTGAGTTTCCATTGCACACCAGTCAGAATGGCTAAGATCAAAAACAAAAGAGACAGCAGTTGTTGGCAAGGATGTGGAGAAAGAGAAATACTCCTCCACTGCTGGTGGAATTGCAAGCTGGTACAACCACTCTGGAAAGCAGTCTGGCGGTTCCTCAGAAAACTGGGCATGACACTCCCGGAGGATCTGGCTATACCACTCCTGGGCATATACCCAGAGGCTTTACCTGCATGCAATGTGGACACACGCTCAACTATGTTTATAGCAGCCTTATTTATAATAGCCAGAAGCTGGAAAGAACCCAGATATCCTTCAACGGAGGAATGGATTCAGAGATGTGGTATATTTACACAATGGAATACTACTCTACAACTAAAAACAATGAAGTCATGAAATTTCTAGGAAAATGGTCAGAACTGGAAAATATCATCCTTTGTGAGGTAACCCAATCAGAAAAGAACACACATGGTATGCAGTCACTGATAAGGGGATATTAACCCAGAATCTCGGAATACCCTAGACACAATTCGCATATCAATAGATTTCCAAGAAGATGGAAGGAGAGACCCCTTGTCCTGGAAAGACTGGATGTAGGAGAATGCCAAGACAGAGAAGCGAGAGAGGGTTGAATGTGCAAAAGAGGGAGTGAAGGGGGCTTATGGGTCTTTCGTGGAGGGAGGAAACAGGAAAGGGGAAATGATTTTGAATGTAAATAAAAAAAACTTATAAAATAAAATAAAATTTAAAAAAATGTTACATTTTAAATCTTCATGAGTGACAACACCTGCTCTTCTACATGCCACACCTGCCAAAAGACCAGGAAGAATCTCTGTAGACCATTTCCACTCTGTCTGTCTCTTCCTACACAGTTCTTATGCTCTATAATAATCTTACAACATAATTACAAGGGAAGCTTCTTTTGCAAAAAATATTTAAATTCAAGTCCAGCCTTTCTACCCTACATTATATTATAGAGTTCCTTGGTAAAAACCACACACAAACTATATTCTTAATAAATCTTACTCAGCAAAAGACCTGGGTAGCTGCTTACTCTCCACATTGTTAGACTCTATTTCCCTATCTATAACTCCAAATTATTACCTATGACTTACTATGTTTCATTCGGACTGCTCTTAACTCCAATTGGCCAGACCACAAGTCAAATTTTTATGACTCACCTATCCCATTGAGGATCTCCTTCTTCCTCCTGCATATTCTTCTTTCCTTCTTCATCTGATCCCAAGACTGGCAAACCTAAACCACACCCATTTCTCTTCTTGTAGCTATTTTCTGTAGGAATCTTTATTCATCTATCAGAAATAAATTGGTGTTGGGTCACAGGTGCTATGTGAAGAATCCAAAACTTGAGGGTTCACCCTATGCATTACAATAGAGAGTGAAAGACAAAAATCTCAAATAGCTTCATTTCAGTCCTATCCAAGCCTCCTGTGGATCTGATAGACCAGCACACTTGGCTTCCCATTTACCAGTCACCAACACTATCAAGTCTTGCCCATGAACACACCATCTGAGTTGACCAGGAAAGCAGGCAAAACTCAGAAAACACACTAATATCTATAGAGAGAATATAAACCAAAGAACAAAACTCACATTCAACCAAGACAAACCCAGAAATCAGTGGATAAACCTATAATAACCACAAAACATGTGCCTTCAAGTCAGCCTAAGAAGCCAGACAGTAACAGCGAGGGCAATATATCATTACCAGAGCCAGCTATTTTGCCACAATTGGTCCTGATCTTCCAACATAGTTAAAATACAAGGAAAAGGCCTTAAAACTAAGAATATGTATGAAGACTATAGTGGTCTTTATAAAGGAAATGAATAAATCCCTTAAAATGTAAGAAAATGAAAACATTTAAAAGAAATTAATAAATTCCTCAAAGAAAGTCATGAAAATGCAAACAATTGGAGGAAATTAATAAATACGTAAAGATGATTAAGAAGCAAAAAAGCAAACAAACCATTAAAAAGAAGCAATAAAATGTTTAATATCTGATAAAAGGAAGAGAAGTGAAGTGGAAATTTCTAGTTTCCTTGGATGTTTAGTTATATCAAATGATATTTTTTTGGGGTACACAGGTGAAACAATGTCTTGCTAAAGCTGATATATGAAAGAATGTGTTCCTGAAGCAGATTCAGGTAAAAGGATGTTTTGATATAGGAATGACATGAAAGGTCCCATGATGAGGGAGTATAATCTGTCCCCACAGATGGTGGGAGTCTAGCACAGAGCATTGGTTTGGTTTGCTCTGTCTCACAATTTGTTGCTAACAATACCTATGTATTGGTTTTCCTTACATTGCATTGTTAAGATCAACTTGTGATAATGCAGTCACTGAGAAAAATTCAGCCAAGAACTGTTCCTGAGGTTCCTGCAGCAGTTTGGCACTTTTGCAGTCTGGCCTCAGACTAGTTCTGACCCTTGTGGTTTCTTCAGTATGGAACCAGAGCTGCTAGTTTGTGCCTGGTGTCTGCTTGCCTAGAGGACTGGTTTGAGGCTGCTAAGTCATTTTTGGTGTTTGGTATGAGACTGAACTGCTGAGAAAGAAGATGGAGTGCACCTCCAAAGAACTATTGGTGAGCAGGTACACTTCCCCCATATTCTAATAACTTTTGTCTTACACTATGTCTGCTAGTTAGTTGTCTAGAGGAGAGATTGAATCCTTGTTAAGTTGCAAAAATGTATGCCTACAGAGAATCTATACATAAAACAGAAACTGAAGGAATACCTGAATATAAAAGTTGTAGAATGCAAAGAGGAACTATAAAGACAAGCTTCAACAGTAAAATACAAAAGATAGAAAATTGTTTCTCATTCATTGAAGACATGATAGGAGAAATGCATAATTGGGTCAAAGATATTGTTGCATATACAAAAAATCCTTGAGAGAAAGTTTTCATAATATCTGTGATATTATGAAAAGAGAAGATCTAGGAATATCAAGAATATTGTAAGGTGCATGACAGTTAAAAGGTCCAGAAAATATTTTTAACAAAATAATCGAAGAAAATATTTCTAACTAACCTAAAAAGATGATAATAATGACACAAAAAGCTTGTAAATCACTTAATAGATTTACTTGAAATGTAAGTCCCATTGCTGCATAATAATCAAGACACCAAATATATAGAAGAAAAATATTAAAAGTTGTAAATAAGTAGATTAAATAACATAACAGCAAATCTCTTAGAAATACAACTGAGTTCCTATATTCTAAAAGCCAGAAGGGTTTGGAGAGAGGTTCTGCAGACTCTAAAAGACTACGTATACCAGTCCAGATTACAATACTCAGCAAAGCATTCAATCACATTAAATATTGGAGAAAATATATTCCATGCTAAATATAATTTTAAACAATATGTAACTTATATGTAAAATATAATTTTGTAATATTAATATGTAAAATACGTATGTAATTTACAATATGTAAAATATAATTTTAAACAATATGTAACAAATATAGCCATCCTTAAGGTGTGAGAACCCTGTCAGAAACAGCAGGCCAGCTCCCTATGACCAAGGGGGGGACACAGCTGGACAGGAACTTTCCATTCTGACTGCCTGGGGTAAGGACAGATATGGAAATGGGCTAAACAGAACTACCCTGCCTAGGGTTAGGACAGAGAGGCAAGTGACTCGGCAAAAAGACAATGCCAGGAAATACCATGAATACCACAAGGAGGGCAGGACAGGGCTGAATGGCAGAGACAACCTCCCCATTCGAGTTGACCAATAATTTTAAATGTTGCTCAGGTTAACTAATCACAGTCATCCAACTCAGGAGACCACTGAATTCCCAGCCAAAATGTTTATAGAAAGGGTATGCTTTGTGAGCTCCTGGTCTCCTCTTGCCTGCATGCTGGGGGACCCCAATGTACATTGGAACATTAAACTTCTTGCAGATTGCAGTGATTCCGATCTCTGTGGCCTTATTGAATGGGGGTCTTCCAAAGGACTCTAACAAAGGCACTAGATGAAAAAAGTCCCACCTTATGACACTATAGGAAATGAAAAATCTCACAACCACAAAGCAAAAGATTGGAAGCATGTGCACTGATAAACACACACCCACACCTATACACTCAAAAATATCTCCTCTTCCATCACCACCACTACCACTTCCATCCCTCAACCCCACCACCACAAAAAACAAAAACAAAAAAACCCAACTACTAACAAATATTGGTCTTTGACATAACTCAATATCAATTGTTTAAATTTGCCCATGATAAGATACAAATAAATAAAATGGATACGAACATGTTTCATCCTTTTGATCCATGCAAGAAATATATCTTAACATCAAAAGTACATAGCACCACTGTTTCAGGATAAATGCTTGAAAAGGACATTACAAGAAAATTGACCTGAAAAACAAGCTGTTATACACAGGTTAATATCTAAAAAACATTGACATCAAGCCAATATTAATCAAAAGAAATGGGAAGGACAATGTATATTGAACAAAGGAAAAATAATCAAGATAGCATGCCAGCTATTGATGTCTACACTACAAAGAAAAGGACAGCAGCCTTTGTAAAGGAAACACTAATACTGAGTAAATCACACCATTACTATCACATACTAATGGAAGGATTCTTCAACTCCCTACACTCCACAGTGTAGAGGTCATTGAGACAAAAACTAAAGCAGTGAATTACTGGAGCTAACTGATGTTACAAATTAAATTAATTTAACAAATATTTACAGAACATTCCACCCAAAACCTTAAGAATGTATACCTGTTTTTTCAGCATCTCACAGAATTTTCTCCAAAATTTATCTACTCAGAAACAAAGCAAATCAGAAAAAGATACAAGAAAATTGAAATATCTCATGAGTCATATAAGAAACTGTGAATTAAAACTGGACATCTTCAAAACCAGCTAAGAACAGAAACCTTTCAATCTCTTGGGAAGCAAAGAAGATTTAGTTTAATGAAATAATTGATTACAGCAATAATTATGAAATCAAAATCCTTCACTAAGTGTGCTGCATCAGGAAAATCCAGGTTAGAACTCATTCCTGAAATTCTCCTGCCTGCTAAGTCCTACCAGTTATGCTAAGTTGCTTCTGTTGTGGCTATTCAGGAATCACACTAGGTACTTTATTCAAGCTAGAGCTTGCACTCACCACAATTGCTGACACAGCAGGACAGGAAGGTGTAGCTCCTGAGCCTAGAGTTGAATAAGGGTTTAAAGGATATGGGAGAAAGGGAGGAGGTTTCTAGCTTGGCAAGCATCTAATTGAATGTTAGCTTATAGGTGGGGATTCTGAAGCAAAACTGAATAATCACAGTGTGAAAGTACATCTGGAAATACCAGACAAATATTTATTGGCTGTTATTAGGGAGTAGCTAGCAAGTAACTCTGGGAAATGGGCCAGAGACAAGCTATGTGGATCTTTCTGGTTGAAACTTGGGTTCAGCTGCAAGCCAAGTTCTCAGACCATTTTTTTTTCTTTTAAAATGGAGACTGGTTTATGATTAAACGGAGATTTGGTCACTCAGCAGGAGATAGCTACTTGCATGCACCTGAGTTTCATTGTCTGGCCACCCCTCAGCTTAACTCCACCAGGCTCCCTGTATATGCAACATCCAGGGCTTTAATACCAAGAACACCCATTATAAAGCTGCCCAAATGAGGCCTGTTGTACTGGGAACATCCTGATTATGAAAATCCTCCTAACACCTGCTACAGCAGGGACATCTATGGACAACTAGATGGGTAAAGGCAAGCTAGAGAATACAATCAACAATAGCCAGGGAAATATGGCACCTTTACAGGGACCCTATCTTTTTGCAGCAAGCCCTGTGTAGCCTAAGACAACCTCAGCAGTAGACAATCAACTAAATCTAACCTTATTGATATAATAAATGTCTGCAAAGAAGAAATGAATACATCCCTCAAAGAAAATACATTCAAACAGATAGAGGACTTTAAAAAGGAAACTAATAAATTATTTAAAGAAATACAGGAACATACAATTAAAGTGGTGAAGGAAATAACTAAAACAGTTAAAGACCTGAGAACAGAAATAGAAATACAAAAGAAAACACAATCTCATAGAATCCTGGTTATCAAAAAAGTTAGGAAATAGAACAGGATATACAGATGCAAGTGTTACTAAAAGAATATATTAGATGAAAGAGAAAATCTCAGGCATAGAAGATATGATAGAATAAATTGACCTATTATTCATAGAAAATGTGAAATCTAAAATATTCCTGACACATAATATCTGGGAAATCTGCGATACTATGAAAACTCATAATCAAAGAATAATATGAATTAACAAGGTAAAGAGTCCTAGCTTTAAGGACCAAAAAAATATTTTCAACAAAATCATATAAGAGAAATTTCTTACCTAAAGAAAGAGATGCATATAGATATACAATATCCTTACAGAACTCAAAGTAAGTTGGTACACATTAGAAAATTCTTCTGCCACACAATAATTAAAACAATAAATATACAGAACAGCGAACACATTTTAAATCTGCAAGAACATATAAAAAAATACAATGCTGACCTATCAGAATTACACCAGAATTCTCCATAGAGACTCTAAAACTAGACAATCCTACAAAGATGTCCTACAGTATCTTAGATGGCAAACTTGGTTCCTATACCCAGCAAGACTTTCAATCTACAAAGATAGAGAAGACAAGATATCCCAAGGCAAAACCAAATTTAAATAATATTTATTCACAAATCCAGTTTTACAGAAAATTCTTTAAGAAAACTTCCAACTCAAGAAGGTTAAATATAGTCAGACAGTGGTGGTGCATGCCTTTAATCCCAGCTCTTAGGAGGCAGAGGTAGGCAGATTTTTGAGTTCAAGGCCAGCCCGGACTACAAAGTGAGTTCCAGGACAGCCAGGGCTATACAGAGGAACTCTGCCTCAAAAAAAGCCAAAAAAAAAAAAAAAAAAGGTTAAATACACACATAAAAATATAAAAGTAATTCTTCTTAGCAAAAACAAACTAGAGGAAACCCCCCATGCACACACACCCACACCCCAGCCAACAATAACAACAATATCAAAATAACAGGAATTAACAATTGATCATTAACTTCTCTCATCATCATTCAACTCTATTCCCTCAAAAAAGGCAGAGTCTTTCAGAATGGATATGTAAACAGATTCATTATTCTGTTGCATACAAGAAACACATATAAACAAAAAAAAAATGATAGATATTACCTTAGAGTAGACAGTTGCCAAAACTTCTTCCAAGTAAAGGGAGATAAGAAGCAACTTGGAGTAGCCTTTCTAATGTCCAATAAAATACATGTTTAACCAAAAATAATCAAATGCGAAAGGGAAATACACTTCATACTTATCAAAATAATAATCCACTAAGATGATACCTCATAGTGCCCCAAATGCAAAGGCAACAACATTTGGAAAAGAACATTACCAAAGCTTAAACTATACATGGAATCCTACACATTAATAGTGAAAATCTCAACTCTCTACACTCAACAATGGACAAGGCATAAAATATGGCCCAAATTGGGCACCACATGTGGTTCCATATTCAGATTTACTGCAAGGGAATGTGTACTCTGCTAAGGCAGACTAAACATGGGAAGCTAAGGTGCATTTCACCAAACACCTCTATCTGTTGCTAGGCTTTTGAGAAGTGCTGATACAATATTCAAGGTTGAGAAAATGCAATCTAAGTTGGGAACTTCAGCCTAAGTAAGAAACTACTCAGGCTGAAGCCAAAGATAGGGTCCTCTAACTCCCAGGTGTCCAGTCACTCCTGAAAATCATGTAGAGTCAGGAATGGTGGGGCCATGCAGGCCTGTGTGGACAAGCCTAAGGCTGCAGGTAATAAGCAACTTTAGCTTAGCTTAGGGATAAACATCTGGAAGTGAAGAGGGCCTTCTGTGGGAGACTTAGGCAGCACTTCTGTAAAAGGAAGGCTTCCTCCACACTCTCCACAACAATTCTTGATGAGAGAGAGAGAGAGAGAGAGAGAGAGAGAGAGAGAGAGAGAGAGAGAGAGAGAGAGAGAGGCCTTGCTATCCCATATTCTTAATTGGTAGTAGAAGATGGATGCATAACATGTCCTCAAGGTAGACCAGAGATTAAATACCTTTGGCAGCAAGGAATGTATAGGAGGAAAGACTATTGGATAAACCCTCAGGGATCATCAAGATACATTAATAGCATAGAGAACTCTATGTTCTCTGCTATGCGACCACTAGTCATGTTCTATTTGTAGGAAGATGTCAAGTGTTCCAGGTCAGGAATTTGGTTAGGAGTAGATGAAATGCCACTCATCCTCATGTATGATATACAGAGCTTTCTGAATCCACTCAACATAATCAAGTTTCATGGCACAATCCAGCGATCCATAAAAGACTAAAGTTAACCGAAAAATAATAAAATTAAAAATGTTATGAATCAAATGGACTGAACAGATATCTCCAGAATATTCCACCCAAACACAAAGGAATACAAGATCTTCTCAGTACCTCATAGAAATTTCTCTGAAACTGACATATATTTGGTGACCAAGCAAATCTCAACAGATATATGAGAACGAAATAACCCTTTATATCTTATCATGCTTCCATGTATTATAGCCTTATTTCAAAAATAACAGAAAGCATATCAATTTGTAAAAACTAAACAACTCTAATCACTGATTAGAGGTTCAGGGAAAATATAATTTATAGAACTTTTAGAATTCAGTGAAATTGAAGACACTGCATACTCAAAAGTATGGGACACTGTTTTATTTATTTTTTTTTAATTTTCTAAGTTTTTTTATTTACATTCCAAATGATATCCCCTTTCCCATTTCCTCCCTCTCCGAAAGTCCAATAAGCCCCCTTACCTCCCTCTGTTCCCCATTCAACCCCCTCTCACTTCTCTGTCCTGGTATTCCCCTACATCCAGTCTTTCCAGGACCAGGGATCTCTCCTTCCATATTCTTGGAAATCTATTGATATGTGAATTGTGTTTTGGGTATTCCGAGATTCTAGGTTAATATCACCTTATCAGTGACTGCATACCATGTGTGTTCTTTTGTGATTGGGTTACCTCATTAAGGATGATATTTTCCAGTTCTGACCATTTGCCTAAGAATTTCGTGAATTCATTGTTTTTAATTGCAGAGTAGTATTCCATTGTGTAAATATACCACATCTTCTGAATCCATTCCTCCACTGAGGGACATCTGGGTTTTTTCCAGCTTCTGGCTATTATAAATAAGGCTGCTATGAACATTGTTAAAGCCATGCTAAATGTTCATTGAGCTAAGCACCTTCATAAATTAAATAAATATTTTCTTTAATAACAATTCATAAGTACACTTAAATCTCTAGAAAAATAGAGAAGCAAAAACATACAAGGTGAAAAAGGCAGGAAATAATCAAATTCAGGGCAAAATCAATAAACAAAAAACAGAGAAGAATGATATATAAATAATCAACAAAATCAAGACATGGTTCTTTGAGAAAATCAACTAGATAAACAAATTCTTAGCCAAACTAAATGGCAGAGAGACAATATACAGATTAACAAAGTCCAAAATGAAAAGGGAACATAAGTATAGACATTGAACATAGTGGAGCATGTGTCCTTGTTATATGTTGGAACAACTTTTGGGTATATGCCCAAGAGTTGGATCCTCAGGTAATACTATGTCCAATTTTCTGAGGAACCAACAGACTGATTTCCAGAGTGGTTGTATCAGGATACAATTCCACCAACAATGGAGAAATGTTAATCGTTCTCCACATCCTTGCCAGCATCTGCTATCACCTGAGTTTTTGATCTTAGCCATTCTCACTGTTGTGAGGTGGAATCTCAGGGTTGTTTTGATTTGTATTTTCCCAATGATTAAGGTTATTCAACATTTCTTTTGGTGCTTCTTGACCATTTGAGTGTTCTCAGTTGATTATTCTTTGTTTAGCTCTGTACCCCATTTTTAATAGAATTATTTGATTGCCTGAAGTCTAGCTTCTTGAGTTCTTTGTATGTATTGGATATTAGCCTTTTATTGAATGTAGGATTGGTAAAGATCTTTTTCCAATCTGTTGGTTGCCATTTTGTCCTATTGACAGTGTCCTTTGCCTTACAGAAGCTTTGCAATTTTATGAGGTCCCATTTGTCACTTCTTGATCTTAGAGCACATGTTCATAACAGCCTTATTTATAATAGCCAGAAGCTGGAAAAAAAACCTAGATGTCCTTCACAAAGAATGGATACAGAAAGTGTGGTGCATTTATGCAATGGAATACTACTCAGCTACTAATAAAATGAATTCATGAAATTCTTAGACAAATAGATGGAATTAGAAAATATCATCCTGAATAAGTTAACTCAATCACAAAATAACACACATGGTATATACTCACTGATAAGCAGATATTAGCTCAAAAGCTCCAAATAACCAAGATACAATTCTCAGACCACATGAAGCTCCAGACGAGGGAAGACAAAAGTGTAGGTGCTTCAGTCCTTCTTAGAAGGGGTAACAAAATATGGGAGCAAATACGGAGATGAAATATGGAGCAGAAACTGAAGGAAAGGCCATCCAGAGACTGAAGGAAAGGCGGTCCAGAGATTGCCCCATATGGGGATCAATCACATATGCAGTCACCAAACACAGATGCTATGGTCGATGCCAAGAAGTGAATACTGACATGAGCCTGATATAGCTGTCTCCTGAGAGGCTCTGCCAGAGCTTGGCATATACAGAGGTGGATCCTTGCAGCCAACCCTTGATCCAATCTCAGGGTCTCCAGTGTTGGAGTTAGAGAAAGGACTGAAGTGGCTGAAGGGATTTGCAACCTCATAGGAAGAAAAAAATCAACCAACCAGAGCTCCCAGAGTCTAGCAACCAAGGAGTACATGGAGGGACCCATAGCTCCAGGCATGTATGTAGCAGAGGATGGCCTTGTTGGGAATCAATGCGAGAATAGTCCTTGAGTTCTGTGAAGGCTTGTTGCCTCAGTGTAGGGCAATGCGAGGGCAGGGAGGTGTGACTGGGTGGGTGGGGGCACACCCTTATAGAAGCAGGAGGAGGGGGAATGGCCCTCTGGAGCTTCTGAGGTGAAATCAGAAAAGGGGATAACATTTGAAATGTAAATAAACAAAATATCCAATACTAAACAAAGGACAAAACAAAACAAAAAGAATAGACATTGAGGAATTTCAAAGAATAATTAGGTCTTACTTCAAAAGCCTGTACTACAGAATATTGGAAAATCTACATTAAGTTAATGATTTTTCACAAAGATACATCTTACTAAATTTAAATGAACATAAGTAAAGAATTTTAATATTCCTAAAAGCCCTAAGGAAATACAAGTGGTCATTAAATTTCCCAACAATGTAAAGCCCAGATACAAATAGCTTAAGCACAGATTTCTGCCAGACTTTCCATGTAAAGCAAGTACCGACACTCTTCTGTGTATTCCAAAAGGAGAATCATAAGGAACACTGCCAAGTTATTTCTATAAGGCCATGGTAACTTGGATAACTAAACTATATAAAAACTCAACAAGGAGAATTTCGGGTCAATTTCCTTTAGGATCATTGATGACAAAATTCTCAACTCACAAACTGTGAGTTCTGTTTTTTGAAAATCAAAATAGCGATCTTTGCTCCAGTGTCCAGGTAGTTGGGTCAGCCAGGCTCGGAGACAGACAGGCATAATATTGCCTCAGTCTCACGCAGCTTGTGTGTAAACTGCTCCAAGAGCTGGGCAGATCTGCAGTAACCAGCAGGCCAGCTCTCCTGTGGGACTTCTGCTTTGCAGAGGGACCCCCTCCCCTGCACTGGGCAGGAGCCTACCAGCTTCCCTTTGGCGACCTCTGTTCCGGGAACTACCGAACTGAGGAGACAGATACCCAGGTTCCCCCCAATATAACATCGCTTGGGACACGGCCTGTTGGGGCTTGCATCTGCTCCCAAGAACTGGACAGCGCTGTGGTCGTCTGGGCGCCAGCTCTGCTGTGGGCCATCCTCCATGCAGGGTGACCTGTGCTGTCGAGAGAGTGCAGAGTGCACTCCACCGACTTTGCTCCAGTGTCCAGGTAGTTGGGAACGCCAGGCTCAGAGACAGACAGGCATAATATCGCCTGGGACTCAGGCAGCTTGTGTGTAATCTGCTCCAAGAACTGGGCAGGTCTGCAGTAATCGACACGCCAGCCCTGCTGTGGGACTTCTGCCCTGTAGAGGGATGCCCTCTCGCCCCCCGCCCTGGAAAGATCACATACCCCTGCAAAGGGCAGGAGCCTACCAGCCTCCCTTTGGTGATGTCTGCTCCGGGAATCCACTATTCTGAGCCTTTGGGTGTGCACGGACTCCCCAATATAACATCTCTTGGGGCAAGGCACATCAGGGCTCCAAAGTCACTCAGGAGCAGGGCAGGCCCCAGAAATCGGTCCCAGGGGAATCCTGGTAATCCAGGGGGGCCAGAAATAGCTTTGCAGGCTCACAGGAGGTCCAACCAACAGCCAGTGACAGCAGGACCAACTAACACCAGAGATAAACAGATGGCAAAAGGGAAACGTAGGAACGTTATTAACAGAAATCAAAGTAATATGGCACCATCCGAACCCAACTCTCCAACAGCAGCAAGTCCTGGATACCCCACCACACCCGAAAGACAAGATCTGGATTTAAAATCACTTCTCATGATGCTATTTGAGGATCACAAGAAGGACACAAATAAATCTAATAAATAATTACAGGAGACCATGAATCAAGGGTTGGAAGCACTTACAAAGGAAACCCAAAAATCGCTTAGAGAAATGCAGGAGAACATGGATCAACAGATGGAGGCCCACAAGGAGACAACACAAAAATCGCTTAAAGAAATGATCCAACCGGTAGATGCACTTTCAAAGGAATCACAAAAAATGCATAAAGAAATGCAGAAGAATATGGGTCAACAGATGGATGCCCATAGGGAGGCAACACAAAAAGTGCTTAAAGAAATGAATCAACAGATAGATGCCCGTACAAAAGAAACACGAGAACTGCTTAAAGAAATGCAGGAGGCGATGGATCAACAGATGGAAGCCCATGAGGAGGAAACACAAAAATCACTTAGAGAAATACAGGAGAAAATGGGTCAACAGGCAGAAATCCTGAAAGAGGAAATGCAAAAATACCTTAAAGAAATACAGGAAAATACAAACAAACAAGTGAAGGATCTCAGCAAATCCATCCAAGATCTAAAAAAGAAGTAGAAACAACTAAGAAATCACAAAGGGAGACAACTTTGGAGATAGAAAACCTTGGGAAGAAATCAGGAGTCATAGATGCAAACATCAACAATAGAATACAAGAGATGGAAGAAAGAATCTCAGGTGCTGAAGATACCATAGAAAGCATCAACTCAACAGTCAAAGAAAATGCAAAATGCAAAAAACGTGTAACCCAAAACATCCAGGAAATCCAGGACACAATGAGAAGACCAAACCTAAGGATTATAGGTATAGATGAGAGTGAAGACTTGCAACTTAAAGGGCCAGTAAACATCTTCAACAAAATTATGGAGGAAAACTTCCCTAACCTAAAGAGAGAGATGCCAATCAACGTACAAGAAGCCTACAGAACTCCAAAGAGACTGGACCAGAACAGAAATACCTCCCGTCACATAATAATCAAAACACCAAATGTACTAAACAAAGAAAGAATATTAAAAGCAGTAAGAGAAAAGGGCCAAGTAACATACAAAGGAAGACCTATCCGAATCACTTCAGACTTCTCAACAGAGACTATGAAAGCCAGAAGATCCTGGGCAGATCTCATGCAGACACTAAGAGAGCACAAATGCCAGCCTAGACTACTATACCCAGCAAAACTCTCAATCACCATAGATGGAGAGACCAAGACATTCCATGATAAAACCAAACTTTCACAATATCTTTCCACAAATCCAGCCCTGCAAAGGATTATAGGCGGAAACCGCCAATACAGGGAGAGAAACAACACCTTGGAAAAAATGAGATAGTAACCTTCTTGCTTCAAACCCAAAAGTAGATAACTACTCAAACATAAAGATAGCATCAAGAACGGCAGGTATCAATAATCACTATGCCTTAATCTCTCTTAATATCAATGGTCTCAATTCCCCAATAAAAAGACATAGACTAACAGACTGGATACATAAACAGGACCCAGCATTTTGCTGCATGCTAGAAACGCACCTCAGTGTCAAAGACAAACACTACATCAGAGTAAAAGGCTGGAAAACAATTTTACAAGCAAATGGTCCCAAGAAACGAGCTTGAGTAGTCATCCTAATATCAGATAAAATTGACTTCCAACATAAAGTCATCAAAAAAGACACAGAAGGACACTACATACTGATCAAGGGAAAAATCCACCAAGAAGAACTCTCAATTCTGAATATCTATGCTCCAAATGCAAGGGCACCCACATTCATAAAAGAAACTTTATTGAAGCTCAAATCACACATCGCACCTCACACAATAATAGTGGGTGACTTCAACACCCCGCTCTCTGAAATGGATCGTTCAGGAAAGCAGAAACTAAACAAGGACACAGTGAATCTAATTGAAGCCTTGGAACAAATGGAACTAACAGATATATATATATATAACATTTCATCCTAGAGTAAAAGAATACACCTTCTTCTCGGCATCTCATGGTACCTTCTCAAAAATTGACCATATAATTGGTCACAAATCAGACCTCAACAGATATAAGAAGATAGAATTAATCCCATGCCTCCTATTAGATCACTATGGAATAATGGTGGTCTTCAATGGCAACAAAAACAACAGAAAATCCACATACACATGGAGGCTGAACAATGCTCTACTCAATGATAACTTGGTCAAGGAGGAAATAAAGAAAGAAATCAAAGACATTTTAAAATTTAATGAAAATGAAGGCACAACATACCCTAATTTATGAACACAATGAAAGCAGTGCTAAGGGGAAAATTCATAGCCCTGAGTGCCACCAAAAAGAAACGGGAGACAGCATACACTAGCAGCTTAATGGCACACCTGAAAGCCCTGCAACAAAAAGAAGCAAATACACCCAAGAGTAGTAGAAGGCAGGAAATCATCAAACTCAGGGCTGAAATCAATCAAGTAGAAACAAATAAAACCATATAAAGAATCAACAAAATGAGGATTTGGTTCTTTGAGAAAATCAACAGCCAGACTAACCAGAAGGCACAGAGACAGTATCCAAATTAATAAAATCAGAAATGAAAAGGGAGAGAAAACAACAGAAACTGAGGAAATTAAAAAAATCATCAGATCCTACTACAAAAGCCTGTATTCAACACAACTAGAAAATCTCGAGGAAATGGACAATTTCCTTGACAGATACCAAATACCAAAATTAAATCAAGATCAAATAGACCATCTAAACCATCCTATAACCCCTCAAGAAATAAAAGTCGTCATTGGAAGTCTTCCAACCAAAAAAAGCACAGGTCCAGATGGTTTTAGTGCAGAATTCTATCAGACCTTCAAAGAAGACCTAACACCAATACTCTTCAAACTGTTCCACAAAATAGAAGCAGAAGGAACACTACCCAACTCGTTCTATGAAGCCACAATTACGCTAATACCAAAAGCACACAAAGATCCGACCAAGAAAGAGAATCTCAGGCCAATCTCTCTTATGAATATCGATGCAAAAATACTCAATAAAATTCTTGCCAACCGAATCCAAGAACACATCAAAATGGTCATTCACTACAATCAAGTAGGCTTCATCCCAGGGATGCAGGGATGGTTCAATATAAGGAAATCCATCAATGTAATCCACTATATAAACAATCTCAAAGAAAAAAAACCACAAGGTCATCTCTTTCCATGCTGAGAAAGCATTTGACAAAATTCAGCATCCTTTCATGTCAAAGGCCTTGGAAAGATCAGGAATTTGAGGCCCATATCTAAACATAGAAAAAGCAATTTACAGCAAACGGGTAGCCAACTTCAATCTAAATGGAGAGAAACTTGAAGCAATCCCACTGAAATCAGGGACTAGACATGGCTGCCCTCTCTCTCCATATCTTTTCAATATAGTACTTGAAGTTCTAGCTAGAGAAATTAGACAACAAAAGGAGGTCAAAAGGATACAAATTGGAAAGGAAGAATTCAAACTATCACTATTTGCAGACGATATGATGGTATACTTAAGCGACCCAAAGAACTCCACCAGAGAACTCCTAAAGATGATAAGCAATTTCAGCAAACTGGCCATATATAAAATCAACTCAAGCAAGTCAGTAGCCTTCTTATACTCAAAGGATAAGCAGGCTGAGAAAAAAGTAAGAGAAATAATACCCTTTACGATAGCCACAATCCATATAAAGTATCTTGGTGTGACTCTAACCAAAAAAGTGAAAGATCTGTACGACAAGAACTTCAAGTCTCTGAAGAAAGTAATTGAAGAAGACCTCAGAAGATGGAAAAATCTTCCATGCTCATGGATTGGCAGGATTAATATAGTAAAAATGACCATCTTGCCAAAAGCAATATACAGATTCAATGCAATCACCATCAAAATCCCAACTCATTTCTTCATAGAGTTAGAAAGAGCAATTCAAAAATTCATCTGGAATAACAGAAAACCCAGGATAGCTAAAACTATTCTCAAAAGTAAACGAACCTCTGGGGGAATCAGTGTCCTGGACCTGAAGCTGTAGTACAGAGCAATAGTGTTAAAAACTGCATGGTATTGGTACAGTGACAGGCATGTAGATCAATGGAACAGAATTGAAGACCCAGAAATGAATCCATACTCCTATGGTCACTTGATCTTTGACAAAGGAGCTAAAACCACCCAGTGGAGAAAAGATAGCCTTTTCAACAAATGGTGCTGGTTCAACTGTAGTTTAACATGCAGAAGAATGCAAATTGACCCATTCTTATCTCCTTGCACTAAGCTCAACTCCAAGTGGATCAAGGACCTCCACATAAAACCAGACACACTGAAAGTAATAGAAAGGAAACTAGGGAAGAACCTTGAACATATGGGCACAGGGGAGAATTTCCTGAATAGAACTCCAATAGCTTATGCTCTAGGATCAAGAATTGACAAATGGGACCTCATTAAATTACAAAGTTTTTGCAAGGTAAAAGACACTGTCAAAAAGACAAAGTGGCAACCAACTAACTGGGAAATGATCTTTACCAACCCTACATCCGACAGAGGGCTAATATCCAATATATACAAAGAACTCAAGAAGTTAAACTCCAGAGAGGCAAGTAACCCTATTAAAAACTGGGGGACAGAGATAAACAAAGAGTTCTCACCTGAAGAATATCTAATGGCTGAGAAGCACCTAAAGAGATGTTCATCATCCTTAGTCATTAGGGAAATGCAGATCAAAACAACCCTGAGATTTCATCTTACACCAGTCAGAATGGCTAAGATCAAAAACACAGAAGACAGCAATTGTTGGCGAGGATGTGGAGAAAGAGAACACTCCTCCACTGCTGGTGGGATTGCAAGCTGGTACCACCACTCTGGAAAGCAGTCTGGCGCTTCCTCAGAAAACTGAGCATGACACTCCTGGAGGATCCGGCTATACCACTCCTTGGCATATACCCAGAGGCTTTACCTGCATGCAATAAGAACACATGATCCACTATGTTCATAGCAGCCTTATTTATAATAGCTAGAAGCTGGAAAGAACCCAGATGTCCCTCAATGGAGGAATGGATTCAGAAGATGTGGTATATTTACACAATGGAATACTACTCTGCAATTAAAAACAATGAATTCACGAAATTCCTAGGCAAATGGTCAGAACTTGAAAATATCATCCTTAGTGAGGTAACCCAATCACAAAAGAACACACATGGTATGCAGTCACTAATAAGGTGATATTAACCTAGAATCTAGGAATACCCTAGACACAATTCGCATATCAATAGATTTCCAAGAAAATAGAAGGAGAAACCCCTGGTCCTGGAAAGACTGGATGTAGGGGAATGCCAGGACAGAGAAGCAAGAGGGTGTTGAATGGGGAAAAGGGGGAAGGAAGGGGACTTATGGGACTTTTGCGGAGGGGGAAATGGGAAATTGGAAATGATTTTGAATGTAAATAAAAAGAAAACTTAGAAAACAAAATAAAATTAAAAAAAAATCAAAATAGCACATTAAAAACATTATCCACCATATTCAAGTGGGCTTTATCTCAGAGATACAGGGGTGGTTCATATTAAAATAAAATCCATCAAAATAATCCACCATGCAAACAAGCTGAGAAAAGATTTACAGGATCAACTCATTAGACACTGACATTTTGGGGAGAAATCCAACTCTCCTTCATGTTAAATATCTTGAAAATATGAGGAATGGTAAATGAGCTGAGAAAGAAATTGGGGCAACAATACCATTTATAATATCCAAAAGTAATAAAAAATAAAACATTAAGAAGGCAAGAGAAAGACTTATATGACAAGAAATTCAAGTGTCTGAAAAAGGAAAATGAGGAATATATCAGAAAATGGGAAGATTTCGCATGGTCATGATTGGTAGATTAATAGTAAAATAGAACATGTTGACAAAAACAATCTATATGTTTAATGAAGTTCCCATCAAATACCAGAACAATTCTTTATTGAGACCTTAAAAAAGCAATTCTTAGCTTCATACAGAAAAGCAAAAAAAAAAAAAAAAGACTAAAACAAACAAACAACAACAACAAAAATCCAGGTTTGTTTAAACAGATCCTGACCATTGAAGAACTTCTGAAAGAATCAGTGTCACTCAAGTTGTTTAACAAAGTAATAGTGAAGAAAGAAAAAAATGCATAGTATTGGTATCAATGTTTTGAAACAAAGACCCAGATACAAAACCAAAGTCATGTGAAAGTATGATTTTTGACAATGAATCCAAAATTATATGATGGAAACAAGAAAACATCTTTAATAAAAGGTGTTGGCCAAATTGGGTCAATATTTATCACCCTGAATGATACTCAAGTCAAAATGATCAAGAACCTCAACATAAAACTGAATACACTAAATCTAATGAAAGAGACGGTGGGAAATAGCCTTTAACTTATTGAAACTGGAAGCAAGTTTTTCTGAACAGAACATCAATAGCCCAGGTTCAAAAATAAACAATTAATAAATAGGGCCTTATGAAACTGAAAGGCTTTTGTAAGGTAAAGGACACTGTCAATAGGACAGATTATAGACTGCAAAAGTTTATTCCTCAGACCTACATATGTCAGAGGATTAATATCTACAATATTCAAAGAACTCAGGAAATTGGACATCATAAAACCAAATAACTGATTTAGAAATGATTTACAGAGCTAAACAGAATTCTCAGCAGAGGAATCTTGAATGATAGAGTAGCACTGAAGAAACTTTTCAACATCCTTAGTCATCATGGAAATGTATATGAAAGCAACCTAGAGATTCCATCAAAAACCAAAATGGCTGAGATCAAAAACTCTCATGACAGTAGACTCTGGTGAGGATGTGGACAAAGGGAAATACTCCTCCATTGCTGATCCTCTGTATACTTAGTAAATGAACCATCAACTAAAGAGCATACATGAGCTGGGTCAAGGCCCACATCGCAGATAAAGCAGACACGCAGCTCAATCTCCATGATGGCCTGGTCTGGTCTCAGTAGGAGAAGATGTGCCTAACACTGCAAAAACTTGTGCCAGGATGGAGTGATAACCAGGGGGACCCACCTCTCAAAGATGAATTGGAAGTGGATAGGGGAAGGGATTCTTTGACAGGGGCACTAGTAATGATGTATCATTGGGATGCAAATGAATAAACAAACAAATAAGAAAATACACACATACATAAATAATACATTTAAATCAGGACCAAAGCAGATAGAATATTTCACTATTTATTCAGTATAGTACTTGGTGTTTTAGTTAGAGCAATAGGACACCGAAGAATTTCAAGCTATACAATTTACAGAGAATAAAGTCAAAACATCATTATTTACAGATAGTATGATTGTAAATACATGTGACCCTAAATATTCCACTAGAGAACTCCTACAGCTGATAAAAAGTATCAGCAAAGTGGTTGGATACAAGATCAACACACACACACACACACACACACACACACACAAAACAAAACAGAAGATTCCCTATATACAAATGACAAATTGAATGAAGAAGAAATTAGAGGTGCTTTTTACCCTTCATAATAAACTCAAATAATGTAAAATGTCTTATGGGATCTATAATTAAACAAATGAACATCTTGTAAGAAAAACATAAACCTCAAAACTTTGAAGAAAGTAACTTAAGTAATATCAAAAGTTAGAAAGATCTCCTAATGTCTTGAATCAGTTGCATAAAATAGTAAAATAGTCATCCTTCCAACTTCAATATATGAATTCAAACAATTCCATCAAAATGTCAACATAAATTTTTATAGACCTTGATAGAACATGTCCTAAAGTCATACATTACACTAGATACCTTGAACAATAACAGAACTTCTAGGTGAATCACCATTTCTGATTTCAAGTTGTACCTTAGAACTATAGTACTAAATGTTGCATGATATTGGCATAAAGCTAGGCATATTGACCAATGGAATGGAATTGAAGATGAGAAATGAATTCACATACCTATGGACCCCTGGTATTGCATAAAGAATTCAGAAATATGCATTTGGGAAGAAAGGCTTCTTTAAGAAATGTTGTGTGTTCCAATACCACGCAGTTTTTAACACTATCGCTCTGTAGTACTGCTTGAGGTCAGAGATACTGATTCCTCCAGAAGTTCTTTTACTGTTGAGAATAGTTTTAGCTATCCTGAGTTTTTTATTATTCCAGATGAATTTGATAATTGCTCTTTCTAACTCTATGAAGAATGGAGTTGGGATTATGATGGAGATTGCATTGAATCTGTATATTGCTTTTGGCAGGATAGCGATTTTTACTATATTAATCCTGCCAATCCATGAGCATGGAAGATCTTTCCATCATCTGAGGTCTTCTTCGATTTCTTTCTTCAGAGACTTGAAGTTCTTGTCATACAGATGTTTCACTTCTTTGGTTAGAGTCACACCAAGACACTTTATATTGTTTTTGACTATAGTGAAGGGTGTCATTTCCCTAATTTCTTTCTCAGTCTGTTTATCCTTTGAGTATAGGAAGGCTACTGATTTGCTTGAGTTAATTTTATATCCGGCCACTTGGCTGAAGTTGTTTATCAGTGGTAGGAGTTCTCTGGTGGAGTTTTTTGGGTGGCTTAAGTATACTATCATATCCTTTGCAAATAGTGAGACTTCTTCTTTTCCAATTTGTATCCCTTTGACCTCCTTTTGTTGTCTAATTACTCTAGCTAGAACTTCAAGTACTATATTGAATAAAAATGGAAAGAGAGGGCAGTTTTGTCTAGTCCCTGACTTTAGTGGGATTGCTTCAAGTTTCTCTCCATTTACTTTGATGTTGGCTACTTGTTTTCTGTATATTGCCTTTACTATGTTTAGGTATGGGCCTTGCATTCCTGTTCTTTCCAAGATCTTTACCATGAAAGAATGCTGAATTGTGTCAAATGCTTTTTCAGCATTAAATGAAATGACCAATGTGTTTTTTTTCTTTGAGTTGGTTTATGTAGTGGATTACATTGATGGATTTCCTTGTATTGAACCATTCCTGCATTCCTGGGATGAAGCCTACTTGATCATGATGTATGATTGTTTTGATGTGTTCCTGGATTCCATTGGCAAGGATTTTATTGAGTATTTTTGCATCTATACTCATAAGAAAAATTGGTCTGAAGTTCTCTTTCTTTATTGGATCTTTGTGTGGTTTTGGTATCAGCAAAATTGTGGCTTCATAGAATGAGTTGGATAGTGTTCCTTCTGTTTCTATTTTGTGGAACAGTGACAGGCAGGTAGATCAATGGAACAGAATTGAAGACCCAGAAATGAACCCACACACCTATGGTCACTTGATCTTTGACAAGGGAGCTACAACCACCCAGTGGTAAAAAGATAGCCTTTTCAATAGATGGTGCTGGTTCAACTGGAGGTCAGCATGAAGAAGAATGCAAATTGATCCATTCTTATCTCCTCATACTAAATTAAAGTCCAAGTGGATCAAGGACCTCCACATAAAACCAGAAACACTGAAACTAATAGAAAAGAAACTGGGGAAGTGCCTTGAGCACATGGGCACAGGAGAAAATTTTCTGAACAGAACACCAATAGCTTATGCTCTAAGATCAAGAATTGACAAATGGGACCTCATTAAATTACAAAGTTTCTGTAAGGCAAAGGACACGGTCAAAAGGACAAAACAGCAACCAACGAATTGGGAAAAGATCTTTACCAACCCTGCATCCGACAGAGGGCTAATATCCAAGATACACAAAGAACTCAAGAAGGTAGATTCCAGAGAGCCAAATAACCCTCTTAAAAATGACGTACAGAGCTAAACAAAGAATTTTCATCTGAGCAATATCAAATGGCTGAGAAACACCTAAAAAATGTTCAACATCAGGGAAATGCAAATCAAAACAACCCTGAGATTCCACCCCACACCAGTCAGAATGGCTAAGATCAAAAACACAGGAGACAGCAGTTGTTGGCGAGGATGTGGAGAAAGAGGAACACTCATCCACTGCTGGTGGGATTGCAAGCTGGTAAAACCACTCTGGAAATCAGTTTGGCGGTTCCTCAGAAAATTCAGCATACTACCGGAAGACTGAGCTATACCACTCCTGGGCATATACCCAGAGGCTTCCCCTGTATACAGTAAGAACACATGCTCCACTATGTTCATAGCAGCCTTATTTATAATAGGCAGAAGCTGGAAAGAACCCAGATGTCCCTCAACCAAGGAATGGATACAGAAAATGTGGCATATTTACACTATGGAGTACTACTCAGCTATTAAAAACAATGAATTCATGAAATTCTTAAGCAAGTGCGTGGATCTGGAGAATGTCATCCTGAGTGAGATGACCTATTCACAAAAAAACACACATGATATGCACTCACTGCTAAGCAGATATTAGCCCAGAAGCTTGGAATACCCAAGGAACATGTCACATATCAAAGGATACCAAGAAGAAGTAAGGAGAGGCACTTGGTCCTAGAAGGGCTCAATGTGGCAGTGTAGTGGAATACCAGGAAGGGGAGGTGGGAGTGGGTTGGTTGGGGAGCAGGGGGAGGGAAGAGGGCTAATGGGACTTTTGGGGAGGGGGAAACCAGTAAGGGGGAAATCATTTGAAATGTAAATAAGGAATATACCTAATAAAAAATTAAAAAAAAATGTTGTGTGTTAAACTGGATGTCTGTATGTAGAGTATAAATAGATCTGCATTTATCTCCATACACAATTCTCCTGTCTAACTGGATCAACGATCCCAATTGTACCTGAGTATAAGCGAATGGCAAAAAGAATACATTGACAGAATACATGGCTTTCTGAACAAAAGACCAATAAGCCAGGCACTGACTCTAACAACTCATAATTGATCATTATATAACTGAACATCTTTAAAGCAAAGGACATCAAAATTAAACAGCACAGCCTAAGGACTGGTAAATCTTTTTACTCCCTTTGCATTCAAAGAGTGTTAATATCCAAAGTATAGGATGACCTCAGGAAACCAGCTAACAACAACAACAACAGCAACAACAACAAAATAATTTGAAATTTAGGTACAGAATTAAATGAGGAGAAATCTAAAAAGAGGTGTCTCAATGGCTGTGAAACACTTAAAAAGAGTTTCATCCTCCCAAGCCATCATGAAAATGCATTTCAAGTCCATTTTGAGATTCCATCTTTACTTGTCAAAATGACTCAATTCAATAACGCAGGTGATAGCTCATGTAAGACAGCATGTGGGGCAAGGGGAGCATGTCTCTATCGCTGATAGAATTATAAACTTATAAAACAACTATGAAATAAATATGGCAATTTCTGAGAAAACTGGGAATAGATCTGTTGCCAAACTCAGCTATATCACTCATATATTTGTCTAGTACTCTCTCATACCACAAGGACAATTGTTCAACTACGTTTTTGTGTCTATAGTCAAAATTGACAGAAACTGAAAGCAAGTAGATGTACTTTAACTGAAGCCTGCATAAAGAAAATGGCATACATTTATTCAATATAGTATTACTTAGTTGTTAAAAACAAAATGACACCAGGATATGTTCTGACAAATGGATGGAACTAAACATCATCCTGAATCAAAAAAAAAAAAAACAAAAAACAAAAAACACATCTAGAATACTTGCAGAATTATTCATTTAAAAGTTGATATTAGTTGTTAATAAATGATAAATATAAATAATCACTGAACCAGAGAGGCTAGATAGTGAAGAAGTCTAGGGGCAGGAGAGCATGAATCTAACAGGGATGAGAAAATAGAATAGGTCCTTTTTGTTGTTGAAGGAAGAAGAAGACAGAAGAGCAAGTGGTCTGTTGTGGGTTATGGAAGGAGAGGGAAGAGTGAACAGCTAGAATTTGAAGGTGTTTGGTTGACCATATTGAAATACAATCAAGTAGAAACATTTTGGAATTTATGAGAATGGCCCTAGTGAACACTTCTACTAATGGAGATCACAGAGGTTTAACTTGTGCTCTTTGTTAACCAGGAAAGTGGTGTGCTGGGTTAAAATTGGTTGAGTTGATTGAACAGGTGAAAAGAAAATCTGTAAACAAACGATGTTGATGCCTGATTAGAATGTAACTATCTGAAACCTGACGGCATGGTCCCATTGCTTATGATACCTTCAACTCTGGTTACTGAATGTGGAAAGACATAGTTGGTATGGGCTATAAGTATTATTTTACAGACTATGCAAAGAAAAAGAGATGTTAAAACATCCACTAAACCTTTCACCTACAATATGTCCAGGTTTCAAGATATGCTGGGGCAATGGTAACACATACCTTGTTGAAATGATCAACCAATGACTGATTTAACTTGATACCTACTCTACAAGGAGTCCATGCCCAACCCTACTTTAATGGTCATAACCTGGACAATAGATATTCCAGAGAATTATCAAATCCCAAATAGTACAGTACTATCTGAGGACACAGCTATACCACTCCTGAGCATATACCCAGATAAGCTCCACCATTTAATAAGGCCACATGCTCCACTAGGTTCATAGCAGCTATATTTATAATAGCCAGAAGCTGGAAAACAACCAGATGTCCCTCAACAGAAGAATGGATTCAGAAAATGTGTTACATTTACACAGTGGAATACTACTCAGCTATTAAAAAATTAACTTCATGAAATTGGCAAGCAAATTGAAGGAACTTGAAAATATCATCCTGAGTGAAGTAACCCAGTCACAAAAGAACACATACAGTATGTACTCACTGATAAGTGAATATTAACCTGAAAGTTTAGAGTACCCAAAATTCAATTCACAGACCAATGATGCCTAAGAAGAAGCAAGACCAAATTATGGGTGTTACAGTGCTTCTTAGAAGGGTAACAAAATACATACAGGAGCAAATATGGAGACAAAGTGTGGAGCAGAGACTGAAGGAAAGGACATCCAGAGTCTGCCCCACCCATTCCATATACAGCCACCAAATCTGGACACTATTACAGATGCCTGGAAGTGCTTGTTGATGGGAGCCTGATATGGCTGTTGCCTGAGAATCTCTGTCAAAGCCTGACAAATACACAGGTGGATGCTCGCGACCAATAATTGGACTAAGTGTGGGGGTCCATGATGGAGGAGCTGGAGAAGGTACAGAAGGAGTTGAGGGGTTTGAAGCCCCATGGAGGAAGCTACAGTGTTGACTCAATAGGTTAGATCGCCCCAAAGCTCCTAGGTACTGGACCACCAACCAAAGAGTACACATGGAGAGACCCATGGCACTGGCTGCATATATGACAGAGAATGGACTTGTTGGACTGAGAGGAGGAGAGGCCCTTGGGCCTGAGGGTGTTCCATGCCCCAGTGTAGGAGAATGCTTGGGTGGGAAGATGGGAGTGTGTGGGTGGTTAGGGAACCACCCTCACAGAGACAGGGTTAGGGGGATGGGATAGGGGACTTCTGAAGAGTGACCTGGAAAGGGGAAATTAGAAAAAAATAATTATATATATATATATATATATATATATATATATATATATATATATATATATATGAATGATATATACATACATGTATATCCTGGCATCTGCAGAGAAGCTTTTCTAAGTAGCAGATAGGAGCAGATGTATAGACGCTTAGCCAGGTATTGAGAGAGACTAAATTATACATCTTCATAAAGTCCATCCCTTCAGAAGAATAGGGTATGAAAAAGGGAAAAATACAGAGGAAATGCAGATCACCAGAAAAATTAAAAACATATTCTACCTTTCCAATTAGACAGGCTCTCACATGAGTTATAGAAATTAAAGCATCTATAAGGAAGCCTGAATAGTTTGGTACCAGGTCATCTCCCTAAAGGGTATGACTGTCAGCTTGAGTTTCTGTGGAACTCTTAAAAGTGGGAGCAGGTATATCTCTGACTGTTTTCTCGTCTTTGAAACTCACTTTTTCCTATTGGGTTGACTTGTATTCCCCTACACTGCTATATCCAGTCTTTCCAGGACCAGGGGCCTCTCCTTCCTTCTTGGAAATCAATTGATATGTGAATTGTGCCTTGGGTATTCCGCGTTTCTGGGTTAATATCCACTTATTAGTGAGTGCATACCATGTGTGTTCTTTTGTGATTGGGTTACCTCACTAAGGATGATATTTTCCAGTTCCGACCATTTGCCTAAGAATTTCATAAAATTACAAATTTCCTTAAGGCAAAGGACACTGTCAATCTGACAAAACGGCAACCAACAAATTGGGAAAAAATCTTTACCAACCCTACATTCGACAGAGGGCTAATATCCAATACTCAATAATATCCGGAACTCAAGAAGTTAGACTCCAGAGAGCCAAATAGCCCTATTATAAATGGGGTACAGAGCTAAACAAAGAATTTTCACCTGAAGAATTTCGAATGGCTGAGAAGCACCTAAAGAAATGTTCAATATCCTTAGTCATTAGGGAAATGCAAATCAAAACAACCCGGAGACTTCACCTCAAATCAGTCAGAATGATTAAGATCAAAAACTCAGGAGACAAGAGGTGTTGGTGAGGATGTGGAGAAAGAGGAACACTCCTCCACTGCTTGTGGGACTGCCAGCTGGTACAACCACTCTGGAAAGCAGTCTGGCGGTTCCTCAGAAAACTGGGCATGACACTCCCGGAGGACCCTGTTATACCACTCCTGGGCATATACCCAGAGGACTCCCCGACATGCAATAAGGACACAGGTTCCACTATGTTCATAGCAGCCTTATTTATAATATCCCGAAGCTGGAAAGAACCCAGATGTCCCTCAAAGGAGGAATGGATACAGAAAATGTGGTATGTTTACACAATGGAATACTACTCAAAGTAGTTACCACTACCTATCGAATTATTATATATCTGTGCATACTAGATATGAATCTTAGAATAAAAGCTGTTATTCAGAGTTCCATATGTTGCACTAAAATCCTATCAGTGAACATGACAATTGATAATGCAAACTGTAAATGATACTATTGATCTACCACAACACAATTCAAAAACTCATACTTCTAAAACATAATATAACATAACTTAGCATTTAGTTTTTGCTATAAAACTCAAAAAGGCAAAGTATCTATATCTTTAATAAAATTAAAGTATACATAAGAAATGCATAATCTTTAATACTCTGAAGAAATATTATTTTTATTACATCTAGAATTATGAAACAAAAATATAGTCTAAGAGACATATAGTTTAATATATCAATTAATACCTAATCACAGTGTTACTGAGATTTTTTTACTTTTTGTTCCCCCTTTCTACAAAGGACTTTTGAGAACTATGTGCATCTTGGAGATATAAGCAATTTTATTACTTTGAGAAAACATACCCTTACCTGTCACATTGGAAATTTCATTTTCTGGGCAGGGGTAACAATCAAAACAGCAGACAGCCTTTTCTTCCTGAAAATATTTTCTGAGTCCTGGTCTGCAAGGCACACTACATATGGAGGCTAGTGTCTGAAGAAAATCAGATACACTACAGACATAAGCAGTTTAACATATGTGTCAAACACTTCAGTGACTCACAAGAGAAAACCACTGAAACACATCCCCTATCATGTTATAAGGCAAAATTACATTGTTTTTTAATGATACAACTTTTATAAATGTTTCCTGATCTTTAAATCATGAAACACTTATGAGAGAGTAAGAGAGAGATCAAATAGATGGAAAGAGAAAGAGAGAGAGAGAGAGAGAGAGAGAGAGAGAGAGAGAGAGAGAGAGAGAGAGAGAGAGAGAGAGAGAGAGAATGAATCTAGGATGGTGAAGTCAATAAATAAGGAAATGTTAAAAATTTTATTCTATAAGAAAATAAAAGTAGACAAAATTGTAGGTAGTTTTGTTTCAACTAAAGCAATAAAATTAAGGCTACATTACCTGCTTGCTATCCATAGCCCACTTTATCATTTCATCAGACATAAACAATTGTTGACCGTCTGAAAAATGACCAGAAAATCCTCCTATTTTCATTTTGAGTCCATGCTGTTTTAGGAAATCCATGATATAGAAAATGTCATACTTTGTATTCAGTTTTCTGTTCTGGTTCATGTTTATTAGGTCTCCAACAGGATTTACAAATTGTATGGTCTTCAGAAAAGAGAACATCTAAAGCACAATTGTCATTTTAGTTTCAGCTATACATACATTTTAGTACAGAAGTTATAAAGTTTGGAATGTTATTCATATCCATTATCCACTCCTAACACCCACCTTTATCAGAAGTATTTAGTGCTGAAAAAGTAAAATATATTCCATATACATTTAAAGTTTCACTATGCTTCACAAATAACATTTTCTCATTGTATTTTATGCCATAAATACATGTGCACATGAATTCTAGGTTTTGAGGGTAGGGATAAATTATCCATTTTTTGCCAGGAGTGTTGTTTGATCATAAGATAGGGAAACTAAATATTCTATTGTTCAAAATATGGATAAAGGACTTAAAATTATTTGAAGTCTATTAGTTACATTAATTAGAAACTTTGTTAAATAAAAGAAAATAGTCTTAATTTCATTTATTAATTACATAAGAAAAAAATTAAATGTTAAGTCATGAGATTCTTGTATGATTGAAATATTGAATGAAATTTCATGACTTATATTGTGATACCTTGACTTGATGCCATTGTTGACTGTAACATAAATTATAATACTAACATTATATGCCTCTTACACAGTGGTAGAGTATAGAAATGCATGAATTTAGGATAAAGGTTACTTATTTACAGTATTTTGATGTTATGATACCCATTATGATTGCCATCTCTATGACATATATATATCATTCCGTGTAAGAATATATATATATCATTCCGTGTAAGAATAATTACCTTCCAGGAGTTAAATTCCAGTACCTTTCCATCATGTTCTGAGCCTGTGTCTACTTGCTGCAGAAGCATCTCATGAAGGGAGTGAGCCACAGCATAAACAGAATTGTATAAGTTGTAACTTGTTTCACTCATAGACATTCCAAGGGGTGGCACAAAAAACCACTTAAATAGGGTTTTGGTTGCACAGTTCTTCAGTGTTGTACAATTAGGTGGTGGCAAAGAACACTTAAAGTAAGTCCACCACAGTTTAGCAAAAGAAATGTCATTACTGTAGTTAGAAGGGTGCACTGTTTGCATAAATTGTTTAAAACCAGTCATCTCAGACTGCTGATATGAAAAAATAATAGTCCCATGCAAGGAGTTAAGCATGAAATCTCCTATAATTGTGATCATATCAAATTGTGACACACTTACCCAGAGTCTCTGAATGTTTTTAGATTTCCATAGCATGAAGCTCAATTGTACAGGAGATTCTTTATCCCCATAGACAATCACAACTTTTGCTGATGACATTATGATTTGGTGATAATATTTATAAATCATTTTAAGGTATAACATCTTATCATATGTAATAATAGTGACAAATGCTAAGCAGACAGTGTTTATTTCCATTCCTGCTCTCAATTCAGAAAGGAATTGAATTCCATGGTCATCATCTGTAACGATCACTCCTATCCAGTTCCATTCGAAGTGAACTGCTAGGTACACCATGGCTAGTGGTAGAGATGTGTCTTTGGGAGTCATCTGGTAGAGATGAGGAAACTGTTCCTGGTCACTTAGATGGAGATGAAAATAACCACAGTAAAGCTGAAAGGCATTGACCATAAGCATCACTATTTAGAAATGGACTGCACAGGGCTCAGTCTAAGATCTATATGTGCTAGAGCACATGCTAGAAGTGTGAGAAAGTGTGGAATCTTCATCTTATTATGAAAATCTTATGCAACACTTGTGAATTGTTATACAAATACAGATAAACTGAGTCCTTTGGTAAAACATTTCACATTATATTGTGTCTCCTGCCCATTTGTCATAAATTCATTATGATTGCCAAAGAAAACATTTAACTTTTATGTTTGATAGACCAGAATAGATGTAAGTGAATTATATGCTTTTTAGTCTGCCTTGGTACTCAGAATCTCAGACTGTGGTAAGATAGTGTTTCAATAAATGCAATATTCCGTGACTTACTTCTGGAGTCCTGGAGAAGTACAAGATTGGTCCAAGCTTGTAAGATATTATCCATACAGGTCCCGTAAATACAATTAAATATCTTCTCTGATTTTTACAGTAGTAATTTGGAATAATTTCCTTTTTTTTCAAGGACCAAACTCTTTTCTCATTATCCTCAATTAGGTTACATTCAATCTTAACAAGTAGGGAAATGTTAGGTAAAATATTAACGTTCCTATTTATTTCTTCAATGGCAAAATAGACAGAGGAAATCAATTGGATAGTCTTACGTGTCACCCTATAAAACAGAGGACATCAGTCGTAGGGCAAATGAGTTGTAATTATGGTAATCTTAAATAAAATTCAATATGGGTTAAGCAAAAAATTGTTGGACTTTTTTTTATATTTTTATTTACATTCAAAATCATTTCCCCTTTCCAATTTCCACCCTCCCCGAAAGTCCCATAAGCCCCCTTCCCTCCCTCTTTTCCCCATTCAACCGCCTCTCACTTCTCTGTCTCGGCATTCCCCTACATCCAGTCTTTCCAGGACCAGGGGTCTCTCCTTCCATCTTCTTGGAAATCTATTGATACGCGTATTGTGTCTAGGGTATTCCGAGATTCTGGGTTAATATCCCTTTATCAGTGACTGCATACTATGTGTGTTCTTTTGTGATTGGGTTACCTCACTAAGGATGATATTTTCAAGTTCTGACCATTTGCCTAGGAATTTTGTGAATTCCTTGTTTTTAATTGCAGAGTAGTACTATACCACTCCTGGGCATTTACCCAGAGGCTTTACCTACATGCAATAAGGACACATGCTCCACTATGTTCATAGCAGCCTTATTTATAATAGCCAGAAGCTGTAAAGAACCCAGATGTCCCTCAACGGAGGAATGGATTCAGAAGATGTGGTATATTTACACAATGGAATACTACTCTGCAATTAAAAACAATTGTTGGACTTTTGTGACCCATTCATATGTTGACACAGTTCCTTATTGTGATGTATGAGGATGTGAGACATTCAAAATTATTTAATAATCTGAAACTTTTTCAATTTGATGAATTGAACTTTACTTCTGTTTTGAAGTTTTTAATCTAATATGCATAAATATATTAAGCATTTACAGTTTTCTACTTATTTGCTTTTTTAGCTGTGTTCTGAAGTTAGACACCATGTACTTCTATTCTTTTTACTTCTTTTTTTTTTAAATTTTATTTTCTAAGTTTTTTTATATACATTCAAAATCATTTCCCCTTTCCCGTTTCCTCCCTCTTAATAAAGTTTTTAAAATATGAATTTTATATTAACAGGATTCTCTCATTTTTGAAATTTTCTAAATATCTTTTCAGAAAAGATTTCCAAGTCAACATTGAATTTCCCCATGCCTTCATCATATAACTCTAATACCTAACATGTGGGGAACAGTAATGGGAATCATCCGCTATATAGACTGTTATACTTCTCTACAGAATCAGCACTAAAAAATGTCATGACTCTTCATAATGGTGAAGAATAGGTCACTAAATTTGTCAGTGTCAACAATTGCCAAAGTCTAAAGAATTCATATATAATGCAATTACCACAATAATTCTTACAGTCGTTTCTTCATTCCACATGGTTCATTTCTCTTTCTTTTCTATTTGAGGCTGTACAAAATTGACTGAAATAAAACTACAACATTTCCCTGTTTAGATTGAGCTCTCTTGCTTCACATGTACCACTCAGTTGCACTAATTTATTCTTTCTCTACAATCACTGGCTATCACATAACTGGCCTTGGGTTCTATTTTGTTCAGGTTTGTCCAGATTTCTTCTGTTTTTAATATGTTCACTTTAACATCTCTATTTATTAAATGCATTTTAACTGAATATATATGCCTTTTTATATTTTATACAGTCTGATAATCTTATTTAACAATTATACATCATTTTATTATATCATACATGAGCTTTTTTGCTTTTGCCTCATCTGCGTTTTCTGTAATGCTTTGTGACTACAGGAAATATTTATGTAACTGGACATATCTTTTGGTTCTGAAGCTGGTACTCAATGGACCTAACAGTTTTATATTCTCTATTATTTACTACTTCCTTTTTAAACATTTTTTCTAGTCTTATTCCCTTATTTATTGGACATTTTCTTTCATCCAGAAATACCTAATATTGTGCCATTCTTTTTAAGAGGATTGCCATTCTGTACTGGAGAAAGATATGCACTTTGTAAACTGAGTTAACTCCAGTTAATCCACGTCAATTGCTGAAGTATCAAGGTTTAATATATCAAGTAATACATACTGTTCTTTATAAACTATAGTTTAGATATAAAAAAATAGAAAACCTAAAACAATCTTAAATAATGAAAAAACTAGTAAACGCATCACCATTTCTGATCTCACCTTGTACTCTACATCTCTTTAAAAATTTGGCTTAATGGGGGTGGTATTTGATCAATAGAATCTAACTAAAGACCTACAAATAAACACGCACCTCTGGGCACATCGTTTTTTGATAACAAATCCAGAAAACTACACTAAACTATTTTGAATAATGATACTGGTCCTATTCTCTGGATTCATTGAGAAGAATAAAAATAGATCCATGTCTATAATTGTGAAGAAACCTGAACTCTGAATTTTGTGTCCCGACTGGGGATACAAAAATTCATTGGTGATAAAGTTTCAAGGTTATACTGAATGCCAAGTACATGGACCATATAAGATAAACTCAGTGTTATTTTGGAAATTCTTTGTCTCATTTTATTTTGTCAGGAGATTAACTTTTGAAGTTTGTAGTTTTTTGTGTTTTTGTTATAACTTCTGAACTTTTCTCTTTATGGGCTTCTTGTTTGTAAAGATACATATGTCTACTCTTCTATTTGTATATAAGTGTTTCTCATGCATTTTTTGTTTTTGTAAGTGCTCCTTTTCTGTTTGTTTGAATGTTTTTTATAATCTGAAATATTTGTTTTATCTTATTTTATTACTATTCTTTATATGACAAGTTTTTAATGGGTGAGTATGTGGGGGGTCCATATGGGAGGTAATTAGTAAGTGATCTTTCAGGAGTTGAGGGAGGCAAATTCACAATTTGAGCATATTGGACTAAAAATGCATTTATATAAACAATGAAGGGAACATAAATTTGATTTATGCTGTAACTTTAGATGGACTTGGAAAATAGAATGCTTAGTAAAAAGCATAATAGGGCACAATATATATAATCTCAATTATATTAAAACTTCAAATGTACAAGTATGGAAAAGAAAGTACATTTTGGAATAGGGTAAGTATAAGTTTGTAAAAAGGTAAGAGTTGAAGATACAGCATTCAGGGTTGCAAACGAAACCTTCTAAGTATTTTAAACTTGACCGTGGTGTTGCTCACACACAAACACACACACACACACACACACACACACACACGTTGTTTTCACACTTTAAACACATGGATCATAAATTATATATCTACAAAACTCAAATTGAAAAAAATGAGCAACTAAATCAAATTAACTATAATAAAATTCATGTTTAATGTTTTCAATACATATACTTTAATTTATATTAACCTTTTTTATAAAATTTTGTTATAGTCACTGGTTCCTATATAAAATATTTAATGCTTTACATTTTTAAAATATTGTTGGCTTGGTTCTGCCATCATCAATGATACTACTTCTATTCTGCTTACTGAGTGTCTACTTATCACTTATAGGATTTCCCTTTAATGTGTGGAAAGGCTGGAGTTTATCTCACGAGTATTTCCTGTTCAATGCACCACTATGTCTTTTACTTCTAAGCAAGAAAGTGAAGTGAAATTTTTATTTTTCAAACTTGAAGTCTCTATTTAGTTATTAGCCTCTTCTTATTCCATATAAACCCACTATACACACATATGAGAAATAAGGCACAACATATTTATTTGTGCAGAGAATATAATTAAAACATGCACTGATTTAGACAATGGATAGATGCTGAATGAGAATAAATTCTGAATGAGAAATAATAGCAATTTTTAAAACTGTATTCCCTTAGAAGTTAAACCTCATGTAATGAAAGACCACAAATATAAGAACATATTTTCAGTGCAAAGTAGACGATTTTTTTTAAAAAATGATTCCAAATTGTAGCAGGGGAATGCATAAATCTGGAAGAATTACTGGAAGGGATTAAATATGTTGATAATGCATTCTCTATGCTATCCACAAATAGATAGTATACTTTTAAAAAAAAAAAGGAACACAAGATAGGGTACTTGTGGGAGTAAAATAGAAAAACATTTATGTATAGTTCAAAGAAAGCCATTTGAATTATTTTCTGAGTTATAGTAAATTATTCTGTAGATGTGCATGAAAGGAAAAAAAATAACTCTCATATGATGCAGGTCTAATACTGGTTAGTACTATAGGAGAGTTAATTTATAAAGCATCCCAGAAATGCAAGGTTTGTTCACTACGTGAAAAATCCAATAACATAATCTACCATAAAAACAAATGCAAAAATTCACATGATCATTTCAGATGCTGAAAAGGCTATTGAGTAAACACAATACCTCATCAAATTGAAAGTATTGGGGAGATCATGTATTCAAGGCTCATACCTAAACATAATAAAATAATATAGAGGATCATTAAATGAAATGTCCAACAGCAAGTAGAAGGAGCTTGTAGAGTCTACTTCCAGTATAAAGAAAGGGCATAATGTGGACAGATGGGGTTGCCATTCAATAGTCAAAAACTGACCCAGAAAAGTTTCTGTCAAAAATAACTGCAGTTAAAAATTATGTAGAAAAGTCAAAGGAAATTGAGCTCCAGTGACCTGGTCAAATTTGGATCCATCTCAAGGGAGTCTCCAAGGACCGACACTATTACCAATGCTATGGTGTGCTTACAAACAATAATATGGCTGTCCTCTGAGAGGCCCAACAAGCTGCTGAGACAGATGCATATACTTCTACCCAAGCATTGGAAAGAATTCTGGGATTGCTGAGATTGAATTAGGGAAAGGTTGGAAGAAGCTGAGGAGGAGGGTGACCCCATAGGAAGATCATGAGTCTCAACTAACCTGGACCCCTAGATGTCTCAGACACTTAGCCACAAATGAGACAGCCTACACTTGCATCACATGAAACCATAGGATGGAAATTATCATGTAAAGGGAATCTCTCTAAGAGAAAGTTCAATAGTGTGATCCATTCATTTGGCATCTAACTGGATTGTGATTCAAAATGACAATAAAAAAGCTACACCATAAACTACCGTAACTAGCATAATGACCAGCCATGAAACACACAATAAGATTTACTTAAATCCTAGAGAAGGACAGCTAGATATCACATAGGATTTTATCTCTCACTCACTGTCCCTGGAATGCTTTATGTGCATTCATGCATAAATGAAAGATGCACTTACTGCTTGTCTAGATTCTCACTGAAGTAATCACTCTTCATATAACCATACTTTGTATAAATGGAAAAGAAACAATCAGTCTCTTTATCTCCTAGATAATTTTCTGTGTCTTTTATTCTCCAGAAGCATCTGGGGTCACTCAAGTGGCAAAAAAGAAAAGAAAGCTTCAGAACCAGGAAGACAACAATCAAAGAGAACATCTTTGTCATGTCATCAGTATAGGTGCCTGAGCAAAATGCAGCATGAAGCATCAGGCAGGCAGAATCTCACATATCAATTTTTCATGAACAGATTCATGTGTCACCTTTTATTACTGTAGTTACTATTGAAAAACACAGATGCTTCTCACAGCCTTTACTTTTCAGTTCACTGTTTGCCTCTGGAGGATTTTGAAGCACTCTCTGCCCTGGGGCTCTGCATCTGAGATCCTATGGCTAGGAGAAAAATAGTGGAAGTAATAATTTTGGTCAGGATTATTCTCTGTATCCCTTATGATGACATTCATTTAAGTAGATTTGAAGGTTCCAGCCATGATTCCTTTTAAAAATATTTTCTCATAAATCTAGTTCATCAATCTAGTTTTCTGTAATCACTTGTATTAGTTCACTTTCATTACACTGGTTATTCCCATGAGTTTTACAAGCAATTACATCAATGACTTGAACTGAACCCAGTTGACCTCAGTAATAAGAAGATTAACACTTGTAAGCAATACCTTTATGCATCTTCAACACTTGTAGCCATTAACTTTATATTGTTGCTTTCTGTCTGATTTTTGTGTCTTGCATTTAATATGAATTTAATTATATTAGAACATAATCATGGAAAATACATAATTTGGAATTAATGTTGTTCATAAGCTGTTAACAAAAGCTAGCTAAATGGGAAATCCAAGGCAAGCAAGTTTTTCATTTCATTGTTCATTAAAAGGCAGGTCAAATAGAAAGCTGAATGCAGAGTATACTGTGCACTGTTTAAAGTGAACTCAGGGTGTATTAACTTCAGTTGTGATATTGAATAAGAAATTCATTCTATTAATATGCAAGAGTGATTTCTGTAATAATGTGTCATTACAATACACAGATATCTTGGATTATTTTGTTTGACTTACAATTTTAAGTCAGTTATAAACATTCTTTTTATTCTTTATCTGAAGTGATTTCCATTCTGGTAGGGTTTCTGATGCAGAATGATAGATAGATAGATAGATAGATAGATAGATAGATAGATAGATAGATAGATAGATAGATAGATAGATAGATAGATAAATAGATAGATAGATAGATATAGATATAGATGTTACATAGCACATATTTTCACTCCCAATGAAAATCTTCAAATTCATCATCCAAGACAGAAAATAACCTCACTGTATGTGGCTGAGCATATAACTCAGTGAACATGTATATTTTTAATATTGTTTGTAAGATTGGACTTTCAAAAATATTTGCTTGTTGCTATTCAATTCCTTTAGATTCCTTTTTAGCTGTTGAATTATATTTCATGGACAAGAATATCATAGGTTAAAAACTTAAATTTTCTACTTTTTAGTTCTTTGATAGTCTTTAGCATTAAAAATCATTTTGATCATAATCACACCGTTCTCTAATTCTTTTATCCCTACATTCACTATCCCTCAAACTGTCTATTATCTTTTAAGCCCTTCAAGCTTATTTACTACCAAAATTGTTAAGGAATAATAGATCTTCCAAAGAATTTTGGTAAATATTTCATAGTATGGGCTCTCTCTTTTTTTATTTTTTATTTTTCTTTTCCAGGAGCTAAAATTTCCATTCACCAATACCAGTGGGAGAATTGTATGTCCATCTCTCATCTTCCTATTTGGATGTAATTTCTCTTGGACTTGCATGGTGCTATGTTTGCTGCCTCAATCCCTGGGTGTTGGTACCTATTCTGCTGTGTTCAGAGCTGTATGTTTCCTTCTAGTCATCTACAACTTCCAGCACTTATGTTCAGTGTACTCAAATTACTGCAATAGTGCTTTGTGTCCTGAGGAACATGTATTAAATATGATCCCCTCAGTCTCAAATACTGTGTAGTTTCCAGTTCTCTCCCCTTCAGCCCATACATTTTTTTGTGTTAATAACTGTATTAAAAAAATCTAATCCTGTTTTTGTATTGATTCTCTTACCAGTGTCTTTTTATTGGAGGAATTAAGTCCAATTCATGCTGAGATATTTATGGCCAGTGACTGGTGTTTATGTGTATTTGTGTGTGTTTCCCTTGTTATTGTTGGTGTGGGATCATCTATTTCCTGAGTTTTTTGGATGTTATTATCCTCCTTGGATGAGAGTTTTCATTTTAGTATTTAGTATAGGGCTAGATTTGTGGATAGATATTGTCTGAGTTTGGATCTGTATTAAAATGTCTTTTCTTCTACTCTGATTGAGATTTTTGGTGAATACAGTAACCTAGGTTAGCATCTGTGGCTTTTTAGAGGTTGCAAGAAATCTCATAAGGCCCTTCTAGCTTGTAGAGTCTCCTTTGAAAAACGTCTACCTTTGTATGTTACCTGACTAATTCCATGGCCATTTTAAAATTCTTTTTTTGTTCTGTATATTATGTGTTCTCATTAATATTTGGTGTAAGGATTTTCTTTTCTGATCGAAACTAACTGATGTCCCATAGATTTTTTTTTTGCATGTTTATAGGCATCTTTTTCTTTTGGTTGATAGTTTTCTTCCAGGATTATGTTGAAAATATTTTCTGGGCCTTCTAGTTGGGACATTTCTCTTTCTTATCTTCCTATTTTTCTTAGGTAAGTTCTTTTCATGGTATCACAGACTTCTTAGATATTTTGTGTTAAGAATTTTTTAGATTTAATATTTTCTTTGACTGATGTTTTAATTTTTTTCTGTTATATCTTCAATGCCTTGGAATCTCTCTTACACTTGCTGTATTCTGTTAGTAATGCTTGCATCTCGTGCTCCTCTTCTCATTGCCAGATTTTGTCTCTCCAACACTCACTCAATTTGTGCTTTCTTTATTGCTTCTTTTTCTTTTTCAGGTTTTGTACAGTTCTATTTCTTTCTTTCACCTGTTTAATTGTATTTTCCTGTGTATCTTTAAGGGATATGTTCATTTTCTTGTTAAAAGGATTCTATGACCTTTATAGGATTGAAACTAAGGAGTTTTACTTGTGCTGTAGTTGTGTTAGGATATCCAAGGTTTGGGGTAGTAGGATATCTGTGCTCTAAAGGAGGCATTTTGCCCTTGCTTTCTAGAGGGCTTTTAGCCATCTACATATCTTTAGTCTCTGGATGTTTCTGTTTCAGTATGTATTAGAAAGGGAGTTAGCATCAGTTTTCCCAGTTTGGCAGGTCTGTGATGGGTATCCTTAGGCTTTCTATTTCCAGAGGAGCAGGTCTAAATGCTTCAGGATCCACAGGTACTCTTCAGGATCTACAGGCCTGGTGAAGTTGGGTAGAGACTTGCTATGAGAATGGAGGCCTGCCTGTTCAAGCAAGCTAGTCAGCACTGATTGCCATTCCTGAGAGGACTCAGCAAACAGGGAATCTCCATTGGGGAAGGGAAGTTAACCTTTATGGTCTGGATCCATGGTACTTTTGAAAGTGGGCAGAGAAGTGGGGAAGGGGGAAGACTGGAGCTCCAGCAGGGATAGCAGACAGCTCAGGGGGAAAGCTTTCCATTTTTAATGTATGCAATTTGATATATGAGAGTTAAAATTTTTCTTCTTTTATTTGGTTCCTTGTGAGTTTAAAATCATGTACACCATTCACATGCATTTCCTCAATCCCTCATTTGTGACCTTTTCACATGCCACTTCCCTCAAAAATATAACACAAATACAGAACTTTAATAACCATAACACCAATAAAAGTATGAAAATCATCTCATCATGAAAGGTATAGTATAATCATAGTGTTCTCAAAGGCTATCCCTGTGTCCACACATCTTCACTTGCAAATGTTTATTACAATGAGTCATCAATCAGGTCCTAGATTACTGGCTTTTGTGACACCATCAAAATGTATCCTCACCAGGGCTCTTTCATGTCTTTGAGATCCTTGAGCCCTGGATCAGCAAAACTCTGGAAGATTCAAGTTCTTCTGTGATTCTCAGTACTTGTGGCATCTCAGGAGTTTGGAGTAGTAGTACAGTATTTGCTGTTCCAAGTTTCAGTCTCTGATAGAACACGGGTCTTCTGTTTGCTTTGTATGCTAAGATGTGGAGACAAGGGGAGAAGGTACTGTTGGAGAAAGCTAAGTGGGCTGTGAATAAACATTGTATTCTATGGCTAGGATCTTGTTTGGAGTTCAGGGATCCCGAGTGCTCTCTGGTTGAGTTGAATAGTTCAACCAGAATCCAGAGTTGCATAAATATGAAGCTGAAGAAAGAGAGTATTTGGAGACTGGGCAGATTTTGACCTAACATTAGTGGGCTCTGGACAGGTCTTATCTGGGTTCTTAATAAAGCCATTGCTATCATTAAAGCAGAGAATATTTATTAAACTTGTGGTCTAGGATATGAAGATGAGGGAATGAATGCTGTTGAGAGACTCTGGGTGGGCTATAAGCCTAAAATTTTATGATATGTTATGCTAATATTAATAAATGCTGTTCCTATCAAACTTAATTTAAAATGTTTCCACCATTTGTTGTATATGTGCAACTTCAAACTTTTAGTATTTATTAAAAACTAAACTCACGTGTGGTATGATTGTGTTCATACCACATCTATTTTAGATTCTAAGAGCACATGAATCAGTTCAGAGAAGTTTACACTTTAGGACAAAAATTGTGATTAGTTGTTAATATCATATCCATGAATGAAATTTAAAGTAAAACATAACATGTAATGAGGTGTAGACAGTAAAATCTCTTAGAAACATGAAAAGAGGCATTACATCATGTTCTGCTAATCAGTATATTTTCAATTCATATCTCAATGCCTAACATGAACAATGAGCCCAAATATGGAAGCAAACTACCAGGGCGGAAAAATCACAGTGACTTCTAGAGATGAATAAAAGGTTCCCACGGAGCATCAAAACACTTCATTCTGAGACATTTCTTAACATATCATGATGTTCTGTCTTCTTGAAATATGATGGAAATACTGAAGACTCCAGGTTAATATTAAGAATCCTAGTTACTATTTTGGCTATTGTCCTTTCTCCTGCTGCTGCTGGCTCTCACTTTCCCTGCTTTTCAAATTCCTCAACCTGCATGTCACAGATTTCTACTCTCTGCCTTTGAGGTGTTGATATCCTTCCTAGCTGCTGTCAATGTTCCAGTCTCTAATAGCCTCATTGGTGTTTTCTATATTGTTACGTTGAGCTTTCTGCAGACTGAGAAACTAAATATCCTAGATAACAAAGCTTATTGTACTTAGTGTGACATCTGATTGGCATGCTCCAAGTGAACTCCAGTGGGTTTCTCTAAGCAAGAGAAAAGTCACTTCCTATGCTTCCTGAATACTGAGTCCCCCACCCCCACCTCCCACCTGACTCTACCTCTGCTTGCTTGCTTCTTTTTTTCCTTTCTTTTTTTTTTTTTTTTTTTTCATGTTTTTCATTTGGCCAAATGTATCTGCCCTTCACAAACTTTTCCATTTCTCTTTTGAGTAACAAACTCACCAAAATAATGGGCCTATATCTTTAAGACTTGACACATTTGGTTGTTTTCACTTTCATATTCTTTCAGTAACATAAACATCTGCCTAGATCCAAGGAAAATTAAGGTAAATTTCTTTGCATAAACAGACATTACGCTAAAGAAAACTATATCAAGAGGTTGTTTTAGGGACTAGGGATGTATATTAATTAGTATTTTCCTAACATCCATGAGGCCCTGGTTTTAATCCCCAATATCACATAACTGTACATCTAAAAATAGTACACACTTAAAATATCAGCACTTGTGGGATAGAAGCAGATGGATCAGAAGTTTTAGTCAGCCTAGTTAATTGGAGATTGAGGTGAGTCTGGTGTGTACCACAATCTGTCTCAAAAGAAAAGACAAGAAAAAGTAAATTGTTTTGAAGTTTGTAGCAGTCAACAGACTACTAGCACCATGACAATGATCTGGTTCCGTGCTTACTAGCAAGATCTTCCATTTCTTAAATTCACTTAAACTAACATTAATTATTTTCAACTTTGTTTAAAGGAAACAGTGGAGAGTCAAACTCTCAATTATATGCCAGAGTATTGCTAGTGATGGAGCAAAATCAAAGCAAATGCCATGATTATTTGGGGAATTTCAAAATACACAGGGAAAATGAGAGAGCAGTGGCTCTTGGTCTCATGTTAAAGTTCTTGTTTTAGACTTTTCAACTTGATTGCTTGTTTTCATAAAAAACCAAGAAAATAAAATGGAAAAACAAAGTTTGAAAAGAACAATTCTTTTCAAACTGAAAATCATGTTCAGAATTTGAGAACAAAACCTTGTATGTATGTATGTACGTATGTATGTATGTATATATATATATATATGTATGTATGTATGTATGTATGTATTTATATACACATTTCATTGATCACTTACTTCGCCTTGTGCAGTCACTGGAGCAGCTTTGGATATCAAAAAATTCACCCCATTTGATACAAATGTTATATTAATGGCTTCTCAGACAAAAATGATGTCATTGCCTGTTATTATTTTTAAAGTCTACAATCTTCTACACGATATAAAGGGCCAAAAACTCACCATGTGTTCAAAGCTGGAAGATATTTTATGGAGATCTGAAAAGACCAGCAGTTGACTGACCTGAGAAAAACAGGTAGGGTGATCAGGGACTCAGAATAAGAATTCCCTGCTCTCTTGCATTTGTGAAGTAATTAGAAGCCATATGGTGACTCTAAATATAACCTATTGAAGGTAAATTTCTACCCAGGAATATTTTAAAGCTATTTCTGCCCAAAGTGCTTATTTGGCTCTGTTTTAGAATGGGCTTGAGAATCAGAGAGCTCTAAGAAACTATCTTTGTAACAGGCAACGTAAGACATTAAGGATGACACTGTGGTCCTAAGGTGAAGAGCCAGGAGTCGTGGACACCACTCTCACCCTCATAAACTAGCACTGTGACCTCTCCAGTTCAGAGTGTATTTATTTTGAAACATGTTCTGACATAAAGATATTTCTAGTTTATTACAAAATCTTTGTCTTGTAAAAATTTTCTGAACCAATTCTTACATTTATCATGCTGTTGGATATTCAAGAAAATATTCAAGACTGTAAAGTAAACTGCAGTCTTAAAAACAGATCACTAAATCTGAAGTACAGAGAACTATTTAAGCTCATGAAGCTCTGGGTTCCATTCATAAAATGGGCATAATATAAAGTTGCTGAAGTGATTTCCAAGAGGATCCAATATGCTCTCCTGCCCTCTTCAAGCAATGCTTGCTTATAGTACACAAACATACATGTAAACAAAACAATCATACACACAAATATAACTAATTTGTTAAAAGAACTTAAGACCAGCTTACACTAAGAATGAAATTCTGCCTTAAAGCCATGAAAATAGTATTCCATTGTGTAAATATACCACATCTTCTGAATCCATTCCTCCGTTGAGGGACATCTGGGTTCTTTCCAGCTTCTGGCTATTATAAATAAGGCTGCTTTATGAAGATAGTGGAGCATGTGTCCTTATTGCAAGCAGGGAAAGCCTCTGGATATATGCCCAGGAGTGGTATAGCAGGATCCTCTGGGAGTGTCATTTACACAATGGAATACTACTCTCCAATTAAAAAAAATGAATTCACGAAATTCTTAGGCAAATGGTCAGAACTGGATAATATCATCCTTAGTGAGGTAACCCAATCACAAAAGAACACACATGGTATGCAGTCACTGATAAGGGGATATTAACCCAGAATCTAGGAAAAACCTAGACACAATTCGCATATCAATAGATTTCCAAGAAGATGGAAGGAGAGACCCCTGGTCCTGGAAAGACTGGATGTAGGGGAATGCCAGGACAGAGAAGTGAGAGGGGGTTGAATGGGGAAAAGAGGGAGGGAAGGGGGCTTATGGGACTTTCGGCGATGGAGGAAATGGGAAAGGGGAAACTCACAGCCTTAAACGCCTCAAATTACTTTCAGCTGTTTCTTAACACCTTAACACTAAACTCAGAGCCTTATATTTTTATTTGGCCCTAAACTCATAGGCTTAAACATCTCAGAGCTGTTATATCAATAGCAAAGAAGGACTGGGTCTAAGCTGTGTACTTTTAAGTATTTAATACCAATAGAAGAAATTTATCCCAATGAAAACCTTGATTATGAATCAAAATGAATTCTGTACCAAATAAGAACTTATGACTTGAATTTAATAAAAATTAAAAGGATTTTTACCAAATGAAATTATGTCTATAAATCAATTATATTTCCTCCCTGTTTCAAATCTGACCATTTATACATTACCTAGAAAAATAACTTAATAATAACAACCTTCTCTAGTCCCAAACCCCAGGGAACTGGGTTGATGACTCTTTGCAATTTCTTCAAGCTGAATATGGGCATTGAGATATTGTGAAGGGGTTGGGGTGGGGTAGGAAAATAGAACCAATGAGTCTCTGAAGTCTGTGTCTTGACTGGATCTAGCTGAAGTCCAGGACCTCAGAAGTTCAAGCAGGTCAGTTTAGCATGTTTGACAAGGAGACTCAACTTGGCTGTATTTTCTGTAATATACAAATCTCAAAACAACATTTTAGTATCACAAAGATAGATTTTATGTTTGATATTTTGGAATCTAGTCCTCTGGCTGTCTCTCTCTATCATTTCTGATACAAATAGCTCTGGAAGATGTCCAAAGTCTTATCATCCTTTTTAAAAATACAAAGACAAAATCGTTTTCCCAAATCATCCTATCATTGAACCAGTAACCAGAAAAACCTTTATTTTGACTTCTCTCCTAGAGGAATAATATTACCACAAAACTCAACATCACACCCATTATGAAAATCAAAACAATCTAAAATAAATGAAATAAGCTAAGATACTGTATGAGCCTCTACTTAGGCATTTACTATATTGCCAAGCAGGAAAAGACACTGAAAATTCCATGTGTGGGCCACATTAAAAGGAATATGAGCTTCCTGTGCCAGGTAAACAAGCTATATCAAACTAAAATACTATATGAGCCTCTGCATAGGCTACTCTTATCTAGCCAAGGAGGAAAAGACACCCAAAATTCCACTTGTGGGTCACGTTAAAAGGAATATGAGCTTCTTCTGGCTAGGTAAACAAGCTACATCATCTTTTTGTTTGATCTCTGCCCAGAGCAGCCATCCTGTTATAACTTTATACCATCTATCTGTTGGGCTCTCTACCTGAGCCACAGATTTCTAATTAATTAATGCCTATGCTAAGAGGTAATCTTTGTCACTATACTCTTTACTCTAGAGTCAGTGACTATTTCCTTATCATAGTTCAACTTAAAACAATCTAAAAAGAGTGAAATAAACTAAGATACTGTATGAGTCTCTGTTTAGGCCACTTTTATCTAGTCAAGTAGAAAATGTCACCCAAAATTCCTGTGATAGACCTTGTTAGAAAGAATATGACTTTCCTCTGCTAGTAAACTATCTTTATTCTAACTTAACATAACTGATTCACCCTTCCATCTGTATCTGCTTATAAGCAGGGAGCTAGTCAAAGCAGGATTGAAACCCAGAATTTCCATGGTGCCCACATTAGATAGAATTTGAATATCTAGTTAAGTCCTATTTTCCCCACTAGGGCCTTAGTATTCTCAGTCTTTCCTTTGTTTCAACTTGGCATGATTTGAGTCACTTGACCCAATTTTGATGCTCTAAGTTACTCACTTAAAACAAAAAAATAAATAAATAATAAATAAATAAATAAATAAATAAATAAAGCTTTAACTTTTAGACTAATAACCTTAGGTTTCTAGTAGATACATGCCCCATGTTGGCTTGCCAAATGTAGTAGGTAATAATTAAGAAAGAGTACCGCCCCACCAGGCCTCTGAACTAAGTTCTTCCAGGCTCTCTCCGTATGGCTCTCACTGTGGCCACTGAGCCAATCTCTTCCAGCTAGATCTCACAGCATCCCAGCTGTGTTTCCTCTCCACAATAGACTCTGTAAAAGGAGGGACTCTGTAAATGGGGGAGTACCACGATTCTGTCCAACACCAACTCTTTCCAAGTATCCAGTAAAGCATGACTCTTTAACTTGAGTAGTTAACCAAATATATTTATGCATAAGAAGTTACCATTTCATAATGCCAATTTGCAATGACAAAGTCTTATCCCAATATTTCTAACCTCTCCAAAACACCAGAAATATGTCTGAAGCCATCTGGATATCTGAATCTTCCTCTCTGCTCCGCTCTTGCAGTCCATCGAGCCTCTCTCCTTCCTTAGCTCCTCCTCCTCTCTCCCCTCCAATCACTAGCCTCGCATTGCCTCAATGTGAATGGATAGGAGATATATTGCAACACCTTTCCTTCAGTGTCTATTCCATTTTCGTCCCTGCACTACTTTTAGACAGAAATATTTCTGGGCCAATAATTTTGCATGTAGATTGGTGTCCACATCCCTCTAGAAGGGACACTGTGCAACTACTGGAGGAGAACTTTTCAGATTCCATCAATCCACATTGAACATTTCAGCTAAGTTCAACTGCACTGAATCCTTAGAGTCTTTTACATCCCAGATATCTGAGAATTTCTAACTTCTGTTCTCGAAACCCCTTGAGAAAAAGGTTACCATTCATTCTCTTGATTCTCTGGGCATCTCTGTGTCTCCTCCACAACTTATTCTGTGCCCCTTTTCCCTTACCCTTCCTATTTCCCACCCAGTTTCCCGTTTCCCACCCTCTCAAACCATGGACAGAAACTGGCAAACCCTGTGGTTGAATTATGGAGAAGTTGAAAGAAGATGCAGATGAGGGTGACCCTATAAGAAGACCAGCAGTCTCAACAAACCTGGACCCTGGAGATCTCTCAGAAAATGAGCCACCAACCAGACAGCATATACCAGATGATTTGAGGCCTCCAACATACATACAGCAGAGGACTCTCGGGTTTGGACCTGTGGGGAAAAAAGGAGCTCAGGGTGGCTACAATGCAGGTCCCACATAGGAGAAACACTGGCAAGCAGAGCCTGTGTGGGGGATAGGGTAACACCAGCAGTACAGTGTATTGCACCAGAGTAGGGAGTGTTGGTGCTGGAGTACCTGTGGAGCACGAGACTGTCTGGTTAGCGGGGAAGGATGTACCACTCAGAAGGTGTTGCCATTCTGGCATGAACCTCCTGGGTACCTGTTGAGAAAGCAGCATGGTTGAGATGCGATTTGGCTGAGAGGGAGCTCGATCCTTCCCCTGGCTACTGGAAACACTGAGGCCTGCTCCATGCTTCTAAGTGGGGATTTTGACAAGAGTCAGTTCATAGTTTTAATGCTTTATTATTAGGAGAGTAGAAAGAGAAAAGGGGATAGAGAAGTAAAGAGAGAAAGAGAAGATAGAGAGATGAAGGAAGGCCATGACCATGTGGAAAGTGGAAAAAGAATGGGGGGGTGGAGAGTGAGACATGAGGGATGAGAGAGAACTAGGAGGGGCAAGAAACTTTCTTTTATAATAGGCTGGGTTACCTGGCGACAGCCAGGTAACTGAGGGGCAAGGAAAGCCTGGCTGTAGCCAGGTGACTGCAGGGGTGGAGTCCAGCCAGAACATTAGGGGCCTGGAGCATGGCCATACATGAGTGATGGTCACAGGAATATGGAGTTGAGGAGTCAGCAGTCTGGGACCTTAGCTCACACAACAGGCTCCGGATTGACCTTGCTCAACCAAGCTACATACTGTCTCACACCATGGTCCCACATGGGCCCAGTTAGAGAAGGTGTACCTAATTCTCATGAGTCTGGAGACCCCAGGGAGTGGGGAGGTCTGGTTGGTTGTATGTTGGGGGGAAGCATGGGAATATCTTCATGGAGATGGTGAGGTGAGGGGAGGAGGTATGGGATGTAGAACTGTCAGAAGGTGGACTGAAGAGGGATAAGTCTAGACTGCAAAAAAAATCAAATAAAAATATTGAAAAAATAAAAAACTTTGAAATGTTAAAAGTATTAGAGAGAACAGGGAAATAAGGCATATATCTAAACATAATGAAAGCAATAGTCAGTAAGAAAATAGCAAACAAGAAATTAAATGGAGAGCAATTTAAATCAATTTCACTAAAATCAGGGACAAAATATGGCTGACCACTATCTTCCTATCTATACAATATAGAACATTACATTTCAGGCAGTGCAAAAAAACAAATTAGGAAGATAAAGTAGATACAAAATGGAAATTAAAAGTATCACTATTTGTAGATGATATGGTATTATACATAAATTTCTTCAAATGTTCTACTAGAGAACACCTATATCTGAAGAATACCTCCATCAAAGTGATTAGATAGAAAATTAACTCAAAAAATATGGCCCTCCTTTAAGCAAATGGTAAAGGGATCAAAAAAAGTAATTACAGAAAGAATACACTTAACAACAGCCACTAATAATATTAAATATCTTGCTGTAAATATAGGAAAGCAAGTTAAAGCTCTGGGTGACAAGAAGATAAAATCATTAAATAAAGAAACTAAAGAAAGTATGAGAAGATGGAAAGAACACCCATGATCACAGATAGGTAGGATTAAAAACATGAAAAATGGCCTTTTTTACCAAAAGCTATCTATAGATTCAATGCAATTCCCATCAAACTTCCAACACATTTATTGCAGACATTGAAAGAAGAATTCCCCTATGGGAAAACAGAAGGCCAAGGATAGCTAAAACAATTTTGAACAATAAAAGAACTTAGGGAGAAATCACAGTTCCTCATAGCAAGCTGTAGTACAGAGCAATAGTGTTAAAGACTGCACAGTATTAACACAGAAACAGATGTGTTGATAATGGAATCAAATGAAAATCCCAAATCTCAACCTGAATACCTGTGAATACTTGATTTTTGATAAGTAGCCACACTATGAAAAAGAAAGCTTCTTCAACAAATGTTGCTGATCTAATTGAATGTAGAACAATGAAAATAGATCCATAACGTGTCATCCTGCAAAAAAATGTAAATTCAAGTTCTTCAAGAATATCAACATAAAATGGAATACACCAAATCTCAGAGAAAAGAAAGAGAGAAAGATCCTGGGACATTTTGGGACAGGAGAGAAATCTCTGAACATAACACCAATGGCTCAGGCTCCAATATCAACAATTGACAAATGGGACCTCATGAAACTCAAAAATTTCTCTAAGGTATTTGATATCGACAATAGGACAAAATGGCAGGACAAAATATCTCACAGGATGTTACTATCCAAAATTTATAAGGAAGTCACTAAACTCCTCCTTATAAGCCAGACACTAACCTCCACCCCAAGTATAAAAAATGGGGTTAAGGGTTAAACAGAGAGTTATAAACAGAAGAGTCTTCAATGGCCAAGAAGCCCTAAAAGAAATGGTCAAATTCCTTATTCTCCAGGGAAATGGAAATCAAAACACCCAAATCTTCTATCTTACAACAGTCTGTATGGCTAAGTTCAAAACCTGAAGAGCTAGCATATAGCAGCAAGGATACAGAACTAGAACAACACTGCTCCATTGCTGGTTTGAGTTCAAACATGCATAATAACTTGGGAAATCAATTTGTTGGATTCTAAGAAAACTGAGTATAACTCTATTTCAAGACCCAGCCATACTACTCCTAGGCATATAACCAAAGATGCTCTATGATCTCACAAATACACTTGCTCAACTATGTTCATAGCAGCTTTATTCATAATATCAGAAACCTGGAAACAATCTAGATGGTCCTCAACTGAAGAATGTACAAATAAATGTGGTACATCTACAGTGGATTGCTATTCAGCCATTAAATCAATGATATCATGAATTTTGGATGGATGGCAAATGGGTGGAACTTGAGCATATCACTCTGTGTGAAGTAACCCAGTCTCAAAATGACATGAATGATATGTACTCACTTATAAGTGGATATTAGCCATAAAACATAGGATACCCATGCTACATCCCACAGATCCAAAGAAGCTAAACAAGAAGAAAGGCCAAAGCTAGGATGTTTGGATATTATATAGAAGGATGAATAAAATTGTCATAAGAGGAAATTGGATGGGAGAGTGGCTATCGAGTTTATTTGAAGATGTAAACAATTAGGTGTGGGGAGAAACAAGAAAGATGAATATGAGAATGAATGGTAATATCAAACATGGCAAGGGAAATATACAACTTCTCCAGGACCTAGCAGACCTTGGATAAGGGAGGTCCTCAAGAATCAATGGAGTGAACTTAAATATGATTCAGAACTTTGTGATATGGAACATGAAGAGATTACATTCTGTTGCCAGCTAGGAACCTCAGTGGAAAGATACAGTCATCAAACCATCCACAAAGCTTTCAACTCAAAATTTATCCTGTCTGAAAGAAATGCAGAGATCAGGAATGGACTGAGAGAATGGCCAACCAATAACTGGCCCAACTTGAGATCCATACCCTCAGCAAGTACCCAATCCTTGACATGGCTAATGACACTCTATTATTCTTTGAGATAGGAGTCTAGCATGCATGTCCTCCTAGAGACTTCACCCAGAAGCTCACACAGATGGATACAGACACCCATATCCAAACAATGAATGGAGCTTGGGGACTCATAGGAAAGAATAGGAGGAATGATTGTAGTCCCTGGGGTGGGGGGTAGGGGAAAAAGATTTATTGTATAAATTGCATATTGCTGAAAACAGAGTGATTTATAGGTTAGGGAAAACATTGAGAGAATTAGAAATTCAATCACATTTCAAAATATCTTGTAGCAGTATGGGTAGTGTTTTAATAAGGAATAATAAAAATATATAAATAACAAATTCACAAGTTATGCTACCTGATGAAAATGGACAGTTCTTGAGGCCATAACTTTATAGAACAAACCTGTTAGTGATAGTAGTTTCTTAAGTACCTGTCACTTGTTGACAAGGGGAGACCCTGAAACAATACTAACTATAAAAACTATTAATCCTGGTCTTCCTTTTATGCCAGAACTAGATGGTAAAACCATTTTCAGGAACCATCATGGACAAGATGATAACTAATAGGTAATATCCTTGAGATAGTCTGCCTCAGATTATAATAATGAAAGACAGATTTGCTCCTATAGGCAAGGCCCAGGTAAAAATCATTTTTTTAAAAAAATGCTATTAATATTATTTTCCTGTTATTATTAAAAATATATAACAATCACTAATTCTTTGCCTGCCCTTTAGAACAGATCTCTGCAGATCTAAGAAGATGTACATCTTGTATTGATGCTAAATATATATATATATATATATATATATATATATATATATGACTTCTCAATTCTTTATGATATTATAAGAATTTTTAAAAGTATGTTAGTATTAATTAAATTCTTTTATACTGGGACTGATATTAGGTAATTTTCTTAGTCAAAACTGCAATGAGAACTCTGTCAGTCTCCCATGTGTCACCAGCTAGTTGCTACTAGATAGTAGTAACCAGAGTTTCTGATACTCAGAGCACATTCCAAGAAGTTATAAAACCATTAAGCAAAAATCATAAAAAGGAAACATGATTTATTATAGGTGGGAGAACAAAAGCTAAAATATTGACTGTTTATTTATGCAAATTTTCACAAATAACATAGTTATGACTTTTAACACTTGATGAATCTGTGGAGCTTTAACAGGTGATTTAATCTTTATCCACACAGATACTTCTAATGAATATGCATGTAAACATTCTCTGCTGTAAACTTCTATTTTAATTTATGATTTGAATTTGGTTATAGACTTGTGATAAACATTTTACATTGTGATCAGGTATTCTGAAAGATTTAAAAGTGCTGAAGACAAGAAATGTCAGAACTGAGCTGAGGAGAACTTTTTAGATAGAACACTTTTAAGTCAGATCTGAAATGAATGTTTTGTATAATGAACTGAGGATACCTTTTTTAGTCAGGACACAAGAGAATTTTCTGTCACAGAACTGAATACAAGAAGAACTTAGAAGTACATTAGAAAAAAAAAAAGGTATTGTGAGTAGAGCATTATTGTGACATCAAAGGAGGAAGTTAGAAGGAGAATGCAGAGAGGAATAACTTAGTAACTATAAGGTAACATAAAATCTAAGAGAGCAATATGCAAAATTTAGAGGGGAAAAGGAAAAAAAGAAGCTGCAGAGAGCAGAAGGAGCAGGCAGACTTCTTTCCAGTGAAAAGAACAGGTCTTTTCTTAATAACAAGGCAGGGTTAGTTTTATTAAAAGGACCAAAGCTTTCTTATTGCAAACTTGGGCTTAATTCATTTAGCATTTAAAAATGTAGAAGCTTTTTGTTTCTCTATGCAATAAAGATTGGAGTTCATTTTTCTGAACACTCGCTTGGTCTTTTGCTCCAAATGCATGGGTAAGTATTGATGTTTGTGCAAGTTTGTAATTGTGACAATGTATGCAAAGTGGATGTAACTGGTTTGGATGGAAATGTGTAAATGTTGCATACACAAATATGTGTATGAATTATGAAAATTCATACAATTTTTTATGTAATTGTTTTTCCTTCTGCCAGGGTTATTCTCTTGTATAGACTCAAGAGAAGTTTATTGCTACAAACTTTCTCCTATCCTGACAAACAAGAGCCATTTGAACAAAAGGAAAAGGCTCAAACAATTAAGTCTTTATTTAGTCCCCTCCTGTTTTAGGATTAGATGCTAAATGCCACAGGCTCCAAAATTACCTCAGTGGAACACAGAAGGCAGGACTTAGTAGCAAAGTAACTTAGGCTTAAATGAACCTTTATTTATTTTTCAGCAACTCTAAATATTTCCTAAGACAAAAGTCTCTGCCTATGCTCTTTCCCCTCTCTTGCCTCAAGGAGAATCACCAAGAAATAAACCCTGACTCCTCCTGGGCTGTTCCCCAGCAAACCATATACCTAAAAGCCATGCAATTACACACTTTGACTTTAAGAAAAGAAGAAATAAAGCTGGGACTAAATTGAAAACAATCATGCTAGGTTGGTTTGACAATAAATAGGTATGGGAGGAGCATGAATGTCACTGGGAAACTGTCTGCAACATTCTTACTTAATTGAGACTATAAGCTAAACTGCAAATATAATAGGCAGATGATACCGGCTTGTACAATAGTTGGCTATTTATCATAAATGAATATAACACTTTTCCCATATAATTCTAGGCCAATCCACCAAAAGGGAGTTCAAGCCTGTTGATCTAAGACAGCAAATCTCTGTGGCTATAGAGGCTACTTCTGTGGCTTTTCATGTTTGATGTGATATTCCTGTGAAACAGCTTGCACATACACTTAAGTGTTAGAGATTTTCAGCCTCAATTCATAATCATTGGTGAAAACCCGAAAATCACGTATTTGTAACTGGGTCATGGTAGCCTACTTTCTAACTATACATGGTTATCTAAAAGTACTCCCTTTATGGCTCGTGAAATATTGAAAAAGAGGAAGAATAATAAATGTGAGAGACAGAGGAAGGCATAGAGTATTGTATACGAGTTTAATTTGAGATTAAATCTTCCCACTCAGACAATTACAAAACAAGTCAAAAAATCTTAGACGCAAGAAACCTCTCAGTGAAGAAGAGTTGCAATGAAGACTCTGAAACCATGCCACCTTCCTGGGAAAAAGAGAAACATACAAAGCTGCCAATTCTAGGAATTTTGAAATGGACACTTTGTCTCTAACTCTTTCAGCTTCTTGAGGTTTATGTAGTATACTCCAGGTTCCCAGCTTTGTGTTGATTCATCCATAATGGGCTGGTATTTAGTGAGATATTTCTGCCCTTATAAGTGACCTCTCAACCATATTCTCAAAAGTGATCACAAAATACTGATTGTTTCACCAGACTGTTCTTAGATGAAACCTGTACTTACTTTTTTGTGGGTTTCCTATCTCTGGATAATATATATCTATGTTGAATTTACCTAAGGGATGTTTTGTAACATAATAGAACTCAAGAGTATATGGAAGAACTTTGAAAGGCCCGATCCCTATTCTTAACTTTATTCAATCGATTCTGGAAAGTAGAAGAACTAAACTTTAAGTTTTAGAATGTCTAATGTATTTATATATTGCGCGACAAGTTCTCTTATAGTGTTATTATCTTCAAAGGAATAACATCGTGTCTGTAATTTAACTAATAGTTTTTCCTGTCAAAACATTCTTTAAGGAAACCAATGAGTTACTTTAAAGGATTTGGCTCTTTTAAATCATGAATTAAGAAAATATTTGCAATTTTTCTCTGAATCTCCTCCCATGGATATTTTTATCCCTCTTCAAAGAAGGACTGAGGTATCCACACTTTGGTCTTCCTTCTTGAGCTTCATTTGGTCTGTGAAATGTATATTGAGTATTCCAAGTTTTTGAGCTAAAATCCACTTATCAGTGAGTGAATAGCATGTGTGTTCTTTTGTGATCAAGTTACCTTCACTCAGGATGATATTTTCTAATTCCATCCGCTTGCCTAAAAATTTCATGAATTGATTATTTTTAATAGCTGAGTAGTATTCCATTGTGTAAATGTACCATATTTTCTGTATCCATGCCTCTGTTGAGGGACATCTGGGTTCTTCCCAGCTTCTGGCTATTATAAATGAGACTAATATGAACATAGTGAAGTATGTGTCCTTATTCCATGTTGGGACATCTTCTGGGTATATGCCTAGGAGTAGTATAACTGGGTCCTCAGGTAGTACTCTGTTCAATTTTCTGAGAAACTGCCAAACTGATTTCCAGAGTGTTGTACCAGCTTGCAATCTTACCAGCAATGGAGGAGTGTTCTTTAATAAAAACTGAAAAAAAAAGAGAAAATATTCACAAGTTGTTCGTAAATTGTAGATTATCCATTACTATAACCATGGAACAATACATGACCAACCCATATCTTGTTCAGGAGAATGTCACAATAAGCTTATAGAATATTTGAGGTCTAAAAATTTGTTAATGATACTATGGTTTCAGTCCATAATGTAGACTTTAACCTTACAATTTCTTTTTTTTTTTTATTTTCTAAGTTTTTTTTATTTACAAACCGAAAGATTTCCCCTTTCCCAATTCCTCCCTCCCCGAAAGTTCCATAAACCCCCTTCCCTCCCTCTGTTCCCCATTCAAACCCCTCTTCCTTCTCTGTCATGACATTCCCCTACATCCTGTCTTTCCAGGACCAGGGGTCTTTCCTTCCAACTTCTTGGAAATCTATTGATATGTGAATTGTATCTTGGGTATTCCGAGATTCTGGGTTAATATCACCTTATCAGTGACTGCATACCATGTGTGTCCTTTAGTGATTGGGTTACCTCACTAAGGATGGTATTTTCCAGTTCTGACCATTTGCCTAGGAATTTTGTGAATTCATTGTTTTTAATTGCAGAGTAGTATTCCGTTGTGTAAGTATACCACATCTTCTGAATCCATTCCTCCATTGAGGGACATCTGGCTTCTTTCCAGCTTCTGGCTATTATAAATAAGGTTGCTATGAACATAGTGGAGCATGTGTCCTTATTGCATGCAAGGGAAGCCTCTGGGTATATGCCCAGGAGTGGTATGGCAGGATCCTCTGGGAGTGTCATGCCCAGTTTTCTGAGGAACCACCAGACTGATTTCCAGAGTGGTTGTACCAGCTTGCAATCTCACCAGCAGTGAAGGAGTGTTCCTCTTTCTCCACATCCTTGCCAACAACTGCTGTCTCCTGTGTTTTTGATCTTAGCCATTCTGACCTGTATAAGGTGGAATCTCAGGGTTGTTTTGATTTGCATTTCCCTAATGACTAAGGATGATGAGCATCTCTTTAAGTGCTTCTCAGCCATTAGATATTCTTCAGGTGAGAACTCTATTTTAGCTCTGTACCCCATTTTTTAATAGGGATATTAGGCTCTCTGGAGTCTAACCTTTTGAGTTCTTTGTATATATTGGATATTAGCCCTCTGTTGGATATAGGGTTGGTAAAGATCATTTTCCAGTTTGTTGGTTGCCGCTTTGTCCTTTTGACAGTGTCCTTTGCCTTATAGAAACTTTGTAATTTTATGAGGTCCCATTTGCCAATTCTTGATCTTAGAGCATAAGCTATTGGAGTTCTGTTCAGGAAATTCTCCCCTATGCCCATATGTTCAAGGTTCTTCCCTAGTTTCCTTTCTGTTAGTTTCAGTGTGTCTGGTTTTATGTGGAGGTCCTAAATCCGCTTGCAATTAAGCTTAGTGCAAGGAGATAAGAATGGGTCGATTTGCATTCTTCTGCATGTTGACCTCCAGTTAAAATATGACCTTAAATTAGTACTGATTTTAAAAAGTGATCTTTAATTATCATTCCTTTTCCTCTCTTTTAACAATATTCTCATATTCTATGAAGATTCATATAGCAGGTTCTCTCCCTTATCATAATCTAGTGTATGTGACTTAAAGAATTCCTATAATATATTCCACAAATTTAGCACCAAATATGATAAAAATTCCATAGTCCCTTAAGTTTATACTGAAAATAATCACCTTTGAAATGTTGATAACAGAGGAATAATAGTCTAGGCAATATTTTAAACTTGTTTCTTTTTTATCATTTCAAACATTATGAATGTAAAACTGTCATATAACCTATTCCTAGTTTTCCTATAAAACTTTTGCCACATTTCAACTCATTCTTTTCCAAATTTATTGGCTTTGTTTTTGGAAACACACTATGGTCAATTGGTGATGCCAAACTTTGAATAGTTTTAGGGCCATTTACTAGAGAGGAGGATTCTTCCATAAACAACATATTCAAAAAGAATGAGTTTGTACTGATTCTGACTGATGTGAGGTGGAATTTCAGGGATCTTTTAATTTGCATTTCTGTGATGATTAAGGATGTTGAACATTTCTTGAGATGCTTTTTGCCCATTTGAGTTTCATCAGTTGATAATTCTTTGCTTAGTTCTGTGCCCCAATTTCAATAGGGTTATTTGATTCTCTGGAGTCTAACTTCTTGAGTTCCTTGTATATATGACATACAAACCCTCTATCAGATGTAGGATTGGTTAAAATCTTTTCCAAATCTGTTGGTGCCTTTTTATCCCATTGACTGTGTCCTTTACCTTACTGAAGCTTTGCAGTTTTCTGAATTCCCATTTGTCCATTCTTGATGTTAGAGTATATGCCATTGGTGTTCTGTTTAGGATATTTTCCCATGTGCCCATGTTTTTGTGGCTCTTCCCCACTCCCTTCTATTAGGTTCAGTGTATGTATTTTATGTGGAGGTCCTCATTCTACTTGGATTTGAGTTTTGTATAAGGAGATAAGAATGGATAGATTTGTATTATTCAACATACTGAACACAAGTTGAACCAGCATCATTTATTGAAAATGCAATTTTTTCCCCACTGGATGGTTTTAGCTCCTTTATCAAAGATCAAGTGGACATAGGTGTGTGGGTTCATTTCTGGGTTTTCAATCCTATTCCATGGATCTTTCTGTCTTTCTTTGTATCAAAAATTCAATTTTTATTACTATTGCTCTGCAATATGACTTGAGGTCAGGGATGGTAATTCCCCCAGAAGTTCTTTTATTGTTGTGAATAGTTTTCACTATTCTGGCTTGTTGAATATACCAAATGAATTTGCAAATTGCTCTTTCTGACTCTATGAAGAATTGAATTGGAATTTTGATGGAGATTGCATTGAATTTGTAGATTGCGTTTGGCAAGATGGCCATTTTTACTATATTAATTCTACGAATGCATGAGCATGGGAGATCTTCCTATCTTCTGAGATCTTCGATTTCTTTCTTCAGAGTATTTATGTTCTTGTCATACAGATATTTCCCTTGTTAGGTTAGAGTCAAACCAAGGTACTTCATATTATTTGTGACTATTGTGAAGGGTGTCAGAAGATGCTAGCTAGGATGTGATGAAAAAGAAACACTCCTCTATTGTTGGTGGGATTGCAAGCTGCCACAACCATTCTGGAAATTAGTCTGAAGGTTCCTTACAAATTTGGACATAGTGCTACCTGAGGACCCAGCTTTACAACTCCTGGACATATACCCAAAGATGTTCTGACATATAACAAGTACATGTGCTCTAATAGGATCATAGCAGCCTTATTTATAATAGTCAGAAGCTAGAAAAAAACCAGATATCCTTCAACATAGGAATGGATACAGAAAAATCTAACATATTTACCTCATGGAGTACTACTCAGCTACTAAAATTAATGACTTCATTAGATATTTAGACAAATGGATAGAATTAGAAAATATCATCCTGTGTGAGGCAACACAGTCACAAAATAACATACAATCTATTCACTCACTGATAAGTGGATATTAGAGAAAAACTTGGAATACCCAAGGCACAATTCCCAAACCACATGAAGCTCAAGAAGGAAGACCAATGTATGGATGCTTTAGTCTTACTTAGAAGGGGGAACAAAATACTCATGGGAGGAAATATGGAGAAAAAGTGTGTAGCAGAGACTGCCCACCTGTGGGTCCATCTCATATACCTATACAAAACTCAGACACTATTGTGGATGCCAAGAAGTGCTTTCTGACAGGAGTCTGATAGAGCTGTCTCTTGAGAGACTTTGCCAGGGCCTGACAAATACAGAAGTGGATGCTCACAATCAACCAGTGGACTAAGCACAGGGTCCCCAATGGAGGAGTTAGAGAAAGGACTTAAGGATCTGAAGGGGTTAGCAACCCCATAGGAAGAACAACAGTAACAACTAACCAGACACCCTAGAGTTCCTACGCACTAAACCACCAACAGAAGAGTACTGTGGTAAGACCCATGACTCTAGTTGCATATGTAGCAGAGGATGTCTTTGTCAGACATCAATAGGAGGAGAGACCTTTGGTCCTTTGAAGGCTCAATGCCCCAGTGTAGGAGAATGCCATGGTGGGAATGCAAGAGTGGGTGGGAGGGGGAGCACCATCATAGAAGTTGGGGGTGGGGGGATGGGATTTTCTGGAGGAGAAACCAGTAAAGAAGATAACATCTGAAATGTATATAAATAAAATATCCAATTAAAATAAAAAAAAAAGAAGTTGTATATATTTAGAACATTAGTCCAGAAGCTTGGAATACCCAAGACACTATTCACTTATCAAATGATGCCCAAGCAGAAGGAAGGAGAGGCCCCTGGTCCTGGAAAGGTTAAATGCAGCAGTGTAGGGGAATACCAGGACAGGGAATCAGGAGGGGGTGATTGGGGAACAAGAAGAGGGGAAAGGGCTTATGGGACTTTTGGGGAGGGGGGAACAAAGAAGGGGGTAATCATTTGAAATGTAAATAAAGAATATATCTAAGGAAAGAAAAAGAATATTAAATACAACATCTATATGTCAAAGGTCCTCAGACCTTTTGTTTTTTTGCTCTATATTAATAAGTTTGAATTTATATATTAATTTATTGTAAGTTAGCTTGCATTTTAGGATGTAATGCTGAACAAAGTGCTCTTTTTATTTAAATACACACATATCAATATAAAGGGTGACTTAAAACATGATTGTAAATAAAGGTTATTTTAAAAAAAAATAGAATGTTTTTCCACCATAGGCACTCTTTACCACCTATAGCTAATAGTATTCTTGGGATTCCCAAAGAAGTTTTCCTGTGTGTATGCTAGGTTTAGCACTTTTTAGCCTTATAAAGATTTTGATTAGTAATCAGAATTTTCAATTTTCAATTTTTCAAGTGCAAAATCATAAAAATAGCATTTTACAGCTCTCCTTAGTCACTGGCTATTAATTTCTTCTGCCTCTAATTCAAAGAATTTGCATAAGTCTTGATGGTGTGGGGATTTTGTTAGCTATTCTATTTATGTTGGATCACCTAGTCTGTTACTCTCGGTAAAATAAACCATTTTGCTTTCTCAATTGACTTCTGTGTATCATATTAATGAGTTCTTGTGACTGAGTTTAATAGAAACCTATGTCTCAGACATAAACATAATTACTTTGAAAGGCATATGGTACCACAACCACATAGCAAAATCACAACACTCTGTTAAATTATATACCCGTTTGCATCTGCAGTCATGCAGTTTTCAACAATATTACAACATAGTCATAAAATTTCTTCAAGTTAGCTAGTCTTCATATTAATACAGGAAACAGTAATAATGGCCCAACACCATTACTCTTTTTTTCAAGTAATTTCGAGTAAGTGATTTATTATATTATTATTACCTAAGGAGATTTTTTCAAAAGCATAAGAACACAATGTTATGGTATCTGTTTTTATGGGCAGAAATGTTCTTTATTGGGTTTCCTTTTAATTTTCATATTGTTTTCTGCCTGGGAATAAAAGTTCAGATGAATCATTCATTTTTTCCATTAATATATTCATTGAATTTACATCCTGGTCAAAGTCTCCCCTCTAATTATTCAACGTCCATGGTGCCTCCCCATTTTCTTCTTACCCCTTTCTTTTCTTAAAAGGGGAGAACCTCCCAACCCCGGATACCAAGTCACATTGAGACATCAAATCAAGGCAGGACCTAACATATGTTCTCCCACTGGCACCAGAGAAGGTGCCCATTAATGGGAACTGGTTGCACAGGCAAGTAACAGAGTCAAGGACAGCCGCTGCTCCAGGTGCTTGACGACTTTCATGAGTTCTATGCTGCACTTATGCTACATTTTTTCAGGTAACTTAGGTCCGACTCATGTATGATCATTAGTTGATAGTTCATCTCTGGGAGCTCCCGAGGGTCCAGATTAGTTTTCTCTTTTCGACTTCTTCTGGAGGCAATGCATCATGTGGGTCTCTCACTCCTTCCCACAATTTTTCAGAATACCCTGAGCTGTGTCTAATATTTAGCTATGGTTCTTTATATGTGTTTCTGTCACTTGCTGATTGGAGCTTCTCAGAGGACAATTATTATGGGTTTCTGACTGTAAATATTATAGAGTAGCTTAAGTAATTTGAGGTATTGTTTCTTGTCCATGGGATCAGTCAATCTTAAGGGGGCACAGTCATTAGTTAGTTATTGCCTCAATCTCTGTTCCACCACTGTCTCTTCACTTCAATATTGTCAGAAGGACAAGGTATGCGTTGAATGTTTTGAGGTTGGTGTCCACGGAGTGTCCTGCTTGTCTATAGGAGATCTCCATTTCAGGCTCTAAATCCCACACTACCAGGAGTATCAGTTAGAATCCCCCTCCTAGACATCTTGGAGCCTCCCCATCCCAGGCCTTTGAAGCATGATTGAGGTACCTCCTCTCCCTCCTGCGGCCAATGATTTTTTTTCCTGACATGGCCCTCTCTTCCTATATGACCCTACACCTGAACTTTCTAATTCCTACCCCATTCCCACTTCCACCCAATTCCCTCCATCCTTTCATATTTAATTATTATACTATTTCTTTGTCTAAGTGATGTTCAAGCGTCTTCCCTTAAGTCATGTTATTCTTATCCCCTCAGGTCCTGTGATGCCAGATCACATAGAAAATTATTTAGGTATGTTTTATAGATTTCCTTGCAGTTCTAAATCAATATATATGTTTTCCTTATTAAATGCTATCTACATATATAAAATCCACATGGTAATAATTTTTCTTGGATCTACTAATAACATTCAATTTGTGCTGGAAATAGGTATCAAATTAATTAATTTGTACACCCATGTAACAATTTTCAAATATCACACAATTCAGTGATGAATACCTGGTTACATAGTATGATCCAATAGGTTGATATACAGGCCAAACTTTATAAGTTTTTGTCCAGCTTTTTTGCTATAGTTTTTAATTGTGGAAACTTATATAATGATATAATATGTAGTAAACATTTTGGTGACAATGTGGTTAAGTTTGGTGTACTAAATAAGCAGTTACTTTCAATTAATATTTGTAGCTTTCACATGTATTTTCCTAAACTCATGAAAAGAGAATTTATTTGTGGTCTCAACAAAATAATGTAGCACTTTGGCAAAAATATGCAAAGAAGCATCCCTGAACTGGAGGCTAAGATAGAGAAAACCTCCACAGCAACCATAGCCTTGCCTTTAGTGCTGTGGTAGACAGGAAGGAAGGTGATCCAGACACTGCAGAACACCAGCATGCGGAATGTCAGGAGCTTGGCTTCACTGATTGTATCAGGTAGATTCCTGGTCAGGAAAGCTACAGTGATACTTGCTAGAGCAAGAGAGCCCATGTATCCAAGGACACAGTAGAAGACAATAACTGAACCTTTGTTGCAAAGAATGATGATGTGTCCATGTACCATGTGTAGATCAGCATCAACAAATGGAGAAGACATTCCCAGCCAGAATCCACAAAGAATCATTTGGATCAGGGTGCACACAGGAATAATGTAATTAGGTGACCGTGAAAGCAGCAGCCACCTCAGTCTTTTTCTTGGAACAGTGATTTTAAATGCTAGTACTACAATAATTGTCTTGGCTAAGACACTAGAGGCAGTCACAGTAAACACAATAGCAAATGTGGTATGCTGTAGGATGCAGCTGACCCAACTGGGATAGCCAATATAGAGCAAGGAGCACAAGTAACAAAATATGAGGGAGATGAGTAGGACATAGCTGAGAGTTTCAGTATTGGCCTTGACTATGGGAGTGTCTTGGTGTTTAAAGAAAACATAGAGTACAATAGCTGTAAGAGAAGAAAAGAATACACCCAAGCCAGCCAGAGCCATTCCCAAGGGTTCTTTATAATCCAGAAAGATCACAACTTTTTTAAGGCAATTAGTTTGATCTGTGTTGGCATACTCATCCTCTGGACACTTCACACATTGATCCATGTCTAGTATAGGAAGGGAAGAATTGTCAGATGTAATTTTTCCAGAATTACTGTAAGATACACTAAACTTATACTTTAGAACCTCAATGGAGGATTGTTTACAGAACATGTAGTATTTTTACACAATGGAATACTCCTCAGCTATTAAAATCAACGAATTCATTTAATTCTTAGGCAAATTTATGGAACTGGAAAATGTCATCCTGAGTGAGGTAATCCAATCACTAAAGAACGCACATGGCATTGACTCACTGATAAGTGAATATTAGCTCTGAAGCTTGGAATACCAAAGACACAATTCACATATCAAATGATGCCCAAGGAGAAAGAACAAATTATGAATAATTTGGTCCTTCTTAGAAGAGGGAACAAAGTACCCACAAAAGGAGATATAGAGACAAAGTGTGGAGCAGAGTATGAGGGAAAGACCATCCAGAGACTACCCCACCTAGGGATCCATCCCATATACAGTAACAAAACCCAGACACTATTATTGATGCCCACAAGTGCTTCCTGACAAGAGTTGGATATAGCTGTCACCTGGGAGGCTCTGCTAGTCCATGACAAATACAGAGGGGGACACTCTCAGTCAGTCATTGAACTGAGCACAGGGTCCCCAATGGAGGAGCTAGAGAAAGAACACAAGGAGCTGAAGGGGTTTACAGTGCCATAGGAAGAACAATAATATGAGCCACCCAGTACTCCCAGAGCTCCCAGGGACAAAACCATCAACTAAAGAGTATGCATGTAGTTACCCATGGCTTCAGATGCATAGACAGCAGAAGATGGACTTGTTGGACATCAAAGGGAGGAGAGGTCTTTGATCCTGGAAAGGTTCAATGCTGCAGTGTTGGGGAATACCAAGACAGGGAAGCTGGAGAGGGTCGATTGGGCAACAGGGGGAAGGGAGATTTTCTGGGGGGGGGGTTGTTGTCAGGAAAGGAGACAAGATTTGAAATGACAATAAAGAATATATCTAATAAAAAAAGAAATGTAAATAAAGAAAATAATAAAAAAATCAACAGGTCACAAAGCAAATCAGACAGGCATGAAAGTGGAGATTGTGGCCTTGAGAAGTTTTTGAAAGTAGTGATAAGGACATAAAATTTAGTGAGGGAAGAAAGTATACACAATGTCCTAAATACATAGGTGAAATTCTCAAAGAAGTAATTGAATAGTGGTAAAGGAGAATTTAAAAGTGAGGGAAGTAGGAAAAAGAAAGAAGAAGAGAAAAGATGGGGAGTAATACAAAAACATCTTCATGTCCACACTCTATGTAAGAAAGCAAATACAGAGAATTCATGTTATCTTTTCCAGGTTACATTTTGATATGGGATTTCCTGGCAAGGTGGGAACCAGGAACTGTGACAACATTTGAAATGTAAATAAAGAATATATCTAAGAAACAAATAGAAAATCATAGTTAAATTAGACTGACATCTTTTGTTGGATGCTGACTTAAATATCAGAGATTTATTAGATGTGATTCTAATTTCTAGTGCTTCTATTCTTTATACAAGCTTTTGTTCATATTTATCTAATATATTCAAAATGTTTATTATATCTTTCAAAACCAAAACTGTACTATGGCATAATTTTTTTATGTTTTCAGAATAATATGCCTTATATTGATCACTCATGCAATCACACAAAATCACTTATAATTGTGTATATTATGAAAAAAAGTACTTAGAGAGAGATGTGTCAGCAAAAACTGTGGTTCTCCATGTGGATTCAAGCAGATATTTGGACATAGATACTCTACCTCTCCATGTCTCAGAAAAGAACTTAGAGCAAACATTTTACTAAACCATGAGAACCCCTGGCTCTCTTCTACACATTTGTTCTTACACATGAAATATTTATAATCTTTACCATTCATTATGGTAACTAACTTTGAAAGAGACTTCATTAGAGAATATCATAGTTCATAAAAATTTAGAGTTTTGGAGTTCAGTCCAACGGATATATCTACAAAATTAAATCCTCAGCTAAGTCTAGAAAATTATGAAAGAAATGATTTGAAGAGTGCAAGAGCTAGATGACCAGTGAGTTTTATATGAATGTATGTTTTCAAGGAAACTTACAAGTAACACATATAAACATCATAAAGGGCTTCTTAAGTCTGTGCTTACTGAAAACAAAAACAAAAACATGATACATTGGGGAAAGGAAGGAACATCATGCAAAATTCAATCATAGAGAATTACAAATAATGAAGGAATATGGAGAGTGAGAAAAATGTCTTCCCATGTGAAGCATATATCAATTAGTGTATGTGTGTGCATCTGTGTCTATGTTTGTGTGTGTGTGTTTGCATGTGTGTGTGTGTTTGTTTGTGGGTGTATATGTAAGAGCACTTAATAACAATGCCATAAATTTGAAAAAGTGTAAGGAGTTATGTTTAGGAATTTTTGTAAGAATGACAGTGAAAGAAATATAAGCTATCATTTTATAATCTCCAAAATAAAAGTATCATAAAAAAACACTGATAATGTAAATTGAGGAAGAGATAGCATGAAAAATCATCACCTAATTTCTTTACATTCAAAAATATTAACTTCAATTATTATATGTGTAAGTTGTGGTAGGTAACATTATCTGCCAGTTGTGTTGATTTATGTAAGATTCCCTATGCTGTGTTTCCATTGCTATAGTACTTATTAAGAAATACCATCATCTAAATAATGGTAAATGCCTCAAATATAATCTTGACAAAATAAAGTAGATGGAGGTTTTTGAGATTCCTTCTACTCTTATACTTGTAGATTACACAATAGTGTATTCTGATTGTTCAATCCAATTAAGCCAATAGATCAAAGTGAAATTGGATGCTCTTTTCTGAGTACAGAGTCTGTGCATTGAAAGATGTACATTTGGTTTCATTTTGTATTTTCTTTTTGATTTTGCTAAACTTGTTATCTAAATTGCTGAGTATACATATTCAAATACCCCATTTTTTTTACCCACTTAAAAATGATCAAGTAATTTGTATACTATTCTCATATCTCTTAAATATAATATTTAAAGTTCTGGCTATGGCAATGGGTCCACAAAAGGAGATCAGAGGATATAATTTTGAAAGGAAGAACACAAAGTATCACTATTTTTGGAAGATATGATAGTATATTTAATCAACCACAATTCCACCAGAAAACTCTTACAACTGATGAACAACTTCAGCAAAGTGGCTGAAGTTGAGTTATTTTTATGAAAAAAATAACTCAAAAAATCAGTAGCCTTCTTTATAAAAAAGATAAACAGTCTGAGAAAGAAATTAGGGAGACTGCACCCTTTACAATAGCCAAAAATAATACAAAACATCTTTGTGTAACTCTTTCCAAGCAAGTGAAATATCTCTACAACCAGAACTTCAGATCTCTGTAAAAAATAAAGGAGGACTACTGAAGTTGGAAAGATCACCTATGCTCATGCATTAGTAGTAGTAACATAATAAAATGCCCCCCTTATCAAGAGCAATCTACAAATTCAAGTTAACCCCCAACAAAATTCTGACACAATTCTTCATAGACATGGAAAGAGAAATTTTCAACTTCATATGGAAAAACCAGAAACCCAGAACAAGCAAAATAATTCTTAACAATAAATGAGCATCTAGTGGAAATCACCTTTCCTAACCTCAGGCTAAACTACTAAGCAATGGTGATAGAAACTGCATGGGTTTGGTATGGAAACAGGCAGGTTATTCAATGGAATAAAATCAAAGACCCAGAAGTAAACCCATACACTTATAGATACTTGATCTTTGACAAAGAAGCCAAAAAATACCTTGTAAAAAAGCAAGCATCTTCAAGAAATGGCTGCTCTAACTGTTGTCCTATATATAGGAGAATGAACTAGATACATATTTATCACTTTGCACAAAGCTCAAGTCCAAGTGAATAAAGTACCTCAACTAACACCAGATACACTGAATTCAGTAGAAGAGAAAGTTAGAAATAGCCTTGAACTCATTGACACAGGAGAAATTTCCTGAAAAGAACACCAGTGTCTCAGGCTCTAAGATCAAGAGTTGATAAATGGGACTTAATGAAACTGAAAAGCTTGCATAGTGTAAAAGACACAATCAGTAGGAAAAATTGACAACCTACTGACTGCAAATATATCTTCACTAATACTACTTCTTACATAACGCTAACATTCAAACATATAAAGATCTCAAGAATTAACCTCCTAAGAACAAAATAACCCAATTAGAAAATGGGATACAGAGCTGAACAAAGTTTTCACAACAGGAGAATCTTGAATGTCCTAGAAGCCATTAAAGAAAATCTCAAAGTACTTAGTCATCAGGGAAATGGAAATCAAAATGACCCTGAGACTCTACCTCACACTATTCAGAATGGCTAACCAACCCTCAAATGACAGCACATGCTGTCAAGGATGTGGAGAAAGAGGAACACTCTTTCATTGATGGTGGGATTGCAAACTAGTACAATCACTCTGGAAATCAATTTGAAGGTTCTTCATGAAATTGGAAATAATTCTTCCTGAAGACCCAACAAAACCGCTCTTGGGAATATACCCAAAATATGCCACACCATACCATAAGGACATGTACTCCAGGATGTTCATAGCAGCATTATTTGTAATAGCCAAGAGATGGAAACAACCCAGATGTCCCTCTATTGAGAAAGGACCCAGACAGAATGGCTAAGATCAAAAACACAGTAGACAGCAGTTGTTGGCGAGGATGTGGAGAAAGAGGAACACTCCTCCACTGCTGGTGGGATTGCAAGCTGGTAAAACCACTCTGGAAAGAAGTCTGGCGGTTCCTCAGAAAACTGGACATGACACTCCTGGAGGATCCGGCTATACCACTCCTGGGCATATACCCAGAGGCTTTACCTGCATGCAATAAGGACATATGCTCCACTATGTTCATGGCAGCCTTATTTACAATAGCCAGAAGCTGGAAAGAACCCAGACGTCCCTCAACGGAGGAATGGATTCAGAAGATGTGGTCTATTTATGGTTCATTTTTGAAACCTCTCGGGAGTTGCACACAAGCGGGTTTTCCGTGAACTGAGAGCTGGGAAGTGAAACAACGGGGAAAGAAAACACACAGAAACATTAGTGCATGGCTGTACAAAATCTCTCTTTACTTGGCGATAAAGGGGAGCGATATATGTTTTGTGGGCGTGACCCTCCCTCCCAGGGTTGCAGAGTCTACTCAGCTCTTCTCAGCGGGACCTTGGCTCCACTTTTCCTCAGAGGATGTTGATCCCATAGGGTCTGTTGCTCTGCGGGAGGCTGAGGTGTGAAAAAAGGCTTGCTCCCATAGCTCTGTCAGCTCACCCAGGTTGGGGGGGGGGGGGGTGTAGCTCACTGGGGTCTGGAGATCCTCCACTCAGAACACGGAGTGGGGGAAAAATGCAGGCAGCTGAATGATAGCTGCCATGTGATAAGGGACTTCAATATGACTCTACACATTTTCATAATGGCATAATAATTAGCTATTAATAATGAGAACATCATTAATTTTGCAGGCAAATTGATGGAACTAGATAAAGTCGTCCTGAATGAGGTAAGTCAGATCCAAAAGAATGTGTAAGAATGTACTCAGTGGGAAGTGGATGCCAGCCAAAAAGTATAGACTACCTAGGAAACAACCCTCAGACCTTAAGAAGTGCAACAAACAGAAAGGACAAAGTGAGGATATTTCAATTCCACTTAGAAGGGGTAAGGAAATAAGGACAGGAGGCAGGGGGTGAAAGGAGAGACATGATTAGAGAGATAATTGGGAGGGGTAAAGGGGAATAAGATCAGATATGGGGACTACAATAGAGAACACCACAGGACCAATAGAATAAACAGAAATAAGCAGCCTGGGAGGGTGGAAGTTGGGGGACATTCTAGAAATTACCAGAGACCTCAAAGTTTAGCTACTCTCTGGATTCATTTGTGGTAACCTTAGTAATAATGCCCAACATTGTGGAGAGGGAACTTCACTTCCATGTTATAAACAGGGGCTCAAGTTGAGAGATAGGGTTACTAACACACAGTCAAAATTTGGAACCCACAATTGTTAATACCTAAGAGAACTACAAAGACAAAAATTGAGAAAAGACTGAAGGAAAGACAGTCAAATGACTGGCCCAAATTGAGAGCCATCTCATGAGGAAGGGAGCACCATAGCCTGACATTATCACAGATGCTATGATGTGCTTTTATACTGGAGACTATCAGGGCTATTTTCTCAGGGACCTATCAGCAACTGAATGAGGAAGCTAGACATTTACACCCAAACATTGGACTGAAGTCAGGGACTCCCATGTTAGAATTAGGAGAATACAAGAGGGTTAATAGGAGATTGAATCCATAGGAAGACCAGCAGGACAAACTAATTCATATTCTAGAGAGCTGCCAGAGAATGAGCTACCACCAGCATCATACATTGGCTGTTCTGAGATACTAGTTGGGGGAGTGGAGATCATCATCTAGGAGGTAAGGGCAAAGAGAAAATGGATGAGGATTTGTGGCAGAATGACTAAGGGTGAATAACAACAATAACAACAAAAACAAGTACGATAAAATTGTTGTATTATTTTATTTCATTTTCTTTATTCTTTATTTACATTCCATGATTGTATTTTTAATGTTCAAGTGTGACAACCCCTGCTCTTCCATAGGCCACATGTTCTAGAAGACCAGGTAGGCTCTCTTTAGACTATTTTCCCTATTTCTATTACCTCCATCACAATTTTCAGGGCCTCCCCTAGTTTTGCAACAGAAATACAAGGACAGCTTCTGCTGTAAAAACTATTTAAATCTCAGCAATATGTTTCTACTGCAACTTTTATTATTCAGTTCCAGGATAAAAACACACACAGCATTTATATTTTTAATATGCCTTAATCAGCACAAGACTTGGGTAGTTGTCTATACTCTATAGTTTTAGAATCTATTTTCCTATCTAAAACCCTGAATTATTACCTATCACTAACCATGCTTCATCTGGCTGCTCAATAGAAATTAAGGGATTTCAAAAATCATTAAATATTACTCCAAAAGTCTTTACTACACTAAATTGGAAAATCTTTATTAAATTGATGCTTTATTATATAGATACCACTTGCTAAAGTTAAATGAAATCAGGAGACTATTTAAATACTCCTATAACCCTTAAAGAAATATAAGGAGTCACTAAGTGATTCTCAACAGAGTAAAACCCAGGTCCAGATAGTTTGATCACAGAATTCTACAAGGCATTCAATGTAAAGTAAATACCAATATCCTCAGTGTACTGCACACAATTGAAACAAGAGGAAGACTGCCAAATTAAATTTATGAGGTCATAGCAACCTGGATAACTAAACTACATAAAAACTCACAGTCCCATTTTGGAGGGAGAAAAAAATAAATCACACTTGGGGAAGGAAGGACAGACTTCGGAGGGAATGTGGATGGGATGAGGAGGGAGAGCAGACCCTGATCTGGTATTGGGAGATGGAAAAGTATTGAAGCCCTAAGGGCCAGCAGAAGGAATTGAAACAGGCAACCTCAGGAGGTAGGAGATTAGGTGGATGCTCCAGGATGCACCAGAGACCTGGGAGGTGAGAGACTCTCAGGACTCAAAGGGAGGGACCTCTGATGAAATGTCCAACAGTATTGAATGGGAAATTATAAGTTCCACCTCCAAAAGGAAGACAGGGCTTCAAAGGAGGGAGGGGGTTGCCATCCCACAGTCAAAACTCTGACCCATAATTGTTCCTGTCTGAAAGTATCACAGGGATTGAAATGGAAAGGAGCCTGAGGAAGAGAAGGTCCAGGGACATGTCTAAAGTTAGATACAGGAAAAGGTGGGGGTGTCCCAAGGCCTGACACTATTACTGAGGCTATGCAGAACTCACTAAAAGGGACCTTGCATGCCCACACTCCAGAAGATACAATAAGCAGCTGAGAAGAGTCAGATGCAGATATTTGCACTCCACCAACGGACAGAAGCTGGTAAACCCTGTGGTTGGACTATGGAAAGGAAGTAAGAAGCAGAGGAAGAGAGCAACTCAGTAGGAAGACCAGCAGTCTCAATTAATTTGGAACCCAGAGATCTATTAAACACTGGTCCACCAAAAGAGCATCATATACCAGCTGCTATGAGGCCCCCAACACATATACAGCAGAAGACTGTACCTAATCCTCAAAAGACTGGAGGCCCCAGGGAGTTTAGAAGTCAGGTGGAGTGATGGGGTTGGGAGATGGGGTCATCCTCCTGGAGACAGAGTGGTGGGGAGGAGGTATGGGATGTGGAACAGTCAGAGGGGAGACACGGGGGTGAATACAATCTGGAGTATAAAAAAAAACTCAACAAAGAGAATTTCAGGCCAATTTTCTTTAAGATAATTGATGCAAAAATTATCAACTCACAAATTGTTTTGTTTTCTTTTTTGAAAATCCAAATAAAGCAATTCTGTAAATATCAGTGATGAGACAAGGGTTCTGAATCTTTCTGTATCTCAACTTAGTACTTAAATTTCTAGATAGAGCAATATGATGAGAGGAGATGAAGATTATACAAATTAGATTGGAATAAGTCAAGGTATAGCTATTCACAAATGATATGATAGTACACATAATTGACTCCAAATATTCTACCAGAGAAGTTCTGTAGCTGAAAAACACATTCAGCAATGTGGATGGATATAAAATTACCTCAAAAAAGATAGTACTTATATTTTAAATAAACAATAAAAGGGCTGAGAAAGAAACTATGGCAAAAATATCATTTTCTATACATATATAAAATACAAAATAAAACACTAACCAAGTAAAAGAAAGACTTATATGACAAGAACTCAAATTCTCTGAAGAAAAAAAATGAGGAAAATATCAGAAGATGGAAACATCTCCCATGCTCATGGATTGGTAGGATTAATAGTATAATAGGTCATATTGACAAAAGCAATCTATCGATTCAAGAAATTATGCAATTCTGATCAAAATACTAACACAATTTTTAATATAAGCCTTACAAACAATTCTTAACTTCACACAAAGAAAGAAAAATGGAGGAGAAGAAGAAAAAAAATAACCAAATAGGATAGTTTAAAAAAATTCTGAACAGAAAAGAACTAGAAGATTCAGCAACCCTCATGCTATTTACAAAGTAATAGTAATAAAAAAAATGCAAGATATTTGTTTAGAAAAAGCAGATGAATCAAAGGATTGAATTGTAGATCAGCATATCAATTCAAAGTCTTCTAGACTTTTGATTTTTGATAGGGAATCCAAAATTATACAATGGAAACGTGAAAGCATATTTAACAAATAGTGTTGCTCTAACTGGATCCATTTTTGTCACCCTGAACAAAACTCAAGTTCAACTGGATCAAGCTCCTCAACATAAAAAACATATGCTAAATCTAATGTATGGGAAGGTGGGAAATAGTCTAGAACTTATTGGAACAGGAAAAATTTTTACTGAACAGTACATCAATGGCTTAGTTTCAAAGATCAACAATTGGTAAATAGGACCTCATGAAAAAGAAAAACTCCTGTAAGGCAGAGGACACTGTCAATAGGACAGCCTACAGATTGTAAAACTGTTTTCTCCAACTCTACATATGACAGAGCATTATTATCTACAATATGCAAGAGGTGCTTCAACAGTGGGATGGATACAGAAAAGGTGGTATATTTAAACAATGGAGTACTACTCAGCTATTGAAAACAATGAGTTCATGAAATTCTTAGGCAAATGGATGGAACTAGAAAATATCATCCTGAGTGAAGTAACCCAATCATAAAAGAACATACATGGTAGGCACTCACTGATAAGAGGATATTAGCCCAAAAGCTCAGAAAATACAAGATACAATTCACAGACCACATGAAGCTCAAGAAGTAGGAAAACCAAAGTGTGGGTACTTTGGTTTTTCTGAGAAAGGGAAGAAAATACTCACAGGAGCAATTATGGAGAAAAAGTGTAGGGCAGAGACTGAAGGAAAGGCCATCCAGAGACTGTCCTACCTGGGGATTCATCCTATAAACAGTCATGAAACTCCAACACTTTGTCGATGCCAAGAAATTCTTGCAGAAGAGAGCCTGAGAGGCACAGTCAGAGCTTTACAAATACAGAGGCAGATGCTTGCAGCCAACCATTGGACTGAGTGCATTGTCCCAAATAGAGGAATTTGAGAAAGGACTAAAGGAACTGGAGGAGTTTACAGTGTCAAGGGAAGAACAACAATATCAACAAACGAAACCCTCCAGAGCTACCAGGGACTAAAAATCAACCAAAGGGTACACATGGTTCCAGCTGCATTTGTAGCAGAGGAATGCCTTGTCAGGCATTAATGGGAAGAGAAGTCCTTGGTCCTATGAAGCTTTGGTAGATGCCTCAGCATAGGGAAATTGAGGGAGGGTAGATGGAAATGGGTTGGGTGGAGGAACTTCCTCATAGAAGCAGGAGAAGGGAGAATGGGTTAGGGGTTTTCTGGGAGGGGGGGAAACCAGGAAAGAGAATAACATTTGAAATGTAAATAAAGAACATATTCAACAAAAGTCTACCAATTAAATTAATTTAAAAAAAAGAGAGCAAACACATGCATTCAGACATCAACAAACCAAGTAACCCAAAGTTTTTGCAAGGCAAAAGACACTGTCAAAAAGACAAAGCGGCAACCAACTAACTGGGAAATGATCTTTACCAACCCTACAACCAACAGAGGGCTAATATCCAATAAATACAAAGAACTCAAGAAGTTAAACTCCAGAGAGGCAAGTAACCCTATTAAAAAATGGGGTACAGAGCTAAACAAAGAGTTCTCACCTGAAGAATATCTAATGGCTGAGAAGCACCTAAAGAGATGTTCATCATCCTTAGTCATTAGGGAAATGCAAATCAAAACAACCCTAAGATTTCATCTACTACCAGTCAGAATGGCTAAGATCAAAAACAAAAGAGACAGCAGTTGTTGGCAAGGATGTGGAGAAAGAGGAACACTCCTCCACTGCTGGTGGAATTGCAAGCTGGTAAAACCACTCTGGAAAGCAGTCTGGCGGTTCCTCAGAAAACTGGACGTGACACTCCCGGAGGATCCGGCTATACCCCTCCTGGGCATATACGCAGAAGCTTTACCTGCATGCAATAAGGACACATGTTCCACTATGCTCATAGCAGCCTTATTTATAATAGCCAGAAGCTGGAAAGAACCCAGATGTCTCTCAACAGAGAAATGGATTCAGAAGATGTGGTATATTTACACAATGGAATACTACTCTGCAATTAAAATCAATGAATTCACAAAATTCCTAGGCAAATGGTCAGAACTTGAAAATATCATCCTTAGTGAGGTAACCCAATCACAAAAGAACACACATGATATGCAATCACTGATAAGAGGATATTAACCCAGAATCTTGGAATACCCTAGACACAATTCGCATATCAATAGATTTCTAAGAAGATGGAAGGAGAGACCCCTGGTCCTGGAAAAACTGGATGTAGGGGAAAGCCAGGACAGAGAAGCGAGAGGGCGTTGAATGGGGAAAAGAGGGAGGGAAGGGGGCTTATGGGACTTTCGGGGAGGGAGGAAACTGGAAAGGGGAAATGATTTTGAATGTAAATAAAAAAAAACTTAGAAAACAAAATAAAAAAATTAATAAAAAAAAAAAGAAAAAGAAAATGAGGTACAGAGCTAAACAGAGATTTCTCAGCAAAGGACTCTTTTTATTTATTTATTTATTTTATTTTCTAAATTTTTTTTTAATTTACATTCAAAATCATTTCCCCTTTCCCGTTTCCACCCTCCCCGAAAGTCCCATAAGCCCCCTTCCCTCCCTCTTTTCCTCATTCAACCCCCTCTCGCTTCTCTGTCCTGGCATTCCCCTACATCCAGTCTTTCCAGGACCAGGGGTCTCTCATTCCATCTTCTTAGAAATCTTTTGATAATGCGAATTGTGTCTAGGGTATTCCGAGATTCTGGGTTAATATCCCCTTATCAGTGACCGCATACCATGTGTGTTCTTTTGTGATTGGGTTATCTCACTAAGGATGATATTTGCAAGTTCTGACCATTTGCCTAGGAATTTCGTGAATTCATAGTTTTTAATTGCAGAGTAGTATTCCATTGTGTAAATATACCACATCTTCTGAATCCATTCCTCCGTTGAGAGACATCTGGGTTCTTTCCAGTTTCTTGCTATTATAAATAAGCTTCCATGAACATAGTGGAGCATGTGTCCTTATTGCATGCAGGTAAATCCTCTGGGTATATGCCCAGCAGTGGTATAGCCTGATCCTCCGGGAGTGTCATGCCCAGTTTTCTGAGGAACCGCCAGACTGCTTTCCAGAGTGATTGTAGCAAAGGACTCTTAAATAGTCAAGAAGCATTGAAAAAAATGTTCAACATACTTACTCATCAGGGAAATGCAAATGAAAATGACCATGAGATTTCATCTTATACACATCAAAATTGCTAAGATCAAAAAATTCATGTGACAGCACATTCTGGTAAGGACATCGTCAAAGGAGAACACAACTCCATTGCTCCCTCTACAAGAATTTAGAAACTGAGCCATCAGCCAAAGAGCTTACATGAGGTGGGCAGAGATCCACTTCAAATATATAGCAGACATGCAGCTCAAACTCCATAACTGCCTTGTCCGATCTCAGTGGGAGAAGATGAAACTTTTTGTGCCAGGACAGAGGAACTCCACCTCTCAAAGATGAAGTGGATGGGATAGGGGTAGGGATTCTTTGACATTGGGAACAGGAAGGGTGCAGCATTGAGATCAAATAAATATATTAATTAATTAAAATCAGAAACAAGTCACATCCACTATTTCACTATATATTCATTTCAGTACTTCATCATTTACAGATGAAATTATTTTAAAAATATGTAACCCTAAATATTCCACTAGAGCAGCTGATATAAATTATCAGCAAAATGGCTGTATACAAGATTAACACACACACACACACACACACACACATACACACACATACACACACACACACACAATCAGTAGTTTCCCTATTTACAAATGACAAATTAACTGAAGAAGAAATTAGAGAAACAAAACCCTTCACAATGAACTCAAATAATGTAAAATATCTTTTGGAAACTATGACTAAACAAATGAAAATCACATGAGAAAAACAAACTTCACATCTTTGAAGGAAGTAATTTAAGTTCTATCAGGTATAGAAAGATCTCCTAATGTATTATATCAGTTGAATAGCATAGGAAAAAATCATCCTTTCAAGTTCAACATACAGATTCAACCAATTCTATCAAAATGTGATTTTAAATTTTTCAGAAATGAAGGAACATTTCCTAATGTCATGTAATACCTGAGATTTTCTGAAACATAAGAGAACTTCTGGATGAATCACCATTACTGATTGCAAGTTAAATGATTAAATGATATAAAAGTTAAAAATTAAATGATATTGGCATAAATCTAAGTGCATTGATCAATGAAATTGAATTTAGGATGAGAAATAAATTCACATACCTTTGGACCCTTAATATTGCATAAAGAATCCAGAAGTACACACTGGGGGAAAAGCCTTCTTTAAAAAATCGTGTGGGTTAAACAGGATGTCTGAATGCAGAATAAATAAATCCATATTTATCTCTGGACTCAATTCCCCTGTCTAGTTGGATCAAAGACCTCAAAATAAAACTAAACACATTGTAACTGAGTTTAAGAGAATGGTTAAAAGAATATATTTACACGAGTGGACATTCTGAACAAAAGACCAAATGGCCAGGCACTAAGACCAGCAATACATAATGAGTCATTATATAATTGAACATCTTCTTTAAAGCAATTGACAGCAAGTATTAGACAATACCCTAGCCTAAGGATTGGTAAACCTTTTTACCTGTTCACATTCAAATGAGTGCTAATATCCAAAATATAGAATGACCTCAAGAAACTAGATAAGTAAAAAAAAAAAATTGAATTAATATTTAAGTACATATTTAAACAAAGAATTCTAAAGAGAGAAATCTCAAATGGCTTGAAACACTTAAAGTTTCATCATCCTCAGCCATTAGGGAAATGAAATTCAAATCCATTGTAAAATTCCATCTTAACATGTCAAAATGGCTAAGTTCAATAACATAGGTGATAGTTCACGTAAGCAAGCATGTGGAGAAAGTGGGACATGTCTCCATTGCTTATAACCAGAAACTTAAAAGAAGTAGAAGTGCTTCAACTAAAGATTGCATAAAGAAAAGAGCATACATTTATATAATATAGTATTGCTTATTTATTTAAAACACAATGACACAATGAAATTTCCTGGCAAACGGATGGAACTAAAGAATGTCATCCTGAGTAAGGTAAACCATATCTAGGAAACAGATGAAGTATCATTCATTTAAAAGTTTATACTAACTGTTAAGTAAATGACAAATACAAACAATGCACTGATCCCCAGAAGCTAGATAATGAAGTGGTTTACGGGCAGAAGAGCAAGAGTCTTACTGGGATGTGGGAATAGAATGGGCCCTTTTTATTTTTGAGGGCAGAAGAAGACAGGAGATCAAGTAATCTGTGTGGGTTATGGAAGAAGAAAGTGTGAACAGATAGAATTTGAAGGTATTTGGTGTACCATGGAGAAATATAGTACAGTAGAAACATTTTGAGATCTATGAGGATAGTCCCTAGTGAACACTTATACTAAAGGAGATTACAGAGGTTAAATCTGTAATTGTGCTCTTTGACAACCAAGAAAGTGGTATGCTGGGTTAAAATTGGTTGAGTTGTTGATTGAGCAGACGACAAGAAAATCTGTAAATAATCCATGTTGTTGCTTGGTGAGAATGTAACCATTTGAATCCTAATATCATGGTCCCATTGATGATGACAACTTTGACTCTGGTTATTGAATATGGAAAGGTGTAGTTGTTATGGGCTAGAAGCCTTATTCTACAGACTATGGAAACATAAAAACAGACATTATACCATCCACTAAACTCTACTCCTACAATATGTCCAGGTTGCAAGATGTTCTGGGGTAATGGTAGCACATACCTTGTTGGAATGAACAACAAATGGCTCATTTAACTTGTTACCCATTCCACAAGAAAGAGTCCATGTCCAACTCTACTTGGCTGGTCATAATTTGAGTGATGGATACTCTAGAGAACTAACAAATCCCAAATTGTACTCGTATAAAAATTTAAGGACTGATTCCTAATTGATATTCTTATATTGGTATGTATATACCAATATATTCTATTATATTGTTAGATCAGTGCCCTCTCCTGGCATTATCAGAGAATCTTTCTTAAGTACCAGATAGGAGCAAGTATATAGATCCAGATCAGGAATGAAGAGACAGACTTAATTTGACATCTTCATTATGTCCCCTCCCTTTTAGGAGATTACGGTAGGAAAAAGTGAAAAATGCAAAAGGAATGCAGAATGCTACACACACACACACACACACACACACACACACACACACGCACACATGCACACATGCACACATACACCATATTCTACTATTTCAGCCAGGTAAGACTCTCACATTAGAGTCACAAAATCTAAAGCATCTATGAAGAAGCCTGAGTAGGTTTGCACCAGGACGCAGGATATGTGGCAGTGCTGTTAGTTTGAGTTTCTATGAGACTTCTAACAGTGGGAATACATATATATCTGAATGTTTGTAGGACCCTGAAACTCATTTCCTTTTATTGGGTTGCCTTGATATGATTACACTTGGCTTGTCTTATTGTATTTTCTTTGACCCTGTTTGACTATCTCTTTTAGGATGTTCAGTTTTCTGAACACAAAATAGAAAGGGAATGATTCTGGGAGAAAGGGATGAAGGAGGAAGCCAAGAAGAGTAGAGGGACTGGAAACATGACTGAACGCAATGTATAAGACTCTACAACAAAAAGAAAAACATAGGAGCAAAGGCAAATTTAATAAAATTTATTTTAGTGTCTTGTATTCAACCAACTCAAGGTCAATAAATTTGAACGTTTATTTGATTTTGATACATGCGATATAATATCACTTGAATCAATAAAAGTTTTATTAATTTCTTTTCTATATAAATCTGAGTGTTTTTATTTCTTATTGTAGACTCTGGGCTTTGTAGTTAAATTTTATTAATATTTTAATGTAATTTTTCAAATATGTATTTCATATTCATAATCCTCACATGCAAACATATGGAACCATTTACATACTGGCCTGGCTCTTTAAATTTTATTTATTGCCTGGCTATTTCTATCCCCTGCAAACAGAAGTTAATTCTATACTCCTTCTTCATAATGCACTACTAATTTGAAAATTCATTTTCAAAGCTTTAGTTAACCTCAACATTGACACAACTATATATTTAATTATGATATCTCTGTGCATGAATCTTTCAATAGAAGGTGTTATTGAGAGTTCCATATGTTAGACTCCAATCTCATTTGAACCAGGTGGCAGTGGAAAAAGCAAACTGTCAATGATACTATTGACCTACCATAGCACAATTCAAAAACTCATAATTCTAAAATATGATATAACATCAATTAACATGCAGTGGTTGTTTTAAAACTCCTTGGACCCTGCAAAAGCAAAAAGCAAAGTTTCTATATAGTTAATAAATTTGAAACATATGACTATAAGAAATGCATAATCTTTAATACTCTGTAGAAATATTGTTTTCATTTCTCTAGAATTCTGAAACAAAAATATAGTTCAAGAGACAGACTTTTTTTTTTGAGACAGGGATTCTTTCTATATCCCTGGCTGTCCTGGAACTCACTCTGCAGACCAGGCTGACCTCAAACTCAGAAATCTGCCTGCCTCTATGGATTTCGTTAATCCCAAGTGCCAGGATTAAAGGCATGCACCACCACTCTTGACTGACTATATTATTTTTAATTATATTGTTTCTGATGTTCTTTGTCACTTGTATTTATCTTTTCCTTCCTGCAAAAGATTTTTGAAATTTATGTGCATATAGGAGATATAAGCAATTTTATTACTTTATGAAAACATATCTTTACCTGTCATGTTGGAAATTTCATTTTCTGGGCAGGGGTAACAATCAAAACAGCAGAGAGACTTTCCCTCCTGAAAGTATTTTCTGAGTCCTGGTCTGCAAGGCACACTACATATGGAGGCTAGGGTCTGAAGAAAACCAGAAACATTATAGAAATAAACAGTTTAACATGTGTCAAACACTGGAGTGATTCACAAGAGATTGCCACTAAAAGATTTCCCTTTACAGACCATATCACATTATATTGGAAAATTACATTGTTTTGCTTTTTTATGATATGATTTTTATATCATGAAACACTTATGAGGAAGCAAGAAAGAGAGAGATCAAATAGAGAGAGAAATAAAGAGAGAGATGATAGAGTTAGAGATGGGATAGGGAAGGAGGAAGGGGAAGTGGAGGGGGAAGGGGAGGGGGAGGGAGAGGGAGAGGGAGAGGGAGACAGAGAGAGAGAGAGAGAGAGAGAGAGAGAGAGAGAGAGAGAGAGAGAGAGAGAGAGAGAGAGAGAGAGAGAGAGAGAGAATAAATCTAGGATGGTGAAAGTCAAAAAACGAGAAAGTGTTGAAATTTTATTCCATAAGGAAACAAAAGTAGATAAGATTATAGGTAGTTTTGCTTCATGTAAATCATTAAAATTGAAATTAAATTACCTGCTTGATATCTGCAGCCCACTCTATAATTTCATCAGATACAAATAATTGTTGACCTTTTGGAAAATGAACAGAAAATCTTCCTATTTTCATTTTAAGTCCTTCCTATTTTAGAAAATCCATGATAGAGAAAATATCATAGTCTGCATCCAGTTGTCCTGGTTCATGTTACTATGTCTCCACAAGGATTTACAAATTGCATGGTCTTCAGAAAAGAGAACATCTAGAACATATTTGCATTTAAGCCTCATCTATGTATACACATTAGTATAGAAATTATAAAGTTTGCAATGTCACTTATATCCATTATATATTCCTAAAATCTGATTTTATTAGAAGTATTCAGTACTGAAAAAGTAAAATATCTTCCATATACATTTAAAGTTTCACTTTGCTTTACAAATACCTTTTTTTATAGTATTTGATGCTTTAAAACATATACGCATAAATTTTAAGTTTGGAGAGCAGTGATCAATTATCCATTATTTTTCCTGCAAAAAGTGTTATTTGATCACAAGATAGGGAAACTAACCAGTCAATTGTTCAAAAGATGGAAAAAGGACTTAAATTATTTGAGGTCTGTTAATTACATTAATTAGAAATTTTTGTTCAAATAAAAGACAAGTCATTTATTTAATTTGATTTATTAATTTCATGAGAAAAAAATTCCAAAGATAAAGTCATGAGATTCATGTATGATTGAAATATTGGACGAAATTTCCTGACTTAGTTTATGAAATCTTGACTTTGAGCCATTGTTGGCTATAACATAAATTATGATAATAATATGATAGGCCTCTTATGCAGTGAAAGGGTCCATAAATACATGAATTTAGGATAAAGGTTATTTATTTAAAGGAATTAGACTTTATGATCCCCTTCATGAATACCATCTCTATGATGGTATATATATATATATATATATATATATATATATGGCATTCAGTGTAAGAATTATTACCTTCTAGGACTTAAATTCTAGTTCTTTTCCATCATACTCTGAGCATGTGGAACATGTGTCTACTTGTTGCAGAAGCATCTCATGAAGTGAGTGGGCCACAGCATACACAGAATTGTATAAATTGTAACATGTTTCACTCATAGACTTTCCAAGGAGTGGCTCAGAAAATCATTTAAATAGAGTTTTGGTTGGAAACTTCTTCAGTGTTGTACAATTAGGTGGTGGCAAAGAACACTTAAATTAAGTTCACCACAGTTTAGCAAAAGAAATGTCATTACTGTAGTTAGAAGGGTGCATTGATTGCATAAATTGTTTAAAACTAGACATCTCAGACTGCTGATGTGAAAAAATAAGACTCCCATGCAAGGAGTTAAGCATGAAATCTCCTATCATTGTGATCATATCAAATTGTGACACACTTACCCAGAGTCTTTGAAAGTTTTTAAATTTCCATAGCATGAAGCTCAATGGTACAATCTCCCCATAGATGATCAAAACTTGTGCTGATGACTTTATGATTTGATGATAATATTAATGAGCGATTTTAATGTATAACTTATCATCGTATGTGATAATAGTGACAAATGCTAAGCAGACAATGTTTCTTTCCATTACTGCTCTCAATTAAGAAACAAATTGGATTCCATGGTCATCATCTGTAATGATCACTCCTACCCAGTTCCACCCAAAGTGAACTGCTAGGTACACCATGGCTAGTGGTAGAGCTGTGTCCTTGGGAGTCATCTGGTAGAGATGAGGAAACTGTTCCTGGTCACTTAAATGGAGATGAAAATAACCACAGTAAAGCTGAAAGATATTTACCATAATCATCACTATTTAGAAATGGAATGCACAGGGCTCAGTCTAAGACTTAATATGCTATAGCACATGTTAGAAATGTAAGAAAGTGTAGATTCTTCATCTTATTATCTTGTGAATTGCTATACAAGTACAGATAAACTAAGTGTTCTGGTCAAACATTCCACATCATGTGGTCTCTGCTGCCCATTTGACATAAAGTTGTTGAGTTAATGCTCAATAGATTAGAGTAGGTACAAATGAATTTTATTCTGAATTTTATTCAGCTATGGCACTGAGAAACTCAGACTGCATTAAGATAATATTTCTTGAGTTCTTTGTACATATTGGATATTAGCCCTCTGTTGGATGTAAGGTTGGTAAAGATGATTTCCCAGTTAGTTGGTAGCCGATTTGTCTTTTTGACAGTGTCTTTTGCCTTGCAAAAACTTTGTAATTTAATGAGGTCCCATTTGCTATTCTTGATCTTAGAGGATAAGCTATTGGAGTTCTGTTCAGGAAATTCTCCCCTGCGCCCATATTTTCAAGGCTCTTCCCTAGTTTCCTTTCTATTAGTTTCAGTGTGCCTGGTTTTATGTGGAGGTCCTTGATCCACTTGGAATTGAGCTTAGTGCAAGGAGATAAGAATGAGTCAATTTGCATTCTTCTGCATGTTGATCTCCAGTTGAGCCAGCACCATTTGTTGAAAAGGTTATCTTTTTTCCACTGGATGGTTTTAGCTCCTTTGTCAAAGATCAAGTGACCATAGGAGTATGGATTCATTCTGGGTGTTCAATTCTGTTCCATTGATCTACATGCCTGTCACTGTACCAATAACATGCAGTTTTTAACACTATTGCTCTGTAGTACAGCGTGAGGTCCGGGATACTGATTCCCCCAGAGGTTCTTTTACTCTTGAGAATAGTTTTAGCTATTCTGGGTTTTCTGTTACTCCAGATGAATTTTTAAATTGCTCTTTCTTACTCTATGAAGCATTGAGTTGGGATTTTGATGGGGATTGCATTGAATCTGTATATTCAATATATATCTGAAGTTAAACTCCAGAGAGGCAAGTAACCCTATTAAAAAATGGGGTACAGAGCTAAATAATGAGTTCTCACCTGAAGAATATCTAATGGCTGTGAAGCACCTAAAGAGATGTTCATCATTCTTAGTCATTAGGGAAATGCAAATCAAAACAACCCTGAGATTCCATCTCACACCAGTCAGAATGGCTAAGATCAAAAACACAGGAGACAGCAGTTGTTGATGAGGATGTGGAGAAAGAGGAACACTCCTCCACTGCTGGTGGGATTGCAAGCTGGTAAAACCACTCTGGAAAGCAGTCTCGCAATTCCTCAGAAAACTGAGCATGACACTCCATGAGGATCCAGCTATACCACTCCTGGGCATATACCCAGAGGCTTTACCTGCATGCAATAAGGACACATGCTCCACTATGTTCATGGCAGCTTATTTATAATAGCCAGAAGCTGGAAAGAACCCAGATGTCCCTCAACGGAGGAATGGATTCAGAAGATGTGGTATATTTACACAATGGAATACTACTCTGCAATTAAAAACAATGAATTCACGAAATTCCTAGGCAAATGGTCAGAACTTGAAAATATCATCCTTAGTGAGGTAACCCAATCACAAAAGAACACACATGGTATGCAGTCACTGATAAGGGGATATTATCCCAGAATCTCGGAACACCCTAGACACAATTCGCATATCAATAGATTTCTAAGAAGATGGAAGGAGAGACCCCTGGTCCTGGAAAGACTGGATGTAGGGGAATGCCAGGACAGAGAAGCGAGAGGGGGTTGAATGGGGAAAAGAGGGAGGTAAGGGGCTTATGGGACTTTCGGGGAGGGAGGAAACGGGAAAGGGAAAATGATTTTGAATGTAAATAAAAAAAAAACTTAGAAAATAAAATTAAAAAAAAAAAGATAATATTTCTTTAAAAGCATCTCTCTTTGACTTACCTCTGGATTTTTAGAGAAGTACATGATTGGTCCTAGTTTGTAAGATGTTATCCATATGGGACCCGAGAGTACTATTATATATTTTCTCTGATTCTTATAGTAGTAATTTGGAATAATTTCCTTTTTTTTTTTCAAGGACCAAACTCTTTTCTCATTATCTGCAATTAGGTTATATTCAATCTTAACAAGTAGGGAAATATTAGGTAAAATATTAACATTCCTATTGATTTCTTCAAAGGCAAAATAAGCAGAGAAAATAAAGTGGATGGTCTTTCACGTCACCCTGAATAGAGAGCACACCAATCATGGGAGATAGGGGTTGTAATTATGGGAATTTTTAATAAATCTCAATATGGGTTAAAAAAAGGTTTCTTGGATTTTTTTGTGACACATTCATATGTTGACATAGTTCATTATTTTAATGTATTAGGATGTGAGACCTACAAAATGGTTTAACAATCTTAAAATATTGTTTTCTTTTTTTTTAATTTGATGATTTGTACTTTACCCCTTTGTTTGGAAGTCTTGTATCTAAAATATACAAATGTAAGCATTTATAGTTTTCTGTTATCTTCTTTTTCAAATAAAGATTTATGTATTTATTTTATGCATATGAGTACACCTTGTTGTTGCTGGGAATTGAAATCAGGACTTCTTGAAGAGCAATTGGTGCTCTTAACCACTGAGTTATCTCTCTAGACTTGTTATCTCCTTTTGACACCTGCTTTAACTGTGTTCTGAAATTAAACACCATGTGCCTTTTTTCCTTGATGTTTTTAACAACATTTTTATAAAATATTAATTTTATACTAAGAGGATCTGTCATGTATGAAATTTTCTGCAATTCCATCTTGTTTTTCCTGAACATGGTGAAATATCTATGTATCATCTATGAATAAGAAAAGATTTCTGAGCCAACACTAAATCTGCCCATGACTTCATCTTATAACTCTAATATTGAATATGTGTGGAAAAGAAAGAATTATCTACAAACTAGAATATTTTTTTCCATATGCTATTTTTTATTATTATGTTTATTTTCTATATTATTTATTTACATTCCAAATGTTTTCCCCTTTCCCAGTTCCCCACTCCCCAAAAGTCCCATAAGTCCTCTTCCCTCCCTCTGTTCCCCATTTGCCTAAGAATTTCATGAATTCATTGTTTTTAATTGCTGAGTAGTATTCCATTGTGTAAATATACATGGAAAATATCTCTGATAAAATTGAAGAAATATATAGAAAAACACATTAAGATTGACCATTTCATGGAAAAATTATACAGATAAGATGATAGGCATAAAAATATTCCTAAATTGATTGAAAGTAGAATTATAAACATTTTCTGATAAATTTGAAAATCTACAAGGAAAATATTTCTGATAAAACTCAAGAAATATATAGAAAACACGTTAAAACTATTTCATTAAAAATTATACAGATAAGATGATAGGCATAAAAATATTCCTAAATTGATTGAAAATAGAAGTTAAAACATTTTCTGATAAAATTGAAGATTTACATGGAAACTATCTCTGATAAAATTGAAGAAATTTATACAGAAGCATTGGTAGGAAAAAATATTCCTAAGTTGATTGAAAGTAGAATTATAAACATTTTCTGATAAAATTGAAGATTATATGGAAAATATTTCTGATAAAATTGAAAAAATATATTGAAAAACAATAAAATTGAATATGATCATGGATAATTATACAGATAAAATGGTAGGCATAAAAATATTTCTATGTTGATTGAAAGTGAAGTTATAAACATTTTCTAATAAAATTGAAGATTTACATGGAAAATATCTGATAAAATTGAAGAAATATATAAAACACATTAAGATTGAGTATTTCATGAAAAATTATACAGATAAAATAGTAGGCATAAAAATGTTCCTAAGTTTTTTGAAAGTGGAATTATAAACATTTCCTGATAAAATTGAAGATCTACAAGGAAAATATTTCTGATAAAATTCAAGAAATATATAGAAAAACATGTTAAAACTATTTCATGGAAAATTATACAAATAAATTGGAAGGTATAAAAATGTTCCTGTTGATTGAAAGTAAAATTATAGACATTGTCTGATAAAATTGAAGATTTACATGGAAAATATTTCTGATAAAATTGAAGAAAAATATAGAAAAATGTTAAAATTGAAGATTATCATGGACAATTATACTGATAAAATGGTAGGCATAAAAATATTCCTAATTGATTGAAAGTGGAATTATAAACATTTTCTGATGAAATTAAAGATTTACATGGAAAATATTTCTGATAAAATTGAAATATATAGAAAAATGTTAAAATTAAAGATTATCACGGAAAATAATACAGTTAAAACGGTAGACATAAAAAACATTACTAAATTGAAAGAGGAATCACAAACAGTTTCTGATAAAATTGAAGATTTACATGAAAAATATTTCTGTTAGACTATGTTTTTTGTTGGGGAATTGAGTCCATTGATGTTATAAGATATTAAGGAATAGTGATTGATTTTTCCTGTTATTTTTGATGTTCTTTTTAAGTTTGTGTGGTTACTTTCTTTTGGGTTTGTTAGAAAAAGATTACTTTCTTGCTTTTTCTAGGGTGTAGTTTCCCTCCTCATGTTGGCGGTTTCCATCTATTATCCTTTGTAGGGCTGGATTTGTGGAAAGATATTGTGTAAATTTGGTTTTATCATGGAATATCTTGGTTTCTCCATCTATGGTAATTGAGAGTTTTTCTGGGTATAGTAGTTTGGGCTGGCATTTGTGTTCTCTAATGGTCTGCATAAGATCTGCCCAGGATCTTCTAGCTTTCATCGTCTCAGGTGAGAAGTCAGGTGCGATTCTGATAGGCCTGCTTTATAGGTTATTTGACCTTTTCCCTTACTGCTTTTAATATTCTTTCTTTGTTAAGTGCATTTGGTGTTTTGATTATTATGTGCTGGGAGGGCTTTCTGGTCTGGTCCAGTCTGTTTGGAGTTCTATAGGCTTCTTGTATGTTCATGGACATCTCTTTCTTTAGGTTAGGGAAGTTTTCTTCCATAATTTTGTTGAAGATATTTACTGAACCTTTAAATTGTAAATCTTAGCTCTCTTCTACACCTATAACCCTTGTGTTTGGTCTTCTCATTGTGTCCTGGATTTCCTGGATATTTTGGCTCAGGAGCATTTTGCATTTTGCATTTTCTTTAACTGTTGAGTCTATGTTTTCTATGGTATCTTCAGCCCCTGAGATTCTTTCTTCTATCTCTTCTATTCTGTTGTTGATGCTTGCATATATGATTCTTGAATTCTTTCCAAGATTTTCTATTTCCAGAGATGACTCACTTTGTGATTTCTTTATTGTTTCTACTTCCATATTTAGATCCTGGATGGTTTTGTTCAGTTCCTTCACTTGTTTGTTTGTGTTTTCCCGTAATTCTTTAAGGGATTTTTGTGTTTCCTCTTTAAGGGCCTCTACCTGTTCACCCATGCTCCCCTGTATTTGTTTCAGGGATTTTTGTGTTTCCTCTTTAAGGACTTTTACCATTTGACCCATATTCTCCTGTATTTCTTTAAGGGAGTTATTTATGTCCTTCTTGATGTCCTCTAAAAGCATTGTGAGATGAGACTTGAAATCCAACTCTTGCTTTTCTAGTGTGTTGGGGTATCTGTGGCTTGCTGTGCTGGGAGAACTGGGCTCTGATGTTGCCAAGTAGCCTTGGTTTCTGTTGGTAGGTTTCTTGTGCTTGCCTTTCACCATCTGGTTATACCTGGTGTTAGTTGGTCTTGTTGTCTCTAACTGGAGCTTACCTCTCCTATGGGCCTGTAAACCTGTGTCTGTACTCCTGGGAGACCAACTCTCTTCGGGCAGGGTCTGTCTGTGCATAGAAGGCTGTGGAGCAGTCTGGTTCCCTGCTACAAATGGCAGCTGAAAGGGAAGACTCCTGTCCCAGTTGCTCCATTGATTGTATGCTTTGGGTGCTCCTAGCAGTACCCCTCCAGAGAGAAGGTGGAGATCTCATCAGAAGTGAAATTGCTGGTGGGAGATCACTCTCTCCTCATGGGCTAAGCACAGAAGGTTATGGAGCTGCCTAGTTTCCTGCTGCAAATGGTGGCTGGGAGAGAAGATTACTGTCCCAGCCCGTCCAGTGATCATATGCCCAGTGTGCTCCTAGCTGTATCCCTCCAGAGAGGAGGTGAAGATCTCACCTCCACACTCAGAAGTGAAATCGCTTCTGGTTGATCACTCTCACCTGGCGGGCTAAGCTCAGAAGGCTTTGGAGCTGCCTGGTTTCCTGCTGCAGATGGCAGCTGGAAGGGAAGACTCCTGTCTAGAATGCTTTTTATTTACAGAATGAGAACTGAAATCTGTGATGACCCTTTCATAAAGGAATGAAGAATAGGTAGGCAAATTTCTCTGTATCAATAATTGCAAATGTCTAAAGAAATTATGTATAATGCAAATATCACAATTATTCTTACACTAATTATTTTATGCAGTTCATCTGTTTTCATTTTTCTATTTGAGACTGTACAAAATTGTGGGATATAAGATTGTTTAGAACTATACCCAATCTTTCGGTTTGGATTGTGCTCCTCTAGCTTTACATGTACTCTTAGGCTGTACTAATTGATTCAATCTCTAGAATTACTGGATTTTGCATTACTGGTTTTGGATTCTCTTTGGTTCAGATATGTCCAGACATATTTTGTTTCTAATATGTTCACTTTAATTTCTCCCTTTTATTAAACATAATTTAACTGTATATATCTGCTTTGATACATTTTTAAAGAATCTGATAATCTTATTTAACAGTTATATACATTTGGTGTGTTGTACACGAGTTTTTGCTTTTGCCTCATCTGTATTTTCTATAATGTTTTGTGACTTCAGTATATATAACTGTACATAACATGTGGCTCTGAAGCTGATATTTAATTAACAGTTTTATGCTCTCTATTATTTACAACAACTTATTTTTTAAATTAATTTTATTCTAGTATTATTTCCTTATTTCTTGGATTTTTTTCTTTCATTCAGAAATGCCTGAAATTGTTAACACTCTTTAAAGCTACTGCCATACTGTACTGGAGAAAGACTTGCATTATGAAAATCAAATGCTCTTATTAATCCACTTCAAATTCTGATTTATTAAGGTTTAATATGCTAAGTAACATTGACTTTTCTTTACAAACTGCATTTTAGAATTTCAAAAAAGAATAGCTAAAACAATCCTAAATAATGAAATAACTAGAAGGAGTATCACCACTTCTGATCTCACTTTGTACTCCACAGAATTAATAAAATTGGCTTAATGGGGGTGGATGTTGATCAATAGAATGAAACTGAAGATGTAGAAATAAACATATACTTTTGTACACATGATTTTTTTTGTACTAGAATAAAGAATCTGTCTTGAAAATGGTACTGGCCAAATGTATAGCTTTATGGAGAAGAGTAAAAATGCAGCCATGTCTATAATTGTGAAGAAATCTCAACTGTAAATATTTTATCCCTATAAGGGATAGAAAAAAAATCACTTGTGATACAGTTTGAAGGGAATATGTAATGCCAAGTACATGAACAACAAGAGATAAACTCAGTGATATTTTGGAAATTCTTTCTCTAATATTTTTTAGAAGATTAAATTTAGAAGTTTACACCTCTTTTGTGTTTATGATATAGCTTCCAAATTTTTCTTTTAATGAGCTTCTTGTTTGTAAAGATGCATATGTCTATTTTTCTGTTTGTATATAAGTGTCTTTCTCATGTCTTTTTTGTTATTTTTACAGGGGCTTCTCTGTTTGATTGAATGATTTTTATATTTTGAAATATTTGTTTTATCCTATGTTACAAGTGTTCTTTATATAACAAGTTTTTAATGGATCAAGGTAATGACGTGGGTCTATTGGGAGGTAATTAGCAAAAGATCTTTCAGGGGTTGAGGGAGGTAAATTCACAATTTGAGTGTTTTGTGCTAAAAGTGTATTTTATACTAACAATGATGAAAACATAAATGTGATTTATGCCGTAAATTAGATGGACATAAAAAAGTATGTTTAATAAAAAGTGTAATAGGGCACAAGGCATATAATCAAATGATACCCTTCATGATAAACACAAATCATATAAAGTATCTTGGTGTGACTCTAACCAAACAAGTGAAAGATCTGTATGACAAGAACTTCAAGTCTCTGAAGAAAGAAATTGAAGAAGACCTCAGAAGATGGAAAAATCTGCCATGCTCATGGATTGGCAGGATTAATATAGTAAAATTGACCATCTTGCCAAAAGCAATATACAGATTCAATGCAATCCCCATCAAAATCCCAACTCATTTCTTCATAGAGTTAGAAAGAGCAATTCAAAAATTCATCTGGAATAACAGAAAACCCAGGATAGCTAAAACTATTCTCCAGAGTAAAAGAACCTCTGGGGGAATCAGTATCGCGGACCTCAAGCTGTACTACAGAGCAATAGTGTTAAAAACCGCATGGTATTGGTACAGTGACAGGCATGTAGATCAATGGAACAGAATTGAAGACTCAGAAATAAATCCACACTCCTATGGTCACTTGATCTTTGACAAAGGAGCTAAAACCATCCAGTGGAAAAAAAGATAACCTTTTCAACAAATGGTGCTGGCTCAACTGGAGATCAACATGCAGAAGAATGCAAATTGACCCATTCTTATCTCCTTGCACTAAGCTCAATTCCAAGTGGATCAAGGTCCTCCACATAAAACCGGACACACCGAAACTAATAGAAAGGAAACTAGGGAAGAACCTTGAGCATATGGGCACAGGGGAGAATTTCCTGAATAGAACTCCAATAGCTTATGCTCTAAGATCAAGAAATGACAAATGGGACCTCATTAAATTACAAAGCTTTTGCAAGGCAAAAGACACTGTCAAAAAGACAAAGCGGCAACCAACTAACTGGGAAATGATCTTTACCAACCCTACATCCGACAGAGGGCTAATATCCAATATATACAAAGAACTCAAGAAGTTAAACTCCAGAGAAGCAAGTAACCCTATTAAAAAATGGGGTACAGAGCTAAACAAAGAGTTCTCACCTGAAGAATATCTAATGGCTGAGAAGCACATAAAGAGATGTTCATCATCCTTAGTCATTAGGGAAATGCAAATCAAAACAACCCTGAGATTCCATCTCATACCAGTCAGAATGGCTAAGATCAAAAACACAAGAGACAGCAGTTGTTGGCGAGGATGTGGAGAAAGAGGTACATTCCTCCACTGCTGGTGGGATTGCAAGCTGGTACAACCACTCTAGAAAGCAGTCTGGTGGTTCCTCAGAAAACTGGGCATGACACTCCCAGAGGATCCAGCTATACCACTCCTGAGCATATGCTCAGAGGCTTTACCTGCATGCAATAAGGATACATGCTCCACTATGTTCATAGCAGCCTTATTTATAATAGCCAGAAGCTGGAAAGAACCCAGATGTCCCTCAACGGAGGAATGGATTCAGAAGATGTGGTATATTTACACAATGGAATACTACTCTGCAATTAAAAACAATGAATTCACGAAATTCCTAGGCAAATGGTCAGAACTTGAAAATATCATCCTTAGTGAGATAACCCAATCACAAAAGAACACACATGGTATACAGTCACTGATAAGGGGATATTAACCCAGAATCTCGGAATACCCTAGACACAATTCCATATCAATAGATTTCTAAGAAGATGGAAGGAGAGACCCCTTTTCCTGAAAAGACTGGATGTAGGGGAATGCCAAGACAGAGAAGCGAGAGGAGGTTGAATGGGGAAAAGAGGGAGGGAAGGGGGCTTATGGGACTTTCGGGGAGGGAGAAAACAGGAAAAGGGAAATGATTTTGAATATAAATTAAATAAAAAAACTTAGAAAATAAAATTTAAAAAAAAGTTCAGATGTACAAGTATGGACCAGAATGTAGATTTCGGAATAGGGAAGGTAGGAATTAATAAAGAGATAAGAGTTTAGGACACAGTAGTCTAGATTCCCATTAAATCTTCTAAGTCAAGGATTTTAAGCTTGACTACAGTTTTGGACACACACACACACACATACACACACTCACACACACAAGCACATACACACACATACATGTGTGTTGTATCCACTCTGTAAACACATGGATCATAAATTATATATCTACAAAACCTAAATTGAAAAAAATACCACCTAAATCAACTAGCTATAATAAAATTTGTGTTTAATTTTTTTGAAATCATATACTTTAATTTATATTAACTTTTATTATACAATCATTTTATAGTCAATGCTGTCTATATAAAATATGTAATGCTTTACGTTTTTAAAATATTGTTGGCTTTGTTTTGCCATCATCAATGATGCCACATTTTCTAATATCCTTGATGAGTTTCTACTAAACAGTTCTAGGATTTCTCTTTAATCTGTCTAAAGGGTGTAGTTTATCTGATGAATATTTCCTATACAAAGCACCACAGAATCTTCTACTTCCAATTTTGAAAGTGAAGTGATATTTTGAATTTTCAAACTTGATTGTTCTATTTAGAAATTAGCCTCTTATTATACCATATTAACCCATTATAAACACATATGAGAAATAATATACTTCATAACAATCTGTGCATAGGATATGATAAAAACAATGTCTAATATAAGCAATGCATAGATGCCGAATGCAGTAAAATGCTCACTGAGAAAAAAATCAGTAATCTTTAAAACTGTATCCCTTTGATAGTTAAACCTCATGTAATGGAAGGCCATAAATATAAGAGCATTTCAGCAGTGCAAATGTGGTTTGTTTGTTTTTTTTTTTAAAGATTGCACACAGTAGCATGGGGGAATGCATAATTCTGGAAGAAATATTGGAAGGGATTAAAGATGATGATAATGCATTCTATGCTATCCACACGTATACTTATTTAAAAAAAGTGACCAAAAAGTAGGGTACTTGTGGGAGAAAAATATGAAAACATTTCTGCATTGATCAAAGACAGTCATTTGAATTATTCACTGAGTTACTGTAATTTCTCTATAGATGTGCATCAAAAAAGTAACTATCATATGATGCAGATCTAACACTTATTAGAACTATTGGAGAATTAATTTAAAAAAAGTGTGCCAGGGATGCAAAATGTGTTCACTATATGAAAATTCATTAATGTAATCTACCATATAAACAAACTCAAAAATTCACATGATCATCTCAGATGCTGAAAAGGCATTTGACAAAACACAATACCTCTTCACATTAAAAGTAATAGAGAGATCATGCATTCAAAGCTCATACGTAAACATAAGAAAGCAATATGCAGGGTTCGCAGATGAAATGTCCAACAGTGGAGAGTAGAAAATTGTAGAGTCCACATCCAGTAGAAAGACAGGAAAGAACCTGTACAGATGGTATTGCCATTACACAGTCAAAATCTTTGACACAGAAATGTTTCTCTCTAAAAGAACTTCAGTGAAAAATATAGAGAAAAGAATAAGGAAAAGGAGGTCCAGTGACTCGTCCAAATTAGGATTCATCTCAATGGAGACTCTAAAGACTGACACTATTACTGATGCAATGGTGTGCTTACAGACAAGAGCATAGCATGGCTGTTCTCTGAAAATCCCAACAAGCAGCTCACCTAGACTGATGCAGATACTTCCACTCAACCATTGGACTGAATTCGTGGATCCCTGTGGTTGAAGTAGGGAAATGTGGGAAAAAGCTGAGGAGAAGGGTGACCCCAAAGAAAGACCATCATTCTTAACTAACCTGGACCCCTGGATGTCTCAGGCACTTAGCCACAAACAAGGCAGCATACACTAGCATGACATGAAATCATAGGATGGAAATTGTCATGTAAAGGGAATATCCCTAAGAGCAAGGTCAATAGTTTGATTCATTCATTCGGCATGTAACTGGATTTTGATTCATTAATGACAATAAACAAGCTACACCATAAACTAACATAATTAGCAAAATGACCAGTTATAAAACATAAATTAAATTTCAGGTATGTCCTAGTAGTGGAGAGCCAGAAGTCACATAGGATCTTATCTCTCACTCACCATCCCTGGAATGCTTAATGTGCATTTATGCATAAATGAAAGATGCTCTCACTGCTTGTCTAGATTCTCACTGAATTAATCATTCTTCACATAATCAGGCTTTGTATAAATGGAAAAGAAACAATCAACATCTTTATCTCCTAGATAATTTTCTGTGTCTTTTATTCTCCAAAAGCAACTGGGGTCACTCAAATGGCAAAATAGAAAGAAAACCTTCAGAACCAGGAAGACAATAATCAAAGAGAACATTCCATGTCACCAGGAGAGAAGCCTGAGGAAAATGCACAATGAAGCATCAGGCAGGCAGAATCTCATATATCAAATTTTCATGAACACATCCAAGTGTCACTTTTTATTACTGCAGTTATTATTGAAGAACACATGTGCTTCTCACAGCTTTTATTTTTCAGTTCACTGTTTGCCTATGGAGGATTCTGAAACACCTTTGGCCTGGGGCTCTGCATCTGAGATCCTATGGCCAGGTAAAAAATATAAGAGTAACAATTTTGGACATGATTATCCTTTTCTATATCCCTTATGATAACTTCTATGTAAGTAGGCATGAAGATTCCAGACATGATTCCTTTTGGGCATATTTTCTCACAAGTTGAGTTCATCAAAACAGTTTTGTGAAATCATTAGCAACATTTCACTTTTGTTACATATGTTATTCCAATAAGTTTTATAAGCAACTTTGTCAATGAATCCAACTAAACCCAATTGATCTTAGCAATAAAAATATTAATAAAAGTATGCAATACCTTAACGCATCTTCAACACTTGCAGGTCTAACTTTATATGGTTCCTTTCTATGTGATTCTTGTTTCCTGCATTTATTATGAATTTAATTATATTAGAACAGGGTCATGGAAAACACAATTTGTAAGCAATATTATTCATAAGTTGCTAAGAAAGGGTGATTTAATGGGAAATCAAAGACATGCAATTTTTTATTTCATTGTTCATTAAAGGGCAGATTAAATAGCAAGCTGAGTGAACAGAGTATAATGTGCACTGTCTTAAGTGGTCTCATGCTTTACTAACCATAGTCATGTTGAATAAGAAATCCATTCTATTAATATACACGAGTAATTTTCATAATAATATGTCATTGTAATGTATAGGTATCTTTGGTTATTTTCATTTTGCCCTACACTTTACTGTCAGTTCTCAACATTCTTTGTTACTAGTCATGTGTAGCAATTTTTTTTTTATGGAAGGTTTTCTGATGGACATACATAGATATTATATCGACAAATTATCTCTGCCAGGGAAAATCATCTACATTCATCATACAAGAAAGAAAACAACATAATTTTATGTGGCTGAACATATAACTCAGTGATCATGTTTATTATTAATATCTTTTGTAAGAGTATGGGTTTTTTTTTTTTTTTTTTGCTTTTTGGGTTTTTTTTATTCAATCTTTGTCAGGTTGTAATTGGCAAATTCAAAAGCAAAGAAGTGTTTTTCCTGTTTTTTTTCTTTTTAATTGAATAGGGAAAATTTATTAGTGAGTGCATGGCATGTGTGTTCTCTTGTGACTGGGTTACCTTACTCAGGAGGATATTTTCAAGTTCCATTCTTTTGCCTGTGAATTTTGTGAAATTGTTTTTGATAGTTGAGAAGTACTCCATTGTGTAAATGTACCACATTTTCTGTTTCCATTTCTCTTTTGAGGGATATCTGGGTTCTTTCCAGCTTCTAGCTATTATAAATAAGGCTGCTATGAACATAGCATAGCATGTATCCTTATTGCATGTTGGAGCACCTTCTGGATATATGCTCAGGAGTGGTATAACTGGGTCCTCAATTAGTACAAAATGTCCAATTTTCTAAGGAACCACCAGAATGATTTCCAGAGTGGTTGTACTAGCTCTCATTCCCACCAGCAATGGAAGAGTGTTCCTCTTTCTCCACATCCTCACCAGCATCTGCTGTCACCTGAGATTTTGATCTAAGCCATTCTGACTGGTTTGAGATTGAATCTCAGGGTCTTTTTAATGTGCCTTTTCCTGATGACTAAGGACGTTGACCATTTCTTTAGGTGCTTCTCAGCAATTCGAGTTTCCTTAGGTGAGAATTTTCTATTTAACTCTATTCCCCACTTGTAATAGGATTACCTTGGGATCTATCTCATATAAAGTCGCCAAAACTGATGCCTGGAAGTGTTTGCTGACAGGATCCTGATATGGCTTTCTCCTGAGAGGCTCTGCCAGAGCCTGACTAACACAGAGGAGGATATTTGCAGCCAACACTTGGACCGAGCAAGTGGTCCCTGACAGAGGAGTTGGAGAAGGGACTGAAGGAGCTGAGAGGGTTTGCAGCCTCATGGGGGGAGCAACAGTGTCAACAGGCAAGACACCCTCAAAACTTCCTAGGGACTGGACCATTAACCAGAGTACACGTGGAGGAAACCATGGCTCCGGGCGCGTATGTGGTTGAGGATGGCCTTGTTGAACAAAAGTGGAAGTAGTAGACCTTGGGTATTAGTGGGTTTGATGTCCCACTTTTCTGGAATGCCATGGAGGGAAGGTGAAAGTGGGTGTGTGTGTGAATACCCTCATAGAGGCTGGGAGTGGGGTGGGGGGATTAAATGGGGAGTTCCAGGGAGAAGACCTGGAAAAGGGATAACATTTGTAATGTAAATAAAGAAAATATCTAATACAAGAAAAAATAAAACTAATAATCTTACAATAAATCATATACAAAAGTTTGCCAGATGTGTGTTGAGTACTTTTTGACTGATGCATATATTTTATGAAATTTTGAGTGTGTTTAATTTTATATTAACTTGATAGCATAAGAGCTGTTGTTTTCTTTTGTTGCCTATGTCATTTCTACCCTGAACCTTTCTTGAATGATGAATGAAGGTCAAATATTTGTTGCACATAGTTATGATCAGTAAGACTCCAAATTACCTGGTTTTGTCTTTTTGGTACAAAAAAAAGTTCATAATTGTATTCACTCTTTGTGTTCAAATATATTTGCATGTGCATGGTAAAATCAGTCATTTATATATGTTGTTTAATGAAATTATACTCCCCTATCTACTCAATGAATCTGCATTCCATATGTGAAGTCTTCAGTATTCAAAGGTAAGCATCTCAGTTACTGAACCATTTTCTGAGGCACTAATAGTTTCATATTTTGTTAAAGAAATGAGTTTTAATATCTGAGGTAATATCCACACAAATAGTGAAGGGACAATTCTGTTTCAGTGGATAGTCTGAGGTATTTATACCTAATACTTGACTTGCAAACATGCTATCCTCAGAGATTGGCTGTGATTGTCATTATGATGAGTCTAAAATAAATTTAATAAACTCTGACTTTCCCCTCCTTAAACATATTAAGCCATTAATTTACAGAGTTTTTCATAGTTTTATGTTGGCTTTATGAGGTAACTCAAGTACTATCGTCCATGTGCCTTATATAGATTAAAAATCCTAAGAAAAATCTTCTTGTGTAAAATTACTCTTTGGGACTGGAAGATGTCCCATCCCAAAGTGCTTGCCACACAAGCACAAGGACCCATACTTACAATTTCAGACACACTATGAATTAGGTAAAAATGGAATTTCCTTTTTCAGTGGTAGCTATAATTATTTATATTCAAAATCAGTCATGGAGGAAAGAATAAAATTTTTGTGAGTATTCATACCAGATTGACCTCCTAAATCTTACTCAAACTGCTGCAAAAGGCTCATTGATCATCATGAAATAGGTACCAGATAGTCTATATGGAAATACACATAGATGACAACACTAAAATTGGATTGTTACATCTATGAGCTCAAAGTGGTATGACAATTACACACAAGACTTATTCCAGAAAAAAAGCATGCAAAATACAGCTTGCATGTTGAGTAAGACACAAATCCAATCGTGCTGAGAATATTTTTCTAATAATAACAGATTAATAGTCAGTTTCCTTAACCATATTTTTGCATCAATGTTATTGGAATAAAGTATATAGAGTAACATCAGTACAACTTGCTTATTTAAAAGAAATGGTGATACAAAGATCTGAGGGCATGTAAATAAAGCAGCAATTGAATGAACTGAAAAATATTTGAATATGACTAAAATTAACATTTGAAGTTTCAAGATTTAATATACGTGTTTAAATAATTCATAATTTTGAAATTACAAAAGAATTTTATTCTTTTCCCATTCCCTTCCCTTATTACAGTGACTTTTCCACATATCACAATACTGTCTTTCATATTAATGGGGTCATTTTTAAAAAATAATAATAATACACACACACACATATAGATATATATACTCCTAAACATACCAATATAATTTGTTCAATCTGTATAAGATAGTTACATGTATATATGGTTATAGACCTCTCTATTTGGTGTTGGATAATAAAATTTTAAATGACTCCATTGAATAGATCAATTTTTTCTGCTCCTAGCATTCTCAGTAGATTGTAGGTATTTATGTAGCATTGAGGACTTTTGGTCTTATTTTATTCAGCACATTTTTATACAGTCATGATGGTTTGGCTTCATGGGTACAACATCTGACATAACAGTGATACCATCTCAAAACCAACTACATGACCCTCTGATTATTACAATCTTTCTCTTCCCTCTTCTACATAGATGTTCTATATAAAAGAGTACATGTGCAAACTTTGTGTGTGAAATAGAAACAATCATAACTCTGGAATTCACTAGTGACTCATTCTAAAATACTGAATCATCCTTAACTTCTGTGAAAGAAAAAGTGTCAGTAGTATAGTTAAGAGTCATTGACGAACTTCCTGAATACTTGCCCCTGTCCTCCAGAGTTATATGTAGATATGTACATAGGCACAAATACATGAAACATAAATGCAAACACATGTCTATTTGATTACATATTAGAATGACTAGTCTAGCTTGCTACTTGGGTACATTTGCTTGGAAAAAGTTTTTTCAGCTCTTAACTCTGAGCTACTGTCTATCTTCATTGTTATCTGTTTCTTGTATGCAGCAGAATGATGGATCATGTTTTCTTATCTATTCTATTAGCCTCTGTATTTTTATTGATGAAATATGTCCATTAATGTTGAGATATTAATGACTAGTGACTGGCCTGTGTGCAAATATATATATATATTTGTGTGTGCTTCCTTTGTTTTTGCCAGTATGGGATTTACTTATTTCATGTGTTTTTCTTTATTGTTATCCTCCTTGTGTTGGCGTTTTCATTTAAGTATTTTGTGTAGGGCTGGGTTTGTGGATGGATATTATTTGAATTTGGATCTGATTTGAAATGTGTTGTTCTCATCATCTATGGTAAATGAGAGTTTGCTGTGTATAGCAGTCTAGGATAACTTCTGTGGTTTTTTTAAGAGGTTGCAAGAAATATGATTAGGTCCTTCTAGCATGTAGAGTATCTTTTGAAATATCAGGTGACATTCTGACAATTTGCCTTTGTATGTTGCCTGGCATGTTTCGATTTTCCCTTTTAATATTCTTTAATTTTTCTGCATATTTTGTGTTCTGATTATTGTACAGCATGAGGATTTTCTTTTCTGGTCCATACTAATTGGTATTCCATAGGCTTTTTGAATGTTTTTAGGCATCTTTTCCTTTAGGTTGGAAAGATTTCTTCCAGGATCATGTTGAAAATATTTTCTGGGCCCACTTGTTGGGACATTCATATTCTTCTCTTCCACTTATTGTTAGGTTAGTTATTTTCATGGTATCATAAACTTCCTGAATATTTTGTGTTAAGAATATTTTAGATTTAACATTTTCCTTGACTGATGTATCAATTTCTTCTATTGTATCTTCTATGTCTGAGATTCACTCTTCTATCTCCTGTATTGTGTTAGTCACATTTCTATCGGTTGTTCCTGCTCTCTTCTCTTGGTTTCCCAACTCCAACTTTTCTTCACTTTGTATTTTCTTTATTTCTTCTTTTTCAAATTTCAGGTGTCTCACAGTTCTATTCATTTTCTTCATTTGTTCAATTGTATTTTCCTGTATATCTTTAAGGGATTTATTCATTTACTCTTTAAAGGATTCTATCATCTTTATAAGATTGGAATTAAGATCTTTTTCTTGGACTTTGATTTTGTTAAGGTATCCAGTGCTTGGTGTAGTAGGATAGCTGTTCTCTAAAGGTGTCATATTGCCCTTGATTTAGTAGACTGTTTTTTTTTTTTTTTTAAATAGGGTTTTTTTTCCATCTAGATGTCTGGAATTTTCTGTTTCATTAGATATTGGAAAGGGGGTTAGCATCAATTGTCTTGTTTTTGCAAGTCTGTGATTGGGTATTCTTGGGCTCTATGGTTCCAGAGCAGCAGTTCTAAATGTTTCAGGATCCAGAGGTACTGTTCAGGATCTGCAGGTCTGATGAAGACGGGTAGAGACATGACATGAGAATTGAGGCTTGCCTGTAAAAACAGCCTAGACAGCGCTACTTGGCATACTCCAGAGGACTCAGCAAACAGGGAAGATCAAATGGGAAAGGGAAGTTAACCTGCATGTATCAGAATTTATGGGTCTTATGGTATAGGCAGAGAATTATGGGGAAGGGAGATTGGTGTTCCAGCAATGATAGCAGACTGCTCAGGGGGAAGCCTTCCTTTCTCAATGTATATTATTTGACATATGAGAATTAAAGATATTTTTATTGATTCCTTGTGCATTTGACATCATGAACCATAGTCACACTCATTTGCCCATTCCCTCATTTCTCCCATTTAAGTTTGCAATCTCACTCCAAAAATATAACACAAACAAAAAACAAATAACTTCAACAACAATTAGCAACAATAAAAGCATAAGATAATTCTCGTCATGAAAGCTGTAATATATTACAGTGTTTTGCAAAGTATTACTCTGTGTCCACACATTCACTTGCAAATGTTCATTATGTATGTATGACAATGAGTCATCAGTTTGGTATTATATTTCTGGCATTTGTGACAACATCAAAATCTGTCTTCACCAGGACCCCTTCATGTCATTGAGATTCTGGAACACTAGATCAGCAAGAATATGCCATAACCAGGTTCTTCTCTGGTATCCATTAGTTGTTTAATCTTTGGATTTTGATGTGGTGGTATGATATTTGCAGATCCAAGTACTAGCATGGTCTCTGACAGAACATGTGGATTCTGCTAGTTTTGTGGAACAAGAAGTGGAGACAAGAGGACAAAGTACATTTGGAGGAAGCTAGGTGGGATATGAAGAAACACTGAACACTAAAGACATGGTCTTGCTTGGAGTACAGGGATCCAGTGTGCCCTCTGGTAGAGTTGAATATCTCTACCACAATCCAGAGCCACATGGTTATGAGGCCGAGTGGATAGATTGTGTTGAGATTCACTGGCAGATATTGACCAAGTGTTGGTGGACTCTGTACAGGTCTTATCTGGGTTTTGAGTACAGTCATTGCCTCTGGTAAAGCAGAGGACATTTAGTAGATATGTATTCAGGTATATGAAGATAAGGGGAATGTATGGTGTTAGAAAAAAATGGGTGGGATCTAAGCCTAATATTTTTATAATAATTTTATACTAGTATCAGAAGACGTTATTCCTATCACAGTTCATTTAAAATGTTTCCACCATTTGTTGTGCATGTGAAACTTCAAACATTTAGTATTTATAATCAACTAAACTAACGTTTGGCATGATTGTGCTCATGCACTCTATTTTATATCTAAGTGCACATAAATCAGTTCAGAGGAGTTTATACTTCAGGACAAAAATTGTGATTAGTTGTTAATATATCAATGAATGAAATTTAAGGCAGAACACAAAGTGTGTGGCTGAGTGTAGATGATAAAAAATGATCAGGAAATAGATGCAATAACATAGTTTGGTATGATTTTGTGTGTTGATTGTTTTGTCTATCAAATATATCTTTTTGAATAATAGAGATTATAGAAAGGGAAGAAAAGTAATCCTATCATTATGTTGTTTAAATTCACAAAGCAAAAATCACCTTGAAATTAAGGAAGGAGAAATCATGAACAAATTTAAAAGATTCATTAAGGATGAGTAAGATCTAAGGTGGAGTGAATCATAATTTGAACATAAAATCTTTATTGAAAATGTAGTTTCCCAAAACCATGTCTCCTTTTGTCCTGTGTAACTGCATGGTATAGAGCATCTTGGTCTAACTCGATGTTACAATAAGGATATTCGTTTCTCTTTCCTTTATGAAAAATTAATATTCACTACAATTGAACAACAGTTTTTCAGTTATGCAAACTCTGTTAATAAAGGCACTGGACTTTTAATATTTGCAATAGGACAATGTTGAAACTACTTGTCCCTCCTACATCTGTACTTACATAATTACATAGCACAAGTTGATAGAAGTCTAAGATGTCTTAGTTTCTCTTAAGTAATCAACAATCAAAAGGGCATGACAAGGCAAATCTTTGTAATAATTCCCCAAGACAAAAAAGCAGAAATTTCATTTCTTAACATCTGTTCCTTAAATACAGGGACATTCACTTTTGAAAAAAACAAAACACTACTTCAGCTTTAATAATGTACTGAACCTCACACAGGGATCATGGGATACTTCTATACCTTACTCTACTAATGTATAGTTCATGCAGAGAATTTAAACTAAGCAATGCTGGAGTTAATTGACCCTAAAAACAAAATAATCATAACAAGTATTTATAGAACATTACATTCAAACACAAAATTTGCTCATCTCCTTAGATGCTGATAAAGCATTTAACAAAATAAAAACCACTGAATATTAAAAGCAATGCAGAGATCATAAATTCAAGATACATACAAGCACATAATAAACGCAATATACTGGGTCATTACATGAAATGTTAAACAGTAGGTAGAGGAAACATGTAGAGTCCACGTCCAGTAGAAAGACATTGTATCAAAGGGAGGGATAGGGTTGCCATCTCACAGTCAAATACTCTGACTGAGAAATGTTCCTGTCTAAAAAACCTGCAGGATACAAATGGAGAAGAGTCTGCGGAAAAATGTAAGCCAGTAACCGACTCAAATTTGCATCCATCCCAAGGTGAGGCTACAAGGTCAAACACTATGACTGTTGTATGTATGTGTGTTTACAGACAGGAGCCTAGAATGGCTGTGCTAGGAGAGGTCCAACTGATAAGATAGCAAGGAGGGGTGATTGGGAAATTTTGGAGGAAGAATGGGGAAATGGAAAATTTTGTTATTGTATTATAATCTCTAAAATAAAAGAAGCAAAATAAATCCATTGTTGGTGTAAAGAAGCAGAGATAAAAGGAAAAACATACCACCAAAATTATATAAAGGTTGAAAGTATCACTCACTTTCAGTATTCAAATTCAATATGTGAATTTTCTTAGGGCTCATTATCTGGCTTTTTTACTAATTACTGTAAGATATAATTACCCAAGATTCACACTGTTTTGGTATTTATTAAGAAATGTCATGCTCAAAATTCTGTTTCCAGTATCTATTACAAAAAATTAATTTTTAATTTTATTTTATATATTTACATGCCAGATATTGCCCCTCCCATTCACCCCCCCCCAGAGATCTTCTCCCTATCACAATTCCCTTTATCTCAAAGAGGGTGCTCCACACCTCCAAGGATCCCCCTCCTGGGGCATTATGTCTCTATAGGATTTGACTTATCTACTCCCACTAAAGCCAGAAGACAAATCTCTCCTACATATGTGCCTAGTGCTTCAGAGCAGCTTTTCGGTTAATTTCTTAGCCTCTAGAAGCTCCAAAGGAACAAGGTTATTTTATGTTCTTGGTCTTTCTATGCAGTTGCCAAAACCTTGAGATCCTTGAAACCTTCTCCAAACTCTCCATATGGGTCCTGACCTCATTCCTATGGTTGAATGTAAGTTCCTGCATTAGTCTCAGTCCACTGTCTCAGAGGTCAGTCATGCTAAGCTCCTGTCTTCAAGCACAACATGGTATCAGTAATAGTGTCAACAACTGATATCTGTTGATAGGGTGGATCCAAAGTCGGGATGGGCACTGATGGACCTTTCTGTTCAGTGTATGTTCCATTTTTGTCCAAGCATTACTTTTAGAAAGGAACATTTTTGGGCCAAAAATTTTGTGTGTAGATCAATGTCCTCATCCTTCGAACAGGAACTCTGTCCAACAACTAGAGATGATTTCTTCAGGATCCATCAACCCACATTGGACATTTCAGCTAATGTCAACTGAAAGGAATCCTAACAGCCTCTAATATCCCAGATCTCTGGGACTTTCTAGAGTATGCCCCCACCAAACCTCAGCAGCCAAAATTTCCATTCATTGTCTTGGTCCTCTGGGTTTCTCTTGTGCCTCCTCCATATCACATCCTGCACACTTTCCCCTTCTCCTCTCTTCTCCCACTCAAGTTACTCCCTTGCTCTTCCTCCTCTGATTATGTTGTTCCTGCTTCTAAGTGGTATTGAAGCATCATCACTTGGGCCTTCCTTCTTGTATAACATTTTAGGTATGTGGGGTATATTATTAGTATTCTGTATTCCATTGAGTAAATAAAACACATTTTCTGTGTCCATTCTCTGTTAAGGTACATCTAGATTGTTTCCAGTTTCTGACCATTATAACTAAGGCTGCTATGAACATACTGGAGCATGTGTCCTTGTGATATGGTAGCATCCATGGATATATGCTTAGGAATGGTATAGCTGGGTATTCATGTAGATCTATTTCTAAATTTCTGAGGAACCTCCAGATTGATTTCTAAAGTCATTGTACCTGTTTGCAATCTCACCAGGAATGCAAGAGTGTTCCTCTTTCTCCACATTTTCATGAGCATCTGTTGTTCCCTGAATTTTTAATCTTGGCCATTCTGATTTGTGCAAGGTAGAATCTCAGTGCCTTTTACATTTACATTTCTCTGACGAATAAGGATGTTCATAATAGCCATCTTACCGAAAGCAATCTACTGGCAGATTCAAAGCAATCCTCATCAAAATTCTGACACATGTTTTCACAGAGGTGGGAAGAGCAATTGTCAACTTTATATGCAATAACAGACAGAAAACAAACAAACAAACAAAATGGAATAGCAAAATCAATTCTCAACAATAAAAAAACCAAACAGAATCTACATCCCTGAATTCAAGCTGTACTACAGAACAATAGTGGTAAAAACAGTACAGCAATTTTTGGTACAGAGAAAGACAGGTGGATCAATGGAATACAACTGAAGACCCAGAAATAAACCCACACTCCTATGGACACTTGATCTTTGTCAAAGAAAACAAATACATGCAATGGGGAAAAGAAAGCATCTTCAATAAATTGCTCTTGTCAAACTGGTGGTTCACATGTAAATGAATGCAAATTGATCTGTATTAGCTTGTTAAAAGCTCAAGTCCATGTGGATCAATGACATCCACATAAAACCAGATACACTGATTATAACAGAAGAGAAGGTTGGAAGCAACCTTAAACACATTGGCACAGGGGAAAATTTCCTGAACAGATCATCAATGGCTCGGTCTTTAGGATTTACAATTGACAGATGGAACTGAAAATCTTCTATAAGGCAAAAGATACTCTCATTAAGACAAAAGAGCAACATACGGATTGGGAATACATTGCCACTAACTCAACATCTGATAGAAACCTAATATTCAAAATATGAAAAGGGCTCAGGAAATTATCTTCCAGAAAAACAAATAACTCAATTGACAAATGGGCTACAAAGATAAACAGAAAAATCTCAACTGAGGAATCTCGAATGCCCAAAATCCACTTAAAGAAATGGGTAAAACATTCCATAGATGCCTGTTGGGTTCATTTGACTCATAATGTTTGTTAGCTTTATTATTTCTCTATTTTTTTCTGGATTACCTGTCAACTGGTAAGTGTGGAGTGTTCAAGCCTCCCACTATTAATGTATGCTGTTCAGTTTGCAACTTAGTCTTTAGTGTGTTTCTTTTACAACTTTGAGAGCCATTACATTTGGGACATAGATGTTCAGAACTGAAAGTCATCTTGGTAGGTTTCCCTTTTATGAGTATGAAGTGTCTTTTCCATCTCTTTTGATTAGTCTGGTGTTTCCTCAGAAAACTGGGCATGATACTACTGGACAAGTTCCTTTACTCCTCCTGACCATTATCCAGAGGATTCCCCAGCATGTAACAAGGACACATGGTCCACTATGTTCATAGCAGCCCTATTTATAATAGCCAAAAGCTTGAAAGAACCTAGATGTCCCTCAACGGAGGAATGGATACAGAAAGTGTGATATATTTATACAATGGAATATTACTCAGCTATTAAAAACAATGAATTCATGAAATTCTTAGGCAAATGGGTAGAACTTGAAAATATCATCCTAGGTGAGGTAACCCAATCACAAAAGAACACGCATGTTATGCACTTACTGATAAATGAATATTAGCCCAGAATCTCAGAATACCTAAGACACAATTCACATAACAAATGATGTCTAAGAAGAAAGAAGGAGAGGCCCCTGATCCTGGAAATGCTCAATGCAGCAGTGCAGTGGAATACCAGTACAGGGAAGTGGAAGGGGTTGATTGGGGAACAGGGGGAGGGAAGAGAGCTTATGGGACTTTTGAGGAAGGAGGAACAAGGAAAGGGTAAAGCATTTGAAATGTTAATAAGGGGTATATCTAAGAAAAATAAGAAATGCAAATGAAGATTATATCCAATAAAAAAGAACCTTATATCTGACAGAAAGCTACTATGCTAAATTTATAAAGAAATCAAGAAGTCAGACACTAAATCTCACCAATATTAACAAAAAAAAATGGAGCTAAGCACTAAACAGAGAGTCTCCAATGTCCAAGAAGAACTAAATGAAATGTATGTTCAAAATCCTTATGCTTCATGGAAATGCAAATCAAAACAATCAGATGTTCAATCTTATACCAGTCAGTATGGCTAAGATCAAAATCTCAAGAACAAACACATACCAACAAGAATGCAGAAGTAGAAGAACACTCCTCCAGTACTGCTAGGACTGCAAAGTTGGACAACCACTTTGGAAATCAATTTGGTGGATTATCAACTGAGAATAGCTCTACCTCAAAACCCAGCCATACTACTCCTGGTCATATAACCAAAAGATGCTCCATCATTTCACAAATACCTTTGCTCATATACATTTATAGCAGCTTTATTCATAATATCTGAAACATGGAAACAACTTAGATGGTTCTCAACTGAACAATGTGTAAAGAAATATGATACATCTACAATGGAATACTATTCTCCCATTAAATCAAAAACATCATGAATTTTGGATGGATGGAAAATGGATGGATCTTGAGAATATTATCCCAATTGATGTAACCCAGTCACAAAAGGACATGCACGATATGTACTCACAAGTAGATATTTGTCATAAAACACAGGATACACATGCTACATCCCACAGATTGAAAGATGCAAAAGAAGAAGGAAGGCACAAGCTAAGATGCTTGGATATTACCTAGAAGTGGGAGCAAAATAGTCATAAGAGGAAAATGGAAAGGGGAATCTGGATGGGAGAGGGGATATGGAGATTATTTGAAAGGGTTCATAATCAAGTGTGGGGAGAGACAGGAGAGATGTCCAGATAGTTATGAGAATGAATGGTAATATGAAACTGACAGGGGTGGGAGTTAGGGGATATGTCCACAGCATAGCAGACTTTGAATAAGTGAACTCCTTTAGAATCAGTTGGGGTGATCTTAGATATGATTCATAGCTTTGCAGATATGGAACATGAACATGCCACCTTCTGTAGACAGTCAGAAAATGCAGTGGAAAGATACAGTCACCAAACTCCCTACAAAGCTTTCAACTAAAAATTTATCCAGACTAAAAGAAATGCAGAGATTGGGGATGGTCTGAGAGAATGGGCAACCAATAATTGTCCCAACTTGAGATCCATACCATGGGCAGGCACCAATCTATGACACTACTAATGACACTCTGATATTCTTGCAGACAGGAGTCTAGCATGACTGCCCTTCTTGAGGAGCCACCTAGCAGCTGACTTAGATAGATGTAGACACCCACAGCCAAACAATGAATGGAGCTTTGGGATTATTAGGGAAGAATAGAAGGAATGTTTGCAAGCCCCGTTGTGGATATGTACAAAAGGAATTATAGTATTAATGGCATATTTCTGAAAACAGAATTATTTATAATTTTGGGAAAACATTGGAGGGATGAACAAATGCAATCAGGTTTTTAAATATCTTGTAATAGTATGGGTCCTTAAATAATAAGAAATAATTAAAAATATAAATAAATAAATCCGTTATTTATGCTATATGGTGAAATACGACAATTCTTGAAGCTAGGAGTTTATTACCTACTTGTTGATAAGGGAAGACCCTGAAAAGATACACACTATAAAAGCTATTACTCCTTGTCTTCCTTTTATGCAAGGAAAATCATTGGTAAAACCATTTTCAGGAGCCATCATAGGACTAGCTAATAACAACCAGGTGACCTTCCTGAGTTGGTCTGCCTCCGATTATAATAATGCAAGATAAATTTTCTCCTATATGCAAGGCCCAGGTGAAAATCATTTCAGTAAAGAGTCCTTGTATTAATATTCTTTTTTCCTGATATTATTAAACATATGTGATAATCACTTAAATATTTGCCCACCCTTTCAAGCAGATTTCTGCAGATTTATGAAGCTGTACTGTCTTGAAGAGATGCTAAATGTACAAATAGATGATTTCTCAATTCTTTATCATGATCTTATGAGAATTCCTAAAATTATGTTGGTTTGATTTGCATTTCCCTAATAACTAAGGATGTTGAACATTTCTTTAAGTGCTTCAGAGCCATTCAAGTTTCCTCAGTTGAGAATTCCTTGTTTAGCTCTATACCCCATTTTTCATAGGATTATTTGACATTCTGGAGTTTAATGTCTTGAGTTCTTTGTATACATTGGATATTAGCCCTCTATCGGATGTAGGATTGGTAAAGATCTTTTCCCAATCTGTTGGTTGCCATTTTGTCCTATTGACAGTGTCCTTTGCCTTACAGAAGCTTTACAGTTTTATGAGGTCCCATTTGTCAATTCTTGTTCATAGAGCATAAGGCATTGGTGTTCTCTATTAAGGAATTTTTCCCCTGTGCCCATGTGTTCAAGGTTCTTCCCCACTTTCTCCTCTATATGCTTCAGCCATCTCACCCAGCTTCCTTTAGCACAGAGGAAGGAAAACACTAGACATTTTTATATTTCAAAACTAACCAGATAACTAACAGTTGTACTAAGAATATCATGCCCCATCATCCTTAGCCTCCTCAGCCACCTGAGGAGGTTAAAAACTATTGGTTCCCAGAGAGATCTACATGTCTCCAGCTTCCTATTAGCTCCACAGCTTGGCCCGATTCCCAGTCCTCTTTGATCCCTTAAATTCCTGTCTGGCTCAGAAATCCCACCTTATCATTCGCCCAGAAATTGGCTTCTACCAGTTTTATTGACTCAATCAAGAACCAATTGGGGAACTAGATCTTAACTATCAGCTCCTCCCCTTGCAACTCTACAGTGAAAACTTCAAATCTTTGAAGACAGAGATTGGCAACACAATATAGCACTTTTGGGGCAAAGATTCAAAAAAAACAGCCCTGCAGTTTAAACCAAGATACAGGACACCACCAAGTCCAACCTGAACTTTGCCTCTGGAACCTTTGTAGACAACTGGGAAGGTAAACCAAACACAGCAGAACACCAGCATGAATTTCATGAACTGAGCTTCACTGAATGTGTTACATAGGTTCCTGTCTAGAAAAGCTAGAATAAATTTTGCTAGGGAAAGAGAGCCCAAGAAGTATCCCAGGGCAAAGCTGAAGAAACTACTGAAGCTTTGCATCAAACAATTATGATATGGCCATGCTCATTGTGTACATCATCATCAATAAAAGAAGAAGTTGCCACACAAATTCCACATAGAATTCACTGAATCATGGTGTTAATGGAAATGGAATAATGAATTCAGATCCACCAGAACCAACAAGCCTTTGGTTTTTGGTAAATTAATATGTTCAATTAGTGATGCCAAATTGTGGCATCATTACTACAGAGGAGGATCCTATCATAAAAAAAATGTACTCAAAAAGAATGACTTTTCCTTCCATAGGCATTCTTTACTGCCTATAGTTTATAGCATGCTCGGGGGTGGGGGATCTTAAAGAAGATCTCCTGAGTGTATGCTAGGATTTTCACTTTTTAATCTTGTGTAGATTTTGCTTAGTAAACAGAACTTTAATTGCAACATCATATTATTATGAAGATAGTATTTCACAGCTCTCTTTTGTCACTTAGTCACTTCATTTCTTCTGCCTCCTATGCCAAGACTTTTCCTAAGCCTTGATGGTGAGGAGATTTTGTTAGCTCTGCTATGTAAGTTAGATCACCTAGTCTGTTATTCTCATTGCAATAAACCATTTTGCATTTCTCAATTGACTTCTGTGTATCATATAAATAAGTTTTTATGACTAAGTTTTGTAGAAACCTATGTTTTATATATAAACACAATTATTTAAAAATATATTATACTATAACCACTTAGGAAAATAACAACACACTATTATAGGCCATTTTTACGTCATCAGTCATGAGGTTTTCTACAGGATTACAGTATAAGTCATAAAATATCTTCTTGTTTGGAATTCTTCATATTAAAAAAAGAAACTGTGTAACTGCCCGCAGTTACAAACGAACGGGTTACCTGGAAAGGAGGCTGGGGATGTATGGGAAGGCGGTGAAAAGAGATGAAGACCAAAATGACACCTGCTCTTCAAGGTCTCAAAGTTTAATGGAGAACTCCAAACATATAGGCAGGGGAAACCCTTCCCCTAAAGGCTGGAAGCTTCTCCACAGGTGGCTAGTGTTTTTCAGGAAACTGCAGGTGCTTGGAAAACCACAGGCTTCACCTTGGTCTGAGCGCTCCACCCCGGGTGGAGGGAATATGGCTAACACAGGAGTTCCCGCTCAAAAGCTGAGAGAGGAACTTCACATTGGTCGATGACAAATTCCTGCCAGGTGGCATGGCACCCCAATATGGCACTCAACAAAACTGTAATGTCGCAACATCATTATTATTTCCAGAACTTTGAAGTTAGTGGTATATTAGATTATTATTACGTTAGAAGATTTTAAAGAGCATAAGCACATGTTATTCTATCTGTTTTTAGGTTCAGGAATATTCTTTATTGAGTTTTCATTCTTTACTTCAATTTTAATTTTCATGTTTTCTTCCTGGGAGTAAAACGTTCAGGTGAATTATTCATTTTTCCCATTAATGTATTTATTCAATTTATATCCTGCTCAAAGCCTCCCCTCCTATTACTCACCTCACATGGCTCCTCCCCATTTTCTCCCTTTCCCTTCCTTTGTGAGAAGGGGAGAACTACCCCCTGCAAAAGGTACCAACCAACATTGAGATATCAAATCACTGAACAACTAGTCACATCTTCCACTGAGGCCAGACAAGATACCCAATCACTGGAACAGTTCCTACAGGAAGTTTACAAAGTCAGGGACAGCCCCTGTTCCAGGTGTTCACAGACCTACATAAATTCCAAACTGCACTTTTGCTACATTTGTGCAGGCAGCTTAGGTCTAGCCCATGTATGGGCATTGGTTGATAGTTCATCACTGGAAGCGCCCAAGTGTCCAGGTTAGTTGTCTTTGTTGGACTTTTTCTGGAGGCCATAACATATTTGGGTCTCTCAACCCTTCCCCCATTCTTTCAGGTAAGTTCCTTATCTGTGTCCAATGTTTAGCCATGGTTCTGTACATCTGTTTCTTTCAGCTGCTTAGTGGAGCACGTCATATGATAATTATACTAGGTTCCTGACTGCAAGCATATTAGAGCAGTCTAAATAGTTTCAGGGATTGGTCCTTACTAAAGGGATGAGCATACAGTCATTGGTTATCTACTGCCTCATTCTCTGCACAATTATTGTGCCTGCACTTCAATGTAGTCTGGAGGACACATTATGGGTTGAAGATTGTGAAGCTGGGTCCTTATCCCTCCACTGGGAAACTTGCTTATCTTCAGGAGCCATTTCAGGGTCCAAATCCCCAAATGCCAGGAGTCTCAGCTAGAATCACCATCCTAGACACTTTGGGGCCTCTCTCACCCCAGGTCTCTGACACATCATTGAGATGCCTCCTTTCATTTCACTCCTACTTTCATCTTTTGTTTACTTACCTGATCATTCTCCCTGGCTCTTCTTACACCTCATCCCCCCACCCTCCCCTGGTCACTATCCCATTCCTTTCTTACCCAATTCCCACTCTCCATCCACATACAATGATTATTCTTTTTCTTAGTCTGAGTGAGATTCAAGCATTCTCCTTTGAGCCTTCCTTGTTATTCTTATAATCTCAAGTACTGGAACACCTCACATAAAAATTATTTAAATATGTTTTATAGATTTCTTTGCAGTTCTAAGTCAATATATAATTTTTTCTTTATTTAATGCTATCTATGCAATCTACATGGCAATACTTTTTTTTTTCTGGAATCTAAAATAACACACAATTTGTACTGGAAAATATATATTAAATGAAATAATTTGTACCACCAAATAACAATTTTCATATATCACATGTTTCAATGATAAAAAGCATACCAGCATTAAAAGTATAAAAGTGACTGATTATATGATTTTATATAATAGACTGACGTTCAGGTTATATGTTAGATCTTCATTTTGCAGCTTGTTTTCTTCATTTTTTAATAATAAAAACTGGCATAATGATGTAATACATAGAAAGCAGTGTGGTGATCATGTAGATATGTTTGATGTACTAAATTAGCAGTGAAATTCAGTTGATAGTTTTAGATTTCACATATATTTTCCTAAACTTATGAAAATAATTGATTTGTGGTCTCAACAAAATAATGTAGTACTTTGGCAAAAATATGCATAGAAGCATCCCTGCATTGGAGCCAAGATACAGAAGATCTCCACAGCAACCATAGCCTTGCCCTTAGTGCTGTGGTAAACAGGAAGGAAGGTGATCCAGACACTGCAGAACACCAGCATGCTGAATGTCAGGAGCTTGGCTTCATTGAATGTGTCAGGCAGGTTCCTGGCCAGGAAAGCAACAATGAAACTTGCTAGAACAAGAGAGCCCATGTAACCCACGACACAGTAGAAGGCTATCACTGAACCTTTATTGCAAACAATGATTATGTGGCCATGCACCATGTGTAGACCAGCATCAACAAATGGAGGAGAAATTCCCAACCAAATTCCACAGAGAATCATTTGGATTGTGGTACATATGGGGATGATGAATTTAGGTGCCCCTGACAACAGCAGCCATCTCATCTTTCTTCCTGGAACAATATTTTTGAATGCTAGTACTACAGTAATTGTCTTTGTCAAAACAGTAGAGACTGCCACAGTGAACACAGCAGCAAATGTGGTCTGCTGCAGAGTGCAGCTGGCCATACTGGGATGACCAATGTAAAGCAAGGAAGAGATAAAACAAAATATGAGAGAGATGAGTAGGAGAGCTGAGAGGTTCATTATTGGCCTTGACTATGGGAGTGTCTCGGTGTTTCAAGAAGACACGTACAATAGCTGTAAGAGAAAAGAAGAACACAGTCAAGCCAGCCAGAGCCATTCCCAGGGGTTCTTCAAAATCCAGGAAGGTTACATCTTTTTTAAGGCAGTAAATTTGTCCAGTGTTCATATATTCATCCTCTGGGCACTTTACACATTGATCCACATCTAGTATAGGAAAAAAATTATTAAATTAAATTTTTCTCAGTCATCTGCTGCTACAGCCTCTCAGAGAACATCTAGGCTAGGCTCTTGTCTGCAAGCACAACATGGCTTCCATAATATTGTCACGGATTGGTACTTTCCAGGGAATAGATTTCAAGTTGGGCCAGTTACTGAACAGCCTTTCTTTCAGTCTCTGCTCAATTTTTTTCCTTAAATTTGTTTTAGACAGGAACAATTCTGGGTCAAAATTTTGGTCCCATTCCTCTCCTAGGTCCCTGTGTATATACAGGAGGTGGTCTGCTAAAGTTTCATCTCCCTACTGTTTTGCATTCCAGACAAGATCATATCCATTGATTCCTGGGAACCTCTCATGTCCCATGTCTCTGAGAATTTCTAGAGTTTCTGAATGGTCCCACCCTCCTCAGTTGCATATTTCCATTCATTCTCCTGGCCTTCAAGACTTCTCTGCTGTCTTCCACAATACCTGATCCTGCCTCTGTTTATACTTCCCCCTCATCTTTCCCACTTAGTTCCCTCCCTCCATCTGCTTCCCATTACTATTTTTTCACCTTTCTAAGTGGGACTGAAACATCCTCACTTGTGCATAACTTCTTGTTTAATAACATGTGGTTTGTGAATTTTATCATGTTTACTCTGTGCTTTTTGGCTAATTATCCACTTATCAGTGAGTTTTGGTTACCTCACTCAGGATAGTATTTTCTAATTCCATCCATTTGCCTGCAAAGTTCGTGATATCCTCATTTTTAATAGCTGAATAGTGATTCATTGTGTAAATGAACCACATTTTCTGTATCCATACTTTAGATGAGGGATATCTGGGTTGTTTCCAGGTTCTAGTTACTATATATATGACTGCTATGAACACTGAAATGGACATGTCCATGTGGTATGGTGGAGCTTCTTTTGGGTATATGCTCAGGAGAGATATACCTGGGTCTTCAGGTAGAACTATTTACAATTATCTGAGGAACAACATGATTGATTTCCTGAGTGGTTGTCTCAATTTGCAATCCTATCAGCAATGGAGATGGTTCTTTCTTTATGTCCTAGCTATCATGTGCTGCTTTTTCAGTTTTTGAATATAGTCATTCTTATTGATCTGAGGTAGAATCTCAAAGTCCTTTTCATTTGCACTCCCCTGATGAGTAAGGATGTTGAACATTTCTTTAATTGCTCCGTGGTTATTTGAGATGCCTCAGTTGAAAATTCTGTTTAGCTTATATCCCATTTTTTAATTCGATTATTTTTTTTGAGTATGTCTTACCCAGTTTTTAATATATTTTGGATATTTGTCCTCTTTAAGATGTGGTGTTAGTAATGAACTTTTCCCAATCTGTAGGTTGCTGTTTTATCCTATTGATAGTGTCCTTTGCTTTACAAAAAGCTTTTTAGTTTCTTGTGGTCCCATTTGCCAACGGTTGATCTGAGAGCCTGAGCCATTGGTATTCTGGTTTGGAAAATGTCCCCTGTGCCAATGTGTTCAAGTCTATTTCCTACTTTCTCTTCTATTAAATACAGCTTACATGGTTTTATGTTAATTTCCTTGATCCACTTGGACTTGAGCTTTGTTCAGGGTGATAAATATGGATCTATTTTAATTCTTCTACATGTACACTTCCAGTTAGACGAGCACCATTTGCTGAAGATGCTTTATTTTTTCCATTGTATAGTTTTGTCATCTTTGTCAAAGATCAAGTGTCCATAGGTATGTGTGTTTATTTCTGGGTCTTCAATTCTATTTCCTTGATCGAACTGTCTATCCCTGTACCAATACCATATGACTTTTGTCACTATCACTCTACAGATCAGCTTGAGATCATGGATGGTGATTTTCCCAGAATTTCTTTTATGGATGAGAATTGGTATTTCTACCCTAACTCTTTTGTTTTTCCATAAGAAGCTGAGAATTGTTCTTTCCATGTGTGTGAAAAGTTGCACTGAAATTTTAATGAGGATTGCACTGCATCTGTAGATTGCTGGTAATAGGACTGCCATTTTCACTATGTTAATCCTACTGATCCATGAACATGGGAGATTTTTCCATCATCTGTGGTTTTCTTAAATTTCTTTCTTCAAGTACTTGAAATTTTTATTATACAAGTCTTTCACTTGCTTGGTCAGAGCTGTACCAAGAAATTTTATATTATTTGTGGCTATTGCAAAGGACTTTATTTCCCTAATTTCTTTCTCCTGTTTATCATTTTTGTAATGGAAGGCTATAGATTTATTTGAGCTAATTTTATATTCAGCTGCTTTTCTGAAGATGTGTACCAGTTGTTGAAGTTCTCTGGTAGAATTTTGAGGGTTGCTTACGTTGCTATCATATAACCCCTAAATAGTGATACTTGTAGCCAAACATTGGTTTGAGGTCAGGACTCCAATGGAAGTGTAAGGGAAAGGATTGAAGGAGCTGAAGTGGGTGGCAACTGATAGGAAGAACAGTAGACCCTTCTTCCTATCATTATTACCTCAGACATAGTTCTCAGGCTCTCCGCTAGTATTGCAACAGAATTACAAGGACAACTTTACTTCAGCCCTTCTCCATGCCCCCTGTTGATCTCTCAGACCATCAGACCTGGCCACCATTCTTCCAACTACCAACACTCAAGTCTTGCCCTTGAACACACTGTCTGAGCTGACCAGGAAAGCAGGCAACACTTAGCCAACACACCCTCTGAATATTCGAGGAGAAATAGAAACAAAAGAACAAAGAACTCCCATACATCCAGCCTCTACTATGGAACAAATGAAATACATTATGCATAGCATCTATGTCTTTAATACATTTGAAATATGCAAATATAAAATAATTAATCTTTAGTACTGTAAAGAAATATTGTTTTCACTTATTCTAAGAGTTATCAGACAAGATATAGTTCAAGAGACAGAGTTTATGATTTCAAACTACTGATGTTTTTTACTTTGAAATGATATTTATCTTTGACTTTCCCCAAAGAACTTATTATGAAAACTATGTAAAGGAGGAATAAGCAATCTTATTATTTTGAAAAGATGTATCCATACTTGTCATATTGGAAATTTCATTTTCTGGGCAAGGGTTACAATCAAAACAGCAGACAGCCTTCCCTTCCTGAGGGGATTTTCTGAGTCCTGGTCTGCAAGTCACACTACATAGGGAGGGTAGACTCTGAGGATAATCAGATACATTATTGAAATAAACAGTTCAACATAAGTGGCAAATGATGCAGTAATTCACAAAGAAAGTCACTGAAAGACCTCCTTTTGCAAACATGTATCATATTATAGAGCAAAATTACATTGTTTTTAAAGATAAAAATTTTATAAATATATGATGATTTATATAATATGAAATACCTATGAGATAGAGACAGAAAACCACCAGAGACAGACACTGAGAGAGAGTGACAGGCACAGAAAATATTTAATCTCAATCTGGGGTTTCTACCCCACTTTTGACCATTTAGTTCCTGGATAAAAGACACAGCTTTATATTTGCAATAAGCCTTTTTCTTTACTAAAACTGAACAGATATCTATCCTCTATGGTATTAGAATCTTATTTGCTATCTATAACTCCAAGTTATTACATAGTATGTTTCATTTGGGATGCTCTTAACTGCAATAGGCCATCCCTCATGTCCTCTACCTCCTCTCTCTCTCTCTCTCTCTCTCTCTCTCTCTCTCTCTCTCTCTCTCTCTCTCTCTCTCTCTCTCTGTCTCTGTCTCTCTCTCCTCTCTCAGTGCTCCTCCAAGCCCAAGCCGTATAAACCTAAACCCTAGGTCTATATCTCTTGTGACCAGTTATTGGCTGTCAAGATATTGATTCATCAATCAGGAATAACATGGGAAACAAGGTTCAGACAGCCACTTGGGTCTTTGTGAGCTCTATGGGAGCAAACAGTATTTAGCATAGCAAAAGACCAAAGCACTCAATTGAAACAGAGAGAGAGAGAGAGAGAGAGAGAGAGAGAGAGAGAGAGAGAGAGAGAGAGAGAGAGAGAGAGAGAAAATAAATTTAGGAAAGTAGAAAGTTAATAAATGAGGAAATATTAGACATTTTATCCCATGACATAACAAAAGTAGACAAGATTTTAATTAATTGTGCTACATACCAAGTATTAAAAGTAAAATTAAATTACAAACTACCTGATCAATATTTGTAGCCCATTCTATCATTTCATAAGACACACACAGTTGTTGACCATTTGGAAAATGACCAGAAAAAGTTCCTATTTTTATTTTAAGTCCATACTGTTTTAGAAAATCCATGATATAGAAAATATCATATTCTGCATCCAGTATTATATTCTGGTTCATGTTTACCAGGTCTCCAGCAGGATTTACAAACTGTAGGTTCTTCAGAAAAGAGAACATCTAAAACAAATTTGTCATTTTAGTTTCAGCTATGTTTTCACAATATTACATAAATCATAAAGTTTGGAACATCCCTAATGTCAAGTATCCACTTTTAAAAATCCACCTTTAACAGAAGTATTCAATACTAAAAAAGAAGTTCCGGTTACATGTAAAGTTTCACTATGCTTTAAAAACAATATTTTCCCACTGGCTGTATTTCTAAACACATGCACACCTAAATTTATGTTTTGAGAATAAAGATATGTTTTCTAATTTTTTCTGCCCACAGTGTTATTTGATAGGGAATTTAAACCTTCATTAGGTCAAAATATAGCAAAAGTACTTGAATATTATTTGAGATCAGCAACTTTTTTATCATAAAAAGGCAAGCCATTTTCTTACTTCCATCTAAAATTTTCATGAGAATTTCTTTCATTTTTTTATATTTATGACATTTATTAAAAATATCTGTACCAACCAGTACCAGCAGACATTCCAGAAACTAAACCACCAACCAAAGAGTACACATGGAGGGACCCATGCCTTCAGCTACATATGTAGCAGAGGATGGCCTTTTCAGACATCAATGAGAGGAAAAGTCATTGGTCATGTGAAGCATCAATATCCCAAGGTTGGGGAATACCAGGTCCAGAAAGTAGGAGTGGGAGTTGGTAAGAAGGAGTAGGAGGGATGGGATAGGGGTTTTTGGAAGGGTAACAAGGAAAGGGGATAACATTTAAAATGTAAATAAAGCAAATATCTAATAAAAATAAAAAATAAATGATATTCTTTTTTAATAATAATCATTCCAATCATTTACATCTCAAACAATATCCCTTTTCCTCATTACCCCTCCACAAACTTCCCCTACCACATCTTCCCTCTCTTCTCTCTCCTTTGCCTTTATGAGGGTGCTCCCCCACCCATCAACGGATAGTTTCTTCTTTACATGGTTTTTGACTTAATGATTCCCTTTAACAATGTCATTTTTATGATATACATGTCATTCAGTATAAGATTCCATACCTTCCAGGAGTCAACTTCCAGTTCCTTTCCAGTATTCAGTGACTATGTGTCTACATGTCGCAGAAGCATCTCATGGAGTGAATGGGCCACAGCATACACAGCATTGTATAAGTTATAACATGTATCACTCATGGACATTCCAATTGGTGACCTGAGTAACCATTTAAATACTGTTTTGGTTGGACAAAACCTCAGTTTTGTACAAGTAGATGGTGGCAAAGAGCGTTTAAAGTAAGTCCACCATAGTTTAGCAAACAAAATGTCATTTCTGTAGTTTAGGGTGTACTGTCTGCATAAATTGTTTAAAACCAGACATCTCAGAATGCTGATGTGAGAAAATTAGAGTCCCAGGCAAGGAGTTAAGCATGAAATCTCCTTTAATTGTGATCAAATCAAACTGTGACACACTGACCCAGAGTCTCTGAATGTCTTTAGATTTCCATAGTATGAAGGTATATTGTATATAAGATTCTTTATCTCCATAGATGATTACAACTTTTGCTGATGACATTATGATTTGGTGATAGTACTTTTGAATCATTTTAAAATTTAACATCCTATCCTTTGTGATAATAGTTACAAATGCTAAACAGACAAGGTTTCTTTGCATTTCTCTTCTCAAGTCAGAAAGGAATTGAATTGAATGGTCATCATCTGCAATTATCACTCCTACCCAGTTCCATTGGAAGTAAACGACTAGGGACACCATGACTAATGGTAGAGATGTGTCCTTAGGTGATATCTGAGATAGATGAGGAAATTGTTCATGGTCACTTAGAAGAAGATGAAAATGACCACAGTAAAGCTGAAATACACCAATAAGGAACAAAATGAAGAAGATGGAATGCAGAAAGCTCAGACTAAGATCTAAGTTTGCTAAAGCACTTGCAAAAAGTGAAACTTCTTTGTCTTACTATTAAAATTATATCCAAATTTTGTTATTCACTTAACAACTAGAGAAAAACTAGGTGTTCAGGTAATCTTTTTTCTTTACTGCTGTCTCTCAATCACATTTATCATAAATTTGGTGTTCTTTGACACAGAACATATCTAAGTATTTATGTTTGAAAGATCAGAGCAGACATAAATGAATTCTATGACTTTTAATCTGTCTTTGTATACAGACTGTGGTAAAATGGTAGTTCCTTAAAAGTAACCCACCCTGACTTACCTCTGGAGTTCCAGAGATGTATAGATATCGTCCAATTTTGGTAGATAGTTTCCATACAGGTCCCGTAAGTACAATTAAATATCTTCTCTGATTTTTACCGTAGTAATTAGGAATAATTTCCTTTCTTTTCAAGGACAAACCTCTTTTCACATTATCTGGAATTAGGTTACATTCAACCTTAACTAGTAAGGAAATATTTGGTAAAATATAAATGTTCCTATTAATTTCTTCAATGACAAAATAAACAGAGGAAATCAACTGGATGGTCTTGGGTGTCACCCTGAAAACAGAGCACACTAATCATGAAAGTATGGGTTTTAATTACTATAATATTAAATAAAACTCAATTTTTTAAAGCAATGAATTCTTGGAATTATGTGACACATTGATATGATTACACAGTTCCTTATTTTGATGAATTAGGATGTGTACCTTGTAAAAAACATTAACAAGTCTTAAAATCATAACAGATTTTTATATTTACACAATTCTATCATTGTATAACTTTTCTACTGTACCATTTTGATTTTCTTGATCATGATGAAAAATCTATTTTATATCTATTGAAAAGGAAAGATTTCCTAGACAACATTGAATCTGCCTATGCCTTCATCTTATACTTCTAACACTTAACATATGTGGGAAAAAATGAGAATTATCTGCTATCTAGAATGTTATACTTCTTTACAGAAACAGCACTAGGAAATGCCATGGCCTTATAAGGTTATGAAGAATAGGTAGGCAAATTTGTTTGTGTTGATCATTTGCAAAAGTCTAATGAATTCATAGGTAATGCAAATACCATAATAATTCCTATCCTTCCTCTATCCTTCCATATAGTTCATCGCTTTTCATTTTATATTTGAGACTGCACAAAATTGACTGATATAAGATTGGTTATAACTACAACTTTTTCCTGTTAGGAAGGAACTCTTTGCCTTTCACATGGACCCTTAAATTGTACTAATTTATTCTATCTCAACACTCACTGTGTATCAAATAACTAGCCTTAGGTTCTATTTGATTAAGATTTCTACAGAAACTGTGATGGTTTGTATATACTTTGCCCATAGAGTGGCACTATTAGAAGATGCAGCCCTATTAGAGTAGGTGTGGCCTTGTTGGAGTAAGTGTGTCACTGGGTGCATTGGCTTAAGACACTCATCCTAGCTGCCTGGATGTTAGTCATCTACTAGCAGCCTTCAGAAGAAGATGTAGATATCTCAGCTCTGCCTACACCATGCCTAGCTAGATGCTGCCATGCTCCCACATTTGATGATAATAGACTGAACCTCTGAGCCTGTCGGCCAGCCCCAATTAAATGTCATCCTTTCTAAGACTTGCCTTATTCATAGTGTCTGTTCACAGCAATAAAATGCTAAGACATAAGTTGGTATCAGGGACTGGGGTATTGCTATGATAGGCCTAACCATGCTTTTGTTTGGAAGAATGTATATTTTGGGACTTTGGATTTGGAAAGTAGTGGAATGCTTTAAATGGGGCTTAATGGGCTATGCTAGTGAGAATATGGAAGATTTTGTTACTAAGAGCGAGTTGAAGCAATCCCACTAAAATAAGGGACAAGAAAAGTCTGCCTATTCTCTCACTATTTATTCAATATAGTACTAGAAGTTCTATCTAGAGCAATTAGACAACAAATAGAGGTTAAGTGGGATACAAATTTGAAAGGAAGAAGTCAAGATGTCCCTATACGCAGATGAAATTATAGTATACATAAGGGATCCCAAAATTTCTACCAAAGAACTCCTACAGCTCATAAACAATTTCAGAAAACTGACTGGATATAAAATTAATTCAAATACATCAGTAGCATCCTTTATATAAATGATAGTAAGCTGAGAAAGAAATAAGGGAAAAAACACAGTTTACAATAGTCATCAATAATATAAAATATCATGCTGTAACTCTAACCAACTAAGTGAAATTTGTATGAAAAGAACTTCAAATCCCTGAAGAAATAAATTGAAGAAGACATCAGAAGACAGAAAGATCTCCAATGCTCATGATTAGGAAGAATTTACAGTGAAAATGCTCATTTCACCCAAATCACTCTACAGATTCAATGTAATGCCACCAAAATTTCAACAGAAGTCTTCATAAAACTTGTAAGAGCAATTCTCAACTTTACAAGGAAAAATTAAAAATGCAGGATCAAGAAAACAATCTTGAACATTAAAGAACTTCGGGAAAAATCAACATCCCTGACCTCAACCGGTATTACAGAACAATAGTGATAAAAACTGCATGGTATTGGTACAAAAACATACATTTATCAATGGAATAAAATTGAAGACACAGAAATAAACCCATACACCTATAAACACTTGAATTTTGCCAAAGAAGCCAAAACCATAGAATGGATAAAGGAAACCATCTTCTCCAAATGGTGCTGGTCTAACTGGATGTCTACATGTAGAAGAATCCATATAGAACCATATTTATCACCCTGCACAAAACTCAGGTCCTAGTGGACCAAAGATGTCAGTATAAAACTGGATACACTAAATCTCATAAAATATAATTTGGAGAGGGATAGCCTTGGTACAGGAAAGAGTTTTCTGAAGAGTACACGAATGGCTCATACTATAATAGTTCATAAATGAGTAAATCCTCTATCTGACAGATGGCTAACCTCCCATATATATATGAAGTTAGAGAAAAACAACCCAAAAAGCCCAATTTTAAAATGGGATACAGAGCTTAATGAAGAATTTGCAAAAGAGGACTCTTGAATGTCCAGGAAGCACTCAAAAAAATGTTCAACATTCATAGACATCATGAAAATGCCCACCAAAACAACTATGAATTTCCATCTTGTACCCACTAGAATGGCTAAGATCAAAAACGCAAGTAATAGCACATGGTGACAAGAATGTGGAAAGGGGGGAACACTTCTACATTGACGGTGGGTGTATAAACTTGTACACTTTGAAAATCAATTTGATGGTTTCTCCAAAAACTGGGAATACTTCTGTTTCATGACCCTGTTGTACTACTCCTGGGCATATACCAATAAGATGCTCTACCACTTGAAAAAGACACTTGCTCAACTATGTTCATAGCAGCTTTATTTGTAATAGCCAGAAACTGGAAACAACCTACATGTCCCTCAATTGAACGATAAAGAAAATGTGATACATCTACACAATGGAATACTATTCAGCTATTGAAAATGAGAACATGATTAATTTTGCAGGAAAATGGATGGAACTCAAAACTATCTTGAGTGAAGTAACCCAGTCCAAAAGGGCATGAATAGTATATACTTGCTTATAAGTGGATATTAGTAATAAACTATAGGATACCCATGCCACACTCTAGAGACGCAAGAGAATTAAACTCAAGGCTGCTGCAGCATACACTGGACAACTCTCCTGTTTTCTAACTCTGGTCTTCTTTTTGATCTTTTTTATAATCATCTTCAACCACCCACCCACCCACGTTCCAGAGGACTGTTTGATTTAGTACTGATAGGACCAATACAGAAAGGAGGTGCCCAATAAACAATGGGGGTGACCTTAGCTGTGACTCACAGAATTTCAGTATGGAACCCAAAAAGGCTACCTCCTGTAGTCAAGCAGGAACTCTTGTGGAGTAATAGGGACCCCAACCAACCCATAAAACTTTTGACCCCAAATTCATTGTGTCAGCAAGAAATTCAGGAGCAGGGAGTGGAGCAGAGACTGAGGGAATGGCCAACTAATAATAGGCCAAAATTGAGACCCATACCATGAGCAACCACCAATCCCTGACATTACTAGTGATACTCACTTATGGTTGCAGAAAAGGGTCAAACATTGCTATCCTCTGCGAAGCTTTACCCAGAAGCTTACTCAGACTGATGCAGACACCTTCAGCCAAAGAGTAGATTGAGCTTGGGGACTCTTATGGAAGAATAGGGAGAATTATTATGGGCCCCCAAAAGGATAGGAACTCCAGAGAAAGACCAACACTTTCAATTAACGTGGACTTTTGGGATTCTCAGAGACTGATGTACCAACCAAAGAGCATACATTAGCTGGACTCAGGCCTCTCTGCACACATACAGCAGATATGCAGCTTGTATTCATCTGGGTTCTAAACAAGTGGAGTGAGGGCTATCCAAAAATCTGTTACATGTCTCTTGACATGTTCTTCTACCTGGGCTGCCTTGTCTAGCTTCAGTGGTAGTGGATGTCACTGGTCCTGCAGAGATTTGATGTGCCAGGATCAGCAGATGCCCATGGGAACTCCTCTACTGCTTATAGAAGTGGAGGTTGCCATAGGTAGAAGTACTGTGAGAAGGGTTGAGCAGGATGGGGGCGGCAAGCAGGTGATGTAAAGTGAATAAATTTTTCAAAATTAAAAAAACAGAAAAAATTAAATAGATATAACAGGAAAATAAAGTTGCAGTTTGAGAAGAAAAGTTCAAATTTGTTCAGAGGACAGCAGTGATAATGGCTAGACCGTTGCAGAGCTAGTCATTGCCCTGTTTCTTGATATGAAATGATTACCTAGATAGGCTTTTGCAATGTCCACTGTTTTCTATCTCTAGTTATTCTCTCCCTAAAGATAGCCTTCTCAAACTTCAAGATGGTATTCTTTTGATCTCCCTTTCCTTATTTCTGTCTGTGTTTTAAAATCTGTATGTTTGCTGGGTATGTTGGCTCACGTCTATGATTGGAACACTTGGCAGGCTTAGCTAGAAGGATCACTATGAATTTGAAGGTACAATGAGGTACATAATAATTTCCAGACCTTCTTGTGTTAAAAAATGAAAGCTTATCTAAAACAAATAAAGCAAAGTAACAACCCCCCTCCAAACTAGGTGAAGCTCCAGCAATCTGCTCCCTTCTTTCCTTGAGTCTTGATGGCCCTTTCCTTTATTCCACAATTCCTTACTACCATATCTCACTTCCATTTTTCACCATCTGAAAATTAAATCTATACTACATGAAAGAAACCATGTAGAAAAGGCACAGCGTATATCATACTATTTATGTATTTTAAGTATACATATTTTATAGAAATATATACTTCTGTTTTATATACACATAGTTTATAGTTTGTTTTCATTTCAAAAATATAAAAATTCATATCACATGAGAAGTTTTTAGTATATTAAACTGTATTGTAGGTGAGAATGGCGATGCATTCTGTAGCTTCCATATTTGGATGGCTGAGGCTAGAGGATTGCTTTAACTTTCAGGTCAGCTTGAGACTTACAGTGAATTCCAACCAGATTGGATTTCAGAGCAAGGTCTTAGCAAAAAGTGACCATAAATAAAATTTTATCATTTAAAAAAATGAACATAACCTTTATCTAAAATTATAAATATCACTGTGCTTATCCATATCCATATCCATATATATGATATTGTTTGTGACATTTTCACTAGCATATTACAAAAAAAATTGTCACAATTTCTTCAACTGAAATCTGAAATAAGGTAACCCCATTGATTAAGAAAAGAAATGTATGTAAAAATATGAATCAAAATGTGTATAGTGAACTCATCTCCACAATACACAACCATATTTTATATGAAAAGAAGATAAAGAGATTTAAATATATAATGATTTTAATACATGAAAAATACGCAGTAAAAATAAGACATGGAAATTTGAATTCTGTGAATGACTTTTTTTCTGGGGAAAACATCAACAAATTTGTAACCTTGTTACTCCTCAACTCTTTTTTATTTTTAAGATATTCTTGGCAGTTACAAGGCACAAGTACTATACTATAGGCAACATCTTTTACTATAGCACCTAAAAAGAAAATACTAAGACATGGCTTACATATATATCCTCTTATAGAAAGTACTTAATCTCAATCCTGTGTTTCTACCCCATCTTTGATTGGGGTAAATAAATAGTTCCCAAATAAAAGACACCCAACCTTTATATTTATAATAAGCCTTAATCAGCACTAGAGGAGGGCAGATATCTACCATCTGTGCTGTTAGGGTCTCCTTCCCTATTAATAACACCAAGTTATAATTTTCCATGTTCCATCTGGGCACCTCTTACCTCCAACTAGCTAGCCCTCAGGACTATGCTTTCATGATTCACCTACCCCTTGGCAGCTTCCTCCTCTCTCTTCTTCTAACCCAATCTTTTTAGTTCTCCTCTGTCTCCAAGCTCAGGAACCACAAACCAACCTATGTCTCTTTTTCCCAGCTATTGGCTGTCAGCATCTTTATTTAACTGATAATTTCAAATTAATGAGCAAGTTCACATTGTATATGCAGATTATTTCCCCTGGAGGCAACCAGGACTCAGGGCAAGTATTTAGCATTACTATTCATAGCAAAAGAAAAAAACTTCAACATCTTCCTTCGCTTTTTTTTCCTCAAAAAAAAAAAACAAAAACAAAAACCTTTCATGAAGTTATTAATAAGATGGTATATGGCAAACTATAACTTAGGGATATTGATTGGGATGTGATACTAATAGCATAGAGGATAGATACCTGCCCAGTTCTATTGCTATTTAAGGATTATTATAAAGTTCTTGTGTCTTTTATCTGGAAATTGAATGATCAAGGAGGGATAGAAACCCCAGATTGAGATTAAATACTTTATACAATATCCTATCTTCTAACAAATTAACAATTTATCTGTTGGAAAAGATAGATGCTTCATACATTTCTAATTTAGATCTTGAATAAAATCCTGATTATGTTATTACAGCAAACATGTGACTGTGTATTAAAACAGAATGAAAAGGAAAATATAATAAAATTCTAATTGTGAAGAGAAAGTGTGTTCCCAGTCCTGATTTTAGCAACAGGATTCACAGATTGCAATAATTTTGAAATTATGACATGTAGATTATTTGACCAGAATCAGTGTATCTTTTGTAATTGAATGTCAGGGTAGATATACTGAAAAATGATGTGCAGGAACCGGGCATCCTTGCTATTGTAAGAAACATTAGCAAACCTATAAAAGACGGCTTTATTGAAACCTCTATGAAATTAATCTAAAACAGTATTTATTATTATTCTCAAGGATATCACATGACACCATGCAAGCAAGGTCAATAGTATGCCTCATTCCTTCAGTGTCTACTTGGAAATTGTGACTCAAAAATGACAAAAAGAAGCTATCCCATAAAATTACCATTAAAAGGAAAGTAGCCAGTAATAAAACATAATTTTAGCTGTGTCATAGAGAAGGACAGCTACTAGGCACAGAGAATCATATCTATCATTTGGCATCTCCAGAATGCTTTATTTGTATTTACATTTGTATGTAAATGGAAGGTGTACTTACTGCTTGTCTAGATTCCCACCGAAATAATCATTCTTCACATAACCATGCTTTGAATAAATAGAAAAGAAACAATCAGCATCTTTATCTCCTAGGTCATTTTCTGTGTTTTTAATTCTCCAAAAGCACCTGGGGTCACTCAAATGGCAAAAAAGAAAGGAAAGTCTCAGAACCAAGAAGACAACGATCAAAGAGAACATCTTTACCACATTACGACAATACATGCCTGAGCAAAATGCAGTGTGAAGAGTCAGGAAGGGAAAAACTCATGTATCAATTTTGCATGAACACGTCTTGGTGTCATGTTTTATTGCTGTAGTTACTGCTAAGGAACACATGTACTTCTCTCAGCACCTTACTTTTCAGCTCAGTGTTTGCCTCTGGAGGATCCTTAAGCACTCTCTGGCCTGGGGCTCTGCATCTGAGATTCTATGTCTAGGTGAAAAATAAGGGGTAATAACTTTGGTTGTGATTATCCTTCTCTGTTTATCTTCTGATTACGTTCATGTAGGTAGATTTGAAGGTTCCAGACATGATTCCTCTTGGGAATTTTTCTAAGAAGCACAGTTCATCTAACCAGTTTTCTGATAAGCATTATAAGTAATTGATTTGGATTATATAAAACATTCTAAATGAGTTTTTGAAGAATTATGTCAGTGATGCCAACTGAACCCAATATACCTAAGTATAAAAAGATTAATAATAGCAAGCGATACTTGTACATGTCTTCAACACTTGTAGACATTAATTTTATAAGACTCTTTCTTTCTGATTTTGAAATTAAAGTTATACAAAAGCTGATTACATGGGATAGGGATATCCAATGCCACTAATATTTTTATTTCGTTGTTCATTAAAGGGCAGATTATACTGTGCACTCTCTTAAGTGACCTCAAGGTGTATTAAGCTTAATGGTGAATAATGTGGAATAAGAAACCAGAGTATTATAGTATAAGAGCTATTTCCATAATGATGCACCATTAAAATGCTCAATGTTTTGAATTATCTTCAGTTTGAGTTACAACTTAAAGTTAGTTCTAGACATTCTTTGTTATTCCTCTTCTGCAGTGATCTCTATTATGGAAGGTTTTATTATAGATATACATAGATATTACATAGGAAAAAGTATCTCTGCCAAGTGGGAAAAACTCCATCATCCAAGAAAGAAAACAATCAATGATCATGCTTATTTTTGGCATCATTGATTAGAATATAATTTCAAAAGTGCTTATTTTGTTGCCATTCAGTTGTTTTAGGTTTTTTCTTTCTAGCTGCTGTGAACATTACATTGGCATGACTATCATAAAAAACTTAATATTTTCCTGTTTATTTATTTGATGTTCTTTAATTTTGTAAGACATTTTGATCATAAGCACCTTCTTCCCTAATTCTATTCCCATATTCACTACCTAGCCAACTGTGAGTCCTTTTTTTTTTAAGCCCTTTAAGACTACATTTTGTTGCCGTAATTGTTATAGAAGAATTGATCTTCCCATGAAGTAGGACTAACTTATCAAGGTATGAACTCTTATTAAAAAAAATAATAAGTAAATAATTACGTGTTTTCTTTCCCAGGAGATAAAATTTTTGTTCACTAATACCAATGGTGGAATTGTGTATCTTATCTTCTTACTGGTTGGCCATATGGATGTTGTCTTTCTTAGACTTGCAAGGTATTGTGTTTGCTGCATTAGTCCCTGTGAGTTCATACTGAAAGGATGACAATACCCCATTTGTCTCCATTTTAGGACCAGGACTGATTTCAAAAAGAAAGTCACAAGTCCCAGGTACTAGACAATAAGTCACCATTTCCAGGAACAGAACATAAATCCCAGGAACCAGGCCATAGATGACCAGCTCCAGGAACAGACCATGAGTTCCAGAAATAAGGTCACAAAACCCTCTCCAAAAAAACACACTGGAAAAAAATCACAAGAATGGGGAAATATTGTATCTCAGGATAGGCCATCTGTGCTATACAGTCCTATCTCATAGTGTGCTAAAATCTTCATGAAATACTTATGAGCACCACTGACTACCTGGCACAAGCCAATCAGAAGCTGATTCCTATAACCTTCCCATCACTCAGAAATGAAATTTTAAATTACTTAACACTCTCTCTAAATACAGACAAACTAAAATAGTAGCCAATCAAAGTTATACTAATGTCAATGCTTAGGATTTTTTCAATCACATTAGAGTTAACTTAATCTGTCTGGAGAGTCCCTCTGGTGCCCTATAAGAAGGTTTGCATACCTTTTTTTGGGTTGCCAGTTTAAAGAATGGTTGACGTCCTCTTGCTGGTTGTTTCTGGAAAATAAAAACACTTTGTCCTTGTATACTATCTGTGTCTAGGGTCTTCCTTCAATGATTTGTTTTTTATTTATTTAAAATATAGCCATTGACCCCCTTCAATGTTCCCCGTCCCAGAGTTAGTTCATCATCCCAGTCCTCCTCAGACCCTGGGGCCTCAAGTTTCTAAAGGATTATGCACATTTCCTCCCACTGAGGTCAGACCAAACAGTCCTCTAATATATATGATTCCAGGGTTTCAGACTAGCTCCTGTATGCTTTCTGGATGGAGTGTCACTATCTGGCAGTACCCAGGGGTCCAGGTTAGTTGAGTCTTCCTATAGGGTCATTGATGTGTTAGAATAGACACATCTGGACATAGCACACCAGGTCAAAGCAGTTCCAGTATAAAAGGTTTTACTGGGGACAATGAGGGGAGAGAGAGAAAGACAAAGGGGAAAAGAGAGCAAAAGTGGGGAAAGGTCTCTCTTTTATTTAGGTTGTGACATAGCTTGTTCACAGGTGAGTGTGGAGAGTGGGCTCTGGGAAGGTATGTGGTTATCATAGCAACAGGTGTCATGTGTGTGTGATATCCTGAGTTTGGAGCTGATCTGCAAAACTGGTATTTTGATGCCAATAGTCACCCTCCCCTTCTGCTTCTTCCATCCTTCCCCTAATTCAACCACAGGAGTCCCTGACTTCAGTCTAATTGTTGGGTGTAAGTATCTACATCTGCTTCAGTCAGCTGTTGATAGGGCCTCTCAAATAACAGCCATGCTAGACTCCTGTCTGTAAGCACATCATAGCATCAGTAGTAGTGTCAGGGCTTGGTGTCTCCTCATGAGGTAGATCACCAGGTGGACTGGTCACTGGAACACTTCAATGTTTTCTTCATTTTGTCCCTGCAGTTCATCTAGATAGGGGCACTTCTGGGTCAGAAATTTTGACTGGTGGTTGTTAACACCATTCCTCCTCTTGAGGCCCTATCTATCTACTCGAGGTGGACTCTTCAAGCTCCCTCCCTGTTGGGAATTTCATCTTTCCATTGAGTCCTGAGATTCTCTCACCTCACAGGTCCTTTGTAAATTCTAGAGGGACCCACCTGCTAAGTCTGCATATTTCCATTTATTCTACTGGCCCTCTGGGAATTTCATCTTTCCATTGAGTCCTGAGATTCTCTCACCTCACAGGTCCTTTGTAAATTCTAGAGGGACCCACCTGCTAAGTCTGCATATTTCCATTTATTCTACTGGCCCTCTGGGCTTCCCTCCTGCCCTCACACACCTTGCCTCTGTCCCATAACTGATGCTGTTCTACCTTCTCCTCCCATTCCCCTTTCTGGATGAAATCCCAGCTTCCTCCACTTCCCTGATTATTTTATTCCCCATATTAAGTGGAATTGAAGCATCCTCACTTGGCTTTTCTGCTTCTTAAATTGTCTGGGTATTATCCAAGATAATTTTTGACTAATATTCATTTATTAGTGAGTAAATATGTATGGCCTTTTCTGTCTATGTTACCTTACTCAGGATATTTTCTAGTTCTATCCATTTGCCTCCAAAACTAATGATGTCCTTGTTTTTTAATAGCTGAATAATATTCAATTGTATAAACGGACCAAATTGTCTGTATCTATTCTTCAGTAGAGGGACATCTGAGTTTTTTCCAGCTTCTGGCTATTACAAGTAAGGCCACTATGACCATCGTGTTTTGGTAGGGTATTTTTGAGGTATATGCCCAAGAGTGGTCTACCCTTAGATCTATTTCCAGTTTTCTGAGGAACCTCCAGATTGATTTCCATAGTGGTTGTACAAGTTTGCAATCCCACCAGCAATGCTGTTGCTTGAGATTTTAATCTTAGCCAATCTAATTTGTATAAGGTGAAATCTCAGAGATGTTTTGATTTGCATTCCCCTGATGACTAAGGACTTTGAACATTTCTTTAAGTGCTTCTCACCCATTTGAGATTCCTGTGTTGTGAATTCTCTATTTAGCTCTCTATCCCATTCTTTAATTGAGTTATTTGGGTTTTTTTTTTTTTTTTTTTTTTTTGAGATTAGCTTCTTGAGTTTGTATATATTTTGGATATTAGTCCTCTATCAGATATGGGGTTAGTGAAGTTTTGTTTTGTTTTTTCCCCCATTCTGTATGTTGTTATGGGGTTAGTGAAGTTTTGTTTTGTTTTTTTCCCCCATTCTGTATGTTGTTGATTTGTCTTATTGACAGTGCCTTTTGCCTTACAGAAGATTTCCAATTTCGTGAGGTCCCATTTATCTATTCTTGATCTTAGAGACTGAGTCATAGGAGTTCTATTTAGGACAGTTCCCCCATGCCAATGAGTTCAAGGCTCTTTCCCACCCTCTCTTCTCTTAGATTCAGTGTATCTGATTTTATGTTGAGGTCCCTGATCCACTCGGACTTAAGCTTCGTGCAAACTGATAAATACAGGTCTATTTTTATTTTCTACATACAGTCTACCAATTAGACCAGCACCATTTATTGGAGATGTTCTCTTTTTTACATTGCATGTCTTTAGCTTCTATGTCAAAGATCAAGTGTCTGTAAGTGTGAGGGCTTATTTCTGGTTTTTCAATTCTCTTCCATTAATCAACTTTTCTTTCTCTGTATCAATATCACGTGGATAGTATGGCAGCTTAAGGTCAGGGAAGGTGATTCCCCCAGATCTTTTATTTTTGAAAATTGTTTTGACTATCCTGGATTTTTTGTTTTTTCAGATGAATTTGAGAATTGCTTTTTCCATGTCTGTGAAGAACTGTACTTGGAATCTGTAGGTTGCTTGTGATAGGATGGCTATTTTACTATGTTATTCTTACAAATCCATGAGCACGGGAGATGATTCATCTTTTGACATCATCAATTTCTTTCTTGTGAAACATGAAGTTCTTGTCATAGAGATCTTTCACTTGCTTGGTAAGTTATACCAAGATATTTTATACTATTTGTGATTGTTGTGAAGGCTGCTGTTTCCTTTAATTTCTTTTTCAGCCTGTTTATCATTTGTATAAAGGAAGACTATTGATTTTTTCAATTAAATTTTTATCCAGCCACTTTGCTGAAGTTGTTTATCAATTATATAGACTTTTTTTGGGGGGGGGTGCTTGTGTATACTACATATCATCCACAAATAGTGATACCTTGATTTCTTCTTTTCTAATTTGTATCCTCTTGATCTCCTTTTGTTGTACTAGCTAGAGTGGGCAGCCTTGTCTTGTCCCTGATTTTAGTGGGATTACTTCAAGTATCTCTCCATCTAGTTTGATATTAGCTGATGGTTTGCTGTATATTGACTTTATTATTTTTAGGTGTGGGCTTTGAATTCCTGATCTCTCCAATACTTTTAACATAAAGGGATAATGTAATTTTGTCACATGATTTTTCAACATCTAATGAGATGATCATGTAATTTTTTTCCTTTGAATTGGTTTGTATACTGGATTAGATTAATGAAATTTTTGTATATTGATCCATTCCTACGTACCTGTGATGAAGCTTTAAGACTTAGCCAGTCTTATCTTAATGGATCCCCTGAGTGAACCATGTAGAGACTGAAAATAGCTGTAAAACACATGAGGGATGTTTTATTAAAAATCCTAGCATGCTAGGGTCACTCTGCATATAAAGAGAGAGCAACCCTGAGCCTCATGCTGCACAGGTCTTTATACTCTCCTGAGGGCTGCCTCCATTAAGTACAAGGTGATTGGCAGAACAGTGTTACATTCAAACTAATTGTTGTTAGGCAATGAGATAGGTGGCCAAGGGTCAGTCCTCTGGAATGTGTCCCCTCTCTTAGGTCAGTCTTTCCCTCTCCTTTGTGGTCTGAGGAATGTAACATAACCACTGACCTTTATAAAGTTCCTGAGTTAACTCTTTCAAAGCCTACTTGATCATTTTTAATGATAATTTTTATGTGTTCTTAGATTTGGTTTGCTAGAATTTTATTGAGTATTTTGCATGGATATTCATGAGAGCAACTGGTCTGAAGTTCTCTTTCTTTTTGCGTCTTTGTGTGGCTGTGGTATCAAAGTAACTGTGGTTTCTTGGAATGAATTAGAGAGTGTTCTTTCTGTTTCTATTGCATGATGTAATTTGGGTAGTGTTGGTATTAGCTCTTCTTTGAAGGTCTGGTAGAATTCTATATATCTGGCCCTGGGCTTCTTTTGGTTGGGAAATTTTTAATGACTACTATTTCCTTAGGCAATAAGGACCAGTTTAGAAAGTTTACCTTCTCTTTATTTAGCTTTTGTACATGGTATCTGACTAAAAAGTCATATAGTTCATCTAGATTTTTCAGATTTGGTTGAGTAAAGGCTTTTGTAGTAAGATTTGTTTTGTTTTGTTTTGTTTTTTAAACTTCCTCAGTTTCTATTGTAATATCTCCCTTTTCATTTTTGATTTTGTTAATTTGAATGCTGTCTTTGTCTTTGTTAATTAATTTGGCTAAGAGTTTATCTATCTTGTTGATTTTCTCATAGAACCAGCTTTTGGTTTTGTTGATTCTTTTTACTATTCTCTTTGTTTCCAATTGGTTGATTTCTGCCCTGAGTTTGCTTATTTCCTGCCCTCTCCTTCTCTTGAGTGTTTATCTCCTTTTTGTTCTTGGGCTTTTAGGTGTTCTGATAAGTTTCTAGGATAGAATCTCCAATTTCTTTATGAGGGCACTTATTGCTCTCATTATGTCCCATAAGATTCAGTATGTTATGAGTACTTTTCCATTGAATTCTAGAAAGTTCTTAATATTATTTTTTTATTTCTTCCCTGACCAAGTTATCATTGAGTAGAAAGTTGTTTAATTTTCATAGATATGTGGGATCTCTATTTTTGTTGTTGTTGTTTTGTTGTCATTGAAGTCTAGCCTTAGTTTCAGTGATCTGATAGCATGCATGGAATTATTTTAATCTTCTTATATCTTTTGAGGCTTGTTTTGTTACAGATTATATGGTCAATATTGGAGAAGGCACCATAAGGTGCTGAGAAGAATCTGTATCTCTTCTGGTATCCTCTATGTCTGAGATTCTCTCTTCTATCTCTTATATTCTGTTGGCCATGCTTATATCTATAGCTCCCAACCTTTTTCCTAGATTTTCCATTTCAAGGGTTGCCTCTATTTGTGATTTCTTTATTGTTTCTCTTTTCATTTTAGATCTTAGACTGTTTTGTTCAATTCCTTCACCTGTTTGATTGCATTTTCCTGTATTTCTTTGAGGGAATTTTTTATGTCCTCTTTAAGGGCTTTTACATATTAGCTGCATTTCCCTGTATTAGTTTAAGTAGTTATTTATATCCCCTTAAAGGTTTCTATTACCTTCATGAAATAGGATTTTAGGACAGCATCGTGTTTTTCAGGTCTGTTGGGGATATTCAAAGCTTTCTGTGGTGGGAGAACTGGATTCTGATTGTGTCAAAGTATATTGGCTTCTGTTGCTTATGATCTTGAGTTTGCTTCTCACTATCTATCTCTGGTGTTAGCTGGCCTGGGTGTCCTCCTGTGTCCTTGTGTTGTTGCTGATCTCCTAGGAGATCTGTTGCCCTGGTTGTGGAAAATCTCTTGGGAGACCTGCAGATTGTGCAGTGCTGGAGAGAGCAAGGCAGGCATTCCCACCTGCCCTTGCCCAGGAGTAGACAAGAAGAGAAAAATCCCTTGGGTAATTTTTGAACCATTACCGTACCTGCCCTGCTGTGTTCAGAAAAATGTTTGCTTATCTACCACCTCCAGCACTTATATTTAGTCTGCTCAGATTACTGTAATAAGTCTTGTGCAGAATACATTCTAAATATTGAGTAGTCGGGATTAAATACTTGGAATTTCTAATTCTCTTCTCTTCGACCCACTCCTATAATAATAATATACAAATAAGGAGAACATTTCTAGATATATGTTGAGAGCTCTTTTGGGTGATGGTTATAACTAAAATTTTTGAATATGCTTTAATATACATTGATTTGAGAGCATATTAGCAGTTAGATTTCCTACTACTGACAATGCCCTTGGTAGCCTGATAATTACCTGAAGAATGAGTTTCACACATTTGGTAAACATTTGTATGCTCAAAACTTTATATTACATTTATTGGTATTCCTTTTGTAAGAATATCATCATAATTATATCCATTCTGTGAGTATACATATGTTTGCATGCACATGCTGAAATCAGATATCAACAAGTGATGTTTCACTCAATTGCACACTAGACTGCCTATTTACTTGATACTGCATTCTACGTATAAATTCCTCAGTCCTGAAAGGTAAGCCCTTTACTGTTGGAATCATTTTCCCAGGCTCTAACAGATTCCATTTTTGTTTAGGATTGAGCTTAATTATGTGAGGTTGCATCCATAATTATAGTGTGTAGACAGTTTTGTGTTGGTAGATATTCTGTGGTATAATAAAATTAGAATAAGGCTTGTCAACACACTGTGCTCAGAGTAAGGCTACTATTCCAACTAAGAAGGTCCTAAAATAAATGTAACAAACTCTGGCTGTCATCTCTTCAAATATATTAAACTACTAATTCAGAGAGTTCCACATAGTTTTAAGTAGGTTTGTGCCAACTGTACTGTGACTGCACATGTGCACTACATGGATGGTAAATGCCAAGAAAAAATCTTCTAGTGTAAAAGTAGTTTTCAGATCTGAAGCTATGTGTGCCTGACACACAAACACAAAGACTCATGTTTGCAATTACAGAAACAATGTACATCAGATAGAAATATATTTTTCTTTTTCAATAATAGCTAAAACACCACATTCTCAAATCCGCTGTGAAGCAAAGAATAAAATGCTAAAGAGTTCTTACTCCTAAATGGCCTCTTACTGTCACTCTAAAGGTTGCAAATAGCTCAGTGAAACATCATGAAAGATTTTACAGATAGTCTATGAGAGGAGACATTGTAGATGACTACATTGAACTTGGATTGTTATATTCATGAACTTAAAGTGGTTGTGAAAGCCACATACAAGACCTACTCAAGCAGAAACCACACAATTGAGCTTAGAGTTTGAGTTAGACACATAGCTACCCATGGCTTGAAATCTTGTAATAACTGCTGAATGAGGAAGAGTACATTTCTTTAATCATACAGCTATTTCTGCATCAATTATTCTAGAATAAAGTATATAGAGCAGCATCAAGAGGACTTGACTGTTGAAAAGAAATGATGACACAAATATCCATTAAAAGGATTTCATCCTCTCTCCACTCCCTTTCCTTCTTACAGTGCCTTCTTCATACATCTGATTTCTTTCAAATTAATTTCCTTATTTTTTTTAAAATATTTTACATACATATACACATATATTTTCCTTAATAGAAAAATTTAATTTGCTCAATATGTAAAATGTAGTGATTTGTATATATGTCTTTAGAGTTGTCCACTTGGTATTAGATAACGATTTATACACACCTCCAATGGAAAGATCTATTTCTACTGCTCTCAGCATTCTTCGGGAGACTCTACATATTTATTTATCATTGATGCCTTCTTATTCCTATTTTTTAACCCTTTTATAACTTGTCATATTGCTAAGCTTTTATGGGTAGAGCTTTGACTTTACTAGGAATTACAATCTCATAATAAACTTCATGATCCTCTGTTTATTACAGTCTTTCTCTTCACATGCTATGTATACCAGAATATATCTACAAACATTTTTTCCGATGAAATAGAAACAGTCACAACTCTGCAAATCATTAGTGATTCACCCTAGAATAGTTAACAGTCTTCAAGTTCAGTAAAAGACAATGTGTCAATAGTATAATGAAGATTCACTGAGAAGCTAAGGAATCATTGTCCTCTATTCCCCACAGATATATACACATATGTGCACAGGAAAAAAGCATGAAAAATGGATGTAAACACAAACTTCCCCCACTGAAATCTTTTCATAATAACCTGTATATAAACCAAATAATATTTTTACTCTCATAAAACCTAATATCGTTTCTTGCTATTAAATAAACTTTCACTCCTACCACTCTGAGTTTATCAATTTCCATCTTAGCTAAGTTCAGTGTTACTATTCAAATGGATTTAAATCGAGATTTTAGACATAATTTGAATTTTTCAAGTCTGCAAGTATGTCTACATTTAGAGAATTCCTTGGCTAATTCATAATTGAGTAAAGTTGTGGATACTAAGTTTTATACTTGAAAACCAGCTATCACAGATCATTTCAAACAAAGGGAAAAACATGGTTTATGTTTTGCACCTATGTTAGAGGACAAATGATGGGTGTTATTCCATTTATTACCTCTAATTACCAATGAATCTTTTCTCAAGTATTGGTTTTAAATTTAGCCCTGATGCTCCCTCCACATAAAGGAAACTCACAGTTCTTTAGGAGTGAATTTGGTCCAGTAAATTGCTTTCTTGTCAGAATCATTGACCACTAAATGACACATTGATTGTGATATGGAATGCAATAATATAATTTTTCTAGAATGAGTGGAATGATTTATTTTTCTCACAAATGTCAGGTTCAGAAAAGACCATGATTACTTATATCAAAATCTTATGACATTGTAATGACATTAAACAACAATGTAGATGTTACATATTTCTTACCAGATTCCCTTATGGTGGTCTGTCTTCCTTAAGTTTAACACATATGGCATCCTTAATAATCTTTATGGATATAGTCAAGCTTCATCTCATTATTGGGATTTTGTGCTAATAAATACTGTTCTTCCTCAGGTTGCTACTATCTTTTAATATTTTTTTCTACTTTCTTTCTTCAAAAGTGTCAAGCATGGCCTGCTATCTAACCACTCTTTATCCCTATCAAAATATTCCCTTTCTCTCATAGTCACTTTTTTATGTATAGATGGAACTTAGGAAAGAGTTCAAATTAACACTCTCAAAGAGAACTGCACCACCCTTGAGTTAGCCATTCTGAACTTTGGCACAAGAAATAAATGACCAATTTTATCAGAAAATGTTGATAATTCCACTTTCAATCAATGTAGGAATATTTTTATGCCTACCATTTTATCTGTATAATTTTTCCATGAAATACTCAATCTTAACGTGTTTTTCTATATATTTCTTCAATTTTATCAGAAATATTTTCCATGTATATTTACACAATGGAATACTACTCAGCAATTAAAAACAATGAATTCATGAAATTCTTAGGCAAATGGGGAACAGAAGGAGTTATCACAGAGAAAGGAACTTCAGTTGGGGAAGTGCCTCCATGAGATCCAACTGTGGAGCATTTTCTCAGTTGGCAATCAAGAGGGAAGGACCCATATTGGGTGGCGACATCCCTGGTCTGGTAGTCTTAGGTTCTATAAGAAAGCAAGCTGAGCAAGGCAGGGGAAGCAAGCAAGTATGTAGCATCCCTCCATGGCCTCTGTATCAGCTCCTCTTTCCTGTCCTGCTTGAGTTCCAGTCCTCACTTCCTTTGGTGATGAACACCAATGTGGAAATATAAGCTGAATAAACCCTTTCCTCCCCAACTTGCTTCTTGGTCATGATGTTTGTGGAGGAAGAGCAACCCTAACTAAGACAAATTGGTACCAGAAGTGAAGTATTCCTGTAAGAACCTGACTATGTTTTGGGGAGGACTGTGGAAGGACTTTGGAACTTTGAACTAGAAGAGCCATTGGGATGTTAAGAGCTCTGTTGAATGTTGTATTGGAATTTGGAAGATAATTTTGAGAATAGAGCAAAAGATGGAGGCCTGGCTTATGAAATATCAGAGGGAAAGTTAAAGACTCTTATCAGGGCCATTGCTGTTTTGATTGTGAAGATTATGTGGTTTTAGTTGGCTGGGGCTGAAGAATCATCTGTGATTAACAAGATACCAGAACTACTAAAGCATCTTTAGTGTGTGTGCCAAGGAGTGGTATAGCTGGGTCCTAGGGTAGAACTATTCCCAATTTTCTCAAAAACTTAGAAATTTATTTCCAAGTTGGTTATACCAGTTTGCACTCCTCTCAGCAATGGAATAGTGATACACTGAGTCCACATCCTAGGCACCATGTGCTGACACTTGAGTTTTCTTCTTATCTTAGCCACTTTAACAGTGTAATAGGTATTCTCAGAATCATTTTATTTTGCAGTTCTGTGATGACTAAGGCCACTGATCATTTCTCTAAATGTTTCTAATCCAACTGAGATTTTTCTGTTGATAATTCTTTTTAGCTCTGTACCCCATTTTTATTTGATTTTTTGTCAGTTGGAGTATAATTTCTTGAGTATATATATATATATATATATATATATATATATATATATATCTCATATTAGTCTTCTGTCACATGTATGGTTGGTAAATATCTTCCCATTTTGTAACCTGAATTTTGTCTTATTGATGGGCACTTTAGCCTTCCAAATTTTTTCAGTTTTTGAAAGCTGTTTTATTAGTCAGTTACTGATCTTAAAGCTTAAGCTATTGGTGTTCTGTTCAGTAATTTGTCTGCTAAAAAAATATGCCCAAGTAATTCCTCATTTCTTCTATTGATTTAGTTTGTCTTGTTTAATGTTGAGATTTTTGATCCACTTGAATTTGAATTATATACAGGTTGATAAATATAGGTCTTCTACAAGCAGCCATCCAATTAGACCAGCACCATTTGTTGAGGATGCTTTCTGTTTTCCATTGCATAGTTTGGCTTCTTTGTCAAATATCAATTGTACATAAGTGTGTTGGTTTATTTTTGTGTCTCCAATTCTATTACATTAATCAAGTTATATTCCTTTAGCCAATACTAGTTTTTATTACTATTGCTTTGTCTCTCTTACAGATTGAAATTAGCAATGGTAATGCATCCAGGGTTTCTTTCATTCTGTAGGATTATTTTAGCTATCCTGTTATTTTATTTTATTTTATTTTTCCATATGAAGTCAAGAATTGCTTAACTTCAGGTCTTTTCAGGACTCTACAGAATTGTTTTGGTATTTGGATAGGAACTAAATTGAATCTGTAGACTACTTTTGGTAAAATGTCTATTTTTACTATGTTAATCCTATTGATTCATGATCATGGGAGATCTCTCCATCTCCTGATTTCTTCCTCAATTTCTTTCTTCAGTGACTTCTGTTTCTTGTCATCATGCAAGTCTTTCACTTGCTTGGTTGGTGTTACACCAATATATTTTGTATTATTTGGGGGTATTGGAAAGTGGATGGTGCAGTTTCCCTAAATTTTCTCAATCTGTTATTGTTTTTATAAAAGAGGGCTAAAGACTTTTTGAGATAATTTTGTATTCAGCCATTTTGCAGGTGTTTATCAGTTGCAGGAGTTTTCTGGTGGAATATTTGGTGGCAGCTATATCTATAGTCAGTTCATCTGTGAATCCCATACTTTGAATTCTTCCTTTTTAATATGTAATATCTTTATCTCCTCTAGCTGTCTTATTGCTCTACTATAACTTCAAGTACTATATTGAAGAGATAGAAAGAGAGTGAAAATTCCTGATTTTAGTGGAATATCTTTAAGAAACTGTCCAATTAATTTGGTGTTGGCCATAGCTTCTTGTATATTGCTTATATTATGTCTGTATGTTATGTCTGTGTGTTCTCTCCAAGATTTTTAATATGGAGGGGTGTTAGGTTTTGTCAAAGGATTTTCAGTATTTAAAGAGTTGATCCTATTATTGTTTTCTTCATTTTTTATATGTTGTATTATGTTGATATGTTTTCAAATATTTAACCTTACCTGCAACCCTAAGATGAAGACCACTTGATCATGGTGGACGTTACTTTTAATGTGTTCTCTGGAATCTTAATGAAAAAAGCTCAACAATATATGAGTATTATATAGAGCATTCTTGAATCAGTGATCATCAGGGAAACAGGTATGAATTTTTCTTTCTCTATTGACTCTTGGTGTATTTCAGTTATCAGAATTACTATAGCCTCAAAGAAATTAAAGAATTTCTAGTGTTCAATAAAAAGGAAGACACAGCGTAATGAAAATTATGAGACACAATTAAAAAGAGTACTAAGAAGAACTAAATGCCTTCAGAATGAAGTTAGAGAGTTCTCATATAATCAATTTCAAACTACACTTAAATCTCTAGAAAAAAGATCCTTCTGTTTATATTTGTGGAATAATTTGAGGAGTATTAGTGTTAGCTTTTCTTTGAAGGTCTTGTAGAATTCTGTGCTGAAACCAATGGGCGCTGAGCATTTTTTTTTCTTCTTTTGGAATTGGGAAATGTTTAAAGACTGCCTCTATATTTCTAGGAGTATGAGGACTATTTAAATAGTTTGCCTGATTTTGATGTAATTTTAGTAAGTGTTATCTCAGTAGAAATCATCCATTTCATTTAGATTTTTCAATTTTGTGAAGTACAGGCTTTTGACATAAGACAGGAGTCCTTGAAATTCCTCATTGTCATTATATTCCCTTTTCTCTTCTGATTTTGTTAATTTGTTTATTGTCTTTGTTTTAGTTAGTTTGACTAACATTTTTGTCTAACCAATTAATTTTCTCAGAGAACCAGCTCTTGGTTTTGTCAATCTTCATATTGTTCTCCTTATTTCTGATTTATTGTTTCTCAGCCTTGAGTTTGATCTTTTTCTGACTTTTAATCCTCTTGGGTGTTGTTGCATCTTATTTTTTTCTAGGGATTTAAGTATAGTTTGAAATTGATTATATGAGAACTCTATAATTTTGTTCATTTAGTTCTTTCTTCTTAGCACTCTCTTTAATTGTGTCTCATAATTTTCATTATGCTGTGCCTTCCTTTTTATTGAATACTAGAAATTCTTTAATTTCTTTTGTTATTTTTTTCTCTGACCAAGTTAGTATTTATTAGAGAGTAGTTGACTTTCCATGAGTGTGTAAGCTTTCTGTTGTTTCTGTTGTTTTTGAAGCTTAAGTCGGGCTTTAATCCATTGTGGTATGATAAGATACAAAGTGAATATTTCAATTTTTGTTTATCTCTTGAAGCTTGCTATCTGACTGACTATATGATTAATTTGGAGGAAGATTCCTTGAGGTGCTGAGAAGATTTTCTATATCTTGCTGTTTGGGTAAAATGTTCTGTAGTTATCTGTGAGGTCCATTTGATTCATAACCTCTTTTAATATCATTATCTCTTTATTTAGTTTCTCTCTCCATGACTTGCCCAGTGGTGAGATGAGGGATTTGAAGTCTCCAATTATTAATGTGTAGGGTTCAATGTGTGGTTTAAGCTTCAGTAATATTCTTTTCTGAATGTAGGTGGCCTTGCATATAGGATATTGCTGCTCAGAATTGAGATATCTACTTTGTGTATTTCTTACTTGATGAGTAAGAAGTGTAATTCCGTATCACTTTTGATTATTTTTGGTTAAATGTTTATGTAATTAGATATTGTAATGACTTCTCAAGTTTGCTTCTTGTCTCTCTTTGTTTTAATGACTTTTTTCCCACCCTTTACTTTGAGGTAAATATTTATCTTCTTTGCTGAGGTATGTTGCTTGCATGCAGCAGAATGATGGATCATGTTTTCACATCCATCCTCTTAGCCTCTGTCCTTTCTGGAGAGAATGGTATCCATTGATGTTGAGAGATACGAATGACCAGTGATTGTTTATTCTTGTTATTCTTAGTGTGTCTTTATGTTGGTAGTGTTTGTTCATGGGCACGTGGAGTGTGTGTGTGTGTGTGTGTGTGTGTGTGTGTGTGTATTTGGGTGTGCTTTCCTTTTCCTGTTGTAGACTTGCTTATTTCCTGTGTTATCTTGCATGTAGTTATCTATTTTGGGTTTTAGTTTTATTTCAAGTATTTTCTATAGGGTTGGATTTGTGGATAGATATTGTTTAAATTTGATTTTGCCTTGCAGTGTCTTGTTCCCTCCATCTATGGTGATTGACAGTTTTGTGGGGTATATAAGTCTAGGCTGCAATGTGCATTTTCTTAATAGCTATAAAACATATGTCCAGGACCTTCTAGCTTTAGAGTATCTGGTGAGAACTCTGGTATAATTCTGATAAGTCTGCTATTGTATGTTATTTGTCCATTTTCGCTTGAAGCTTTTATTATATTTTCTTTCTTTTATAGACTTATTGTTTTGATTATTATGTGGCAGGAGATTCCTCTAAAAAACTCTACCTATTTCATTACATTTTCCTGCATTTCTATGATGATGTATTCATTTCATCTTTAAAATCATCAATCATCTTTATAAGGTTGGATTTAGGTTATTTTCTTATACTGGAATTGTGTTAGATTATCCAGGGTTTACTGCAGTGGAGTAGGTTTGCATTATAGATGCCGTATTAGCCAGGTTATTGTTGATTAGGTTCTTCAGCTTGCCTTTAGCCATCTGGTTGTCTTTGGATGTTCTAGGTGGAGCAGGTATTTTGAAGGTGAATCTAATATAGATGTTCCCTAAACAGCAGGTCTCATGTGGTCACCTGGACTGGATGTTCTTAGTATAGTAGCCCTGGATGTTTGCTGTGCAGAGGTCATAGTAGAGGTCAGATGAGTGATGTCCAGACAATGGATCTCAGGAGATAGCAAAAAGCTAGTTCAGGGCATCTTGGCAAGCCCTGTGGGATTGTCTAAGCAGGCAGGTGCATGCTTTATCCAGGGTTCCTAGTGAAGGTTTTCAATTTCTTAATTTTGTCATCCTTATTTCATTAAACTTAAAGTTGTTTACTTTCCATGATACTGAAATGTTTCTGGTTTGTTTTGTTTTGTTTCTTTAACTCTTCTTTTTGTTGAGGATGGCCAGCTTTAATCCATCATGTCTGATAGAAAGTAGTGAGTTATTTCGATTTTTTAATTAAGTTTATTTTTTTTTTTACAGTTTAGCCTTTATCCCCACCTGTTCTACCCTCCTATAGTTCCTCATCCCATCCCTTGTCGGCCTGTGTCCAAGAGGATGTGCACCTCCCCTAGTACTCCCCACTCCCTGGTGCCTCAATTCTCTGGAGAGTTAGGCACCTCTTCTCCCACTGAGGCTAGACCAGGCAGTCCTCCACTGTATTTCACTCTGGGGCCTTGGGCCAGCTAATGTATGGTGCCTGGTTTGTGGCTAAGTTTCAGAGATCTCAGGAGTCCTTTATAGTAGTTGAGACTACTGGTCATCCTATGGTGTCACCATCCTCCTTAGCTTCTTCCAGCCTTTCCCTAATTCAACTACAATGTTCCCCAACTTCTGTCCAATGGTTGAGTGTAAGTAGCTGATTCTGTCTCTGTCAACTCTTTGTTGGGCCTCTCAGTGGACAGCCATGCTAAGTTCCTGTCTGTATCCATACCATAGCATCAGTAATAGTGTTCAGGTTTTGGAACCTTCCCTTGACATGGATCCCCAGTTGAATCTGTCACTGGACATCATTTCCCTCAGTCTCGTCTCTATTTTTGTCTCTGCAGTTGTCTTTTAGACAGAAAATATTCTGGGTCGGAGTTTTTTACTGTGGCATGGCAACCCCATCCCTCCACTTGATGCTCTATCTTTCTATTCGAGGTAGACTCTACAAATTCCCTCTTCCCACTGTTGGGCATTTCATCTAAGGTTCCTTCCTTTGAGTCCTAAGAGTATATCATCTTCCAGGTCTCTGGTACTGTCTAGAGTATCTCCCCACCTTTTGTTTAAGTAGATCATCCTTGAAGAAAATTGTGAGAGATGCTGAAAAAGAATTATATGTGTTTGGGTGGAATGTTCTGTATTCCTTTGTTAAATTACTTTGATTTATAACATCCATTAGGTAAAGTAATTCTGTTTTAGATTGTGTCTGGATGACATGTTCAGGGATGAGAGTGAGTAGTTGAAGCTCCCACCATAAGTATGTGAGATTCATTGTGTGATATGTGTGGGCCTGTGTACTGGAGACTTTCCACAGAGATCTCTGGCCTGGCAGGGTTAGAAGGTTCTGGCAAAGGGGAAAGAGTGCAAGCAGAAAAGGGGACTTGGTTCTGCTGCTTCCACTGTTGCACCTACCTCCTTCCTTCTTCACCTTGTTGCCTCAGTTGCTCCACATCACCCTGTGCCAAGTCAGACTGGGCTGGGCCTGGGAGAGACCAACTAGTCAGGGAAGAGTGCAGGAGCTTCAGGTGGAGTTTTGGGAGAGCAGACCTCTTCCCAAGCAGCAGTGTTACAGCTCTTATGTCAGATGGTAGAGTAGTTATCTCACACTTTTAATCCTTCTGGGTAGGATTTTTATATACAGTTTTTTTGGGGGGTAAAGGTCTGACAACATGTACTTCTCATTTGCTTGGTCTGAGAGCTTGGGGAAACCTTATTTGTATATGGGAGGGCTTGGTCATACTCCTCTATGAATGCTGGCCACACACCTCTCTGGGGGTGACCAGGTTGTGGGAACAAGGGGCCCAGGGGGCATGGCAAACACCTGCCATTCCTTTGCTGTGACAGTCACCTCCTGGGTTCTGTAATTTTAAGCCTGAGCTTGACCAGGGACCAGGCTGCCTATCACAGCTCACTGTCCCACAATAATGCATATTAGTGTTTCTTTTACAGAGGAGGTTACCTTTAAGTTTGTAGCATAGATGTTGCTAGTAGAAATGTCATCTTAATTATTATTATTTTTCCTTTGTCAAATGTGCATTGTACTTCCCCACCTCATTTGATTAATATTAGATATCTATTTTTTAAAATTATCTTTAACCTTGTTTTACAGTCCAGTCACTATCTCCCTCTCTGTCCACCTTCTGACAGTACTTCATCCCATTCCTCCATGGGTCTCAAGTCTCTCCAGGGTTAGGCACATCTATACTCAATAGGGCTGACAAGGTAGTCCTCTGCTGTATATGTGTTCGGAGGCCTAATATCAGCTAGTGTATGCAGACTGGTTGGTTGCTCAGTGTCTGAGAGATCTAGGGGTTCCATGTTAGTTGAGACTGCTTGTCTTCCTATGGGGTCACTCTCCTCCTCAGCTTCTTCCATCCTTTCCCTATTTCAACCAAAGGGGTTCCTGATTTCAGTCCATTGTTTGTATGTAAGTATCTAATTCTGTCTTAGTCATTTGCTTGTTTGGCCTCTCAGAGGGCAGCCATGCTAGGCTCTTGTCTATTGATACACCATAGCATCAGTAATAGCATCAGGCCTTAGAGCCTCCCTTTGAGATGGATCCCAAGTTGTGCCAGTCACTATACCTTTTGTTCCCCCGGTCTCTTCTCCAATTTTGTCCCTGCATTTCTTTTAGACAGAAACACTTCTGGGTCTGAATTTTTGACTGTGAAATAGCAACCCCATTCCTCCACTTGATGCCCTGTCTTTCTACTGGAGGTTTACTCTACAATAACTCTCTCCCTATAGGTGGGAATTTTATCTAAGGTCCCTCTCTTTGAGTCCTGAGTCTCTCATCTCCTAGGTCTCTGGGACATTCTAGAGAATCTCTCCACCTACCACCACCAAAGGTTTCCTATTTCCATTCATTCTGCTGGCCATCAGGGATTCACTACTGTCTCTCCCTATACCTGATCTTGTTCTTCTTTTCTCCCACCCAGGTTCCTCTTTCCCTCTGTCCCTGTGATTGCTTTCTTCTCTCTCCATGTGGGATTGAAGAATCCTTACTTAGGCCCTTCATCTTGTTTACCTTCAGTTATGTGGATTATATCCTGGATATTCTGTACATTGTTTGTTAATATCCACTTATTAGGTATTATATACCAGGCATGTCATTTTGGGTCTGAGGTACCTCACTTAGGAAGATATTTTCTAGTTCCATCCATTTGCCTGCAAAACACATGATGTCCTCGAACACAATAGAGTATATGCTCCTGTGGAATGATGGCATATCTTTTGGATATATTCCCAAGAGTGAGTCTTCATGTATATCTTCTATATTCAATTTTCTGAGGAACCTCCAGACTGATTTCCAAAATGATTGTATCAGTTTGCAATCCCACCAGCAAAGGAGGAGTGTCCCTCTTTTTCCACATTCTCATTAACAAGTGCTGTCACCTGAGTTTTTGATCTTAGTCATTCTGATTAGTGTAAGGTGGAATCTCAGAGTTGTCTTGATTTGCATTTCCCTGACAAATAAGGACTTTGGCAATCCCCCCCTTTTTTTTCATATGAAATTGAGAATTGTTCTTTCAATTGTTTGATATTAACATGGCTACAACAGCTTTCATTAAAAGTTCAGTTTCTTGGAATTTCTTTTCTCAAGACTTTACTCTGAGTCAATGTTAACATGTATTATTAATGGTAAGGTGTGCTGTTTGTATAGACAAAAAACAAAAAAGGTTGACTCGTGGTTGTATACACATTATTTATTTGTCTCTTCTCACTTGCGAATTAAGACAATGTTGAGATATATCAAAAACCAATGATTGTTAATTACTGTTGGGTTTTTTTCAGTAATGGAGGGGTGGATGTCTGGAAGTAGTAGTGCTGGTGATGGTAGAGGAGATGTGTGTTCGGAGGGTGTGTGTATTATGTGTGTGTGTGTTTGTGTGTGCTTATGTTTGCACATGTTTACATGTTTCCCTTCTTTGGCTTTGCTGATATTAGAATATTTATTTTCTCAATTTTCTTGGGTTAGTTAATCTCTATCATATGAATTTTTCTAGTGCCTTATGTATTTATAGTTAGATATTGTTTAAACTTTAACTTATTATAGAATATCTTATTTTCTTCATTTATAGTAATTCAATATTCTATTGAGCATTGTGACCTAGACTGGCATCTGTAGTCTTTTGAAATCTGCAGATCATTTGTCCAAGCCCTTCTGGCTTTTAGAATCTTTGACCCCAGATGTAATGGTGCAATTATAATACACTTGCATTTAAGTTATTTGGTCTTTTGCCTTTATTAATATTTTTGTTTTTTTCTATATATTTCTTGATTTGATCAATATGTAGCAATGGAAGTTTTTTCTGTGATAATCAGTTTGGCTTTTTGTGTGCTTCTTTTATATATATGCATATGTATAATCTTATTAACTTGGAAAGAATTTCCTATATATTATTAAGTTGAAAATATTTTCTGAACCTTTCAGCTATCCTTGTCCCTTCTCTATTCCTAACAATCCTAGATCTTCTCTTTTTATAGTGATACAGATTTCTTAAATGTTTTCTTCCATGGATTCTTTTATATGTACCATATTTTTTGATCAATGAATGTATTTCTACTATCATGTCTTCAATGCCTGATATTCTCTCTTCCATTTCTTGTAGTTTATTGGTAAAGCTTGCCTCTCTGCCTCCTGTTTGCCTTCCTCAATTTTATTTATTTCCAGGGATTCCTTCAGATTGTTTTTTTATTTATTGCTTCTCTTTCCTTTTTCAGATTTTAAACTGTTTCCTTCTATTGTTTCTTTGCTTGCTTGCTACTGGATCTCTAGTAGGGATTTTTTTTTCTCCAACTATTTTGATTTTCATGGCTTTCTTTGAGGAATTTATTAATTTTCTTGGAATGTTTTATTGAATTAAGGTATTTAAGGGACTTTTAAAGGTCCCTATAATTTTCACACATATATGTGAGTTTTAAGGTCTTTTTCTTGTGCTTATAACTATGTTAGAAGGTCAGGATTTGTTTTTGTAAGAGAGCTAGCAATTGTAGTGATATATTACCCTAGCTGTTACTGACTGTGTTCTTAAGCTGGCTTCTAGGGATCTGCATTTGTGGTGATTACAAGTCTACCCACTGATTTCTGGGTTTGTCTTGGTTGGATGGGAGCATTCTATGATTTGTATTTCCTCTTTGGATTTTCAGAGAATGTGTTGGCTAAATGTTCCCTGCTTTCCTAGTCTGTTCACCTAGTGTGTCCAGGAGCAAGTTTTCATAGTGTTGGTAGCTGGTAAATGAAAGACCAGGCATGATGGACTGAGAGATCCAAAGGAGTTATGGACATGGTGGAAATGGAGCTAGCCTTGTAATTCTGTTGCAATAAGAAAGGAGATCCTGATAATTATGTCTAAGGTAAAAGAAAGAATGGGGAAGGGATACAGAAAGACTACTTGGTCTTCTGACAGGTGTAGCCTTGTAGAAGAGCAGGGATTGGAACTCATTATTTTTTGTTTTTAGTGTGTATAGTATTTTTTTTAATTTTCTATATTTTCTTATTTACATTCTGAATGATTTCCCCTTTCCCGTTTCCTCCCTCCCCGAAAGTCCCATAAGCCCTCTTCCCTCCCCCTGTTCCCCATTCCTCATTCTCTGTCCTGGTATTCCCCTACATCCAGTCTTTCCAGGACCAGGGGAAATCAATACAAGATATTTAAAATACGTGATTACTTTTAAATGGATAGAAAAATGAAGTATTAAAATATTTCTACTATCCAATTTAGAAAACACTGTTTAGCAAACTCAAAGAGGAAACACAAAATGAAACCAAGTATACATATTTCAATGTAGAGACTTAATATTGGGAAAACAGCACCACTTTTCAGTTTGATCCATTGCTCAATTTAATTGAAAGAAAAATGAATCTATAATAATTAAATTACAAGTATATAAATGGACAGGAGTTCAAAAATCTCCATCTAGTACAGTTAGTAAAAACTATTAAGATATTTAACATTTTCTAGAACCTGATATTAATAAATAGTATAGTCCTGGGATTTTTGAATATTCAAATCTTAAAAGAAATGAGTAAAACTAGCAGATACTCTTCCCTACCACAATTCATGCATCACAAGCCTGTAGATAATATTTTTGACATGTAAAGAACTTAGGTGATAATTTTAACTATTGTCTCTGCTACCTTTGACATTAACAGTGCTTTTTTATGATGCTTTTATTTTTTGGAGATCTGATTTGATTATATCATTTCTTCTTTCCCTATAAGATTTTTATGGATGTTACTAGTAATCTTCCTAGGAAATATACACTTGCATAAAAGCCTCTGATATTCTAGCTCTTCCAATCTTTAAACCCTTTCCTTGAAATTTTCTATCCATAAATGAGGAATTGGTTTTGTAGATGTTTCCACTGGACAGGATTCTAAAACTCTTAAATTTATATTGACTATGGTTTTCTCTAATGATATCTGTCTCTTTCAAAGGTAATTTTCCATAATGAATAGTAGGGACTATACTTAGCTCTGTGTGTAAGGATAAATATTTAGAATGGAGTTAGGTATTATAATGGTTTAGAAAAATGTTGGCTATAAGTTTTTTCCAAGACATGGAATGATGGAGTTCGTATGTTAAAGGAGCTACTTGAGACCACGTGTGGAATTAGACATTTGCTGATAGACAGATGATAAGATGTGTAGATACAGCTCCTTCTAAGTTTTTACTTTTAATAATATACACAACTATGAATGACAAAAGTTGGCTTCCATGAAAGACTACTCCAAGTTGTATTATTGTGGAAACATGAATTTTTGCAAGAAAACAATTATGTCTTTGAAAGTACTATAAATATGTTGAATATATGAGGTAAATATGAACAAAAGTTTTCATAAAGATTTTAACTTTTAAACAAACATTTACATGAAGATTGTAAGTATTCAAATTAGGACCACTTCTGATAAAGCTTCTATATTTAAGGCTATATATGCTACAAGGTATAAGTCTAATATAAAGGGTTATATTTTTGAGTCTTCATATAACACAAGATGCAAGTATAATTTACTTATGATATTCAAATGTATTAATTTATTGTATCTTATAATTACTAGAGAAATCTGATTAAATCTGATAATAACTCTCTTCAAATATTGGACATGGATCAATGTTTGATATGTCCAGAGGATGAGTATGCCAACACAGATCAAACTAATTGCCTCAAAAAAGTTCTGATCTTTCTGGATCTTGAAGATACCTCAGAAATGGCTCTGGCTGGCTTGGGTCTATGCTTCTCTGTTCTTACAGCTGTTGTATTCTGTGTCTTCTTGAAACACCTCAACACTCCCATAGTGAAAGCCAATAATGAAACTCTCAGCTATGCCCTACTCATCTCCCTCATATTTTGTTTTATCTGTTCCTTGTTCTATATTGGTCATCCCAATATGGCCAGCTGCATCCTGTAGCAGACCACATTTGCCACTGAGTTCATGGTGACTACCTCTACTGTCTTGGAAAAGACAATTACTGTAGTACTAGCATTTAAGATGACTCTCCCAGGAAAAACAATGTGGTGGCTGATACTTTCAAGAGCACCTGACTACGTCCTTCCCATATGCACATGATCCAACTGATTCTCTGTGGAATCTGTCTGGGAGCTTCTCCTCCATTTGTTGATGCTAAGGTACATGTGGAACATGGCCAAATCATCATTATTTGCAATAAAGTTTCAGTGATTGCCTTCTACTGTGTCCTGAGTTACATAGGCTCTATTGATCTAGCAAGTTTCACTGTAGTTGTCCTAGTCAGGAATCTACCTTCCACATTCAATGAAGCCAAGCTCCTGACATTCAGCATGCTGGTGTTCTACAATGTCTGGATCACTTTTCTTCCTGTTTACCACAGAACCAAGGGCAAGGCTATGGTTTCTGTGGAGGTTTTCTGGATCCTGTACTCCAGTGCAAGGCTGCTCCTTTGAACATTTGCCCCAAAATGCTACAAAATTTTGATTAGACCACAGATAATTTCTTTTCACAACTTCAGGAAAATGCATTCTAAATTTGAAAATATTAATTGAACATAACCATCTATTTAGTGCACCAAATATATATAGACCACCACTGGTATCTATGTACTATATCAATATGTAGGGATTCTACTATTAGAAAAAGTAGAAAATAAGCTACAAAATAAACTTCTAACATATGACATGTACCTCAGACTAGCGGATCAAACTATGTAATCAACCACTTTTATAATTTTTTTAAATTTTATATTTTTCTTATTCAATCTACATTACACTCACTGCCCCCTCCAGGTCTAGCCACTCCATAATCCTTACCCCATTTCCCTTCTCCTCTTTTATGAGTGGGTATCTCCTTTTTCTTCTTCCGTGGTGCTAGGATTATAAGTGCTTTGGTGCTGGATCTTGCCACTTAACTACGTTATTAACATTTAAATAGATACTAATCCTAAGCTCAAAGCTTTGAGGCTTCTGAGAAGATACTTTCATAACTATACTACAATCCTAGCCTCTAGAATTTTAAGTATGTATGTTTTTATACTGGCTGCAGTGTAGTAACTGCATTTGTAGAGTGATACTTGTAAAAACTGCCATTTGTAGAGTGGCACTTTACATTCAGTTGCCCTAATAAAATCAATAGTATAGATCCAAGTAAGTAACCAACAAAAGAAGGAATGTAATATTGAGTGTCAGCAAGTTTTAAGAAGACACTTAAATATATCAGAAATTTATAACAATTATTTAAATAATATTTTGTTCAATTCTAGGAAGAAAATAATGATATGGGGGTTTGAGAGATAACTCAACATTTAAGAGTGCTTTTCTTATCATTTTCTGATGACCCACTTCCAGTTCACAGAAACTATGTTGTGAGGCTCCAAGATCTGCCTCCTCCGTCATCTACTATACCCACTCACATAATACCAACATACTTATAAGTAAAAAAAAATCTTTAAAATATAGATGTACTTTTAGTTTAATGGAAGAATATGTTTTGAGAGTAATTATTAAGGATAGTTACAGTGTCATGTAGTTTCACATTGTGATGAGATTGTAGCTGAGAATTCATGTATTTTGACCAGACTGTAGAACACTGTAATTTATCAGATCATAGCATCACTCCAATTTGTCAGGTAAAATGAATGTTAAAATGTTGGGTCTGCCTTTGAAATAATTTCTTGCAAGGTGTGCTGAATGTTATATATGATTAGGTTCAGCAATCTAAACACTGAAAAAAGTTAAATATGTTTTTTTCTATAAAATCCTTAAGAAACCATAATTGATCTCTATATTTCTATAGAGCATTGCATCATCTTCTAACTCAGTGTCCAGGTTTGTAAGATAAGGAAGTATTTTTACAGAGGCATTATGAAAAACATTGATATTTAAACATAATTTGTTTCCTTAGGCAATGTATCAATGTCCATATTATTAGATGGCATGTTCTGTCTTTGTAATTATTTGTGAGTAGTGTTGGTCATTGTCTTCTGCAATGTAAGGGTATGAATGCACCTACATAGTACCATGTGGCTTTTAAGTGATTTTCTGAGGAATGCTTCTAAAAATTCAAGGAAGTAGTTACACTTTTTAAGTGATTTGATTTTCCTTACTACTTATTCCAAACTTCATACTCATGAATGCAAATGGTTGTCACCCCTGAATTCAAACTTGGGACTATGTCCAAAAGAATTCCATGTAAGATTTCAGGATTTGGTAAATTTCCACACATTGTCTGTTTTAATTTTTCTTCTATTAGCAGTCCTAGGGCACTTTGTCTGATCTAAGCAGAAATGGCATGCATGTGCTTACAGGTATCAAAGAAATATTAAGAAAAAAGAAATAGCTTACTTATAGAAAACTTGGAGATGAATAGAATTACTTTCAAGTTATATATTTTCTGTAAATCCATAGAGCTAGATGAAATAATGTCAGAAAATTCTTTTAATGAAAACTAATTTTCTTTTCACATTCTCATATGTATATACAAATAATATACTATGGTCATATTTATCTCCCATTACCCACTCTTGTCTTCTATGGGAAATTTTACACTGCGGCAATGCACATGAGTGGGATAACTGGGTCAAATGGTAGCTCCACTTTTAGTAGATTTCCACAGTGGGAGACTAATTTATATTCCAACAGTGAGTAAAAGTTCTTTTACAATGCTTTTGCCAGCATTTGTCATTTGTTTTCTTGGGAGCAGTCCTTCTGCTGCTGAGACAGAATCTCAATGTGGCTTTCATTTCACTTCCTTAATGTCTAAAGATGTTGAATGGTGATTTTTTTTTCTAATATTTCTTCTAATTTGTTTCTGCATTTAGTACTTTTATGTTCCAAACAAATTGGTGCAATTTCATAGTACTGTGTGTTGATTTCAGGTTGCTTTTTTGTTTTTTTATTATTATTATTTTCTAAGTTTTTTTATTTACATGCCAAATCATTTTCCCTTTCCCGTTTAGTCCCTCCCCAAAAGTCCCATAAGCCCCCTTCCCTCCCTCTTTTCCTCATTAAACCTCCTCTCCCTTCTCTGTCATGGCATTCCCCTACATCCAGTCTTTCCAGGACCAGGGGTCTCTCCTTCCATCTTCTTGGAAACCTATTGATATGCGAACTGTGTCTAGGGTATTCCGAGATTCGGGGTTAATATCCACTTATCAGTGACTGCACACCATGTGTGTTCTTTTGTGATTGGGTTACCTCATTAAGGATGATATTTTCAAGTTCTGACCATTTGCCTAGGAATTTCGTGAATTCATTGTTTTTAATTGCAGAGTAGTATTCCATTGTGTAAATATACCACATTTTTTGAACCCATTCCTCCGTTGAGGGACATCTGGGTTCTTTCCAGCATCTGGCTATTATAAATAAGGCTGCTATGAACATATTGGAGCATGTGTCCTTATTGGGTGCAGGGGAAGCCTCTGGGTATATGCCCAGGTGTGGTATAGCTGGATCCTACAGGAGTGTCATGCCTAGTTTTCTGAGGAACCACCAGACTGACTTCCAGAGTGGTTGTACCAGCTTGCAATCCCACCAGCAGTAGAGGAGTGTTCCTCTTTCTCCACATCCTTGCCAACAACTGCTGTCTCCTGTGTTTTTGATCTTAGCCATTCTGACTGGTGTGAGATGGAATCTCAGGGTTGTTTTGATTTGCATTTCCCTAATGACTAAGGATGTTGAATATCTCTTTAGGTGCTTCTCAGCCATTACATAGTCTTCAGGTGAGAAGTTTTTGTTTAGCTCTATACCCCATTTTTTAATAGGATTACTTGGCTCACTGGAGTCTAACTTCTTGAGTTCTTTGTATATATTGAATATTAGCCTTCTGTTGGATGTAGGGTTGGTAAAGATCATTTCCCAGTTAGTTGGTTGCCACTTTGTCTTTTTGACAGTGTCTTTTGCCTTACAGAAACTTTGTAATTTTATGAGGTCCCATTTGTCAATTCTTGATCTTAGAGCATAAGCTATTGGAGTTCTGTTCAGGAAATTCTCCCCTCTGCCCACATGTTCAAGGTTCTTCCCTAGTTTCCTTTCAATTAGTTTCAGTGTATCTGGTTTTATATAGAGGTCCTTGATCTACTTGGAACTGAGCTTAGTGCAAGGACATAAGAATGGGTCAATTTGCATTCTTCTGCATGTTGACCTCCAGTTGAGCCAACACCATTTGTTGAAAAGGCTATCTTTTTTCCACTGGATGGTTTTAGCTCCTTTGTCAAAGATCAAGTGACCATAGGAGTGTGGATTCATTTCTGGGTCTTCAATTCTCTTCCATTGATCTCCATGCCTGTCACTGTACCAGTACCATGCAGTTTTTAACACTATTGCTCTGTAGTACAGCTTGAGGTCCGGGATACTGATTCCCCCAGAAGTTCTTTTACTCTTGAGAATAGTTTTAGCTATCCTGGGTTTTATGTTATTCCAGATGAATTTTTGAATTGCTCTTTCTAACTCTATGAAGAATTGAGTTGGGATTTTGATGGGGATTGCATTGAATCTGTATATTGCTTTTGGCAAGATGGTCATTTTTACTATATTAATCCTGCCAATCCATGAGCATGGCAGATTTTTCCATCTTCTGAGGTCTTCTTCAGTTTCTTTCTTCAGACTTGAAGTTCTTGTCATACAGATCTTTTACTTATTTGGTTAGAGTCACACTAAGATACTTTATATGGTTTGTGGCTATCATGAAGGGTATCATTTCTCTTACTTCTTTCTCAGCCTGCTTATCCTTTGAGTATAGGAAGGCTACTGACTTGCTTGAGTTGATTTTATATCCGGCCACGTTGCTGAAGTTGTTTATCAGCTGTAGGAGTTCTCTGATGAAGTTCTTTGGGTTGCTTAAGTATACTATGATATTGTCTGCAAATAGTGATAGTTTGACTTCTTCCTTTCCAATTTGCATCCCTTTGACCTCTTTTTTTTTTTTTTTTGTCTAATTGCTCTAGCTAGAACTTCAAGTACTATATTGAAAAGATATGAGGAGATCAAGTAGAAACAAATAAAACTATACAAAGAATAAACAAAACTAGGAGTTGGTTCTTTGAGAAAATCAACAAGATAGATAAGTCCTTAGCCAGATTAGCCAGAGGGCACAGAGTCAGTATCCAAATTAACAAAATCAGAAACGAAAAGGGAGAGATAACAACAGAAACTGAGGAAATTCAAAAAATCATCAGATCCTCCTACATAAGCCTGTATTCAACACAACTAGAAAATCTGGAGGAAATGGGCAATTTCCTAGACAGATACCAAATACCAAAATTAAATCAAGATCAAATAGACCATCTAAACCGCCCTATAACCCCTGAAGAAATAGAAGTCGTCATTGGAAGTTTTCTGACCAAAAAAGCACAGGTCCAGATGATTTTAGTGCAGAAGTCTATCAGACCTTCAAATAAGACCTAACACCAATACTCTTCAAACTATTCCACAAAATAGAAACAGAAGGAACACTACCCAACTCGTTCTATGAAGCCACAATTACGCTAATACCAAAAGCACACAAAGATCCGACAAAGAAAGAGAATCTCAAGCCAATCTCTCTTATGAATATCGATGCAAAAAATAGTCAATAAAATTCTTGCCAACCGAATCCAAGAACACATCAAAACGATCATTCACCACGATTAAGTAGGCTTCATCCCATGGATGCAGGGATGGTTTAATATAAGGAAGTCCATCAATGTAATTCACTACATAAACAATCTCAAAGAAAAAAACCACATTTCATTAGATGCTGAGAAAGCTTTTGACAAAATTCAGCATTCTTTCATGTTAAAGGTCTTGGAAATGTCCGGAATTCAAGGCCCATTTCTAAACATAATAAAAGCAATTTACAGCAAACTGGTAGCCAACAACAAACTAAATGGAGAGAAACTTGAAGCAATCCCATAAAATCAGGGACTAGACAAGCCTGCCCTCTCTCTTCAGGTTGCTTTTTAATGGCAAGCATCCTTGACATTCTGGGTGTATTCTACTGTTTAAGGAATCAGTAGACTCTTCCTTGTTTTCCTTTTTCAATAATATTTTATAGGACCTGTCTTTCTTTCAATTTACATTATTTATTTTGGTACTTTTAAAGATAGATTACTGCAACAACTCCATATAGTAAATGCTTTTGTGAATCATGTATACTTCAAAAATTTTAATATATGTAAAATTGAATACTTTTTATTCACGTATCAATTCTTAAACATTTTAAAGTATCTGAAAAGTAAGTAAGTATAAAAATACTGTATTATTGAATACAATAAATAACAAAATCATACAAAAAATAAATACAAAACTTTCTACAATAAAAACCAAAAGGAAAATATTCTCAATTAAAAAAAAAATCTAAAAGCACAATCAATACAAAAAAGCAGATTGCAGTATAGTTTGAAGAAACTTCTTTATTTCATTCATTACAAAGGTAAGAAAAGTACATGGTAATGGTATGGAGAAACAAGACTTTCCTAAATCTGGCTTGTAAGGCCTGTACATTTGTACTTTAGCCAACCAAAATTTTCCAAGATTGAATATGTATGTACCTATGATTTCTAGATATATATCCTGAAATGCAAACATGTAAACTCCAGATGATATGGATACAAAATCCCTGAGGAAGCTCAGTTACTATTGATTAAACTAGAAACATTAAACAACACATATTAGAAGAAAAGAGAGAGAAGAGAAAGAGAGAGAATGCATAGTATTGACTAGTGTATGAATAAGAAATAGAAGTAAAATAAAAAGGAAAGGAAAGAACATGTCTGTTCCTAGTTATAGTAGAGGAGAAAGTTTATTATAGATATCTGAAAGGACATAGGCAGAGGTACACACATCTTGAAATGTTCAGAGTGGTCATGACCCTCAACCATGTGGGGAAATGGGAAAGAAAGGGGAATGGGGAGCTAAGTAGAGCAGCCATGAGGCCAAATGGGCTGTATATAAAATTAACTGAAATTAATCAATAGCCTTCCTGTATATGAAAAATAAATGGGCTGAAAAAGAGTATAGGTAAAAGATACCCTTCACAATAGGTATATATAATATAAAACTGATATAACCACTTTAGAAATCTGGAATTGTAGCCCAATCACAAAAGAACACACATAGTATGCAGTAACTGATAAGGGGATATTAACCCAGAATCTCGAAATACCCTAGACACAATATGCATATCAATAGATTTCCAAGAAGATGGAAGGAGAGACCCCTGGTCTTGGAAAGACTGGATATAGGGGAATGCCAAGACAGAGAAGGGAGAGGGAGTTGGATGGGGAAAAGAGGGAGGGAAGGGGGCTTATGGGACTTTCAGGGAGGGAGGAAATGGGAAAAGGGAAATGATTTTGAACACAAATAAAAAAAACTTAGAAAATAAAAAAAAATCTGGAATTTCCTCAGAAAATTAGAAATAGATCTACCCAAAGACTCACTTATACGATTCATGGGCATATACCAAAATGGTGCCCCATCATACCACAGGGACATGTACTACATTATGTTCATAGCAGCCTTTTTGGTGATATGCAGAAGCTGGAAACAACGTAGATGAACTCACAATGGAAACATAGATACAGAAATTGGTTCACTTTTACAATGGAATACTATTCATTTCTTAAGAACAAGGACATTATGAGTTTTGCAGGCAAATGACTGTAACTAGAAAATATTACCCCTAATAAGGTAACTAAAAGGGAAATACATGGTATGTACTCACTAATAAGTAGATATCAGCCAAAAAAGTACAGAATATCCATGACAATCCACACAACTCAAGTAGGTTAACAAACAGAAGGACCCAAGTGAGAATGCTTCAATCATACTTGGGAGGGAGAATAAAACAGTCACAGGAGGAAGAGAAAGGGAGGGATCTGGGTGGAAGAAGGTAGGGGAAGGAGAAAAGGGGACCATAATCAGATACTGGGAGTCAGGAAACAGGAGAGAAGCCCTGAGGACCAACAGAATTAATGGAAATATGTAATCTTGGGGTTTAGGAGTTGGGGGACCCTCTAGAAAGTACCAGAGACCTGTGAGGTGAGAGAATTTTAGGACTCAAAGGGAGGGACCTTAGATAAAATGCCCAACAGTGTAAGAGGGAACTTGTAGCATCCACCTCCAGTAGAAAGACAGGGAATCAAGTAGAGATGACAACCCCATTTCACCATCAAAAACTCTGTCCTAGAATTGTTCTTGTTTAAAAGAACTACAGGGACAAAAAGACTCAGAGAAAAGATTGAAGGAAAGGAGGTACAGTGACAGACCCAACTTGGGATCCATCTCAAGAGGGTGCTCTAAGGCCTGACACTATTACTGATACTTTGGTATGCTTACAGACAGGATCCTAGCATGGCTGTCTGCTCAGAGGCACAATGAACAGCTGACTGAAACAGAGGCAGATATTTATACCCAACCATTGGGCTGAAGTAGGGGACCCCTGTTTAAACTAGGGAAAAGCTGAATAATTTGAGAAGAATGGTGACCACCCCTAGGAAGAACAGCAGTCTCAACTAACTAGGACTCTTGAGATATCTCAGACACTGGGCCACTAACCATGCAGTATACTTGAGCTGGTCCAAGATCCCCAACATACATAATATATATATATAGATATATAGATATAGATAGATAGATATAGATATAGATATAGATATAGATATAGATATAGATATAGATATAGATATAGATATAGATATAGATATAGATATAGATATAGATATAGATATAGATATAGATAAACAGAGAACTCCTTGGTCTGTTCTCAGTGGGAGTAGAGGTGCCTAACCCCCTAGAGATTTGAGGCCCCAGGGAACGGGGAGGCCTGGGTCAGGCGACATCCTCTTGGAGATAGGGGGAAGGAAGATTTGGATGAGGATATGTAGGAGGGCAGACTGGGAGGGGGTAATGACTGGACTGTAAAAAAAAATAAAGATAACTAAATAAAATTGAAATAACTCACTACTTATTATCAGATATGATGGATTGAAGCTGGCCACCATCAACAAATGAAAAGAAAAAATAGAAGATTTCAATCTTATCACAAGTGAACAACTTTCACTTTAATGAAATAAGGGTGAAGACAAAGATTAATAAGTCAAAATATGCAGTCACTGATAAGGGGATATATACCCAGAATCTCGGAATACACAAGACAAAATTCGCATATCAATAGATTTCCAAGAAGATGGAAGGAGAGACCCCTGGTCCTGGAAAGACTGGATGTAGGTGAATACCAGGAGAGAGAAGTGAGAGGGGGTTGAATGGGGAACAGAGGGAGGGAAGGTGGCTTATGGGACTTTCGGAGAGGGAGGAAACAGGAAAGGGGAAATCATTTGGAATGTAAACAAAAAGACTTAGAAAATAAAAAAAATAAAAAATAATAAAAGAAATCAAAGACCTAGCTGGGCAGTGGTGGTGCACGCCTTTAATCCTAGCATTTGGGAGGCAGAGGCAGAGGCAGGCGGATTTCTGAGTTCAAGGCCAGCCTGGTCCACAGAGTGAGTTCCAGGACAGCCAGGGCTACACAGAGAAACCCTGTCTCGAATAAAAAAAAAAAAAAAAAAAAAGAAAAGAAAAGAAAAGAAAGAAAGAAATCAAAGACCTTTACAATGTACCTGACATAAGGAATGTTTAGGCTACTCTTTTCCCCCACATTCACCTGCCTACTTAGTCCTGCTAAGAGGCCCTGAGCTAGCTTCTTGACATCTATTGAGATCTAGTGTCTGGATACCACTCAGTTGGTCTCCAGTGCACACTGAATATCCAGGGCTGCCATATTAACTACATCCAGTCTGGGGCTGACAACACAAGGCCTGCTGTAGTGGGAACAGATATATTAGGCTTACTTTACTAATACCTGCTCTATCTGGAACATCCAGAGATAACCAGATGACTAAGGCCAACCTGAAAAACAAAAGCAATAAGAACCAGGGCAATATGGCACCTACACAGCAAACCTATCCCGTTGTACAAACTCTGGATAACCAAACACAATCACAGAATAAGAAGAAAACCTAAATCCAATCTTACAAAAGTGATAGATACATTTAAAGAGGAAATGAATATACCTGTCCAAAAAATACAGGAAAATATAATCAAACAAGTAGAGACTTTTAAAGAGGAAACTGGTGAATTCTTTAAAGAAATGCAGGAAAATACAGTTAAAGAGGTGAAGGAAATGAATAAAACTATTCAAGACCTGAAAATGGAAATAGAAGCATTAAAGAAAGCACAATCTGGCGGAATCCAGGTGAAAACACAAAAGCCTAGGAAGGAAAACCAGACACAAGCCTTTCCATTCATAATACAATAGATGGAAGAGAAAGAATGTCAGGCACAGAAGATACAATAGAAAAATTTATATATGTCAAAGAAAATAATAAATCAAAAATATTCCTGATACAACACATCTAGAATACATTGGACACTGTGAAAAGAACTGATGTAAGAATGATAGGAATAGAAGACAATGAAAAGTCCCAGCTCCAAGCACCAGAAAATATTTTAAACAAAATCATAGAAGAAAATTTTCCAAACGAAATAAAAAGATGCATATAAATATATAAAAAGCTTTTATGACACCAATTAGATTGGATCAGAAAAGAAAAATCTCCTGCCACATAATAATCAAAATAATAAATCTATAGAACTAATAAAGAGTAATAAAATCTCCAAGGGTAAATGAATACATAACATACAACAGCAGAATCTATCAGAATTACACCAGAGTTCTCATCAAATACTCTAAATAATGAAGGCTCTAGTCACATGTCTTATAGCCCCCAAGAAAATACTGATGGCAATCTAGACTACCATACCCAGCAAAAGTCTCAATCACCATAGATGTGAAAACAAGACATTCCAGGGAAAACCCAAATTAAAACTATTTCTATCTACAAATCCAGCCCTACAGAAAATACTTGAAGTAAAACTGAAACCCAAAATAGATAACTACATACAAGATAATACAAGAAATAAGTAATTCCACAAATGGAAGAAAACAAACTAAGGGAAGCATACCCAAATTCATATCCACACACACACACACACACACACACACACACATGCACATACACAAACACTACCAATATCAAACCCAAATAAATTTACAATCCATGGTCATTAATATGTCTTAACAACAATGGACACCATTCCTCCCAGAAAGCACAAGGCTAACAAAATGGATATGAAAACAGGATCCATCATTCTGCTTCATACAAGAAATTCACCTCAGCAAAAAAGATAGATAATAGCCTCTAAGTAAAAGGCTGGAAAAAATTTTTAAAACAGAGAGAGATGAGAAGCAAACTTGAATCACCATTATAATATCTAATTACATAGACATTCAATCAAAAATAATAAAAAGTGATGAGCAAGTAATTCAAAAATAATTATTGAAGAAGTGGAATTTATGTAACTTAAAAAATATAATGTATCTACGCCCCTACATTTTGTTTAAATAGGTTTTCTTTAGTTATTATAATTTGTAATTTCTACAAGTATCTTTTTTTGTGAACAGTTTAGAGGGTGAGAATATTGTTTTACAAATGAAGACCAGGCCAGAGATTATCATAATAACTTTCCTGGATGAGTCAAAGATTATTGCCAGGAAATATACAGCGGAGGACATGGCAGCAGATTGCCTGATGAACTCAGGACCAGAATGGAAATGAAGACCACACTACATTGGAGTCTGACCCTAGAAGTAGGAGTTCATAACTGACCTATACCTGTGTTTGACAAGGGATAGGCACAGAAAGCATTTAAATAGTGTGAACCATTGCAAAAGGAGAGCATGGCTGATGGCAAGCTGCATAGCACACTGCTCAAAGCTAGTAAGTCTTGGCTGAACATTGAAGGGCAGAAGGTCCCTGCCATCTCCAGTTTTGTGTCTTTTATGGCGCTCAACTCCATCACCTTGGTGCTTCAGATAGAAGCAGTTATTTTCTTCATCTTCTTCCTAAACTATGAACATAACCACCCAGCTAAGCATACCAAGCTGGATGTAAAAACTTGGCTATTGTCTAGGTTCATCACCTTGGTAATCAACAACCCTCATCATCATCATCCTTGAGGTTGAAAAGACTGTAATGGTACAGATAGACTTAGTCTGAGACCTGCTCCAAAGCCCAGATACCATGAGCTCCTGTGTCCTTGAAGAGTTCTACTAGCAACAAGCAGCCCTCCATGAAATCATTAACGCTTAAGCTGGTCTATGTTCAAGGGTAGTGTGGATCAAACTTTCATCCAATGCAACTAAATGCCTTGAGGGAGGCCCCTTCTATAATGTGGGAAATGGATGGAAGTTTGTAAAATTAGAAATAGACAAGACCAAAGATCAGAGCAAAATTACTACTACCCAAGTAAATTCAAATGGTAGATGTTGGGGTCTAGCCTTGACACAGGATTGGAGTTCTCAACTGTAAGCAGGGATACCTGGAAGGCATAAATAAATATAATATATATAAATAAATATAGAGAGAATATTTTTTGTATATAAGTTGACAGACAATTTTTAAGTCTTAAAGTTTTTCTTCTCTCTCATTCTCTGTTCTTTTTTTTTCTCATTAATTTGTTTGCAGCTTGAGGCTGTACACCCTGTAATTTCTTTCATACTCTGTTTTTCTCTTGTATGCTTTTCTTTTCTTGTACTCTCACGCTCATACACACCTCTGTGTGTTCTCCTTTCACTTGCACACACTCTTCACACACATCTCACACACATACACCACATGTATTTTCCTTTTACTCACACATACACTCTCTACTCACATCTTATATTCTCTCTTCAGTCACTCTTTACATTTTCTCTTCACCCACTTTTCACATTCTCTCTTCACTCACTCTTCTTATGTTCTTCTCATGCTCTCCCACCTTCTTTTTTGTCCCAGTCTTTTATTGATACTCCAAAAACAGATTAAAAAAAAAGACATTGTATAATCATTGTCAAATAAAATTTAAAAGAATAACCACATCCTACAAAAAGTATCAAGAATTACAATTTTTTCCCAAAGTTTTAAGCTTCTCTATTCCTAGGCCTATAGCCATAATAATAATAATAATAATTGTAAACATCATTATCTAAACTTTAACTTATTATATTTCAGAGCTCAGAGCTCTGAGAACAGCTACTTGTATTTTCTTGTAAAGCTTTGATGATAAATGAAATGGGCAAAGCTGCCAGGCAGTGGCCAGAAAGAATCAAGTTAACCCTTAATTCAGTAGTTTTGCTAGCTTTCTGTTTCTGTACATCACACACAATGACTCTCCTAAGAGTATCAGTGTTTTGACTTAGTTTTACTAATATAAGATTTTACATATTCTATATTTGTCTATCTAGGAACCACTCTCAATATTATGTAAAACTTATTTTATAACTTTAATAGTCTTTTTTCTTTTTTTCTTGGGGCCCCAATGTTGGCTCTAATTTATTTTCTAATAATTTTGTCAAACTTTCTTTGTAAGTCAAACATTAATCTAAAACTACCATTGTGTAGTTATTACATTGTTTTTAAGATGAGAACACACAATATACACCTGGGTCATTAGACCGTGTTGTGTTGTGCCTCATGTCTCAATTTTTAATTGTTTAAGAATCATTATGTAAGGGAACATTTAGTTTCACAAAATTTACCAGTACAAAAGGAGAAAGAAATAAGAAAGTCAGATATAATAGAAAAATTATGCACACCAAGGTCAACTAAAAAGCAGTCATGCACAAATAAAATCTATACAGTTTTTGTCCAGGGCTAAGGTTAGGAGAAATGGGAACAACTGTTGTTACAAAGAGCTGCCGTGGGCTACTGAGATGTCTCCATCTAGGCCTACTATAGACAATCTCTTATTTCAGATGGCGGGTCCACTGGAGGGATGTGTCTCCTGCTTTTCAGGGTTCCAGATACCATCCTTTTCTATAAGGAGCTGCCGTGGTCTTCTGAGATGTCTCCATCTTGGCATCCTCCAGTCCCTGTCATTGTTTGCTGTCCCCAGCTGAGAGATGCCTGGGCTAGATGAGGGGGTGAGCACTGGCCTCTGTATCAGAATATTCTAGAAGGAAAAGGACATGCCCTATCTCTTTGACAATGAACCAGACTCTTCATTTCCTATGTTGCCTTACAGGTTATCCTGATTACCATGCTAAGTCAGGAATATTAGATGCCATCAGCACCAGCTAGCAAAACTAATGGCCACTGGCTTCAGATTCAGTGTCTGGGCTCTGCAACCATCTAGAGAAGACTGTGTCCATAGCATCTGAACATCCTGCTAGCACCTTCTTCCATCAGCAATAACTGGGCAGCTCTGTAGCCCTGTGCTCAGGGCTTCATGCCCCAGTTTTCGAATCTGAGATGAAAATAAAGTGCATGAATTTGTGGAAAAAGCATTTTTTATTATGTTAAAATGTTTTCAAAAGCAAGGTTTATTTACTGGAAACTAATGATAAGGCAAGATGAGTTAGTTTACCCCTTTCCCTAAGAACTGAACCCCCCACAGATGAGGATAATACTTTGACCTAACTAGTGTGTGTAAAATAGTTATAGAGCCTATATTTCATTTAAACTGATATCACCTCTTTGAAATTCTGAAAGAACACTTTCTGTATAGTGCATCTATCTTATTTTGCTGCTTGGAATATATTTCTGCCTTTTCTCAAGATGACCATTGCATTCAAGTTTAGTGAACATAATATAGTTTATTAGTTTTAAACAAAGACAACTGCTAAATATATGTGTGAAATTGAATTTGAAAAGGCTTCAAGAAATAGATGGTAAATAGTTACTTTTTAATACTCTTCTATTGAAAGAGAAGGGTGCAGTATGTTGTCTATCCAAAGATTCAGTTATAAGGTTCAGAATTTTATGTTAACCCTTCTTATACCAGAATTTGACAGAACCTATTATTATTCCTGTTCTATGGCTGAACCACATGTTCAGGAGTAAAGACTTAGCATACAAATATATGGCAGTTAATGGAAGAACTGTTGGAGAGGGCACAGTGTAGAGAACCTTTGTACATTGTTCCAGAATTCAGACTAACTCTATACTTAACTGGAAAGCACTGAAGCATTCTGGGTCAGAAGATTAAAAAGACAGTACAGAAGTTTTGAGGAATTAATCGGACAATAGTGGTATGTTATGACTTTAAGTTTTCTGAGTCCTGTTACCAGTCTAATTCCAAGGTTTATTGATGAAAAATCCTTTTACAGGTAGTGATAGAACAGGCAAGTAGGGCTCAAAAAACCTAACTCAGTAAAATTTAAGGCAATAAAGATTTTGAAAGGTGTGTAGTCCATGCCATCATTTGGTTCTTGATGATAAAACTAGATTTCAGACTAGATAAATTAAGTAGCTGAACATATACAACTAATGGACTTGGTGCATGTCTGTTCATGAGACAGAATATTCACCAAGCATGGGGACATGAGAGGAGGAAAGAACACCTCATTCTAGAATCTGATCATGTCTCTTATCAGCTGTGAAGCAAGGACTTCCATATAATTAATGTTTGCTGTGAAGGTTTCTGTCAATAAAGATGAGATTTTCTTTTTATATATAGAGGTTTGTAGCTATTTGCTACTGAGTTTCAAGGACCCATACTAAGGCTTAAACACTTGTCATCTGGAAATCACAGAAACAAACTAATTGATTTTGTTTAAAAATATATTCTAATTTCCTGTATCCTTCTGATATAAACTTTAACTTTATCATCAATCATAATCCACTCAGGTGGACTACAGAAAATGTGCTATTATGTCATTTAGGGTTTCTAGCAAAACTCTAAAGATTATAGTTTCAAAATTATAGGTTAAAATGACATTTATTGCATTGAAATAAGAAATTACAGCTTGATTAGAAAAGCTAAACCCATGCTGAGGTATGTGTTACCTTGTTTTAGAAATTCTCCATTCTTTTAAACCTGGTGCTTAAAACTCTAAATTATAAAATTCCTTTAATAAATCTGAATCTGCCTTTCATTAACATATTTTGCTAGTCTTTTCTGTGTAAAAAGCCAATGATCCAGTTTTACCAGGATCTAACTTCATAATGATTAAGAAACTTCTCAGGCTGCTATGGATGACTCCATTGAGCTGTCTTTCCTTTCTGCAACAGATATAAATCACTTCATTAATTCTATTGTTTTTGTTATTAGTGTTCAGAATCTGGGCTAGATATTTGTAGAACCTGTCTCTTATTTAAAACACTCAAAAAGAAGATCTCAAAAAGATGTGCAATTAAGGTAACATATTTTCTTTATTCAGTGTTCCCATCTGAATCTGTTACTCCTGCATTAAGAAAAGAAAGACGGTATTCATATCACGTTTTAATTTATCTACCTATGTACAAATAACTTGGGGAGGAGCCATGTATTTCAGATGGCAAAATAAAAAATTAGGAAAGTTGGAATTCATCATGAAGATATTTCAACAGAGACTTAAGCATGGGATTAACAGAAAGAGAAACTGTTAGGGAAAGGAGAGTGCTCGCTCCTGTGTATAAGTTTTGGCTCTCCAGGACTAAGTCTCTCATATTCCTCAAACAAAGTTTATTGCAGATAATACGGATCATTAAGCAAGGATAAGGACTCTGCAATACTTTTCTAAGTACAGGCTGAACTATTTGGCAAGTTTTCTTTGCTTTCTGATATTTTTGTTCATCTCTCTATTTAGACCCTGTCAGTAAAGTTTCAAAGAGAAACTGTGAAGCATCACTCCAATGAAGCCTTTGAATATCTTTTAGCACGCAGTTACCCTTAGCCTGACTACAACTGGTTCACAGTACGCCAGTATTTGGGGGCGGAGAAAGTTGTAGGAGCAACTTGTATTTCCCAGGAGAATATTTGCTGGAGGGAATTTCAGCCCGCAGAATCTCTGCAGTAAAACTTCAGGAGAACTGCTAAGGAAGTTCAAAGTTGCCAGAGATGTGGAATGCACTGCAGGACAGAGATTCCGCGGAGACTCTGGGACGACACCAACGCTGGCTCCGTGCTGGGGCGGCTTTCTCTGGAACCTTCCTCATCGGCTTCGTCTTTGGTATGGTGCATTTGCATGGCAAATTGCATAATCTCTCTCTTCCTTTGCTTCTGCACTCTGCAGCGGCTTGGTCGGCAGGAGAGGTTTCCGGTCTCCCCGGGAGGCCGTGATTTGCCTGGAGGAAGGAGTCAGCAGTATCTGAGTTAAGCAGAGGTTTCCTGGGCTCTGAGAAGAGTTGAGTTAGGAATAAATTACCTGTGGGTTGAGTTGCATAGATTAAAGTCAGATAACAAACAAAACAAAACAAACAAAAACAGGAAACAGTAACTAGAATTAGGTCTGACCCACTGGAACCTTGCAGGACTCCACATTTCTCAGTGCAGTTTCCTAATGGCTGCTGATCCAGATCAACCAGAAAGCTTGGCTTTAATGGCTTTTATCTGCTTGGGGGGTGGGGGGTTGACCTAGCGTATACCTGGAACAGTTTCAAGGATACCACCGCATTCAGGGCATCTCTGTGAAAGGAGTCTCTTTCTGTTCACATTCTTCCTTGGACATAGCAGAGAGACATTCTGGGAAATGTAAATTACTGTCAGCATTGCCTGAACACATCCTTAACAGGACCTTTTTGAGCTTAGTTCAGATTTAGCCCAACTCTGCAAGAAACCATCAGTATCAGAAATCAGTAGAACAGGCTAGCTGATTTACAAATTCAGAATTTGTATCACTAATTTTCATTTACTGTAGAAAAAGTTACCCAGTCTCTCTCAAACTTAGTTTTTCCATCTTTATGATGAAACTAGTATGAGAAACTTACAGATAATAGGACATGATACAAACTACTTGGGTCTTTTTGATAAGGGACTCATTTCTTACTGAACCTTAGTACACAGGCCAGTCTAAATTATCATCAAGTCATCCATCTTTGCTCTGAATTCTGATTCACTTCTATGTCATTTGTAAAGACAGGCTATAGAACAATTTGCATAGCCTCGGGCCATAGACATCAATAAAACTAAACACAAAGATATCAGTAATTACCTATGATTGCTATTAGCCCCAATGAGACTGAATTAAATTGAGTTTCAATTAGTTCTATTTGAAAGTGAGAATCAAGTTTTGGAAAGGTGAGCATGGGATTCAAAAGGCTACCTATCCTAAAAGCAACTCATTTCTACTTTGTTACCCTTGCTATTCCTTGGTTTTACGTTCAATAACTCAGTTTGTTAGTTTCTTAGTATTCTGTCTCTACTAACAGGTCTCTATCTTTTCATTTGTGAATTATTTCAGACCTAGGCTGTTCTTCCCTAATCTCACAGTTGACACTAGGGCCTTTAGTTTTATGAACAGTATTTTCCTTTTGCCCAGCTATATGTCTCAATGTGCATATTTTTGTGCTTATATGTCTTCAAATATGTTATCAATAATGGTAAAGCATCATGAGGATGGCTGAATAGCTCTCATTGTTCTCAGATCAGATGATCTGTAAACTCTATAAGGATGTTCTCTCCCTCTCAGATTAAACTCAACTCATGAGGCCGGAGGCTAAGGTGGAGGTTATAACCTGTCCATGGCTTTCTGTGCATTGGATGTCTTGCAGCGCTATGAAATACATTGTAGTTTACTATAGTTTTCAGGACTTCAGTTTCTCAAGACAACTTTCAAGTAGAGACAAAAATATCAGTGCATTTTGTCTTAGTGTCCAATTCAAAGCAAACTGAAAGTCCATTTTTTTTGTTTTTAATGTTTTGAGATAATTTATATACTTGAAATATATTCATAATTAAGATTCTCTTTATTTTTCCATAATGTCATATGTTATATCTGTAGGAATGTATGTATGTAGACGTTAGAGCAGATGTACACAGGGTTTTGTTGGGAACTGTGTGCTAAGAATCAAAGTCAGGTTTTTTTTGCAAGAATATTACTTTCTCTTAATTGTTTGAACAATCTCACCAGTCAATATACTCATAATTAGTTCATTATGAGCTTCTGTTAAATGTCTATTCTAGCTCTACAGAGAAGCAAGTGATTATTGGCAAGAGAAGATAATGTAGAAAACTACATTTTCACAGCATTTTATCTCTAATAATTGAAACAATACTACATAATTGAATCTTCACATTACACTTTTCTTAGAAATAACAGCAACACACATGATTGAAATTGGGTTAAAATATGTTGTACTTGCTTTGCAATTAAAAGCAATACAGAAATGATCTTTTCTCTGTAGAAGAAAGCAAAGGTAAAGATCCATGAAAATTCCAGATAATATGGGAGATAATTGATTAACTATGTCCTTCATAAAAATAAGATCCTGACATGGGCTTATATCTCATTCATACTTTTGCTTGTATTTTTCAGGGTGGTTTATAAAATCCTCCAATGAAGCTACTAGCAATATTTCCTATCCTGACATGAAGAAGGCATTTTTGCATGAGTTGAAGGCAGAGAACATCAGAAAATTTTTATAGTAAGAATATACTTGTATTACATTCCATGGTGAGGATAACACTTTCAGTTTTAATTTCATATCATTAGAAAGCTTTCAGAGTAGGACTCAGAAAACATTTCCTGTAGAAGGAAAGACTAGCTGTTACCAGCCAACAAATATCTGCCATAGCTATTTAACTTTAGCCCCACAGCACAAAAGAAGTCATAGGAAGTATGAGACAAATACATATGCAGGTTCTGATAAAATTGTACTCATGAGCACTGCAATGTGATTGTTTGTTGATGCATTACAAAATACCATCTTATTTCCTCACCTACTTAAATTATAAAGCTGTTTTTTGCCTGTGGAGAGTACAAAAACAGATTGTGACCCGATTTGGATGGAGGAATGTACTTTGATGACTCATCCTTTAAGGAAAGACAGTAGGTTTTAGTTAAGAAAAAGCTGATTTAAAATTGCATGACATTTTGTTTGAGCTCCATCTCTGCTCATTATTAGGGAACTAACTTTGAGTGACTAATGAACCTTACCAGGCATCTATTCTCATCTACAAGATGAGGATATTGATACTGAAGTGATAAGGATGAACCTGGGAAGCAGATATCTTGAAAAATTTAAAAACTAGCTTTATTCTTATTGAAAGAGTGTAAAGCAAAATAGATAAATGAATAAATTGTAAAAGTATTGGCCCTTGCACATGCTAGACTTGAACTCTCCTCCTGAGCATGTTCAAGGCACTGGTTTGATCCTCATTAGAACAAGAAAAAAATTAATTGTAGACACAGAGTTAAATTTATATTTAGTTAAAAATATAATATGTGGATATATATAGAATTAGTATATCTAATCACCTAGAACACATTTTGTAGGTTTTCAATAAATCAGATTAATATATGTGTCAAAAGGCTTTGAAATCCCTCTACTAATAGGATTTCCTAATGAACACAAAGTGATTTTATATAACGAACCATTAAATATTCACATATGGATAAAAGTTGCATATCTGTAGGAATACATATATATGTCTACATTAATTAAAGTAGATTTAAAATCTATGAGACCTATTGCTTTCAGGAGTGCCCCATTAAATAAGAAGCATTTGGCTTAAACTTCTTCATGGAAAATCTCCACATCTTGTATTTACTTCATTATATTGTGTATTATAAGCATGAAAAAAGTAGGTTTTTCAAAGTGTTTATTGAAAATGCAAACAGACTAAACATTGTTTAAACATTTTCAATTTTCCTTCACCAGCAATTTCACACAGACACCACACTTGGCAGGAACACAAAATAATTTTGAGCTTGCTAAGCAAATTCATGACCAGTGGAAAGAATTTGGCCTGGATTTGGTTGAGTTGTCCCATTATGATGTCCTTTTGTCCTACCCAAATAAGACTCATCCCAACTATATCTCAATAATTGATGAAGATGGAAATGAGGTAAGTAAAAAAAAATAAGCAGAAAAATTTCACTTTAGTTGCATCATCTCCATGTATTTATTGAATTCAATATTATTAACATTTGCAATTTACCTTTAAAAGCTCTTTATCAATGTCAGTTTATTTCTTACAGTGTTTGAACTTAGTGTTATTTAGGGAATATTTTTTTTAAAAGGAAGCTTCGTTATAGTTACTTTCTTTTTTTTTTTAACATTATATCCAAAATTCAAAAGTAATATGTAGTCAATATTTTCAATATCTAAACAGACACTCATCACAGATTTAAACCATAAAGACTAGATTTATAGTCAAGCTGGATATTAAGAGACCTAGTGTGGGTTTTCAGCTAGCAAGGCTTTATTGATTGAGAACATTATATTTTCACTTGGTCTTAGCCAAAAGTCTAGACACAATGAATAATTATATTTCAAATGACCCTGTGCATAAGCTTTTACTAAGACCTTATGTTAGGCCTCTGGAAGCAAAATGTAATTTGAAGACATAGTATAGTTATACCAAGGAATATATAATCCTTATTATGACTCCAGGTGCATATTTGCCTAAAACATTATAACACAGTTAGCTGAGATTGTCCAAACTAAGTTGTATGTTCAAAACATTTATTTTTATCAGTACATTTTCTGCAGCCAACTTAATATATTTAGTACAGTCTACGATGCTACCAATAGTTATTTTGTAATTGAGGTTATTGTATTGTAAATAGAAATTTCCAAACTATCTACAAGATAGATCATTTTCGTATTTTACTTTCTTTTCAAATTGCTATTAAACTTTTCTGACTAGTAATATATCAATCTTTTAATCACAGTTCTAGAGCATATGGTGTTTCTTGCTCTGTTCCCCTTTCTAGGGCAACCATTATTTAACTATGAGATGATTCTTTAACATGTGCTTATTTTCTGTAAGTAGCATATGTGCATTGCTTTTTTTTCAGATATATGGAGTCTTATTGATATTTTGATAATTCTGGTCCAGGTTTATTGCTCGGGTCTAACACAATGTTCATGTACTATCACATATTTTTTACAATTTAAAAAAAATATTTTTTGTCAAACTATATGTTCAACATGACATCATTCTTTAATATTTCAAACTCCCAAAAAATCAGCTGGTCCTGATACATGTATTGTATGGAAGAACTAAAATAGTATAATTTTAAATTGACATAATATTGATATTTTTTAAAATACATATTTTTTTATATCAGCTTTCATTTTTAATCACTATTTTATTTAATTGTGATAGTTTATGTCTCTATTCCCAGAAGTAGGAAACCTGTGTCAGGATGATAATCATGAGGTTCAAGACCAGTATGGATTACCTCATGAATTGTAGTCTAATTTGTATTACAAAAGGATTATTGTAACAGTGGTGGTGGTATACTGGGAAGTTACAGCTTACTGCTGATGTATGTATAAGCAGGTACACAGACGTTTTATTGATGCATCTGCTGAGGTTTTGTCTTTTGCATTGTATCATAATGCTAAATATTGACCCCCAAGGTCTGGTTGCTCACAGGGACAAAAATCCAGAGAATCCGCACACACAATGTAACCGTGCTCCTTATTTTAAAACTATTGTCTAAATAAAAAAAATGCAAACTGCCAATATCTGGACAGAAGAGACATAGTATTGGGTTTGGGCTTTCTGAATTGGGGTCAGAGGAGAACCACTATGAGGATAGGGAGAAGGTAGAGTGAGTAGAAGATGACATGGGGTAAAAATCTTCAAAACTTGGCCACAAGGCCTGGCCAATTGGAGTTAGTAGCAGTCCAGTTGGAACATAGCAAGTTATAACTTGGGGTTCTTTTTTTTTTTCCTTTCTCTCTTGAAGAACCATATTTTTACTCAAGCCTCTCCCAACACTTTCGCTTATTTTTCTGTATTGGGATCACCTACAGGTAGTTTAGTTTGGATATTTTACAAAGTTTAGAAACGACATTTGGATTAATCCTATATACTCCCCAATTTTATGGTAGCAAAACAATGCATAAGTGTTTAGTCATTGTTTTAATTATGTCCTTCATATTGTAAAACTGCCATTGCACCAACCTCACACCTCTTTTTGTTTTGTAGGATGAGCACAATGTATACTGAATATTATCATTAATCCTGACCAGCCCCTTACTCTGATCTCGTCCTCATCCTTCCCTCAACCTAGAAACCACCACACCATTTCACACCGTTGTCATTTCCTTCAAGTCGCAAGGTCCATCTCCTGTTTTCTTGAGAAACTATTTTTTCAAGGACACACAAAACTTGTATTTATGGGTACAGTATCCTAGCACATATACTCAATGTGCAATAATTGAATTAGGATAAGTATCATCTCCATCTCCGGAAATATTTTTGACTTAGTGTAAACCCCTTAATCCATCTCCTATTGTTATTGTAAATGTATAATTAATGCTTACTCTAATAGTTATATTTTCCATACTGTGTCCATACTTTTCCAGGCCTATTCTCTTTTTTTTAATTTATTTTTTGAAGGTTAATATTTTTATTAGATATATTCTTTATTTACATTTCAAAAGTTGTCCCATTTCCAGTCCCCCATCCCGAAAATCCCATAAGCTATCTACCCTCCCCCTGTTCCCTAATAAACCCTCTCATGCTTCCCTGTCCTGGTATTCCTCTACATTTCTCTGCTCTCTTTGATGTCCAACAAGGCCATCCTCTGCAGCCTATGCATCTGCAGCCATGGGTAACTCCATGTTTACTCTGGTTGATGGTTTTGTCCCTGGGAGCTCTGGGAGTACTAGGTGGCTCATATTGTTGTTCCTCCTATAGCAATGCAAAGCCTTTCGTCTCCTTGGATCCTTTCTCTAGCTCCCCTATTGGGGGCCCTGTGCTCAGTTGAATGCTTGACTGAGAGTGTTCCCCTCTATATTTGTTGTTCACTAGCAGAGCCTCTCAGGTGACAGCTATATCTGGCTCCAGTCAGCAAGCACATGTGGGTATCAATAATAGTGTCTGGGTTTTGTAACTGTATATGGAAGGGGTCCCTAGGTGGGGTAGTCTCTGGATCATCTTTCCCTCAGACTCTGCTCCACACTTTGTCTCTGTATCTCCTTCTGTGGGTATTTTGTTCCCCCTTCTAAGAAGGACCAGAGTATCCATACTTTTCTCATTCTTGTTCTTGGGAATCATTTGATAAGTGAATTGGTCTAGGGTATTCCAAGCTTCTGGGCTAATATCCACTTATCAGTTAGTACATACCATGTGTGATCTTTTGTGATTGGGTTACCTCACTGAGGATTATATTTTCAAGATCCACCCATTGCCTGAGAACTTCATGAATTCATTGGTTTTAGTAGTTGAGTAGTATTCCATTGTGTAAATATGCCACATTTTCTGTATCCATTCCTCTCTTGAGGGACATCTGGATTCTTTCCAGCTTCTGGCTATTATAAATAGGGCTGCTATGAACATAGTGGAGTATGTGTCTTTATTACATGCTGGAGAATCCTTTGGATATACGCCCGTGAGTTGTATAACAGGGTTCTCCAGTAGTATTATGGCCAGTTTTCTGAAGAACCGCTAAACTGATTTCCAGAGTGTTTGTATCAGCTTCCAATCCCACTAGCAGTGGAGAAGTGTTCCTCTTTCTCCACATACTTACCAGAACCTGCTGTCTCCTGATTATTTGATCTTAGCCATTCTTACTAGTGTGAAAAGAAATCTCAGGGTTGCTTTGATTTTCATTTCCCTGATGATTAAGTATATTGAACATTTCTTTAGGTGCTTCTCAGCCTTTAGGTAAAAATTCTTTCTTTAGCTTTGTACCCCATTTTTAATAAAGTTATTTGGTTCTCTGTAGTCTAACTTCTTGAGTTCCTTGTATATATTGGATGGTAGCCCTCGGTCAGATGTAGGATTGGTACAGATCTTTTTGCAATGTGTTGGTTGCCATTTTGTCCTATTGACACTGTCCTTTGCCTTACAGAAACTTTGTAATTTTATGAGGTCCTATTTGTCAATTCTTGATCTTAGAGCATAAACTATTGATTTTCTATTCAGAAAAATGTCCCTGTGCCCATGTGCTCAAGGCTCTTCCCCAGTTTCTTTTCTATTAGTTTCAGCATGTCTGTTTTTTTGTGGAGGTCCTTGATCTACTTGGACCTGAGTTTAGTACAGGGATTTAAGAATGGATCGATTTGCATTCTTCTGCATGCTAGGCGCCAGTTGAACCAGCACCATTTTTTTGAAAAGGCTTTCTTTTTTTCCACTGGATGGTTTTAGCTCCTTTGTCAAAGATCAAGTGACCATAGGTGTGTGGGTTCATTTCTGGGTCTTCAATTCTATTGCACTGATCTACCTGCCTGTCACTGTACCAATACCATGCACTTTTTAAACACTATTTCACTGTACTACTGCTTGAAGTCCAGGATACTGATTCCCCCAGAAGTTCTTTTACTCTTGAGTATAGTACTAGCTGTCATTGGTTTTTTGTTATTCCAGATGAATTTGAGAATTGCTCTTTCTAACTCTATGAAGACTTGACTTGGGATTTTGACGGGAATTGCAATGAATCTGTAGATTGCTTTTGGCAAGATGGTCATTTTTACTATATAAATCCTGCCAATCCATGAGCTTGGGAGGTCTTTCCATCTTCTGAGGTCCTCTCTGTTTTCTTTCTTCAGAGATTAGAAGTTCTTATACCGATCTTTCACTTGTTTGGTTATAGTCATACCAAGATATTTTATATTGTTTGTGACTATTGTGAAGGGTTTCATTTCCCTAATTTCTTTCTCAGCCTGTTTGTCCTTTGAGTAAAGGAAGGCTACAGATTTGTTTGAGTTAATTTTGTATCTGGCCAGTTTTCTGAAGTTGTTTATCAGCTGTAGGAGTTCTCTAGTGGAGTTTTTTTGGGTTGCTTATGTATACTACCATATCATCTGCAAATAGTGATAATTTGACTTCTTCCTTTCAAATTTGTATCCCTTTGATCTCCTTTTGTTGTCTAATTGCTCTAGCTAGAACTTCAAGTACTATATTGAATACATATGGAGAGAGAGGGCAGTACCTGATTTTAGTGAGATTGCATCAAGTTTCTCTCCATTTAGTTTAATGTTGGCTACCAGTTGCTGTAAATTGCTTTCACTATGTTTAGATATGGACCTTGAATTCCTGATCTTTCCAAGACTTTTAGCATGAAAGGATGCTGAATTTTGTCAAATGCTTTTGCAGCGTCTAATGAAATGACCATGTGGTTTTTTTTTCTTGGAGATTGTTTATGTAGTGGAATACATTGATGGATTTTCTTATATTGAAGCATCCCTGCATCCCTAGGATGAAGTCTACTTGATTTTGGTGAATGAGCATTTTGATGTGTTCTTGGAATTTGTTGGCAAGAATTTTATTGAGTATTTTTGCATTGATTTTCCTAAGAGAAATTGGGCTAAAATTCTCTTTTTGTTGGATCTTTATGTGATTTTGGTATCAATGTAATTGTGGCTTCATAGAACGAGTTAGGTAGTGTTCCTTCTGTTTCTATTTTGTGCAATAGTTTGAAGAGTACGGGTGTTAGGTCTTCTTGGAAGGTCTGATAGAATTCTGCACTAAAACCATCTGATCCTGTGCTTTTTTTGTTTGGAAGACTTTCAATGACCATTTCTATTTCTTCAGAGGTTATGGGACCATTTAGATAGTCTATCTGATCCTGATTAAACTTTGGTAGTTGGTATCTGTCTAGGAAATTGTCCATTTCCTCTAGATTTTCCAGTTGTGTTGAATATAAGCTTTTGTAGTAGGATCTGATGATTTTTTGAATTTCCTCAGTTTCTGTTGTTATATCTCCCTTTTCATTTCTGATTTTGTTTATTTTTATACTGTCTCTGTGACCTCTTGTTAGTCTGGCTAAGGGTTTATCTATCTTGTTAATTTTCTCAAAGAACCAACTCCTAGTTTTGTTGATTATTTGTATGGTTCTATTTGTTTCTGCTTGATTGATTTCATCCCTCAGTTTGATGATTTCCTGCCTTCTACCTTTCTTGATTGTATTTGCTTCTTTTTGTTCCAGGACTTTGAGGTGTGCTGTTAAGCTGTTAGTGTATGCTCTCTCCTGTTTATTTTGGAGGCACTCAGGGCTATGAGTTTTCCTCAGCACCACTTTCATTGTGTCCCATAAATTAGGGTATGTTGTGCCTTAATTTTCATTAAATTTTAGAAAGTTTTTGATTTCTTTCTTTATTTCTTCCTTGACCAAGGTATCATTGAGTAGAACATTGTTCAGCTTCCATGTGTATGTGGGCTTTCTGTTGTTTTGTTGCTATTGAAGACTACCTTTACTCCATAGTGATCTGATAGGAGGCATGGGATTAGTTCGACCTACTTATATCTGTTGAGGTCTGTTTTGTGATCAATTATATGGTCGATTTTGGAGAAAGTAACATGAGGTGCTGAGAAGAAGGTATATTCTTTTCCTTTAGGATGAAATGTTCTATACATATCTGTTAAATCCATTTGGTCCAAAGATCAATTAGTTCTACTGTGTCCCTGTTTAGTTTCTGTTTTCCTGATCAGTCCATTGCAGAGAAAATGGAGGGTTGAAGTCACCCCCAATTATTGTGTAAGGTGCAATGTGTGCTTTGAACTTTAATAAAGTTTCTTTTACGAATGAGGATGCCCTTGTATTTGCATTCTAGATGTTCAGAATTGAGAGTTCTTCTTGGTGGATTTTTCCTTTGACCTGTATGTAGTATCCTTCAGTGTCTTTTTTGATGACATTAGGTTGAAAGTCAATTTGATCCAATACTAGGATGGCTACTCCAGCTTCTTTCCTAAGATCATTTGCTTGTAAAATTGTTTTCCAGCCTTTTACTCTGAGGTAGTGTTTGTCTTTGATACTGAGGTGCGTTTCTTGTATGCAGCAAAATGCTGGGTCCTGTTTACATATCCAGTTTGTTAGTCTATGTCTTTTTATTGAGGAATTGAGACCATTGATATTAAGAGATATTAAGGAATAGTGATCATTGCTTCCTGTTTTTTTTTTTTTTTTTTGATGTTATTTTTATGTTTGAGTGGTTATCTTCTTTTGGGTTTGATGAAAGAAAGTTACAATCTTGCTTTTTCCAGGGTGCAGTTTCCCGCCTTGTATTGGCGATTTCCACCTATTATCCTTTGCTGGGCTGGGTTTGTGGAAATATATTCTGTAAATTTGGTTTTATTATGGAGTATCTTGGTTTCTCCATCTATGGTGATTGAGAGTTTTGCTGGGTATAGTAATTTGGGCTGGCATTTGTATTCTCCTAGAGTATGTATGAGATCTGCCCAGGATTTTCTAGCTTTCATGGTCTCTGGTGAAAAGTTTGATGTAATTCTGATAGGTCTCCCTTTACATGTTACTTAGCCTTTTTCTCTTACTGATTTTAATATTCTTTCTTTGTTTAGTACACTTGTTGTTCTGATTATTGTGTGACAGGAGTTATTTCTGTTCTGGTCCAGTCTGTTAGGAGTTCTGTAGGCTTCTTGTATGTTCATGGGCATATCTCTCTTTAGGTTAGGGAAGTTTTCTTCCATAATTTTGTTGAAGATATTTACTGGCCCTTTAAGTTACAAATCTTCACTCTCATCTATACCCATAATCCTTAGGTTTGGTCTTCTCATTGTGTCTTGGATTTCCTGGATGTTTTGGATTACAAGCTTTTTGCATTTTGCGTTTTCTTTGATTGTTGAGTCAATGCTTTCTATGGTATATTTGCCATCTGATATTCTTTCTTCTTCTTCTTCTTCTTTTCTTTTCTTTTTTTTTTTTCTTTTTTGAGACAGGGTTTCTCTGTATAGCCCTGGCAGTCCTGGAACTCACTCTGTAGACCAGGCTGGCCTCGAACTCAGAAATCTACCTGCCTCTGCCTCCCAAGTGCTGGGATTAAAGGTGTGCGCCACCATATCTTGTATTCTATTGTTGATGTTTGCATCTATGACCCCTGATTTCTTCCCAAGGTTTTCTATCTCCAAAGTTGTCTCCCTTTTTGATTTCTTAGTTGTTTCTACTTCCTTTTTTAGATCCTGGATGGATTTGCTCTGTTCCTTCACTTATTTGTTTGTTTTCCTGTAATTCTTTAGGATAGTTTTGTGTTTCCTCTTTCAGGACTTCTGCCTGTTGACCCATGTTCTCCTGTATTTCGTTAAGCAATTTTTGTGTTTCTTCTCTATGGGCTTCTATCTGTTGACAGATATTCTCCTGAATTTCTTTAAGCGATTTTTGTGTTTCCTTTGTGAGGTCTTCTACCTGTTGATTCATGTTCTCCTGTACTTCTTTAAGAGATTTATTATATCCTTCTTAAAATCCTCTAATAGCATCATGAGATGTGATTTTAAATCCAAATATTGCCTTTCTGGAGTGTTGGGGTATCCAGGACTTGCTGCTATCAGAATTCGGTTCTGATGGTGCCATATTGCCTTGATTTCTGTTAGTAATGTTCCTAAGTTTACTGTTTGCCATCTGGTTATCTCTGGTATTAGTTGGTCCTGCTGTCACTGGCTGGTGCTTGAACCTCCTGTGAGTCTGCAAGGCTATTTCCGCAATCCTGGATGACCGGGTTTCCCCTGGCACAGACTGCTGAGGGGCTGCCCTGCTCCTGGGTGCCATTGGAGTCCTGGTGTGCCTTGTCCCAAGCAATGTTATACTCAGGATATCTCTGTGTGCCTGGAGTCCCTGTCTGGTCTATCACTGGAGCAAAGATGGCAGAGCCTGCTGTGTTCCCTCCAGATGTGGGTCACTCTGCAGGGCAAATGTCCCACAGCCGAGCTGGTACCCCGAGGACCACAAAGCTGCCCCACTCTTGGGTGCAGGTGGAGCCCTAGTGGGCTGTGTCCCAAGCGATGTTATGCTTGGGATATCTCTGTGTACCTGGAGTACCTGTCTACTCTGTCATCAGAGCAAAGATGGCAGAGACTGCGGTGCTCCCTCCAGGCGTGGGTCACTCTGCAGGGCAAATGTCCCACAGCAGAGTTGGCACAAAGATGACCACAGAGCTGCTCAGCTCTTGGGCGCAGGTGGAACCCTCGCTGACTGTGTCCAAAGTGATGATTATACTCAGGATATCTCTGTGTACCTGGAGTCTCTGTCTGGTCTATCACTGGAGCAAAGGTCAGTTTTCTTCTTTAAACATGATGGAATATAGGCATATTTGGAAGAGGCAAAATTCGTTGAGAAAACACTTCAGTAGTGTTGCTCTGAAGACAAGTCTGTGAGGTATTTTCTTGACTAATGATTGATGTGACAGGGTGCAAATTACTGTGGGTGTGCCACCTCTGGACTTCTGGTCCTGGATTATATAAGAAAGTAGGCTAAACAAGTCGTGAGGAATAAGTGATTAGGCAGGATTCTTCCAGGGCTTTTGCTTCAGTACCTTCTTCCAGGTTCCTGCCTTAATTTCCTGCACTGACTTCACCAATGGACTATAAAATATAAGCTGAAATAAATTCTTTCTCCCACATTGCTTTTGGTCATAATGTTTTATCACAGCATTGCAAAGTCAATGAAGATAAGAATCCTTTCATAATCATTGAGGTTTATGGTAGATATTACTATGTTGTCAATTTGTATAAATGTTCTGTTTCTTCAGAAATTTAAATGAAAAATCTTTAAATAACATATAATAAAACAGGCAAAGTATCCACACATAGTGGCATGAACTTGAAATCAGCATGAGACATTCAAAATGAGAATTCAAGACAAACCTCAGCTATATAGCAAAAAACTACCAAAAAAAGATAAAATTTAAAAGAGATTAAAGTAGCTATAGAAATTAATCACTTTAGTGTATATGAATAAATTTAGCTTTGCCTAAATTAAAAATACATACTAAATGTTAAGAAATTGGAAGGGTAAAATAATGGAAGTTCAGAACACAAAGTTCTTAAAGACAGAAGCTAGAAATACTGCAGAAATAGAGCTAAATATAAAATATGACAAAATCAATATCCTAAAACTGATAAGGTATTATCTGAGATTAAAGATGTCCAATAAGTTCTGTTCAAAATGCATAAAACAAAAAAAAAAGTATGCCCTGCCTACCATGGTAAAACTTTAATGCTCAATATAATTAACTTTCATGTTATTTTCCTGTGATTAATAAAGACAAAGAAGTAACATTAAAGATAGATTTCAGCCCAATAATGATTACACATACACCACTCAATCAATATAGAAGTTGCCAAACTAACATATATTAATTAAATTTTGATCCTACATCATATATATGATAAGTACTAGAAGTGCAGTCTTTTTATGAGTTTATTCTCTTTATGCTCCTTCCCAAAAGACTTTGTGTATGTTTGGTGATTTTTGTTTGTGTCCTACATTCTTCCTTATTACCTTGTATGACTTTTAAAGACCCAAGTTAAAGTGTAATGCACCATAATAATTTCTGCTGGACCTCAAACAGAACTACCAACTGGATACTACTTTAAAATAAATTGCCCACTCAGAGACATCTTATACTAAGTAGTGAATGGGGAAATGTAGATTCATTGACGCCTCATCTTGTACCACCATTTCCTGTGTAATCAGTTTATGACTACTTTGTATTTAACCCTAACAAATATTGTTCTTTGAAGACCAGCTATATGCAGTACTCTCCTGTAAGACTCCATTTCCCAATGCATAGTAAGACTGTTAATGTTTGTGTTTTTTACAGGAATTTCTATTTTGATAGGTCCAACTGAGAAAAAAATGGATTCTTATATTCTATTCAGCTTTATCATTTGTGTTAATTAATTTATGAAACTTCATTTTAGCTAAAGCTTCTGGTGGTCTCAGTCCATAATCAAAGATTCTGTTGCATTGGACCTCTAATGAGGCAGTGCATAATAGAGAAGGGAATGGTAGCACAAAGTGCTGAAAGCACAAGAAAGCAAATAATGAGGATGATGCTGAGAACAGAGCCCTTTAAGCTCATACTGTTCACTTAAGGATCACCTGCAAGGCCCCATCTCATAGAGATTACACTTTCTCCTGATACTGCTCTCCTGAAACAACCAATCGGTTAATACATGGGCATTGAGGATATTCAGTATCCAAACCTATAATGCAGATTTTAATGTTACCTCTCAGAATTCCTGTTGCATATCTAATTTCATTTGTTTGCTACTTTGGGAGTTTCTTAATATTCTTTCCTTTTCCAATTCAATGACAATATACAGAAGAAGGTACAGAAATACATATTTTGGCTAGTGTTTTTCATTGTTAAAGTATGAATTTTGTTCAGTGTGTCCAGACAATTTTAAGGATGGATCCCTCAATTATAAAATTCTTATTAACACAAATTTGATATTTATATAATCCTTAAATAGTTATTGTAACAATATTACAAGTGACGACCTTTACTATGCAAGATTACATATTTGAAAACTTTAGAAAAAAACATCTGGTAATATGTTCTCCTTAAATGGAAGCTGGTGCTTTTAAGGTTTGCTAGTACCAACATGAGGTAGAATCTCTTCTAGCCTACATTGGAAGACCTGTGTATTTGAGCTGTGTATTTGTTGTTTATAGCAGACAGAGATTGTGTTTCTCTATAAGGTCCATCATCAATTCTTCCTTTCCTTATGATATAGTTGTCTTCTTTTGGGGGAAGCCATGTCTGTTTGAACTTCCTTTTTATTTACTCATAAACAGAATGTAGTTAGTTCCTGATGATGCTGAAGATGCTGCTAAACTGCTGCTGCTGCTGATGTTGTTGTTGTTGTTGATGATGATGATATTATTATTATTATTATTATTATTATTATTATTACAGATTTATGCTTAAATGGATTCTGAGAACAAGGTCTAAATTTTTCCATTTCTGCACATTGCTCACAGTATCAGGTGTTAATTTGAATTTTAAAATTACTAAATACTTACAGGAAGCAGACATGGATGCATGTTCCTTGCTTGCTTGTGATAAACTTTAACTGATTCAGTCTTGTTTCTCTTGTTTATTTCTCTAGATTTTCAAAACGTCATTATCTGAACTGTCACCCCCAGGATATGAGAATATATCAGATGTAGTGCCACCATACAGTGCCTTCTCTCCACAAGGGACACCAGAGGTAACAATGCAGCATAGCATAGTACAAATGATGAGCAGAAGCTCCATTTCCCTCCATATTTAGGCAATAATTAAAAGGTAACAAGAAAGATTTCTATGCAATTCTAAATTATTCCATTTCCACATTTAAGAAACTAGGCTTCCTTAATAACAAAAAAGTATTAATTCTTTCATTATTCTTTTGAAAATAAAATATGCTGCAATAAGATGTACAAATTTACACGTTTATTGTCTTTTCACAAACTCCCACTTTTCATTTTATTAATTTACTTTACTAATTCACATTCCCAAAATTTCCCCCTTCTTTGTCCTCCTCTCTGACTTCTTCACATCATTTGCCTTTCCCCTTATCCCCACAAACATTTCTCTTCCCAGGGACATCAAATTTCCACATGATTAAGCATTCTCTTCCACTGAGGCCATACAAGGCAGTCCTTTGCTACATATTTTCTTGGAGCCATGAACTGCCCCTGCATGCTACATGGTTTTTGACTTAGTCTATGGGAGCTCTGAGGGGTCTGAGTTAGTTAACACTGCTGTTCTTCCTATGAGGTTTTAGTTCCCTAATCTCTTTCAGTTTTTCCTTTAATTCTTCCATATTTGTCTCAGATCTTAATCCAATTGTTGACTGAAAGTACCTACATTTGTTCCAGTCAGTTGATAACAGAGCCTTTCCTGTCTGCACTCACAAGATGGCCTCAGTAATAGTATCAGGATTTGACATGTGCTTGGGATTTATCCCAAGGAACAGAGTAGCTTTTCTCAGTCTCTGCTCCATTTTTGTCCCTACATTTCCTTTGGACAGGAATAATTCTAGGGTAAAAATTTTGAAGATGGATGTGTGATCACCTGACTCAACTAGAAGCCATGTCTATAAACATCCACTTCTGTGTAATCAAAACTCTATAGATGAATAGAGTGTTGACCTTAGTTCAGAAAATTCCCTTAAGCCATTTCTCAATTTCATACACCATTGAGGCAACCATTGCTCTGGTGTGTGTATGCGTGTGTGTGTGTGTGTGTGTGTGTGTGTGTGTGTGTGTGTGTGTGTGTGTGTGTATGTGTGTGTGTTGGGGGGGAGGTTGTATTCATTTCCATCACTATGTCAAAGTAAATTGCCTAAGGTAAACAACTAAAAGATGGAAGATTTATTTTGACATATAATTTTGAAGATTTGGGTCCAGGGTTGCTTGTCCTCATTACTTGAGTCCCAAGATAACAGAAAAAGATATGTTTTAATAGCTACTCGTCCTTGTTCTGTTTAGGATAACAGTGTGGAGCTGTGGTTCCACCATGCACTATTGAATCCATGACCATCCAAGCGTCCCTTACCCCAAACTCACCACCAACCACTTTGGTTAGAAGAAAGGAATCAGGAAAAAGGTGTCTTGGCTCCAACCCAAGTATTTTAGCTAAAAGAAAAATCATTGACTTCTTTTTCTTTCTCTCTTTTTATTCCATACTATCCCAAATTTTAATTTTATTTTTAGTATTTTCTTTTTATCTTTGTTTTCTCTTACTCTTTGTCATGTGCTTTCCCTTTTAAGATCTGGCTTTTGTTTCTTTCTTTTGCCAATTCTCATGTTTCCCTTTTATTTCTGTTTAAGCTTATGTTTATGTTCATATTCATATTTATATTCACAATAATATTTATTCTTTTATTTATATTTATACTTATATTTCAGCACTTTATTTTATTTTATAGATTTTATTCTCTTAGTGTATTCTGTGTGTATTTTTGCTCCTTCTATGGCCATTACTGAAGTGCTATGGTTATTGTTAACTGCATTTTACTGTATTCCTGTGTATGGTTTGATATGATGGTATTGCTATGGCCTATTTTCTCCCTTGAGTGGTAGTTGGGAATAAGCCCTCAAGAGAAGGTTGCTAAGAGGATCCTTGTTTAAAAGCAGAAGAGGGACTAGAGAGCTGACTCAGTGATTAAAAGCACTCTGCTCTTCCAGAGGACCTTGGGTCAATTCCCATCAATCACACTGGGTTCACAACTGTCTATAACTCCTGTTCCAAGTTATTCAAAGGCCTGTTCTGTCTTCCTCAAACACCAAACATGCATGTGATGGGTACATATAACTACATGCAAGCAAATCATCTGTAAACCTTAAAACAAATAATAAAATAACATAAAATTAAGTTTTTAAGTGAAAGAGAGATATATTATTCCCTATGACTCTTCTTGGAGTTCTTAACTCTTCAGAAATAAGACAAAATATATCAAAGTGGATAGTGATGACACCCACATGCTATTGGTTGCTCTCCTCTGGACCCCAGACTAAGCACAGACAATACCCAATCACCAATTTCCAGTCAGAAAACAAATGCAAAGAGATCCTTTATTAAATGTTCAGGAGCCATTTAGGATTGACTAAGGCTGGCAGATGACCTTCCTGGAGATTGCCCACTGGTTTTGCATAGTCTACAATGGGTGGCATAGTCTACAATGGGTGAGTTTGATGGCAACTTACCAAAGAGACTTCATCTTAGGATTGCTCCTTGCAGCTGATATGGCTTTCCTACTGTTATTGAATTAATATAATAAGCTCTGGGTATTAGCCCACCCTATTCATCAGACGTCCATCAGATTAACATAAAGACGAACTTTCTTGAATTAATGATGTGCATCAATGATTCTGAAGAATTCCTGATATGATTCAAATAATTTTAGGAAGAATGTTTTAAGCAATGGTTTTAATTGCTTTGCTAGAAAGATGTAATAATGTTTGAATCAAGATTAGAATGTGTCCACTATTCATATATCAAGTAAAGGCTGCATAATAAGAAACAAAATTAGCTCATTGTACTAGAAAGAGAAATAGACTTGGTACAAATTTGTATTTAAGAAAAAAACCATTTAGCTTCAAGGATAAAGCCAAAGGCATTCACTATAATAAGGCAAGGCTATATAAAAGCTACTGCTTTAAACTTATAATGTGCATATTAGAATAAAATATTATTTTGTATTTATATTAACATCTTTTTGTATCTCCCATTTCATGTAAAATTTTATCTCTGAGGTAATTTTCTAAAGAACTTTTTGCCTAAGAATATAGAGAAAGGCCACAGAAAAGGAACAATGTTGTTGGTTGGATGGTTTGGCTTGGAGCCTCTACCCAATCCAACCATTCATAGGTATATGTATGTCTATTGTTTCAACCTTACCATTTCTGTCTGGTGGCATGGTCTACATGGCCCAGAAAGGAAGATATTCCTTGATACGTATGTACACACACACACACACACACACACACACACACACACACACACATCCCCACACACACACACACACACACACACACACACTTATATATATTTACACTATAGAAAACAATTGGTCTGAAGCCTTGACTCCTCAACAAACCCTGCATTTTGAATATGGAGGCTTATTATAGATATCTGGAAGAGCCCAGTGTAGTGCCAGCCTGTGGCTCCCTCCCTTAGCCAGCAGGATGCATTAGTGGGAAAGAGAAAAGTTGAGGATTCTCAGAACACGGAGTTTCCCAACTTTGGAGAGGACAGGAAGACCACTTGTTACCTGGACAACAGGGCACCTGGGCAACAGTACGAGATATGTTGTGGTGGCTGAGTGGCTTCAGTCATGCCATGTATATCTTGAGCCTTGGTGCCCTCTCCTAATGTAGTGTGGGAGTAAACCAATTCTTCCTGGGAAGCACAGGGACCTGGGAAAAACAAGTGGAGATTTGGCCTCAGAGGCATGTGGTCACGTGTAGAAGTAGGTGTGATGTCATTTGTAGTGGTCAATGTTCATTGTGATTATCAACTGTCATTATCACTGTGGTGGTACAGTATCCATGGTAATAATCACCTGTGGCAAGCCTCCCTTTTATGCTACTTGAAAGTAAGTTACCAATTCTTTTGGTATCAAATATATAATTTGCCCCTAAATCTCCATTTTTCTAAAAGCAGTATTATAGTATTTGAGGGTTTCTCTGTATACAGTAAACACAGAATGAGACTGCAATGTTCTCATGAATAAGGAATTTTCCGAAATCTAACCTGTAGCCGCCTATCTATTTGTAATATGTAAGTGTACCTCTTCTGTTACATTTTCATAAACATAAAATTATGTAACTATAATTTTATTTTAATTTCTTTTAGTTGTTTCTCTTGATTACAAATTAGGTTGCTCAGACCTAGGCATATATATATTTATCAGCTACCCAGGTTTTTCACTTTGTGAATGACTAAGTATAGGCTTTTTCCTTTCCTGATGAGATTCTGACATTTTTCCTATTGAGTTTGTTTCAGTTTCTTCAGCATTTCATGTATATGACACAACCCTAACACTTTTAGATTTTGCAACTATCTTCTAAGATTTCAATAATTGGCTCATTTTTCTCTACAATTCTCTTTATTACAAAACATGTCAGATTTTAGCTTTGTCAATTTTTCTTCATATTTTTATGTACTATAAACATTCAATAATTGTCTACATTATTTGTAATATGTGTCCACCAAGAGAAGCATATGACTACCTGTATAATATTCAAAATACTAACAAAGCTTAATTTCAAAGATAAGATTAATTTGTCACATCAGAGTCAAATATATGGCCAATTATCATGATATCATAGCACTTATAGCAATAGAATGTAGTATAGAATTACTGGAACACCTCAAAAATCTTAGAAGTTTATTTTAATGTGTACCACTCAAGGGGCGCCATGTATTGTGGTGTTAATAAAGGCTGTATATGACAACAGATTATACTTCTAATAGGGATATACTACATTATGAAGACAAAATTATAGCCATACACAGATTAGTTTGATGCTTTATTGAGTAACTCATTGAAACCCACTAAATTTGTAATTATACAATTAGTCTACTCTTAAGAAATCACATTAATTTAGGCATGGTTGCTGAGGCTTATAACTCCAGAGGTCATAATAATGAGACTGGATAATTGCTGTGAGTTCGAGACCAGTCTGTCTTACATGAACTTTTTATTCTTCTCTAAAAAGAAATCCTAAACATTATTTTTCTTTCACATTGAGATAGAAGGAGTTCATTCTCTGTGGGATTGATATATAAAAACCATAAGAAGGCTCATGTGTTGACTGATGTAAATCTTGGGCCAACTGTAACCAAGCCAGTAGAGTACTTACTTACTCTTCATTAATTTTATATGTATCTTATGCATATGCAGTATATTTCTCTATTACTAGTTCTTGAGTCTATACCATCTGAATTCTGTGGAGGGAATAACAATGGTCCAAGCATTAGGCAATTTAAAATTTGCAACTTCACAAAGTGTTTAAAAATACTGTAGTATTTCTCAGGCTCTAATATGTGTCATAAGTGGAGGGTTTGCAAAGCACAGATTCTGGTTTCTAGCTTGTGAGTTTCAGCAGGTCAGAGCATGTACTCAAGACCTCATGGATGCTTCTTACAAGGCCCTTAATGAAGTACCTCTCCAGGACCATTTTCTGAGAATCACTGATTTTTCTCACAAAAATTTTCATGTTATAAGGGCAGGCAAATAGAAGTTTGAAGAAATAAGAAAAAATTTAAGACAAGTGTATCATTTTATTCACAGTCATAGAACAATAGCACAGTGTAAATCATACAAGAAGACTATTGTCTAAACACAAAGTGGTTTTCTAACTGAGAATAAACTTGCATAGAGGGTTATATATTTGTTACTTTTGTTTACAAAGTTTTAACCCAATGTCTTCCCTAATTCCATCTCCAGAAGAATTTCTGTTATGATGAGTACAGTTTTGTCAAAAGATAGCTATTACTTTGTGACATTTAAAGGGCATATCTTTCCCAAAATTCTGTTTTTTTTGAGTGAGAACTTACTGGTTAAGTTAGGAAATGTGAACAGATGAATTTAATATGTCTCCCTCTGTATCTACCTCTCCTTATCTCTTCTGTCTCTTTTTCCTTTTCTCTCTCATTTCCTTTCCCTCTATTTTTTGGATGATGAGTTAGTGGTTTCAATACATGCATAGTTGTAAGGTCATCTCCTGGAGAATAGGAAACCTACCAGTGTCTACTCTTTCAGAAGAGAATCATTCATATTCTCTCTCTCTCTCTCTCTCTCTCTCTCTCTCTCTCTCTCTCTCTCTCTCTCTCTCTCTCATCAGTTAACAACTGCCAATAGTTCCTAAGAGGCAGGGCTTCATCCATCTATGCAGGAATTTTGGCTGACTTATTCTTCTGCTGGTAACCATGGGGGCTCAGAGTTCTTGAATGCAACAGCCACTGTCTCAAGGAGACATGTTAGAGTATTTATCCCCATCTCAAGCTCTTACATTCTTTTGAAGAAGTTCCCATGCACCCGAAGCAGATCATTAACTGAAGAGGAATCTTGGCAGTGTGTTATAGAGCCAGCCCATAGCAAAAGTTTCCAAGTTAATGTTTAAGGAAAAAAAAGAATTGACAAAATTATGGCAGAACAGCAAAATATAATCATATGTTGATTTGTGGTTTAGATTTTAACTAATATTTTTGTGGTATGGCTTATTGAGCCTAGAGTCTGCTACATACTGAATAAATGCTATACCACTAAGTTATGTTTTCATACTTTGTTCATATTTTTTAAATGGAAGTAGAAAACTAGTAAAGTATACAAGTAGTTTTTAAATTTCTTCACATTTAAATGAACACCTATGCAATTGTTTCTAAAATATTGCTATCTATAGTATGCTGGAAATGATCTTATAATGCAGGCACTTAGTTTCATAGAGGTATGATTAACATTGTTTTAGATATTTGTTACTTCTCAGAATTCCTTTTGGAGTAGATTAAAGGGTTAAAAACATTTTGGGAAATCACTTTATGAATGACAGTGTTGAGACTTAAGGATGATGTGATGCTTGCATGTGATCATACAAATGATTAAAACAAGGCCTCCTGAAAAGCATGGCCTTTTGGGTCTCTGAGGTTTGTGAAGACTCACTATGCTCCAACTTGCGTGTGCATTCTAAAGAGAAGAAAACTTTCTTTCATCAAGTGCTGTTCAATCTATGGTGACTGATATTTTTCAGATTATATGTAACAATTTGACTACTTACATAATTCTTTTGGAGATATTTCTACATCTTTACTTATTCAGGAAAAGAAAAGGGAAAATTTATCATTTAATTCATGCATCTCCCAACCTGGCAAATTATGTTTTCAATTTAAGCTAACCATTCCTTTGACTGTCCCAGTTGAGGCTCATCTTTCATGGCCCTCTTGGGTGTTTTAGTTTTATCTCTCTTTAAATATCAATCATCTGTCATTCAGAAATACCTATATGCTGCATTTTATTACAAATAATTCCTGATCTCAACAGGGGGATCTAGTGTATGTCAACTATGCACGAACTGAAGACTTCTTTAAACTGGAACGTGAAATGAAGATCAATTGTTCTGGGAAGATTGTGATTGCAAGATATGGAAAAGTGTTCAGAGGAAATAAGGTAAAGAAATAATGTCCTTTCAGGATAGTAGATAGACTGGAGATCATAAGGTTAAGCTAAATAAGAGATAAATACTTCATTGTTTCCTTATAAGTAAAATATTAATTCAAAAAAGTCAGAGCAAAATATACACAGAAAATTAGGTGTGATGGGCCTATTTGTTAGTAAGTAGGGAGAAATAGAAAGGATGAAGGGAGATAGGATCATAGGTAGATGAGTATAATCTGAGCACATGCTGTTCGTGTGTGGATTTACTATAATTAATTCCACTGTTTTGTACAGTTAATACAAGTTGATAATAGTTTTAAAGTTTACCTCTTTCCAAAACATGAAATATTATGATATATCTTACAATTTTTCTGAGATCATGATTCTCTTATCTCTGTACATTTTTCTTTATAAGGAAGACACACTAACAGAGAAAGTGCTTTTTGAGTTGCATTGTTGAAATTCTATCTGTATTTGCCTGAGTGGATACAGCATATATTCTGTACCTGCAAGATTTTGTGTTGTAACAATAAACACAAAGAAACTCACAATGGCTGCCATACTAGTTTCCAGTACCTTTTATATGTATATATTATTTTCAAATATTTTCTAATTAAATTCAAGTTGGATCATTATTATAGGTAATACAAAAATTCTTTATTCCTTCTCAGTCATGGATGTAATGGGATGTAATGGCTTAGGGATTCTACATGCTTATAGTGCTTCTAAAAAATCAGAGGGGATAGCAAATTCTTGCTCCCACTGTTATGGGAGTGTTCTACATTTGCCACTCTGCAAAATCATCAATTTTTAGATCATAACATGGGATCTATACCTACTGGAACTTAGCTCTAGTCACTTGTGACTCTGAGATAACAAAAATACAAGTTTAAGCCCTTCCTGGGCTACAGAGTGAATTAATGTTCAACCTTGGAATCTCAGTGAGACCTGGTCTTTAAACTAGAAGATGAACCTTAACTGTTTGTGTAATGTGATTTTGGCATCTGCCATTATTAAGTCTGTAACAACTTACCTAAACTGAGAAAAAAATTACCATGTTTTCTAGGTTAAAAATGCTCAGCTGGCAGGTGCCAAAGGAATCATTCTATACTCAGACACTGCTGACTACTTTGTTCCTGGGGTAAAGTCCTATCCAGATGGCTGGAACCTCCCTGGAGGTGGTGTCCAACGTGGAAATGTCTTAAATCTTAATGGTGCAGGTGACCCCCTCACACCAGGTTACCCAGCAAATGGTGAGTGACCAAATCTCACCTATCATATTAATTGACAATATCAAATGATGTGAAAAATTTCTTTGTTCAAATGACTACGAACATATTTTTCTTATTTTTTCATCTTAGAAAAAGAAGTGTTTCAAATTCTGAAAATTATATGATCATGTTCCTTACCCCATAGTTTAAGACTTCACCCTGATATCTTTGGAACTCTGACTTTTTGAAATATTAAAATGCATTATGGTCCATGTTTAATATAATACATGATACTTACATGTGGGTGGAGACAGAGTAAAGCAAGAATATATTTAAAATAAATTTGTAGCAGCAACTGTGAATATAGACACTGAACATGGGTTAAAAGAGAATATTAGTGGACTCATGTCTGTTCTAGTCTGCTTTTTTTCTGATCATGTGTTTTGGCCAGGTTGACCATTCTTATTAAAGGGATGGACTCAAAATTTATAATTTTCATGAGGACAGTTTTTAACTTTCTAGTAATGAATAAGAAAAAGGCCTCAAAAGGTGATTAGTTCACCGAGGATAAAGAGTCTAAACAGTGCCCTCAGAATAGAGAAGCCAGTCGGGCTGTGGTGGCACAAATCTGTAATTCCAGCACTTGGGAAGCAGAGGCAGGCAGAGTTTTGAGTTCGAGGCCAGCCTGGTCTACAAAGTGAGTTCCAGGACAGCCAGGGCTACACAGAGAAACCCTGTCTCAGGAAAAAAAAAAAAAAAAAAAAAAAAAAAACAGAATACAGAAGCCTTTGCAGCTTTGCAATGATCAGTGAAAATTGCCAAATAATGGTTCCTAAATGACAGCTTTGAATACCTTACCAAACTTACAGGAAAGAGGTATTATGATTTCTGACTAGGAGGAAAATGAGATTAAGTTTCAACAGTCTGGCCATATTCACTATACCACTAAGCAGGGCACTGGAGTTCAAAGTCACAGTGTGACCTGAGTCCACATTCCTGTCTTTTGATGAAACACTGCCTGGTCAAACATTAACAAACAAGTTAAATTCTTTTGGGTGTATTTAGATATCAGATGATTTCTACAAAATCTGTGTTCACTTAGTTTGCATAGTTTGGAACAGAGTAAGGTTTTATAACTTGGATAAAGAGTTTGTCCACGTACCTCTGATATTTACATGTTGACTTTTCATCTCTGATGTATCAAATCATATATATCTAAAAAGCTTACGTTTGGAGGGTTTGTAAATCATTCTTAAAACACAGGGTACTGACATAGATATGTGCATTATTTAAAATAACTTCATATTCCTCTACTTTTAGCAGAGTCACATTGTGGTGGGTAACCATCGGAAGGCTTTCTATGATTCTGTATTTGACCCCACTTTCATCTACATAAAAATGGGCTCAGTGGCTAGTAATACAAAACATAAAATAGGGAGAGTAAAGTGATTAGATGTTCATAGGAAGCTGGAAGGAAGGAGTGGGAATGAATACAATCAAAATATATGTATACATATGTGAAATTATCAAAGAATAAAAATAAGAACCCTCTGATATAAACATATAAAGGAACATGTAAATGGAAAGAAATTCCATGAGATTTTTATTTGCTCTAACTTTCTATTTTTACATTTAAAAAGGTTTTTTTCCCTTAAACTAAAGTTGTGAAAATAAAATAAAATTAATTGGAACTTCTATTCATGATCTGAACATTTAGAACGTTGGACTTTTCACAGGAAGACGTAATTCAAATTGATAATATATGTCACTTTTGGAGCCCTTACCTTTTCATGCTCATTTAAAATTTGCCTTCTCTCTGCTTTTCTTTCATTGAAAATAGCTTTTTTTTTGTACACACCATTCTGACTATGCTTTTCTTTCTCTCAATTCCTCTGAGGTAAGAATGCCCACTTTCCCTCCCATCTGAACCCACACCCTTCATGTGTTATTCAAAATCAAATAGGTATCTAAAAATTAAAATGAAATTAGATGAAAGAAAATGAAATAAATTGGGATAGGACAAAACAACCAGAAGATAAAAAGTCAAAGAAAAAGAACATTTTATTTATATATATATATATATATATATATATATATATATATATATGCAGAGATACCTACAGGAATGCCTTAAAAACACAAAACTGGAAGTCATACATAAATGCAAAAGGACCATAAGGTAAAAATAATCCCCCCAACATAATTATGAGATGAAGAACCTTCAATGATGCCATTGAGTACATTTTTTTCCAGTCATTTGCTGTTGGACAATGAAACTGCTCTTAAGAACGCTTTGTATACCCATGAAATTCTCTTGGAGAAAACTAATTTTTCATTTGTGATTGGTTATCTATTGACAATAACTTCTGGGTTAGGGATAGAGGCCTTTGTCTCCTCCTTTTATTTCTATGAATCCATCTGGCACAGACCTATGCATACCTGTGCATGATGCCAACATCTCTGTGAGTTCATATGAGCATCATTTATGTTATATTTATGAAACCTTGTTTCATTGGTATTCTTCATCACCTCTGGTTCTTAAAAATCTTTCTGCCTCCTGTTCTGGAGGGTTCTCTGAAACATGAAGGATGGATGTAATAGAGACATTCTTTTAGGAATGAAAGTTCCAAGGTCTCTTACTCTCTGAACATTGTCCCACTATGAATCTGTTGAAGGAGTGTAATTCTCTGATGATGTCTGAGTCATAGCAGATTGACATTAGGAGACATTTTATTGCTATATTCCTTTAACAGAAATCTAGTATTTGATTTTCCTTTAAGTCCCTGGCCTATCCAGTTTAAGTTTCTTGCTCACGTGAGCAGTATCAGAAATGCATTCTATTTTATGGAGTGGGCATTAAATTCCATCAGATATTGTTTTGTTTCTCTCACAATATTTGTGCCTCTATTTCCTAGAGAACCTTACAGGCAGATCATTATTATAGATTGAAGGGTTGGTATTTACCTTTCTCCTTTTGCAGAATGTACATTTCCTTCCAATACCATGAACAATAAGTAGTCTGTAGGAGTGAAGGCTCTGGGTAGACAGCAGCTCAAATTCTCCACCTTCAAAGACTTTTGTAGATATTGTCTTCAGTAATAGGGCATTATCATCAATTTCTGGGGAGCAATTAATAGCCACAACAATACACTTGGTAGTTTGGAGTTTTCCATGGAACCCACTATGACCAATAAATTGATTATATATAACCCATTTTTAGCACGGATGGTTTCATTTGAATAAGAAAGATGTCTAGTTGATACTTTGTCTCTACCATTATTAGATTAAGATTTAGATTTTTGTCACATATGTATATATTTTAAGAAGCTTATATTGTGTTAGATTTCCAAATGGCTTCTCAAATGACCCTTAGTTTTTGCTGTCTCCTCCCTACTCCATATTCCCTTTCTCACCTCTATTCTTGAGACAAGACATAGCAATGAAAGTACGCAATAGAGTGCTTCTCTGTTTGACATTTTTGTTTGTTTTTTGCATCCACATTACACATTCATTTTAGTGTTTTTATTCTTCTCTCATACATTTAATCCCATCCGTCCTCCCCTCCCTAAAACCTCTCAACTCTCCTCTGCCCCCCTCAGATCCACCTGTCCTCTACCTCATCTTAGAAAAGAGCAGACCTCTGAGGAACAGCACCCAAACACAGCAAAACAAGCTACAGTAAAACTGGCATTTACCATCATATCAAGGCTGGATAATGCAACTCAGTATGAAGAAAAGTATCCTACAAACAGGCAAATAAGTCAGGGACAGGCTCTGTTCCCACTGTTAGGATTTCTACAAGAACACAAGCTATTTATTCATAATATATATGAAGGGGACCTAGGTCAAACTCCAAGGGCTTCCTTGATCTCCTCAAGTTCCCATGAATGGCTGAATACAAATTAATTAAAAAAAAATTAGTAGCCAGTCCGGCGCCGGGAGAGAGTAAACCAGCCTCCCCTCAGCCACCTCTGCTCAGGGATTGACTACACAGAGTCTCTAGGTACTCAGGAGATTTCCCAAGTATAACATCGCTTGGGACACAGCCTGCTAGGCTTCCATCTGCACCCAAGAGCGGGGCATCTCTGTGGTTGTCTGGGTGCCAGCTCTGCTGTGGGACATCTACCCTACAGAGGGACCCGCACCGGGAGAGAGCGCACTAGCCTCCCCTTAGCCACCTCTGCTCTGGGGATTGACTACAATGAGTCTCCAGGTACGCAGGGATTTCCCAAGTATAACATCACTTGGGACACAGTTTGCTAGGCTTCCATCTGCGCCCAAGAGCAGGGCAGCTCTGTGGTCACCTGGCTGCCAGCTCTGCTGTGGGACATCTGCCCTGCAGAAAGATCTGCGCCGAGAGGGAGCACAGTACCCTCCACCATCTTTGATCTGGCAACAGAGCAGTTGCGACCTCCAGGTGCAAGATAACCGAACACAACATTGCTTGGGACACAGCCAGCTGGTGTGCTCCCTGCACCCAAGAGCTGGGCAGTTCTGTGGTCATCTATGCGCCAGCTGTTTTGTGGGACATCTGCCCTGCAGAGGGACACATACCGGGAGAGAGCACACCAGCCTCCCTTTAGCCACCTCCAGGAATTGACTTCACTGAGAATCCAGGTACACAGGAATTTCCCAAGTATAACATAACTTAGGGCAAGGCACATCAGGGCTCCAAAGACACTCAGGAGCAGGGCATCCCCTCAGCAATCAGTGACAAGGGAAATCCGGTCATCCAGGGGTCAGAAATTACCTTGCAGGCTCATAGGAGGTTCAAGCAACAGCCAGTGACAGCAGGACCAACTAACACCAGAGATAACCAGATGGCAAGAGGCAAACGTAGGAACGTTACTAACAGAAATCAAGGCAATACGACACCTTCTGAACCCAACTTTCCTACAGCAGCAAGTCCTGGATACCCCATCACACCCAAAAGGCAATATCTGGATTTAAAATCACTTCTCATGATGTTATTAGAGGATTTCAAGAAGGACGTAAATAAATCTCATAAAGAAATACAGGAGAACATGAATCAAAAGGTGGAAGCCCTTACAAAGGAAACACAAAACAAAAATCGCTTAAAGAAATGCAGGAGAATATGGGTCAAGAGATGGAGGCCCATAAGGAGGCAACAGAAAAATCACTTAAAGAAATACAGGAGAACTTGAATCAATGGGTAGATGCCCTTACAAAGGAAACACAAAAATCGCTTAAAGAAATGCAGGAGAATATGGGTCAACAGAAGGAAGCCCATAAGGAGGAAACACAAAAATTGCTTAAAGAAATACAGGAGAACTTGGGTCAAGAGGCAGAAGTTCTGAAAGAGGAAATGCAAAAATATCTTAAAGAAATAAAGGAAAACACAAAAAAACAAGTGAAGGAACTGAGCAAATCCATACAGGACCTAAAAAAGGAAGTAGAAACAACTAAAAAATCACAAAGAGAGACAACTTTGGAGATGGAAAAACTTGGGAAGAAATCAGTGGTCATAGATGCAAACATCAACAATAGAATACAAGAGATGGAAGACAGAATCTCAGATGCTGAAGATACCATAGAAAGCATCGACTCAACAATCAAAGAAAATTCAAAACGTGTAACCCAAAACATCCAGGAAATCCAGGAAACAGTGAGAAGACCAAACCTAAGGATATAGGTATAGATGAGAGTGAAGATTTGCAACTTAAAGGGCCAGTAAACATCTTCAACAAAATTATGGAGGTAAACTTCCCTAACCTAAAGAGAGAGATGCCATTGAACAGACAAGAAGCCTACAGAACTCCAAAGAGATTCCACCTCACACTAGTCAGAATGGCTAAGATCAAAAACACAGGAGACAGCAGCTGTAGCAAGGATGTGGAGAAAGAGTAACACTCCTCCACTGCTGGTGGGATTGCAAACTGGTACAATCACTCTGGAAAGCAGTCTGGCGGTTCCTCAGAAAACTGGGCCTGACACTTCCCGAGAATCCTGCTATACGACTCCTGGGCATATACCCAGAGGCTTCCCCTGCATGCAATAAGGACACATGCTCCACTATGTTCATAGCAGCCTTATTTATAATAGCCAGAACCTGGAAATAACCCAGATGTCCTTCAACGGAGGAATGGATACAGAAGATGTGGTATATTTACACAATGGAATACTACTCTGCAATTAAAAACAATGAATTCATGAAATTCTTAGGCAAATGGTCAGAACTGGAAAACATCATCCTTAGTGAGGTAACCCAATCACAAAAGAACACACATGGTATGCAGTCACTGATAAGGGGATATTAACCCAGAATCTCGGAATACCCTAGACACAATTCACATATCAATAGATTTCTAAGAAGATGGAAGGAGAGACCCCTGGTCCTGGAAAGACTGGATGTAGGGGAATACCAGGACATCGAAGCGAGAGGGGGTTGAATGGGGAACAGGAGTAGGGAAGAGGACTTATGGGACTTTTTGGGAGGGAGGAACTGGGAAAGGGGAAATCATTAGGAATGTAAATAAAAAAATACATAAAATAAAAAAAAATCAGTGCCCATTCTATAGACAAATGACAAATGGGCTGAGAAAGAAATCATGGAAACAATACCCTTTACAATAGCCACAAATTATATAAAGTTTATTGAGGTAACTCTAACCAGGTAAATGAAAATCTTGTGTGATAAAACTTCAAGTTTTTGAATAAGATAGAAAATTCTTTCATGATTTTGGATAAGTAGGATTAACTTAGAAAAATGACTATCCTGCAAAAAGTAACAAAGTTTCAATGAAACCCACATAAAAATTCCAACACAATTCTTTACAGAACTTGAAGGAATGATACTTCAGATTTTTTTAAAAAAAATATGAGAGCAAAAACAATCCTGTACAATAAAAGAACTAGTGGATGTATCAACATCCTTAATCTTAACCTATATTACAAAGCTGTAGCTATAATACTAGATAGTATTAGCATAAAAACAGTTTCATCAATGGAATCAAATAGAAGATGAAGAAATAAATTCTTACAACTATGGACACCTGAGTTTTGATAAAGAAGCCAATAGTATACAATGGGAAAAAGAAAGAATTTTCAACAAATGGTTTTGGACTAATTGAATGTCTGCATATAGAACAATGTGAAATGTCCCATAACTATCATCCTGCCCAAAACTCAAGTGTCATAGCTATTCCTGGTTGTCAATGTGGCTACATCTGAGATGAACTACAATCCAGAAATGGAGCACACACACCTGTGATCCAGATCTTGAGACTGGAAAAGAGGCTTCTGACCCAAATCTGAACATGGAGATCTTGAAGCATAATAGCTATGAAAACTTTAAGCCCAGGCATGATAGTACCCCCTCTTTAATCCCAGATGACTGGGGCAGGAGATCTCTGAGTTCAAGGTCAGCCTTGGACAAAGCAAGGTCCAGGTCCAGGCACATTGGTACACACCTTTAATCTGGAACACACCTTCTGCTGGAAGCTTACATAAGGACGTTGGAAGAAGGAAGACTCACTTTTCATCCCCTGGTTATACTTGCCACAACATCTTTTGGAACCTTATTCTTCGGTATTCCAGCTTATACAGAAGACCAGGTGAAACAACTAGCCTTGTGGACTGAGCAACTACTAGACTTTTGGACTTCTCATTCACAGGTATCCATTGTTTGATTAGGTGGAATAAAGACCAGAAGTCATTACAATAAATTCCTTTAATATATAGAAACATTCCATAAGTTCTGTGACGCTAGAGAACACTGAATAATACACCAAGTCAATATGGATCAAAGACCTTAACATAAATCCTGATACACTGAACCTGTTAGAAGAAAAAGTAAAGACCAGCCTTAATGCATTAGCATAGGGATATCTTCCTGAACAGAACACTAATAACAAAGGCACTAAGATCAATGATTAGTAAATGGTACTTTATGAAAGTGAAATGCTTCTTTCTATAAAGCAAAGAAGACTGCTTGACATTTTTTTCTTTTTTTTCTAAAATTTTCTTAAAGTCATATATATATGAGTGTTCTATCTGCCTGTACAGCTGTATGCCAGAAAAGGGCATTAGATCACATGAGTTGCTGGGAATTAAACTCCTGACCTCTGGAAGAACATCCAGTTCTGTTAACCACTGTGCCATCTCTCCAGCCCCTGCTTGACTATTTTAAAAGACTTAGTCTAAGCCATCATGTGACTTCATACTCCCACAAACATGTATGGGAGTTTCAATTTCCCCACATTCGTTTTGACACTTGGAATTTTACTATTTCAGAAGAATTTGTTCAGTCTTACTTGCAAAATCCCATTTGAAATACACTGTTTTTAATGGACAATTATGTCTTTTTTTTCCCCTCAGAACATGCTTATAGGCGAGAGTTGACAGAGGCTGTTGGCCTTCCAAGTATTCCTGTCCATCCAATTGGATATGATGATGCACAGAAACTCTTAGAGTAAGTTTGCCAGAAAAAAGAAAGGTGCCTCTTTTGGTATTTTTCATTCTTGAGAATTTTCAAATGTTTGACAATGTCCAAATTTTAGTACTATAATTGATTGATGCAATGTACAAGTGTTTTTGTAAATTTAAAGAATACTCTTTCAGATTCTGAAATTTATTTTGTATTTGGATAATCAATGTGTGACAACCATGAAAATGATCATGAATGAACTCCTGGAACTAGAATGTCAAAAGACCCATCTCCATGTTTGTGACACAGTCACGTTTCCATCATGTCCTCAGGCAGGCAATGACTGACTGGGTCAAGCGTGATAGGACAGATTTATTCTGAAAGTCTAGTACTCCTTAGAGGCAAGTCTTTTAATTTATAACTACTTGATAACCTTGCTCAATTAAATGTCATACTGTCATTGACTTTTTTTTTCTTTTCTTCCCTCCCTTTGTCCTTTATCCTGTATCAGAATGGCATTGAACCTCTGGACACTTTCTCAATGCTCTCTAACTTCCTATTCTGTGCATTCCCCAGACTTTTCTCATTGAATCTTTTATTTGTCAATATTTTTGTTTTTAAATTTGTACTCTTTGAGGAACAGAATAACAATGTCAGAGTCACTAATGTTCACTTTTAATCTGTTTCCTTCCTGCCATCATTTTTGAGCTCTCTTCTTTTCCTGTCCTACTCTCTTCCATCTGCATGCCGCCCCCCCTCTACTTAACTTCCTTCTGTAAGAGAAAGGAACGTCTATAAAAGGAAAGGTTATAGAGTCAAAGCATTCTTTACCAAATATCTAGATTCTTCATTTAGTTCAAAACACTCCCCAAGTTTGCATATGTTGGGTTGTATTGGGTTTATTACAGAGATTAACTATGTAGCACAGGCTACTCCTGAATTTCTGACTTTCTTGACTCAGATTCCTAGGTACTAGTATTACAAGGGTCCTCCATCATGCCTGGCTTAAAGCATTTTTAATCATTAAAATTTCATTATCACATCTGTGAGAAAACATTTTATGAGCTAGTTTGCATTCTCCAGTTTCACAAATGAGGATCCTGATGTCTAGAAATTGGAATTATGTGCCCACTCTATAGGCAAATCATTTTTAGATTTAGACTATTAGCTGTGCCACTTGGATCAAAATTCAGTATGTAGTACAGCTTATAAGAGCATAATGAACTACACAAACACCCACACACACACACACATATATAGTCAAGGCATTTATATTAGTTAAAAATGAATATGATTATAGTATTATTAGTAATAGTGGAAATATTCAAATAATGAAAAATGTCAGCACCTTCAAACATGTCATTTGTTAAGATACTATAAAATTTATGAAATGCAGAATAATATTGGGCAAGAATATTTGATAATATGGACTGTGTTTGTGATACACTAAGTTAAAAAGCAGATTTGGAGTTTAGAGGACTGGTGGTGTGGGGGGAGACATCCTCATGGAGAGAGGGGGCAAGGAGAAGGTATGGGATGTGGAACAGATGGAGGGTGGACCTGGAGGGGAATAAAATCTGGAGTTTAAAATTGATAGATAGATAGATAGATAGATAGATGGATAGATAGATAGATAGATAGATAGATAGATAGATAGATAGATAGATAGATAGATAGATAGATAAAAGGTTTTTTTTTAAAAAAAAGAAAATAAAGAACAGTTCTCTTTTTTTAAAAGCAAATTTTTGAAAACAATATGTTGTATGATTCTAGTTATATAGCATTTAAAATGAGCACATATTTCCTTTTAATTAGAAAGATAATGCATGATAATTTATAAAATTCAATGTAAGCTTATATAAACATGTCTACTAGTTTGCTGGTCTGGATCAACAGATACATATTAGCTGTGTCCTAATTGAGGTAATATAATTATTTGATTAAAAAATTACAAATGCTATTTATCATAAATTATATCTAGCTTCTAAATATGAGGAAAATTTTTTTGTTACTGAGTTCATTATCACATCATGATACTGCAATCTGTTTAGCCATTTACCAGTTGAAGAGCAATTGAGATTGTTCCCTATCTTTGCTGTTATTAAAAAAGACATTATGGAGAGTTGTACATGGATTTCTTGACACTGTAAACCTCATTTTTTCTGGTATATATTTTTGTGTCACATAAATGCATTTACTTTGATAAGGAACAGACAAGAGAGTGGGGGGGTCTGGTGGGTGGGGTGTGGGATGGGGAAGATCCTCATGGAGACTGGATGGGGATATATGGGATGTGGAACATCAGAGGGTGGACTAGGAGAGGGATAAAATCTGGAGTGTAAATTAAAAGATTAAAGAAATTTAAAACAATAAAATAAACAGCCAACTTGATGCTGTAAAAAAAGAAACAAAGAAGAAAGTTTGTATTATTGTAACTTTCTCATCAATATATGAATAGCACACTCACATTCTTTACATGCTTTTATCAAAACACATTTTATATATTAATATCTCAAAGTAATAGGTTCATTTTGTATTTTCTTTGAATATTAATAGTTTTATGAGCTTTTTAAAATCATCTATTCTCATAATGTCTTTACAGTGTCATGTTAGCATATTTTACGTAGGATAAATTTAGTAATGTTTCTTTTCTTAATACTTTGAAGAATTCCTGAATAATTGTTGTTTGTGCACTGTCTGAGTGCCAGGTATTCTCAGAGATTAGAAGAGGGCATGAAGAGTCCCATGGAACTGGAGTTATAAATGTTTGTGAGTCACCATGTGAATGATGGAAACCAAAATCAACCCCTATGTATAAAGATCAAGATGTCTTAGCCAATAAACTATATCTCAACTCCCCAGAGATATATTTCTTTCCTATTGAATTAAGTTTCATATGGTATATTCTAATCACAATTTCCTTTTCTTCTCATAGATTCTCTCCATCTCCTCACCTAAGCAATTCCATACCTTCTTCCTCTCTTTTTTAGAAAACAAACAGGCCAATTAAAAATATCAAGAATAAAACAAGCAAAATAGAAAAATGAAGTTCAAAAAATACATATGAAACAGATGCACACAGAGATGCACACATAAAATACATAACACACAACATCAGAAACAAAAATAAATAATTGAAAGAAAAGTAAGATAAAATTTATAATAAAAATATCATTGAGATAGTTTTGTGTCTACATTGTACAGTTGAACATGGGGCCTCATTTAAGTGTGATTTGTATGCTCAGTGAAACACAACCTGAGGAAAAAAATTCCTTAGCTAAAGATTGTCAATTAGAGATAGCTTCTGGGTTAGTGATGGCAATTCACATTGACTTATACTCTTGGTTGTGGTACCAAACTGACTTGAACCTGTTCAGACCCTGTGCATGCTTTCACAGTTGATGAGTTCATATGTATATCAGTCCTGGTGTATTTGAAAGACAGTTTCCCTTGAGTCCTGCATTTATATTGGCTCTTATAATAATTTTACTTACTCTTCTGAATAGCTCCCTGAGCCCTAAGTGGAGGGTTTTGATAAAGACTTCATAATTAGGCACTCCGCCATCTTTGCTCCAGTGTCCGGGTGGTTGGGACTGCCAGGCTCGGAGACAAAGGGGCATAATATCACTTGGGTCTAGGGCGGCTTGTGTGTACGCTGCTCGCAGGAGCTGGGCAGGGCTGCAGTGACCAGCACGCCAGCTCTGCTGTGGGACTTCTGCCTGGCAGAGGGAATTGGGCAGGAGCCTACCAGCTTCCCTTCCGCGACTTCTGTTCCCGTACTGCACTGAAGAAACAGGTACCCAGGTTCCCCCCAATATAACATTGCTCGGAACACGACCTGTTGGGGCTTCCATCTGCTCCCAAGAATGGGACAGCGTTGTGGTCGTCTGGGCGCCAGATTTGCTGTAGGCCATCTCCTCTGCAGGGTGGCCAGCGCCACCGAGAGTGTGCAGGGTGCACTCCGCCATCTTTGCTCCAGTGTCCGGGTGGTTGGGACTGCCAGGCTCGGAGACAGACGGGCATAATATCGCTTGGGTCTCGGGCGGCTTGTGTGTATGCTGCTCCCAAGAGCTGGGAAGATCTGCAGTAACCAGCCCGCCAGCTCTGCTGTGGGACTTCGGCCTTGCAGAGGGACACCCTCTTCCCCCAACTCTGGGAGAGATCACACACCCCTGCACAGGGCAGGAGCCTACCAGCCTCCCTTTGGCGACCTCTGCTCCGGGAATCCATTACTCTGAGCCTTTGTATGTGCAGGGACTCCCCATTATAACATCACATGGGGGCAAGGCACATCAGGGCTCCAAAGTCACTCAGGAGCAGGGCAGGCCCCAGAAATCACTGCCAGGGGAATCCTGGTATTCCATGGGGACCAGAAGTAGCTTTACAGGCTCACAGGAGGTCCAACAAACAGCCAGTGACAGCAGGACCAACTAACATCAGAGGTAACCAGATGGCAAAAGGCAAACGTAGGAATGTTACTAACAGAAATCAAAGTAATATGGCACCATCTGAACCCAACTCTCCAACAGCAGCAAGTCCTGGATACCCCACCACACCCGAAAGACAAGATCTGGATTTAAAATCACTTCTCATGATGCTATTAGAGGATCACAAGAAGGACACAAATAAATCAAATAAAGAATTACAGGGGACCATGAATCAACGGTTAGAAGCCCTTACAAAGGAAACACAAAAATCGCTTACAGAAATGCAGGAGAACATGGATCAAAAGATGGAGGCCCACAAGGAGACAAAACAAAAATCGCTTAAAGAAATGAATCAACGGGTAGATGCACTTTCAAAGGAATCACAAAAACTGCATAAAGAAATGCAGAAGAATATGGGTCAACAGACAGATGCCCATAGGGAGGCAACACAAAAAGAGCTTAAAGAATGAATCAAAGGATAGATGCCCTTACAAAAGAAACACGAGATCTGCTTAAAGAAATGCAGGAGACGATGGATCAACAGATGGAATCCCATGAGAAGGAAACACAAAAATCGCTCAGAGAAATGCAGGAGAACTTGGGTCAACAGGCAGAAATCCTGAAAGAGGTAACGCAAAAATACCTTAAAGAAATACAAGAAAATACAAACAAACAAGCGAAGGATCTCAGAAAATCCATCCAAGATCTAAAAAAGGAAGTAGAAACAACTAAGAAATCACAAAGGGAGACAACTTTGGAGATAGAAAACCTTGGGAAGAAATCAGGAGTCATAGATGCAAACATCAACAATAGAATACAAGAGATGAAAGAAAGAATCTCAGGTGCTGAAGATACCATAGAAAGCATCGACTCAACAGTCAAAGAAAATGCAAAATGCAAAAAACGTGTAACCCAAAACATCCAGGAAATCCAGGACACAATGAGAAGACCAAACCTAAGGATTATAGGTATAGATGAGAGTGAAGACTTGCAAATTAAAGGGCCAGTAAACATCTTCAACAAAATTATGGAGGAAAACTTCCCTAACCTAAAGAGAGAGATGCCTATGAACGTACAAGAAGCCTACAGAACTCCAAACAGACTGGACCAGAACAGAAATACCTCTCATCACATAATAATCAAAATACCAAATGTACTAAACAAAGAAAGAATATTAAAAGCAGGAAGAGAAAAGGGCCAAGTAACATACAAAGGAAGACCTATCCGAATCACTTCAGACTTCTCAACAGAGACTATGAAAGCCAGAAGATCCTGGGCAGATCTCATGCAGACACTAAGAGAGCACAAATGCCAGCCTAGACTACTATACCCAGCAAAACTCTTAATCACCATAGATGGAGAGACCAAGACATTCCATGATAAAACCAAATTTTCAAAATATCTTTCCACAAATCCAGCCCTGCAAAGGATAATAGGTGGAAACCACCAATACAGGGAGAGAAACAACACCCTGGAAAAAATGAGATAGTAACCTTCTTGCTTCAAACCCAAAAGTAGATAACCACTCAAACATAAAGATAGCATCAAGAATGGCAGGTGGCAATAATCACTATGCCTTAATCTCTCTTAATATCAATGGTCTCAATTCCCCAATAAAAAGACATATACTAGCAGACTGGATACTTAAACAGGACCCTGCATATTGCTGCATACAGGAAATGCACCTCAGTATCAAAGACAAACACTACCTCAGAGTAAAAGGCTGGAAAACAGTTTTACAAGCAAATGGCCCCAAGAAACGAGCCGGAGTTGCCATCCTAATATCAGATAAAATTGATTTTCAACCTAAAGTCATCAAAAAAGACACAGAAGGATACTACATACTGATTAAAGGAAAAATCCACCAAGAAGAACTCTCAATTCTGAATATCTATGCTCCAAATGCAAGGGCACCCTCATTCGTAAAAGAAACTTTACTAAAGCTCAAAGCACACATCGAACCTCACACAATAATAGTGGGTGACTTCAACACCCCGCTCTCTGAAATGGATCATTCAGGAAAGCAGAAACTAAACAGGGACACAGTGAATCTAATTGAAGCCTTGGACCAAATGGAACTAACAGACATATATAGAACATTTCATCCTAGAGCTAAAGAATACACCTTCTTCTCAGCACCTCATGGTACCTCCTCCAAAATCAACCATATAATTGGTCACAAATCAGACCTCAACAGATATAAGAAGATAGAACTAATCCCATGCCTCCTATCAGATCACTATGGAATAAGGGTGTTCTTCAATGGCAACAAAAACAAAAGAAAACCCACATACACATGGAGGCTGAACAATGCTCTACTCAATGATAACTTGGTCAAGGTGGAAATAAAGAAAGAAATCAAAGACTTTTGAAATTTAATGAAAATGAAGGCACAACATACCCTAATTTATGGGACACAATGAAAGCAGTGCTAAGAGGAAACTTCATAGCCCTGAGTGCCACCAAAAAGAAATGGGAGACAGCATACACTAACAGCTTAATGGCACGCCTGAAAGCCCTGGAACAAAAAGAAGCAAATAGACCAAAGAGGAGTAGAAGGCAGGAAATCATCAAACTCAGGGCTGAAATCAATCAAGTAGAAACAAATAAAACCATACAAAGAATCAACAAAACGAGGAGTTGGTTCTTTGAGAAAATCAACAAGATAGATAAGCCCTTAGCCAGACTAACCAGAAGGCACAGAGACAGTATCCAAATTAATAAAATCAGAAATGAAAAGGGAGAAATAACAACAGAAACTGAGGAAATTCAAAAAATCATCAGATCCTACTACAAAAACCTGTATTCAACACAACTAGAAAATCTTGAGGAAATGGACAATTTCCTTGACAGATATCAAATACCAAAATTAAATCAGGATCAAATAGACCATCTACACCACCCTATAACCCCTGAAGAAATAGAAGTTGTCATTGGAAGTCTTCCAACCAAAAAAAGCACAGGTCCAGATGGTTTTAGTGAAAAATTCTATCAGACCTTCAAAGAAGACATAACACCAATACGCCTCAAACTGTTCCACAAAATAGAAACAGAAGGAACACTACCCAACTCGTTCTATGAAGCCACAATTACACTAATACCAAAAGCACACAAAGATCCGACAAAGAAAGAGAATCTCAGGCCAATCTCTCTTATGAAGATCGATGCAAAAATACTCAATAAAATTCTTGCCAACCGAATCCAAGAACACATCAAAACGATAATTCACCACGATCAAGTAGGCTTCATCCCAGGGATGCAGGGATGGTTCAATATAAGGAAATCCATCAATGTAATCCACTATATAAACAATCTCAAAGAAAAAAACCACACGGTCATCTCATTAGATGCTGAGAAAGCATTTGACAAAATTCAGCATCCTTTCATGCTAAAGGTCTTGGAAAGATCAGGAATTCGAGGCCCATATCTAAACATAGTAAAAGCAATTTACTGCAAACCGGTAGCCAGCATCAATCTAAATGGAGAGAAACTTGAAGCAATCCCACTAAAATCAGGGACTAGACAAGGCTGCCCTCTCTCTCCATATCTTTTCAATATAGTACTTGAAGTTCTAGCTAAAGCAATTAGACAACAAAAAGAGGTCAAAGGGATACAAATTGGAAAGGAAGAAGTCAAATTATCACTATTCGCAGACGATATGATAGTATACTTAAGCGACCCAAAGAACTCCACTAGAGAACTCCTACAGCTGATAAACGACTTCAGCAAAGTGGCCGGATATAAAATCAACTCAAGCAAGTCAGTAGGCTTCCTATTCTCAAAGGACAAGCAGGCTGAGAATGAAGTAAGAGAAATGATACCCTTCATGATAGCCACAAACCATATAAAGTATCTTGGCGTGACTCTAACCAAACAAGTGAAAGATCTGTATGACAAGAACTTCAAGTCTCTGAAGAAAGAAATTGAAGAAGACCTCAGAAGATGGAAAAATCTGCCATGCTCATGGATTGACAGAATTAATATAGTAAAAATGACCATCTTGCCAATAGTAATATACAGATTCAATGCAATCCCCATCAAAATCCCAACTCAATTCTTCATAGAGTTAGAAAGAGCAATTCAAAAATTCATCTGGAATAACACAAAATTCAGAATAGCTAAAACTATTCTCAAGAGTAAGAGAACCTCTGGGGGAATCAGTATCCCGGACCTCAAGTTGTACTACAGAGCAATAGTGTTAAAAACTGCGTGGTATTGGTACAGTGACAGGCATGTAGATCAATGGAACAGAATTGAAGACGCAGAAATGAATCCACACTCCTATGGTCACTTGATCTTTGACAAAGGAGCTAAAACCATACAGTGGAAAAAAGATAGCCTCTTCAACAAATTGTGCTGGCTCAACTGGAGGTCAACATGCAGAAGAATGCAAATTGACCCACTCTTATCTCCTTGCACTAAGCTCAATTCCAAGTGAATCAAGGACCTCCACATAAAACCAGACACACTGAAACTAATAGAAAGGAAACTAGGGAAGAACCTTGAACATATTTGCACAGGGGAGAATTTCCTGAAAAGACCTCCAATAGCTTATGCTCTAAGATCAAGAATAGACAAATGGGACCTCATTAAATTACAAAGTTTTTGCAATGCAAAAGACACTGTCAAAAAGACAAAGCGGCAACCAACTAACTGGGAAATGATCTTTACCAACTCTACATCCGACAGAGGGATAATATCCAATATATACATAGAACTGAAGAAGGTAAACTCTAGAGAGGCAAGTAACCCTATTAAAAAATGGGGTACAGAGCTAAACAAAGAGTTCTCACCTGAAGACTATCTAATGGCTGAGAAGCACCTAAAGAGATGTTCATCATCCTTAGTCATTAGGGAAATGCAAATCAAAACAACCCTGAGATTCCATCTCACACCAGTCTGAATGGCTAAGATCAAAAACACAGGAGACCGCAGTTGTTGGCGAGGATGTGGAGAAAGAGGAACACTCCTCCACTGCTGGTGGGATTTCAAGCTGGTAAAACCACTCTGGAAAGCAGTCTGGCGGTTCCTCAGAAAACGGGACATGACACTCCCGGATGATCCGGCTATACCACTACTGGGCATATACCCAGAGGCTTTACCTGCATGCAATAAGGACACATGCTCCACTATGTTCATAGCAGCCTTATTTATAATAGCCAGAAGCTGGAAAGAACCCAGATGGCCCTCAACGGAGGAATGGATTCAGAAGATGTTGTATATTTACACAATGGAATACTACTCTGCAATTAAAAACAATGAATTCACGAAATCCCTAGGCAAATGGTCAGAACTTGAAAATATCATCCTTAGTGAGGTAACCCAATCACAAAAGAACACACTTGGTATGCAATCACTGATAAGGGGGTATTAACCCAGAATCTCGGAATACCCTAGACACAATTCGCATATCAATAGATTTCTAAGAAGATGGAAGGAGAGACCCCTGGTCCTGGAAAGACTGGATGTAGGGGAATGCCAGGACAGAGAAGCGAGAGGGGGGTGAATGGTGAAAAGAGGGAGGGAAGGGGGCTTATGGGACTTTCGGCGATGGAGGAAACGGGAAAGGGCAAATGATTTTGAATGTATATATAAAAAAAAACTTAGAAAATAAAATTAAAAAAAAGACTTCATAATTAGGATATAGTATTGCAAGGTCTCTCACTCTCTGTTCATACTCTCCTGCTGTCTGTCTCTGTATCAGTGCACATCTACCATAGGAAAAGCTTCTCTGATGCTGGTTAAATGAGACACTTATCAATAGGTATAGCAGAATTTTGTTAAGAGTCATTTTATTTTGATCTTTTTACAGTACAGTTTTATTTGGTTTTCTCATTGGTCACTGCTATGTAGTTTCAGATTATTGGCCAGGGGAGCAGTGTCAGACATGGGTTCCATCTTGTCGAGTGGGCCTTTTACCAATCAGGTATTGGCTGTTTATCTGAACAATATTTGTGGCAAATTTTCATCTGTATATTATGCAATCAAGTCGTTATTGTTTAAGAGTTTCTAGCTGGACTGCCATTTAGCTTGCTTCTCTGATAGCAGACTTCAGATTCTTCCTTTAGTACATGTGTTAGAGAGTCATATTAAAAATATGGTTTTCCATTACTTGGTAGTAACAAAGGTAAGATTCTTGTAATCAATTTAAGTATCAGCTACATCTCTTACCACCATAACTTTGGTCATTGCTATTTGTTCGATCTTATCCTCATGTGACTCATCTACAAAGTTCAACTTTGCAGGAGTGGTGGGAAATGTCAATGATTATTAAATGCAAAACAGTTTGTTCTATTGTTTATTCAAAGAAGGTATTATGAGAAGACTACCTAAACCAGAAGATGACCTGGCATTTTAACACGGTGTATCAATGTTTATGTAGGTAATAATTTCTTTTCATGTCCAACAGACACATGGGTGGCTCAACACCCCCTGACAGCAGCTGGAAGGGAGGACTAAAAGTGCCTTACAACGTGGGACCTGGCTTTGCTGGAAACTTTTCAACACAGTTGAGATATTTTTGTAATGCTTTTATTCAGAATACTTTAAAAGAAGACAATTATCAAAGATGAAAAAAAATATAAAGCCTAGTTACTACCATCAAGCAATAAAAACAGAAGTCGAATAAGACAATGATTTGGATCATTAAAATTAGTCAGTGTTAGTTGAGACTACTGGGACCTCTGAGATTTCTCAGACACTGAGCCACTGACCAAGCAGCATACACTAGGTGGTCCAAGGCCCCCAACACATATACAGCAGAGGACTGCCTGGTCTGGTCCCAAAGGGAGAAGATGCACTTTGAGGCCCCAGGAAGTGGGGAGGTCCATTGAGGTGGATTTGGGGAGGTGGAAATCCTCTTGGAGATAGGGGGGAGTTGGAATGGGATGAGGAAATGATCGGAGGGTACACAGGGAGGGAGATAATGACTAGACTATAAAAAAGATTAAAAAAATAGCGTTACTTTTCTTTTGGGAACAACTCTAAATCTTTTAAAATAATGATGGAGAATTTAAGAAATGTAAGTGTTAAATCTGTTAACTAGTATTCTCAATGATTGTAATTTTTATATTTGAATTAGAAAGGTCAAGCTGCATATTCACTCCTACAGCAAAGTAACAAGAATCTATAATGTCATTGGCACCCTCAAAGGAGCTGTGGAACCAGGTAAATGGATTATGTGTTTTGCAAATGTTGGTGAATCAAATGTCATTTACCCCTGCTGTCTGAGGGAAGCTCATCCAAAAACAACATAAGACATTCTAGTTATAGCATATCATTTGTCATATGTGTTGCAAGAACAGGAAAGTATGGGGACAAATGAGAGTGACAAGCTGCTTTGTTTGTTTATTGATGAAAAACTATGTTCTAGTCATATTTTCCCATCCCTTGTTTCCTATCAGATCCTCCCTACCTTCCTCTGCATATATCTCCATGCTTTACTTCTTTCTTTCTTTATAACAAATGGAAATGCAAGCAAACAAACAAACAAAATAAAGTAAAATAAAAACAGAAAAAACAAAATTTAAAAGAAGAGAGAGGAAAAAGAACTGTGAGCAATACATATATGTAAAGATACAGATGCACAAAGCCCACAAAGAAAAAAAAATCAGAAAACATCCTAAACAATGATCAGAAAGGTTGAAAAATGTCCAATCAAAGCAATATGAGACAAATTAATTTCCAAAAGTAATGCTAATTTACTTTTCTGCTGGCTATCTACTGCTGGGCATGGTGCCTTCCTTAAGTGTGGTTTGTATACATGGTGAGACTCAGTTGGAGAATTATGCCTATTTTGTTATATCCTTTAATACTTTAGGATTTGGTTCTTGCTTCATTATGATTTACTTGATTATTATTAATTTTAACATAAATACTTCAAATTAATCACATACATTTCTTAAGATCATGTTACTTATTTGTTTTTGCCGAGACAATTTCTCATGTAATTGGACTCAATTTTATAATTTTCTTCCAAATGCAAACACTGCTGTTTTGTGGAATACTGTAGCAATAATAAACAATCTTTTGTTTAAGAACCAAGAGTTTCTTAAAATTAAAGCTTATATATACTAAAATATATGTGTGTTTTATGTACACATATAAACTAGACATTATATATACATTTTGTATAAATATATATAGTTTATGCATATATGTATATATGCATTTAGTTTATACATATATATGTATAACTATATAATTTAGGATGTATGAGTACATACATATGTATATGTGTATGCATAAGTTACTTATTGAATATTATTAGATGATTGTTTTGTACAGGGTCTGTGACACACATTGGAATTGGGGGAGTGTTGAAGCTCTCATAAATCAAGGTCAAGGAGGTCATGATTTAAAAGAAGATTTTGACATTTAAAGGGTGATAAATACCTAAACTAATGTGAAAAGAGTGTCCTCCAAATGTTCAACCCAAGCAATTTTTTCTTCCTATAGTAGACAGAAATGGTCAGACAGTTATTGATGGCTTATGGAATAGGTCTAAGAAGGGAAGAGCTGTGTTCTCTGTGAAAATTATCGGGACAAAGTGTCAACAGGTTTAGAGAACTGTAAGGAGCTAAGCAGATAATTTCCAATGTTTCTGTTATCCATATGTTTCTAACTTCAATAATACATGAAATTAATTTTAAAATTAGATTCATACTTTCAGCAGATAGATGAAACAAACAGTAAAATCTGAACAAATAACCAATGTGCACAACCCTTAGGAACCTTAATATTTTTTCTCAAAGTTGTGAAAACTATTGAGTCATTTGTAGGTTACTATCTTTGAGATACATGATCTGTTGATTTGTAGACAGATATGTCATTCTTGGAGGTCACCGAGATGCTTGGGTGTTTGGTGGCATTGACCCTCATAGTGGAGCAGCTGTTGTTCATGAAATTGTGAGGAGCTTTGGAACCCTGAAGAAGAAAGGTAAGAGAAACAGTGAGTGAAAAACCAACTTCTGGGAACTTAAGCTTAATCTTTTGCAAAATGAGTATGAAAATACTATCTCAGGGTTGGGAAGTAGCTCAGTGTTAGAGTATGTGCCTTGTGTTCCAGAAGCACTTTCCTAGATCCCTAGTACACAATAGAAAGCCAAGTAGATAAAGGTCAACTCAATATCGTCAATGAAAAAGTAGCAATAACAGTGCAAATATTAATGCTGGTTAATTATATTTGTTTAATTTTTATTATATTATTAAGTTTATATGTTACATCAAGTACATTTATAAGCAGAGACATCTTGTAGCTCTTAGCTATAAATCAACAATAGCAACATATGTTTACTTTGCTTACTGAGAAATTGTTTATACATGTGTCATCTATTTGGATGCCATAGCAACTCTCAAGACATTTTCTGAGTTCTTTTCCCATTTTATAGATATTAGCTATGTAATGTGTGACAGAGCTCAAAATTGGGGTTGCCACATTGCATGTTATCTTTGTTAAAAATAAGATAGAGGTGCATCACTTATATTTTAACAAAAAGAATTTGTCAAATGAGTGTGTGAAAAATTTTACAATAAATGCAAATCAGCATTGTCATAAGTAAGGAATGTACTCAAAGAATGAAATGTTAAGGGATGAGTGAATAGGGAACTTAAATGATACATAACACATTCAACAGAAAGAAAAGAAACAATTGAATTCAACAGATACAGAGAAATAGGAAATATTCTCCCTCTCTCTCTCTCCCCTCTCTTTGGTTGATTGAGCAAGGTTTCTCTGCATAACTACCTGGAATGTCCTGGAACTCACTCTGTAGATCAAGCTGGTCTCAGACTCAGAGATAAGTCTGACTCTGCTGTCCAAAAGCTAGGAATAAAGGTGTGCACCACCACTGCTAAGCTTTTGCTTTCTGACACACCAGTAGAGGGCATCAGATTCCATTACAGATGATTGTGAGCCACCATGTGGTTTCTGGGAATTGAACTCAGGTCCGGTGGAAGAGTAGACAGTGCTCTTAAGCAGACAAGAACCTTATAGCATTGTATCTGAAATAGTATTCCATTTAATGCTTCTGATAATCAAATATTATCTTCTCCTTATTCTGCTATAATTTAGTCAGTTTTTATGGCACAGACTTAGTAGCATCTAGTAAGTGTGAGAATCAGAGTTTAAAACTACATTTTCTTCAACTCTAATGTCACTGCTAATTAATTACCTCAGAGCCTACTTATTAAAGTGTGAGGTTTTCACTATCTATGAACACTGTTATCTAAAAGTGAGCCCTTGATAATTAATTTTACAAGATAGTGAAGGAAAAAAATCACAGAAGCAGATGACCATGCTATTTCAGAACATCATGGGAAGTTGCTAAATAATTTCCCACATTTCTGCCTGTAGCACTGGCGGTGCCAGGGGTTTCTTCCTCTGTGTCAGGCATCTACAGATGAGAGAGCTTTCTTGCTCTTGGGCAATGGTAAAATATATAAAATATCTTATGACTTCATGAACCTTTCACTGTCTACATTCTTCTTTTTACAATACAACTATACTACTTGATTCTGGCAAGTACCATTTTTAAAACATACAAAATGAATTTGTGTAACTAAGGGTGAGAAAAACAATTTTTCCTTTTTACAACGAAAGTCTTCAGCATTTTGTGATTTCCCGTATTGGAGACTTCTCCGTTTCTTAGGTGTTACTTATTTTTCAAGAATTTATGTGTTATTCACATGTCTTTTAGGATGGAGGCCTAGAAGAACAATTTTATTTGCAAGCTGGGATGCAGAAGAATTTGGCCTTCTTGGTTCTACTGAGTGGGCAGAGGTTAGTTGACAATTTTCTTCCGTGTAAATTTTCTGAAGTGACAAAAGTGTTGGGACTTTACTGTGAAGCTTGAAAAAATGATAAGTGAAGTCAGACAACGCTTTGACTTTTTCTAAAATGGCTTGGATGTGTGGTCAGCATTTTACTATTACAACATAATGTTCTATATACAAAATTCATGTTCCAGACTCACACATCAAGTTACATTATAAGTGACCGAACAAAAATCTTCTCATCATGTTTTAACCATGTTTACAATTTTGTGTTGGACTACATCCATACCCATTACTCAGTTGCATGTGGCCCATGGGCACAGCTCAGATGTCTAATTATCCAAAAGGATTGTATCATTGTTCAAAAATCTATAAGAGGGCAATAATATAACTCAGCTGGTTAAGGCGCTTGCTGCCAAGCTGATGATTTGACTAATTATTGGAAACTGGTTGGTGGGAGGAGAGAACTGATAGCTGCATACTCTCCTCTGATGGCCACACATGTGACATGACATGCATGCTCATATAACACACATAGAGGCACTAAATACATAAATAAAAATATAATTTTTTTAAAAAATCAAAGGTATTTGAATAATTCACTTTTGTTCCAATTTTAGATACACCTCATGTCAATTATTGAAATTTAATTTGTTTTTCATAATGCAATATAGTAAATAAATCAGTGTACTGGAAACAAAATGCTTTCTTTTTTCCATTGTAATGTTTTGGCTTCTTTGTCAAAAATCAATAGTCCATTGGTATGTGGGTTTATTTCTGGGTCTTCAATCTGAGTCCATTGATCCACCTGTTTCTATACCAATACCATGTGATTTTTATACTATTACTCTGTAGTACAGTTTAAGTCAGGGATTGAGCTATCTCCAGTTCTTTTATTGTTCAGAATTTTTTTTTTTTTTTGGTGACCTGGGTGTTTTGATTTTCCATATAAAACTGAGAATTGTTCTATAAAGAATTTTAATGAAATTTTGATGGAGATTCCACTGACTCTGTGGATTGCTTTTAGTATCTGTATAGAAAATCATCTATTTCACCTAAATTTCCAATTTTGTGGAGTGCAGGCTTTTGACATAAGACCTCTTGATTCTTTGAATTTCCTCAGTGTCCATGCTTGTGTATCCCTTTTCATTTCTGATTCTTTTTTTTTTTTTAAATTTGTATCTCTGCCTTTCAGTTAATTTGGCTAAGGGATTGTCTATCTTGTTGATTTTCCCAAAGAATCAGTTCTCAGTTTTGTTGATTCTTTGTATTGTTCCTTTTGTTTTTAACTGATTTTTTTTTTTTTTTAGCCCTGAGTTTGATTATTATGTGGCATCTAATCCTCATCAATGTGTTTGCTTCTTTTTTCTAGAGCTTTAAGGTGTACTATTAATTTGGTTGTCTAAGAACTCTAGAAGAAGGGGTTTGCAACCTCATAGGAAAAACAATATCAACTGACCAGATCCCCTAAAGCTCCCAACCAAATGGCTTCAGCTAGATATGTAGCAGAGGATTGCCTTATCTGGCATCACCAGGAAGGGAGCGCCTTTGTCCTGTGGAATCTTGATGACCCAGGTTGGGGGAATGGTAGGGTGTTGAGTCAGGATTGGGAGGGCGGATAGGGGATCACCCTCATAGAGGCAGGGAAAGGCAGGAGGAGACAGAGGTCTTGTAGAGGGGACACTTGGAAGGGGGATAACATTTGAAATATAAATAAATCAAATAACCAATAAAAAATGAAGACAAAAAGAAATCTCCAATTGCTTTATGAAGACATTTATTGCTACGACCTTTCCTCTTAGCACTGACATCATAGTGTCCCTTAAGTTTGGAAATGTGGTGCCCTCATTGTTTCTGAGTTTTATAAAGTCTTTAGTTTATTTTTTCCCCCTGATTCAGCTTCCATGAGTATGTTGGCCTTCTGTTGTTTCTTATAGTGGTGAATTGTTAATTCTAGCCACCTGCCAGAGCTCTTTTGATTCTGGAAAGGCTAGATGCCTCAGGACAGGGAAGCAGGAGAGGGTTTATTGAGGAACAAGGGGATGGGAGATGGCTTATGGGATTTTCAGGGGGTGGGACCAGGAAAGGGGACAACAGTTAAATATAAATTATGAATATATCTAATAAAAAAAGAATGAAAGACACACACGCACACACACACACATCAGCTTAATTTTTAATATGGCTAACTAGTTCAGTGTCTGCATACTTCTAAACCTCCACATGGCTAGCATATACTCTCCTCCAGTATTTGTGGGTTAATCTTTTTCTAAATCTATTTTTGTTAATCTTTGTTTACCCATACTCAAGTCCTGGGGCAGCTTCCTTGAAATCTTACATGGCAGTGGGCCTTTAACTCTAATCTCACCGTTCCTCCATCATGGTTGTATGGCAATTCTTTTTTTTTTTTAGTTCCTTCGAAGGTATTTTATAAGGACTGGAAAATTCATTGTAATAGAAAACTGAAAACAGCTTAAGTTCTTGCATGAAAGAAAGTTCCACCTACCAAATAAAAATCTTTTATTTTTATATCACTTTGATGAAATAAGCAATTCTTTATTACTAATCAAAGCCAACTGGTTATCGGGACCATCAGCACCTGGAAGTGAACCTTTTGGGAGCCAAATTAAGAGAAAGCATTCTAACCAATCTCCAAGAGTTTCTGTTGTTATTGAAACCAACTTGAATTCATGGTTATCTGACAAGATGAAAGAGATTATTTCAACTTTCTCTTACCTGTTGAGGCTTGTTTTGTGACAAATTGCACAGTCAATTTTGGAGAAAGTTCTATAAGGTGCGGAGAAGCCAGTCTATTCTTTTGTGTTTGGGTTAATTTTTCTAAAAATATTTGATAGGTATATTTAAATCATAATCTCTGTAGGTTTCATTATTTCTCCATTTAGTTTCTGTCTGGAAGACCTGTCAATTGGTGAAAGTGGGGTGTTAAAATCTCCAACTATTAATACGTGGGATTCAATATGTGATCTAAGCTTTAGTAATGTTTCTTTTATGAATGTGGTTGCACTTGCATTTGGGACATAGATGTTAAGAATTGAGATGTCCTCTTGGAAGATTTTTCCTTTAATGTGTATAAATTTTTCCTTTCCTTATCTTTTGATTACTTTTGGTTGAAAAATCTCTTTTATTTGATATTAAAATTGCAACTCAAGCTTGCTTCTTGTGTCCCTTTGCTTGGACAACCTTTTCTAGCAGATTACTCTGAGGCAGTATTTATCTTTGTTGCTGAGGTATTTTCTTGCATACAGCACAATAATGGATTCTCTTTAGAAATCCATTCTCTTAGCCTGGGTATTTTTTCTGAGGAACTGAGTCTATCAATGTTATGAGAAATTAATGACCAATGGTTGTTACTTCCTGTTATTTTGATGTTGGTGGTGGTAGTGTGTGTGTGTGTGTGTGTGTGTGTGTGTGTGTGTGTGTGTGTGTGTGTTTGCTTCTATTGGTTTTAATGGTGTGAAATTATTGATTTCTTTTGCTTTCTTGAGTGTAGTCAGTCTCATTAGGTTGGAATTTTCTTTCTAGTATCCTTGTAGTTCTGGGTTCTTTGAAATATATTGTTTAAATTTTGTTTTGTCATGGAATATCTTGGTTTCTCCACCTATGGTGGCTGAATGTTTTTCTGGGTATAGTAGTCTTGCCTGACATCTGTGGGATCCTATGGTCTGTAGGACATCTTGCCAGGCCCTACTAGCTTTCAGAGACTCTATTGATAAGTCCAGGGTAATTATTATATGTCTACCTTTATATATTACTTAGCTTTTTTCCCTTACAGCTTTTAATATTCTCTCTTTTTTCTGTACATTTAATGTTTTGGTTATTATGTGACGGTAAGACTTTTTTTTCTTGTCTAATCTCTTTGGTGTTCTGTAAGTTTCTTGTATATTTATAGGCATGTCTTACTCTACATTAAGCAATTTTTTTCCTATGATTTTGTTGAGGATGTTTACTGGATTTTTGAGCAGTGAATTACCTCCTTCTCCTATTCCTATTATTCTTAGGTTTGGTTTTGTCACAGTATCCCAAGTTTCTTATCACTTTGTATCATGAATTTTTTAGATCTTGCATTTTTATTGATATATATATATATATATATGATCATATCTTCTATTTCTGAGATTCTCTCTTCTATCTTTAGTATTCTGTTGGTGTCTGTAATTTCTGTTCTCTTTCCTAGATTTTCCAACTCTAAGATTACCTCTGTTTGTCTTTTCTTAATTGCTTCTATTTCCTTTTTTCAGGACTTGGAAAGTTCTATTCATATCCTTCACCCATTTGATTGTATTAGTCCTGTTATCTCTTTATATTTATTTGCTTCCTCCTTTAATGCCTCTACTTGTTTGAATATATTTTTCTGCATTTTTGATTATATTTACCCATTTCTTCTTTAAAGGTATCCATCATCTTTATAAAATTTGATTTAAGTTCATCTTCTTGTGCTTCAGTTTCCTTAGGATATCCAGAGATTTCTGTAGTAGAATAGTTGGGCTCCAGTATTGCCATACTTCCCTGAGGCTTGATTGTGTTTTTACATTGATCTTAAGATATCTGATTTTCCCTGGTGAGGACTGCATGATCCTGATGGCACAGGGGAGCTGTGGGTCAGACCGTGGAGGTCAGGATATCTGACAATGCTGGTTGTACCTCAGGTGGAACCCTCTGGCAAGGGATTGGTGTGGCAAAGTTCCAAGCTGATCATTCTTGAGGGCCCCCACAGGCTACCACAGTAAAGCAGAATAGTTTTGGTTCCAGCAAGCCTCCTCAAGACTGAAGGTCGAGCCAAGAGATAGACAATGGAGGCCAGAGGAACGCTAGCAACTCATCTCTGTAGGCTGTGCCCTGGCCGGCCCTACTGGGAAGAGATTGGTAGGGCTGGTTTACAAGCTGGTTATTTCTGGAGCATGCAGTCTTAAACAGGGAAGCAGGATACTCTTGGAATCCTTCCAGTGTCCTCAGGAACAAAGGACAAGCCCAGATCTACACAATGAAGGTCAGAAAATCACACACCCCAAAAGATACCAATTTCTAATATGATTCTTATATACCACACAAATCAACTCCAAGTACCAGTCACATTGACCCCTTATGTTCCACTGTAAGTCCTGATTTGTACTTCTTATCTCAGTGATCTCATCACTGTTATATGCAGCAGAAAGTGATGTAGAAGGAGTATTAACCAGTCAACCTAAATAATAACTCCAATCAACTGTATATTGGCTTGGAGGGACAAAGAAATAAAAATATGGAGTTTTGACATCTTTTTCATCATTTTCCAACAATGCTGTTAATGCTCTGTAATTCCTGATAAACATAGATATTACAGATTTCTCCAAATAGCTGCCATATTACTATAGATGATGATATAGTTTTTTTCCACAACAAAGTCTCATTCTCATGTCTGAAAAATCCATGAATATTTCAGAAAATAATTTGTCTTTTAAAATAATAATAATAATAATAATCATTATCATTATTTTCAGAAGTTTATTTAGTTCAAACTGCCCTACAATTCCCACAAGTCTACTGCCTCAGCCCCTTAAGCCACTATACAGTGAGCAATATTTTTTTATCATTCAGAATTGCACATACTTTGCTGATTTTTCTCTTACAAGAAAAATCTTAGAAAGTTCAATGTTTTGGAGACCAAAATGTTCGATGGTCCTTTGCTATACTTCTTAGTTCTAAAACTGTGCAATCAACCATAATTACCAGTAGGTGGTAATATCCTACAAGACAAATTGTGCCCAGGCTTTCTTTGTAAATTTTCTGACCAGTATCATTGAAATCACTTCTGCTTACATTATGACAGAATTTTTAAAAGTTTATTTTTACTGAAAAAAAATCTCATAAACAGATGTTCACTGAAAAATTGTGATTGATTCTTTTGCTGTTTGAATTCCCAATTCCCTTTCATCTTCTGTGTCTGAATTCTTTATCCTTGCAAATGTAATGTAGAACAATTTGCTCTTATTTCTCATCATCAAACCCCCTTTTTTTTTAGAGACTTTATATGCCAAAATGTGGGAATTATGATGCGATTTAATTTAAGTATCTACATTAAAAAATGGCAGATGTGCCCTGGGTGGGAGGGAGTTAAATTTATTCTCATACTTTATTAAATGTCTTGTTATAGGAACATTCAAGACTCCTTCAAGAACGTGGTGTGGCTTATATTAATGCTGATTCTTCCATAGAAGGTGAATACTCTTAGCCTCATTAGAGAACAATGATTATTCTGGAGGTAACAATTTAGTCAAAGAATTTCATCCTAGCACAGAAAGAAGCCCATTAAGATGAAGTTAGGATACCTGTGGCTGATTTCACATCTTTTATTTGATTCAGGGCTAATTTCATGAGTAATTAAGAGACATTTCCCCCACTCTATATCACTGCTAGTTCAGGAAGACTGCATTACTTCACTTGCCTCTCCTACCAGAATCTCTTAAATATGGTTATAATTACCTTTTGAATGCCTAAGTCACAAACTTGAAGAATCTTTTGTTTTTGAATGGCATATATGATATTTATCATATATAGGGACTGGTGAGATGGATTAGCCATCAAAGTCTATTTGAGAGAAGGCTGATAAACTCAGGTGTATATTAGAAAACCATTTAAAGATAGAATGTGAGAAGTGACTCCAAAATGTTGTATTTTGACTTCCGTGGGTACACCATGATTCATAAATACACAAACACACACACGTGCACACACACACACACACACTTTGTATGCGATTAATAGTGACCATTCATAAATCATATAATTTGAGAGCTGGAGATATAGCAAAATGATATTATTATTATTGATAATTTTGAGCATTTGATTTGTCCAGTGTTTTAACACATCAATGGGCTTAGATAATTACATCATATATGGAACTGGAACCTAATTTTTAGGATTAAGTACAAGTATATACAGGTTCAATGTGATTGAGATATACAACCCTCAATTTTCATTCCATTCTTTGGTTAAATTTTCATTTGTCAGGGATATAATAAAATACACATCTGTGAATTAAAATATAAATATACACATAACATAACAACTAAAGTGATATTTTTATTTTTTGCAAGTTTTTTGTAAATAATAAAGTTTGTAAAATTGAAAAAAATTAAAAGCTTTACTCAAATAACCCTGAATGTCCTCTCCAAAAGATCTGTCCTCATTGAATTTTAGTGTGTTACTGTCCTGTGAACTCTCATTTATCTGAATCATTTACCAGAAATAAATTTGATGCTCTCTTAATTGTTGCCAATCTAATCTTTATGTGAAATAGTTATCATGTGATATAACTACTTATTTACCAGACTGTACAGAAGAGAAAGATGTGACTCAGAGAAGTCAAATAATTTCCCATGGTTACCTGCGAGGAAAGGGTTGAGATCAAAGTCATTCCTATCCATTTTGCTTCCTTACCTCCTGTTATATCCTACAGGACTTTGATATTATATTATAAATAAATAGTTGTAAATCCACATTTTCACACAGAAAACATAAAATATTTCATTTAGTGAATATATATTAGTTAATTTTACTTATATTGTATATTAACAACCAGAACAAAATCCCAAACAAACAAATTAAAAAAAAAAACAAAGTAACTATAGTAAAACAGTAGAAGAACTTCTGTAGCACATTTAATAGTTTCATTGCATATCAGTTCTGTAGCTGATGTTGTAGAGATTGTCCATTTATTCATATGTACATTTCTATATGAAATTTGAACTGAATAGAGAGTCATGTATGTAATTCTTTTGTCTCATGATATGTGTATTTATATTTTATCAAATACCTTCACACCACCTCCCTCTAATTCACTCATATAAAAGCACTTGTGTATCAATATATATCATATATATAGATCTATTATATATTATATATCATATATATGATGTGTGTGTGTGTGATTGTGTGACATAGAAGTCATGAACATTCTGCTTCAACCTCCTGAGTACTGGGATTAAAATCCCACACCACACAGCCTTCATTGACATGGATCTTACTTTGTAAATAAAAAATACCTAACAGTCCCGGAAGTAACCTTATGTTGTGGGAACATGTAATGGCTAGTCCTGCTTGTCAACTTGACTATATCTGAAATGACCTACAGTCCAAAATTGAATGTATCACTTGTGTTCCATATCATGAGTGATGTGAAAAACAGACCAAGGACTAGAAAAGAGAATAGATTCTATGGAGTGTTTCATCCAGGAGTCAATGAGATCCCTTTGGAAATTTAACATGAGCCCGAAGGGTGAAGAAGTCATGCAGATATGGTGTAGAACACTGATTCAAGCTGAAGGAACAGTATTTAAAAGGGGTTTAAGGAAAAGTTTTTGGGTAGAATAGAAGTAAAGATTTGGATGATGGCCTGTTGAGCTCTCTCCCTAAACTTCAGGACAAGATTCAGCAGACAGTGTCATAAAATTTGTTTTTATAGCTTAAGAGTGTGAATATTAGAGGATTTTTTATTAAGTGCATTTTTGAAGGAATAATTCTATGTAGAGTTTAGCAATGGTCATTGAATAAATTAATAACATAAATAAAACAAATAAACCAGCCAATTCTTCTGTTTCAGGAAACTATACTCTGAGAGTTGATTGCACACCACTGATGCACAGCTTAGTGTACAACCTAACAAAAGAGGTAAAGGGATGGAAAAATATTTTCAGAATCTCTTCAAATGATATTTTGGATGCAATTATTATTTTATATTTATATTGTTTATAGCTAACTTTCTTTTCTCATGAGAAATATTCTTTCCTGAACTTTCACAGCTAACCAACTTCTTCTCCATATAGCATATGCCAACTCCCCATACCTCTATGAATCAGCCTGTAGGCTGCATTCTGTCTACCATCTGTACTTTGAAAAATAGGAAACAGACTTAACAAAGCAGTCCCTGGAGTCACATAGTAGCTGGAACTACTGTTTAATTTCTCTACTTTATAACTACTTTTTGCCCCATGTATGGTAAAATTAGGTAACTCACAATGTAAGAATGACTGAATGTCTTAAAGGAAAATGCACCCATTTGTGGACAAAAACTAGGTAATTCCCTTCTTAAATATTGCCTAGTACTCCAATCTTTGGCTCTATCACAACAACCTGGCTTCAGATACTGAAGACACTTCTATTAGGAAGGCTCTGTAAGAAAAGGTTTTGATAGGTATTGCATATCTATCTGTATACGAGATCTATATGTTCCTACGTCACTCTCCAGATTTCCAGAGTTGCAGGAGTGTACCATCATTCCAGCTGCATGACAGACTTTTGAGACTGCAAAATTCAAACAAGCCACAAGACCTGATCATGGGACATATTTACAAAATCAAATGCATTTCTAAGAATATCACAATCACTTCACATAGAAATTATAAATAAATCTTTGCATTTCAAACATGGAATTAAGTTAGAAAGCATGATTCCTTCTACAGGTATAAGAAATATATTAATTAGTATTAGCATCTAGTTATTTAAAATATGGATTATTTAGATGCAGTTTTAACAATTACTATGTAGCATGTAAAACTTAAATGCCCCATTCCCAGTGCTTCAGAGAAATCTAACTGTTCAATAATTTAAGGCAAATTATGAGGAAGCTTGACTATTTTGTTCATCACCTGAATTAGTGACCTTTTACTACAGCTATAAAAACACTGCTGGGTCAGGCTTAATATATGTAATTCATAAACTTTTCTTTTTTTTCTTTGTTTCTTTATTTTTTTCCTTGTTTCTTCCTTTCCTTTGTTTAGAGTGTTCTTGCACTTATTTAAAAATGTATATTTGATAGTTGTATACTTTTAATAATATTGTATTATACTTTTAAATTTATGTTTCTTAAGAAAATGGAAAGTGAGTTTATAAATGTGAGTAAAGTGATTTTGTTTCTTTACTCCTATTTTATAGGTTAACATATAGATATATCTTCTAATTTTCTTCTAATGTGAGATAAATCTAACTTATGTGCATATAATTATTAATGGGTACATTTATTACAGTATATACTACGTGAACCTCTACATTTTTACAAACAAATTATTAAATATTGTAAGGGTTCAGTAAATTTTATATCAAGCTTGTTAAGAACTATTATACTTGACAATTATTAGGTATAAAACATTCTAAAGATTCTTCCACTGAACCTAAAAACCTATGGAACCTTAGTAATGTTCAACTTATTAAATACTCTTGGTACAATTTCATATATTCTAATTCTAAATTTTAATAATAATTGTTTTGTTTTGCTTCTTTTTGTTTTCACCCATAAAACCAATGATTTTAAACCCTGATGTTTAGCACAGTTACAAAAAGCAATCAATTGTCATTACATTCCATTTTTTATGTTATAGAATGACTTCATAATATATCATGTAAGACTTCTGCAGTCCTACAGATAAGAGGCAGTAATAAAGGAGCATTTTCTTTAGTAAGAGAAGTACATAGTTTTGAGAATAGTTTTCTTTGATATAGGAAAATTGGACTATGATTATTTTTCCACAGAGAATGATTTACTAATTCTTTTTTATATATCCCATGTCTTCACACTTGCAACTACACATATACAAACATTTCCTCTTCAGAACTTTCATTGTAACTCTCTAATCCCTATGCTTTTCATTGTTCTCCAAATCAAAAGTATATCAAAGAAGCACCACACAGCATCCACATAATTCACAGCAACTTATAATATAGATATCTCAACTCTTATTTTTGCTGAAATGTAGTTTAATTCTTCACTTTCTTATTAGTGGACATTTAGGTTTATGCATTGGATTTGTGAGAATTCTCTTGTTTATAATTTATATAGCTGCAAAGTCCGGATGAAGGTTTTGAAGAGAAATCACTTTATGACAGCTGGAAAGAAAAGAATCCTTCACCTGAGTTTATTGGAATGCCCAGGTACCTACAACAACCCAGCCATTCAACCACGTTTAGTCAAGGAGTGAATGTTTGGCTATAAAAGGGTATATTTGTTTCAATATTTTAATAAGAAGTAACTTTCAAAATGCTATAACATCTGACAATATAACATTTGTCTTTACAATAAAATATTGTATTTAAAATAAAATATTTTCTTGTGTTTTGGAATTATACCTGAGTATTTTAAAATTTATTTTTGAGCAAGCTATATGCAAGAGGCTGCATCCAAGTATCAAAGAACAAATTTGACATTTAATGTAAACTGAGGTAAGATGTAGAGTAGGCAATTGATTGGGGCCTGCAAAGTTATCTCCTAGGGTGCTGGCTAAAGACCAGAGAAAAAATTCCTTCAAAGGAGAAGGAAACATCATTGGTGATCTCTCCCTCTCCCTCTCCCTCTCCCTCTCCCTCTCCCTCTCCCTCTCCCTCTCCCTCTCCCTCTCCCTCTCCCTCTCCCTCTCCCTCTCCCTCCCTCCCTCCCTCCCTCCCTCCCTCCCTCTCTCTCTCTCTCTCTCTCTCTCTCTCTCTCTCTCTCTCTCTCTCTCTCTCTCTCTCTCTATCTATCTCACACACACACACACATACACACACTGGATGGATGAAGCAAGTTACAACAAGTTCTAAAAATTTTATTTTTTTCTCCTATAGTTTATACATCCCAGCAAAATCTTTCAAGGTGCATAAAAATTATAATGCAGCTGCATTCTATTTTTCTTTAAGTGAATGACTATTTGTAAAAAAGTATGTTCCTCAATAACTTTACATAAAAAAACATTTTATGTCTTACAGGTGAAGAAACAGCAAATCATTCCCAAAAACCTACAAATATTTAAAACTAAGCAAATTGTTATAAATTAACAAAAGTTTAAGCAAACAAGTTAATTTTTTCAGAAGATTGTCTTAACTGACAGACTACAATTGTGGTTACAAAGAAATAATCAGTTATCTTAATAATTATCTTACAAAGTAATCATATATAAATTTTAAAAGAATCACAAATGTAAACTTTTATTTATAAAGCAGTCATTTCTATTTTAAATCTTCAGGGTACATAACTACTTATTAACAGTTTTTATTAAATTTTATTAGGAAGCTGAGGACAAAAATGGAAATAAGAAATTATCACCTGATCACTAGCCTAGCTTCAGCAAAAGTCATGTAAGACAGTGCTATTTGAACTGCCATTGTTTTTATTCCCTGAGCGAAAAACAACCCCAGGTTCAAATATTAAGAGTGTGCCTTCTTGGCCTTCATTTTATTTTGTAAGATTTTCTACATCGGAGCCATTGACAAAATCATCTTAACAAAATTCTCAAAATTCTTACTAAGGGTGGTGGTCATTGCTAACAATCTACATTTGTAAGTTCTTTCCAAGAATGGTGACTCGATTATTAATGTGTTCCAGAAGCAGTGCTTGAAAAATCATCAAGCATTAATATTTGGACTGCTAATGATATGGTCCGGGCAACAGCTGGAGACCTCTTAGAATTTTCATCCGACACATAGATTACAAAGGATGTGAAGATCATTAGAACAACAGACAGAGAGATGCTTCATAATAGTATCAACTACTCAGGACACTTAGTACTTACTTCTCTGCCTTTCTGTAGAGAACTCATCTATTTAGTACTAACTGGTGGTCTGCATTCTATGAGTTAAGCTGTCTATAGTTCCTCTTTCAGCGGCTGTGACAGCCAAGCTTCTAATGTCAAGGTCTCTACAAATTTTACTGTGAGAAATAACTAATATTTTTTAAAGGAAAGGGAGAAATATGGTGCCCATTAGGATACCTGATATTAGTACATGGTATATCTAAATGGTCACAATGGAGAAAATGGAACACAATTCCTTTCAAACATTTTCACATGCCAGTCTACAGCTATTTCTTTCCCTAAATGCCATGCATTTAACAAATATTTTGTCTACTCTGATAATATTATAGCTATGACTTAGTAGATGTATCTTTACATGCAAGAGAAGGGAAATAATTATCTCAATAGTTTGTAGAGGTAGATATCTACAGTGTGAATACTTTATAATGATCCGACTGAATTAATATCCTAATCTAAAAATAGCTTTTTCTAATCACTAGTTTATACAACAGACAGAGATGAAACAAATAATTTTATCAAAGTTATTTTCCAACCCCTGAAATCTTTAAATAAATTGTGATTTATGAAAGTGACCCTCCTTAGAATAGTATTGAAGAGGAAGTACATTTTTCAGTACCAGAGAAATTATCTTATTCCAACTGTACGTCTAACACTATCATATTTGAAATATTATGACTAGAGTTTAATAATTGACCTCTGGTCTTTATAGAATGAAGAGAGTACTCTGAACTAATTATGCTAATTTTGTCTCTCAGAATTAGCAAGCTGGGATCTGGCAATGATTTTGAAGTATTTTTCCAAAGACTTGGAATTGCTTCAGGCAGAGCCCGATATACTAAAAATTGGGTAAGTCTAAATTAATGAATCCTTACAGATTAAGTATGGGTATATTTTAACTAAATTAATAAGTTCTACTTTAATAAGTACCTTGAGCATTAGAGGAAGTAGGGCACTAGAAGGCCATATAGAGATGTCTCATTTTTTGATTGTCCTGCCTTTGTTACCCTGAGCCTGTATTCACATTCCAGTTGCACTCATATTTTTTGCAGACCTGTTCACAATATTTTCCCTTAAATCACCAGTTCTCATGTTGTGTATCTTACTCACTGCATGAGAAAGGTTAAGAAATACTGATTTGGTGACTCAATATTGACTTCATCATTTAAGTTTGTGGGAATTAGGATGGGTTTATTTTCCTCACTTTCACTCCAAATTCATCAAATCCAGCAAGATATGACAATATCCAGACTTTGTTATGTTATTGTACCTCAGAACATCAAGCAAAAGAAAAAAAATCAGTGAATAAAAGTTGATATAAAGCAACAAAGTCATAAATCATTTTTTTTATTTTCTATATATTTTTTTTATTTACATTCCAAATGACTTCCCCTTTCCCATTTCCTCCCTCCCCAAAAGTCCCATAAGCCCTCTTCCCTCCCCCTGTTCCCCATTCAACCCCCTCTGGCTTCTCTGTCCTTGTATTACCCTCATTGGTTGGTTGTCCTGCCTTTGTTACCCTGAGCCTGTATTCACATTCAGTTGCACTCATACTTTTTGCAGACTTGTTCACTATGTTTTTCCTTAAATCACCAGTTCTCATGCTGTGTGTATTCACCCCTTGTGGGTCAAATGACACTTTTAGAAGTCATTATCATATATCTTTCTTATCAGATATAGGCATTTTGATCCATAACAATAGCAAAGTTACACTTATAAAGTAGCAAAAAAAATAGTTTTATGATTTGGTATCACCAAAATATGAGGGACTCTGTTAAAGGGCCGCAGCATTAGAAAGGTTGAGAAATAGTGCCTTAAATATATTATGTTTTATTGATTTGGTAACTCGATATTGACTTCATCCTTTAAGTTCCTGAGAAGTATGTTGGGCTCATATGTCCTCACTTCCACACCAAATTCATCAAATCCAGCAAGACATGACAATATTTGGACATTTGTGTGTTATTGTATACCAGATCATCAAAAAAAAAATCACTGAATAAAAATTGATATAAAGCTACAAAATCATAAATCATTTTTTATTTCTTTTACTTGTTGATTGCTAAATCTTTGGTAAGTTTTAAAAATGTATAATTTATAAAATCTGAGTTAGTTCTGTGAAAGCTTCTTGCTAGCAATTTATGCATCTTATGTTTAAAACATCCCTGTTTTCTGTTTTACAGTGAGGTTTTTCTTTTTAATTTTGTTCTAATTTTAGTCCAATTTAATTTTTAATTTGTGAGTAATGTCTTATACATATATTATATTTTTTCAGATATATATTATTAAAGAAAAAAAGCAATAGTTATTGTCTTAGGTTTATCAATGATGTGATGAAACACCATGGCCAAAGAAGCTTGGAAGAAAAGGTTTATTAGGCTCACACTTCAAGGTCACTGGTCATTATCAAAGGAAGTCACGGAATAAACCTATAGGCGCAGAGCTGATGCAGAATCTATGGAGGGATGCTACTTATTGCCTAGTTTGTTCTGACTTGCTCAGCCTGCTTTATTAAGGAACACAGGATCACCAGTCCAGAAATGGCACCACTCACATTAATTTTGGTACTTCCTCCACCAATCACTAATTAACAAAATCCTTATAGACTTATCTACAGCCTGATCTTATGGAGGAATTATCTCAACTAAGGTTCCCTCCTCTCAGATAACTCCAGCTCGTGTCAAGTTGGTGAAAAAGTAGCCAGCATAATTAGTAAATTCAGTATTCAATTTATTCAAGATGATTGAAAAGAAGAATACAGTCACAGGGAAAAAGATTGGATCTGACTCTAAATTCCCATTCTGCTTAATTTATAAGGTCAGCTGGGAATATTCAGACAGAAGTGAATCTTTGTATGTCTTTTCTCTTGAAGAAGTTACTTGCCCCCATCCATGGACCTTTTGGTAGTAAAAAGTTGTATGAGTTTTTATGAAGGTTTTGATGCAAATAGATATATTTTACATATATGAAACTAAACCAATCAAAATCCAGGAGATTGCCAAATGTACTTGATAATCAATTTTGAATTAAGAATTAAACTCATCCATCGTTAATACTATCCGAATCTCTGTCTCTTAAGAATCATAATAAATAAAGTGTTCTTTATATCAGTAATGAAAGAACATAATGAGAAAATATGAAAAAATGTTGTCAGCAGTTCACTGTGAGAAAAAGTTCTTGATTTTCTCATAGGCAGCTTCCTTGTGCCTGTTTGAGTGTAGTGCCAGGGAAATGTTAGCATTTCCACCAAAAACCAAACAGGAGCCAATCTGATGTACCTCAAATCAGGGTATTTATTCTATTAGAGCTATCATCATGCGGGATGGTTTTGATTGTGGAGGAGACTCAATAGTCTATCGAGGCAAGGCTTTAAAGTAATCATCATGTATTGGGTAAGTGTGCAAACATCTAAATGGAAAGATACTGAGGCCTTTAACATAATTGGCTTCTGCTGGAAGTCAGAAACTTAATTTCTACTCCACTCTGCATTGGTGATGATTCCACACAGAGTGGCCTCGTAACCTGTGAGTGCAGGATTGTTGGGGGAATAACCTGGAAATACTGGTCTTATTGGGGATTAGCCTAGAGACAGGGTTTTGTTGGGGATCAACAGGGAAACTAATGCTAGGTACTAACTATCCTGTTAGTTTAACTTAATTCTGACTTGGGTTAGGCTTTCTAAAATGGAGTCTGGAATTAAGAGATTTAGCCTCTCATGAACATCACCTCTCTCTCCACAGAAAGACCCCAATTTCTCTACTGGAGTCTTCTCTCTCTTTTTTTTTTTTAAATTTTATTTTCTAAGTTTTTTTTTTTTATATACATTCAAAATCATTTCCCCTTTCCCGTTTCCTCCCTCCCCGAAAATCCCATAAGCTCCCTTCCCTCCCTCTTTTCCCCATTCACCCCCCTCTTGCTTCTCTGTCCTGGCATTCCCCTACATCCAGTCTTTCCAGGACCAGGGGTATCTCCTTCCATCTTCTTAGAAATCTATTGATATGCGAATTGTGTCAAGGGTATTCCCAGATTCTGGGTTAATACCCCCTTATCAGTGACTGCATACCAAGTGTGTTCTTTTGTGATTGGGTTACCTCACTAAGGATGATATTTTCAAGTTCTGACCATTTGCCTAGGAATTTCATGAATTCATTGTTTTTAATTGCAGAGTAGTCTGTTTCTTTTCTCCACTTGATAGCATGCAGTCTCTCAGAGTTTTCTCGATGGAACTTTCAGTGATACATGGTTCTACTTCATAATATTGCTTCACTGGTGCTTAATAATTCCTCAACACTCTCCTTAAATAATTCATTTTCTAATACAGCACTACATAGTCCTTTCTTCAGCCTCTCAACAAAATTCTATATATCTTATATTTTGGTTAACAACTCTCAGGGGTGTTTCCCAAGGAATGTTTTTATATTGTTTTTGCAGCATGTGTACAAGTGTATTTCTCTGTATATGCCTAAAGTAGCCCTTTACTACATTCCAAGAATTTAAGTTTGCATGATCCATGTATGTCAGTGTTCAAACCACCTTAATAACACCATAGTAAAATAATGCTGTAAGGCTTGTTATAAACTATCTTAAAAAGATGAATTTTTTTTTTCTCCTAGAAAACTAACAATGTCAGCAGCTATCCTCTCTATCACAGTGTCTATGAAACATATGAGCTGGTAGAAAAATTTTATGATCCAACATTTAAATATCACCTCACTGTGGCCCAGGTACGAGGGGCAATGGTATTTGAACTGGCCAATTCTATAGTGCTTCCCTTTGACTGTCAAAGTTACGCTGTAGCTCTGAAGAAGCATGCTGAAACTATCTACAATATTTCAATGAAGCATCCTCAAGAAATGAAGGCTTACATGATATCATTTGGTATGTTGCAATTTACCTTTCAAATTGCTTCTGTGTTTCTAATAATTTCTCATTGTTATTTCTATTATACTAGATCAGATATTCTTTTTCTCTTGAGATCTGTTCTTAATAACATAGATGCTCAAAAATATATAAATACTTCACAAAATAGTTTTCTATATTGTTTCCACATCATTATCTTCCTAGAGATCATTAAAAACCATGGGGCTTTGTTTCTTTTACTCCTGGGCTAGAGTAAGCTTCCTGTTTTGGCATCCAAAGTGTTAAGACTATGTACTTCGCCAATCTTCTTGCTTTAGAAACCAAGTTCTTAAAGCTTTTGATAATTTGGATTTCTGTTTCAGATTCACTGTTTTCTGCAGTCAATAATTTTACAAATGTTTCATTCAAGTTCAACAAGAGACTTCAAGAATTAGACAAAAACAAGTATGTACTAAATCAATCAATCAATCAATAAAAATATATTTGATTATAATTATATATGTAAATATATTTGTAAAATATCATTAATTCATGTTTGCATTACTGAAATACCTATTGAAATTGTTATATATTTCTGTCTATACTCTAATGCATCCTGTTCAGTATTGTGTGTCACTCAGATTTTATTTCTGACATGAATTGCAACTACATGGCAGTGCCTTCCTCCTGATAGACTCTGAGATACAGTTGAGCAAATGTAGTGTTGGTTCAAATATATTTTTTTGTCACTTACTGTTTTTTCACTCTCTGTACATCATTCTCCATCTGGATTCCTTTATTCTTGGAGGGTACTTCTCAACTTCTACTTGAAATCATTATGTCTACACACAGACCTTTCTATCCAACTCTAGTAAAATTCTGAAAATAAAAAATAAAAAGATGAATAAATATTGTGAAGTCAATACTTGTAGAATTGCTGAACAAATAGAATTAATTCTTTGTAAAACCAAACCATAAGAACAATTTGAAAATATTACAATATTGACCCTGTTTCATTGTAAAACTGTAAATTGGCACACTGATTCTTAGTTTGCAAAATTAATTTATAATCTTATATAAGGTGAAGGGTTGCTCTAAATTTAAAACATACTATAAAAGAATTCACAAGAGTAAGGGATGCTTTCATGTTATTGTAATAAAAATCATATAAAACGAAAATATAAATAAACTAATGGATAAAACAATACTATGTATTAAAGTGATAATTTTAAGTAATTGTATCATGGCATAATTGTAGTACTAAATTCAGCTGAGCTACCCAGGATTTTTTAGTGGACTTTTATTTACAGTTATGACCTCCCCATTAACATGCTTTCCCTTAGGAATTTGGAATCTGTAAGAGAGTTTAATGCATACTTGAATGCAAATAAAAATATAAAGTAAGGACCATGTATTTGACAAATTCTTCTTTAGTAGAAAGAATTGTATACTGTGTCACCTGTTAAGTATTTGTAGTTTGCATAAACTTATTAGAAACAGAGTTTTCCATTTCAGTTTGGTGAGGATCTCTAATCTTAACAGTAATTACAAACCCAGGCTGAATAAGTCTCATTTCTATATTAAATTAGATATATATTAAAGTTAAATACATATTTTTCCACAGCAGGTTACTGTTTTATTGTTAATGATTTTGTTGAATAATATTTTATGGGATTCCTGACATATGATGAGTATACATTGAAGCTTCCCGGGAATTGCACATGAGCAGGTTTTCCATGGACGAAGAGCTGTAGAATGAGACAACGGGGGTCGAGAGAAAAAGAACACACAGAGACATTAGTGCATGGTTGTGCAAAATCTCTCTTTACTTGGAGAATAAGAGCAACAATATATGTGCTGTGGGTGTGACCCTCCCTCCCAGGGTTGCAGAGTCTTTTCAGAGCTTCTCAGCAGGCCCTTGGCTCCATGGTTGCTCAAAGAAGTTGAACCCATAGGATCTGTTGCTCTGCGGGAGGCTGAGGTGTGACAAAAGGCTTGTTCCAGGAGCTCTGCCAGCTCCACCAGGTTTGGGGGAGGTGTAGCTCACTGGAGTCTGGAGCTGAATGATAGCTGCCATGTGATAAAGCACTTCAATGTGACTCTCTACAATACATGCTGATATTTGGTTTTAGTTTATTACTTTAGTTTTTGAGATTATACTATATTTACATCATCTCTACCTTTACCTCCCTTCAAACTTTCCATATCCTCTTTACTCTTTTTAGAAATCAGGAGCTCATTTTTCACTAAAGTTGTTATATTTCTAAATTCATAAGTACAACCTGCTCAACACTACGTTTTCCTATAATATTGCTGATATACTTTTTCTCCACTTGATTTTTTATTCATTCACTTTACATCCCAAACACAGTCTGATAATTTCCAGTCCTCCCTCTTACAAAAACCCTTCCCCACTACCTCTTCCTTTCACATCTGAGAAGGAGAAGTCCACCTTGGGTACCTATTGGGTACCTTTGTGATTTTTAAAATTCATGACTTCATTTTTTCATTAATTATTGTTACAAATATTTCTTTTTTATTGAATATAATCTTCATTTAAATTTCAAATGCTAAAACCTTTCCCGGTTTCCAATAAGATATTCCTCTGCCATATTTTTGGTTGGAATCATGTGTACCTCTTGGTTGGTGGTTTAGTCCCTGGGAGTCCTGGGGTATCTGTGTGGGGCTTCATTGTTCTTCTCATGGGCCTGTAAAACGCTTCAGCTCCTCCAATCTTCCCTCCAACCTCCATTGGGGAACTCACACAGTCCAATGGTTGGCTCTTAGCCTCTGACTCTGTAAGTGAAAAGCTCTGGCAGGGCCCCTCTGGAGACAACCGTGACATGCTCCTTTCAGTATGTATTTGTTGTCCTTAATAGTGTCTGGGTTTGGTAACTGTCTATAGGTTGAATCTCCAGGTAGGGCAATCTCTGGGTGACCTTTCCTTCAGTCTCTGATCCACACTTTGTCTCCTTTATTGCTCCTGAGAGTATTTTGTACCCTTTCTCAGAGGAACCAAAGCACATCCATTTCAGTCCTCCTTCTTCTTGAGCTCCCCATGGTCTGTGAATTGTAACTTGTTTATTTTAAGCTTTTGGACTAACATCCACTTATCAATGAGTGCATACCATGTGTGTTACTTTGTTATTGTATTACCTTGCTCAGGATGACACTTTCTAGTTCCAACCATTTGCCTAAGAATTTCGTGGATTCATTGTTTTTAATAGATGAGTTGTGCTCCATTTGTGTATATACGACAATGTCTGTATCCACCCCTCTGTTGAAGGACATCTTGATTGTTTCCAGCTTCTGGCTATTATAAATAAGGCTGCTATGAACATCATGAGGCATGTGTCCTTATTACATGTTGGAGAATATTCAGGGTATATGCTCAGGAGTTGTATAACTGGGTCCTTAGGTAGTACTATGTCTAATCTGAGGAATCGCCAAACTGATTTCCAGAGTAGTTTTACCAGCTTGCAATCCCACCAAAAATGGAAAAGTGTTCCTCTTTTCCCACATCCTATCCAGCATCTGCTGTCACCTGAGTTTTCATCTTAGCCATTCTGACTAGTGTGAGGTGGAATCTCAGTGTTGTTTTAATTTGCATTTCCCTGATAACTAAGGATGCTGAACATTTCTTTAGCTGCTTCAGAGCCATTTGAGTTTCCTCAGTTGAGAATTCCCTGTTTAGCTCTGTAGCCCATTTTTAATAGGGTTATTTGACTCTCTAAAGTCTAACTTCTTGAGTTCTTTGTATATATTGGATATTAGCCCTCTATTGGATGTAAGATTGATAAAAGTTCTTTTCCCAATTTGTTGGTTGCCTTTTTGTCCTATTGACAGTGTCCTTTGTCTTACAAAAGCTTTGTAGTTTTATGGGATCCCATTTGTCGATTCTTGTTCTTAGAGCATAAGCCATTGGTGTTCTATTCAGGAAAATTTCCCCTGTACCCATGTGTTCAATGCTCTTCCCCACCTTGTCCTCTATAAGCTTCAGTGTGTCTGGTTTTATGTGTAGGTCCTTGATCCACTTGTACTTGAGCTTTGTACAAGGAGATAAGAATGGGTCGATTTGCATTTTTCTGCATGCTGACCTCCAGTTGACCCAACACCATTTGTTAAAAATGCTGTCTTCTTTCCACTGGGTGTTTTTAGCTCCTTTGTCAAATATCAAGTGACTGTAGGTGTGTGGGTTATTTTCTGAGTCTTCAATTCTTTTCCATTTATCTTCCTGCCTGTCTCTGTACCAATATCAAACAGTTTTTATTACTCTGTAATAGAGCTTGATGTCAGGTATGGTGATTCCCCCAGGAGATCTTTTGTTGTGGTGAATAGATATTGCTATCATGTTTTTTTTTGTTTTGTTGTGTTTTCTTTTTCTTTTTTTTTAAATTTTTTTATTCCAAATGAATTTGAGAATTGTTCTTTTTAGATCTATGAAGAATTATTTTGGGATTTTAATGGGGATTGCATTGAATCTGTAGATGGATTTTGGCAATATGGCCATTTTTACTATATTAATCCTGCCAATCCATGAGCATGGGAGATCTTTTCATCTTCTGAGATCTTCGATTTCTTTCTTCAGAGGCTTGAAGTTTTTGTCACTTAGATCTTTCACTTCTTAGTAAGAGTCACACCAAGATATATAATATTATTTGGGACTATTGTGAAGGCTGTCATTTCCCTAATTTCTTTCTCAGCTTGTTTATCCTTTGAGTAGATGAAGGCTACTAATTTGTTTGAGTTAATTTAATATCCAGCCACTTTGCTGAAGTTGTTTATTAGCTTTAGGAGTTCTCTAGTGGAAGTTTTGAGTTTGCTTAAGTATATGATCATATCATCTGCAAATAGTAATACTTTGACTTCTTCTTTCCAGTTTGTATAACTTTGACCTTTTCGTTGTCTGATTGCTCTGGCTAAGACTTCAAGTACTATATTGAATATATAGGGAAAGAGTGGGCAGCTTTGTATGGTCTCTGATTTTAGTGGGATTGCTTCAAGTTTCTCTCTGTTTAGTTTAATATTGGCTACAAGTTTGCAGTATATTGTTTTTACTCTGTTTAGGTATGGGCCTTGGATTCATGATCTCTCCAAGTCTTTTATCATGAAGAGATGCTGGATTTTGTCAAAAGCCTTTCAGCATCTAATGAAATGAACATGTGGTTTTTTTCTTTGAGTTTGTTAATGTAGTGGATTATATTGGTGGATTCTCATAAATTGAACTGTCCCTGTATCCCTGGGATGAAGCCTACTTGATCTTGGTGAATTATAGTTTTGATGCATTCTTGGATTTGGTTGGCCAGGATTTTGTTGAGTATATTTGCATTGATGTTCATAAGGGAGATTGGTTTGAAGTTCTCTTTCCTTGTTTGGTCATTGTTTGGTTTAGGTATAAGCATTATTGGGACTTCATAGAATGGGTTGCTTAGTGTTCCTTGAGTTTCTATTTCAGGGGATTGTTTGAAGAGTATAGGTATTAGCTCTTCTTTGAAGATCTGATAGAATTCCCGACTAAACCCATCTGGTTCTGGGCTTTTCTTTTTTCTTTTTTTTTTTTTTTTTTTTTTTTTGATGGGAGACTATTAACAACAGCTTCTATTTTCAAAGGACTTATGGGACTATTTAGATGGTTCATCTGATCCTGTTTTAATGTTGGCACCTGGTATGTATCTAGAAAGTTGTCCATTACATCCAGATTTTCAAATTTTGTTGAGTATAAGCTCTTGTAGTAGGATCTGATGATTTTTTGAATTTCCACAATTTCTGTTGTTATGTCTCCCTTTTCATTTCTGATTTTATTAATTTGGGTACTGCCTATGTGCCCTCTGGTTAGTCTGGCAAAGGGTTTATCTATCTTATTGATTTTCTCAAAGAACCAGCTCCTGGTTTTGTTGATTCTTTGTATAGTTCTTTTTGTTTCTATCTGATTTTTTTTGGCCATGAGTTTGATTATTCCCTGCCTTCTACTCCTCTTGGGTGTATTTGCTTCTTTTTGTTCTAGAGCTTTCAGGAGCACTGTCAAGCTGTTATTGTAAGCTCTCTCCATTTTCTTTTTGGAGGCTCAGAGGTATGTGTTTTCCTCTTAGCACTTCTTCCATTGTGTCCCATAAATTTTGGTATGATGTGTCGTCATTTTCATTAAATTTGAAAAGGTCTTTAATTTACTTCTTTATCTCTTCCTTGACCAAGCTATCATTGAGAAGAGCATTGTTCAACCTCACGTGTATGTGTGTTTTCCATTGGTTTTATTTGAACTTACTTAAGACCAGCCTTAGGCCGTAGTGATCTGATAAGATGCACGGAATAATTTCAATATTTCTGTATCTGTTGAGGCCTGTTTTGTGACCAATTATATAGTCAATTTTGGAGAGATACCATGAGGTGCTGAGAAGAAGGCATATTCTTTTGCTTTAGGATGGAATGTTCTATAAATAACTGTTAGATCCATTTGGTTCATAGCTTCAGTTAGTTTTACTGTGTCTCCGTTTAGTTTCTGTTTACATGATTTGTCCATTGTTAAGAATGGGAAGTTGAAGTCTCCCACTATTACTGCGAATGGTGCAATGTATGCTTTGACTTTAGTAAGGTTTTTCTCATGAATGTGGGTGCCCTTGAATTCGGAGCATAGATGTTCAGAATTGAGAGTTCATGTTGGTTGACTTTTCCTTTGACCAGTGTGAAGTGTCCCTCCTTATTTGTTTTTTTGTTTGTTTGTTTGTTTTTTTTTTTGACAACTTTTGGTTGAAAGTCAATTTTATCCAATATAAGAATGGCCACTCTAGCTTGTTTCTTGGGATCATTTGCTTGGAAAATTGTTTTCCAACCTTTGACTCTGAAGTAGTGACTGCTTTTGTCAATGAGGTGGGTTTCTTGTATGCACCAAAATGTTGGGTCCTGTTTACTTATCCAGTCTCTTAGTTTATGTCGTTTTATTGGTGAATTGAGACCATTGATGTTACGAGATATTAAGGTAGAGTGATTGGTTTCTCACCTTGTGTTAGCATTTTCCACCCATTATCCTTTGTAGAGTTGGATTTGTGGAAAGATAATGTGAAAATTTGCTTTTGTCATGGAATGTCTTGTTTTCTTCATCTATGGTATTTGAGAATTTAGCTGGGTATATTAGTCTGGGCAGACGTTTATGTTCTCTAAGGGTCTGTATGACATCTGTCTAGAATCTTCTAGCTTTCATAATTTCTGGTGAGAAGTTTTGTGTGATTTTCATAGATCTGCCTTTACATATTATTTGACCTTTCCCCCTTACTGCCTTTAATATTCTTCCTTTTTTTAGTGCATTTGGTGTTTTGATTATTATGTGACAGGAGGAATTTCTGCTCTGGTTCAGTGTGGTTGGAGTTCTGTAGGCTTCTTGCATGTTCATGGGCATCTCTTTCTTTAGGTGAGGGAAGTTTTCTTCTATAATTTTGTTGAAGATATTTACTGGTCCTTTAACATGTAAATCCTCACTCTCTTCTATACCTATGATCCTTAGGTTGGATCTTTTCATTGTGTCCTGGATTTCCTGGCTGTTTTGGGTTACAAGCTTTTTGCATTTTGCAGTTTATTTGACTGTTGAGTCAACTTTTTCAATGGAATCTTTAGCCTCCGAGATTCTTTCTTTTATCTCTTGTATTCTGTTGTTGGTGTTTGCATCTATGACTCTTGAATTGTTTCCAAGGTTTTCTATCTCCAGAGATGTCTTAATTTGCAATTTTTTTATTGTGTCTACTTCCAGTTTTAGATCCTGGATAGTTTTGTTCAGTTCCTTCACTTGTTTGTTTGTGTTTTCCTGAAATTCTTCAAGGGATTTTTGTGTTTCTCTGTAAGTTCTTCTACCTGTTGACCTATGTTCTCCTTTGTTTCTTTAAGGGATTTTTGTGTTTCCTCTTTAAGGGCTTCTACCTATTGACCCAAGTTGTCCTGTATTTCTTTAAGGGAGTTATTTATGTCCTTCTTGACGTCCTCTATCAGCATCATGATATGTGATTTTAAATACAGCTCTTGCTTTTCTGATGTGGTGGTGTATCCAGGATTTGCTGTTGTAGAAGAACTGGGTTCTGATGGTGCCGTGTTGCCTTGATTTCTGTTGTTAATAATCTCACATTGCCTTTGGCCATCTAGTTATCTCTGGTGTTAGCTGGTCTTGCTGTCTCTGACTGTGGTTTCTTTATCCTAAAAGCCTGCATATCTGTACTCCTGGTATTCCCTTTCAAATGCCATGCATACAACTGGTTCTCCTGGAAGTATCAGGTGATAGGGTCTTCTCTGTGGTAGACCAAGCAAGGGTCAAATGCCCTGCATGCTGCTGGTTCTCAAATGTCCTGCATGCTGCTGCTTCTCCAATGTCTTGCATGCTGCTGGTTCTCTAGAAAGTATCAGGAGATGGGGTCTTTGCTGTAGCAGAACTGGCAGGAGTCTACTACAGCAAAATGAATGGGGCAGATGGATATGGAGGAGACACAAATAATTCTAAATATATAAATACAACATGTTCAGTTTCTATAATGTTACCGGTTTTCTTAATTTGAATGATAGAACTTTTGGTTGTTGTTTTTGTTTTGGTTTGTTTTATTATTTATTTTTTATTTTTTTACACTCCAGATTTTATTCCCCTTTCAGTCCAGCCTCCGACTATTACACAGCCCAAACCTCTTCCCTGTCCCTCTGTTTACACGAGAATGTCTGTACCCTACCCTATACCCCACCAGACCTCTAAAATTCCTGGGGCCAACAGTCTCTTGAGGGTTAAGTTCATCTTCTCTGACTGAACCCAGACCCAAAAGACCTCTGCTGCATATGCGTTGGGGGCCTCATAACAGCTGGTGTATGCTGCCTGGTTGGTGATCCAGTGTCTTCAAGATCTTGGGGGTCCAGGTTAATTGAGACTGCTGGTCTTCCTATGGAATCACCCTCCTCCTCAGCTTCTTCCAGATTTTCCCTAATTTAAATAACCTATGGCTTCTGGCCATAGGTTGAGTGTAAATATCTACATCTGACTCTTTCAGCTGCTTGTTGGGTCTTTTGGAGGATGGTAATGGTAAGCCCCTTTTTGTGAGAACTCCATAGCCTCAGTAATAGTGTTAGGCCTTAGGGTCTCCACTTGCACTAGATCCCACTATGAGTCTGTCACTGGACCTTCTTTACCTTGAGCTATTCTTCATTTCCATCCCTGCAGCTCTTTCAGACAGGGACAATTATGGGTCAAAGTTTTGACTGTGGGATAGCAACCCCATCCTTCACTCAATGCCCTTTATTTTTGCTGGTGGTAGACTCTCCAAGTTCCCTCTCCCCACTGTAGAGCATTTCATCTAAGAAAGGAAACAGCCAACCTCAGAAGGTAGAAAGTTAGGGGGACCCTCGAGAAAATACCAAGGGTATTATGTTTTAAATTGTACCAATGTGGCTTATTTTGTTGCAAACTTTTACTTTGCCAGACAGTGTTCATATGTTTATAAAGATATAACTTTATTAATTTCACTTTCAGCCCCTTATTAGTGAGAATTATGAATGACCAGCTGATGTATCTGGAACGTGCATTCATTGATCCTTTAGGCTTACCAGGGAGACCTTTCTACAGGTAAGGAAAGATGATCCTATAGTCTAATATAAGTTTAGTGTTGTTTTACTGTGTATAAAAATATTTTAATGTGTTCATTTTAAATATTCAAACTATTTTCGTGATATAAACTCACTTTTCATAGGGAGTTATGTTCTACATAAACATTTTATTTTGAACATATTATGTACTTTGTCCGTCAACACAGTCTCATTCACTACCCTCAATATGTTGTCTCTTGTATCAGTTCTACTACCCTCCTTCAGTTTTCCCATATGCCATCTGATATTTAAGGGTCTATTAGGATCTTTAAAAATGCAAGTTAGAGAAAACATGTATTTATCCTTCTATGTATTACTTACTTTATTTAGTATGATGATTTCTATTTGCATACTTTTATTTTAGCAAACAGCATAATTTCATTCTTCTTTGTGATTAAATAAAATTCCATTGTTCATATATACCATCTTCTTTTCCATTAATTCATTGACTTATATCTAGGGTGGGTCCACAACTTGACTGCAATGAATAGTGCGACAATAAGCACAGTTAAGCAGTTATCTCTGTCATATATGTTGAGAATTCTTCAGGCATGCCTCCAGAAGTGGTGTAGATGAGTCATATGGTAGTTCTGTTCATAGATTTCTTGAGGTGCCTTCATATTGATTCCTATAGTAAACAGACTAAATGCACTCCAACTATTATTGTGTATACCTTTCCTCATCTCCACACGACCTCACCAGCATTTGTTTTTGTTTGTTGGTTATTGGAGAGGGAAAGAATCCCAAGCTGGTTTTGATTAAAATTTCCTTTATTATTAATATGCTGAACACTTTTATTTTTATTGTATGTTTGTTGTTCATTTTTTGAGAAGTGTATATTTATTTCATTTGCTAGGATTTGGCTATTTAATAAATGTGTTATTTGTATATTCTACATTTCAATGCTCTTGCACTAGGTGTTTGCTAGTAGAGAATTTTCTCAAATTTCATTTACTTTCAATTCATTTGATTGTTCTCTTTGCTTCACAGAACTGTTAAAATTTTATTACATCACTTTTTATAATTCTTGGCACTATTTGTTAGTAATTGGAGTCCTTTTCCAAAAGTCCTTGTCTATATCAATATCTTGAATTATTTTCTCTATATTTTCTATAGCATTATTAGAGTTTTAGGTTTTATAGTCTTTTATTTATTATGAAATTGATTATTCTATATGGTAGAACAGGGATGGAATTATATTCATTTATCTAGTTCACCCAGAACCACTTCTTGAAGAGGCAATTTATTTCTCCTCATTGAGAATTTTTTGACATCTTTTTAAATGTGAAGGTCTGCTTCTAGGTCATCTTTTCTACTTTGATGTACCTGTGAGTAGTTTTGGGTCATATTTTTTTGGTACCTGGCTATGTAGTGTGTCTTGAAATCAAGTCCTGTGATACCTACAGCCTTATTCCTCTTTCTCAAAATAATTTTGAATTGTTGGAGACAATGTTGGTTAATCTTATAGTTAACTTAATGACATTGAGAATCAAGTGAGAGACAAACCTATGGCTGTGAGGTCTTTTATTTTTAGCCAAAATTTTTCACAAAATTAGGGTCACACACACTTAGTGTAAGTAGCATTACGACTGGAACCCCACCCTTCATCTCTCTGCTATCTGACTGTGAGTGCAACATGCTTAGCTTCCTAACATTTCTGTTGCCATTCCTTTTCCACCATAGTAATATGTACCCTTAAATTGTGAGAGAAAAATACTCCTCCTTCATTTTGATGATTTAGGGAAGTATAGTGTCACAACAAGAAAAAATCATACAGAAAACTTGTGCTGATAGGAGATTGTTGCTGTGATAATCTAACTATGGCTCATGGTCTTTGAAAAAGTTTGTGGGTAGAATGTGGGAGAGTTTGGAGATAAAGCCCTAAAATAGGATAAGCAGACCATTTTCAGCCCAGTTTTTTTTGTTGTTAAGATGACTTAAGGAATAGAGAATAGATATTCAACTTACAAATTTCAGAGGAGTTTCCTAGAAACTGAGTCAGGGGTTTTTGTGTTTTATTCTAACAAAGAATATAAAAAAATCTGCCTTAATGATGCTAGGCTACCAGTTTTCAAGCTATAGGACAGTGATCCTTTTAGGGCTCAAAAGGCTATTTCACAGGGGTCACATATTAGGTATCCCACATAGCATACATTTACATTATGATTCAGAACGTCATGAATGTTACACTTAGGAAGTAGCCACAAAATAATTTTATGGCCCGGGTTCTCCACAGCATGAAGTAGTTTATAAAATGATCTCAGTATTAAACAGGTTGAGACTTCATGCTAACCTTTAGAAATTTTAATTAAGCAGAAGAAAGAAGATAATGGTTTAAGTTGTTTGGTATAACTCTTATTACAAATCTCATGCTATTCCTGAGTCAGTACATAAAGTTACATGACCACTTCAGAAATAACCATATACCTGGGCCATGTAGAGGCTAAAATTTTATTTATAATGATTTGTGATGATTTAAGCTAACCATTAAGAAATTATGTATACATATTTTACAAAAAATAAAGTTCATAGTACTACACAGTAGGCTGGATATACACACGATTTTATGATCACACTATGTCTCAGCAGGAAGTATGATTCAAACACCAACGCTTAGTGCAAATGTGATTAAGAAAAATTAGATTTTCGTTTTTCCTCTCAGACCAATTGTCTCCTTAGACAACAGGAATATCAACGTCATAGATTTTATTTTTAGTATCTATACAAAATGCAAATCACCTTTTAATGTCTAAGCACAGTTCAGGCTAACTGTCCTTACTGTTATTTTTATAACTTTGAACCACTTTGAGTTATTCATTAAAGCAAAAATTTATGTGTATTAATGTGTCAGGAGATGATTGCATTTAAAATTCAGGTAACAAGTCAGAAAATCAGGAGTATGATGTTCATGTACAATGCCTTTGTATTGTATCTTGGATGTTGCTTGTGCAATTAATGGACAGGGATGTTTTTTATCAACAGGCATATCATCTATGCTCCAAGCAGCCACAACAAGTATGCAGGAGAATCATTCCCAGGGATTTATGATGCTCTTTTTGATATTAATAGCAAAGTTGACACTTCTAAGGCCTGGAGTGAAGTGAAGAGACAGATTTCTATTGCAGCCTTCACAGTACAAGCTGCAGCAGAGACTCTGAGAGAAGTAGCATAAGAAGACATTAAAGAATCCATATGGAGTTGATTTTATATATATATATTCCTTGTGGATCAAAAATCAAAAGTGGATAGTTTCTTTTTTTTATAATTTCAGCATGTATTTCTGAAATTTATAATTCAAGTAAGTATTAAATCTATCATGAGCAGTCTAATGAAATGACACATTTGACAGTATCAGATAATTATTAGAGATCTAATATAGCCTTCTAAGATCTACTCTGTAATTTCAATGTAAATAAGAATCACTTCATTGTGAGATACTCCTGGGATAATTCTCAAGTCTGCTCCACCTGGGGGCCTAGATGGTCTCTGGTCACAAAGGCTGGGAGGATCACTCTAGCCACACTAGCTGATGAGTTCTAATCTATTCTCACTTCTTGTAAACCTCATCACTCTGTATTATAAAATTCAAATAATTAGAATTAAAATAAATGTCATTTTATGAAAACTATATAAAATACAAATGCACAACCAATAACTAACATTTGTAGTCTCAGTTACTATTCACTTCTGAATAATTGCATCATTTATATCAAATACAATCACTGTCTGGAATTTTAAGTCAATCATTTCCTTTTTCACATAGAATTCACCACAAAGGCTATATTCATTACATATCCTGAATATATACATAAATTTGTATTTTTTAGTGTTCTTTTTTCTGTTTGTCTTTGAGTTACTCTTATACTTTATGACATTTTATGTGACACCTCACTGAAATGAGTAAACATACATTTACTCAGAGTTGAACAAAGGAAAGGAATCCCATAATGTGAAGAAAAAGCAGAGACATCAGAAAAGAATGACAAGTTATATCAATATTAGTAATTTGAATTGTTTCAATTTGGAAAGGAAAGAAAATTTGTAATATAGAGAAGGTATAAGGAGAGGTTATTGTACTGATAATCTATATCCTCTCAGAGCCCTCACCTTCCTACTTATCTAACTTTATGCATGCTCTCTCTGAAAACCAAAACCAAAAATCAAAATAAACAAAAAAACCAATAAGACAAAAATGTCAAATCTTGTCAAAATGCAAAAGGCTTACAAAGGTTCAAAGCAAATGAATCTTAGAACTAAAAAGGGGAAGAAGATAAAAATTTCCACCTCTAAATAAGGAGGTATTTGCAATTAATATTTGCTGGGAACAGGAAAAACAGAGTACTCTAATGGACTATAACAGGGTATATCAACCGTATTCCAGGGCATGCCCTAAGACCAGGAATAGTTGACCAACACAAAGAGACTCCATGTATTTTTGTTTTTTGTTTATTTTTATTTTCATTTTCATTACTTTTTCCATTTAAGGCAATAAAGTGTATATGTATATATATCTATATATCTATATAGATATAGATATATAGATATATAAATCTATATAGATATAGATATATAGATAGATATAGATAGATATAGATATAGATAGATATCATATTGCTATATGTATCATATATGTATGTATATATAGATAATATTGATGCATGTATTAACATATCAAATATGTGTATCTATATTATGTATATATAATATACTAAGTACACACAAACACACATGTATACATATGCATATGCATATATATGAGCGATGTCATACTAGTAACTTAACAGCCCACTTGAAAGCTCTAAAAGGAAAAGAAAAATGAAGTAGTCCAACTGGTATTGAAATAGAAACAGAATACAACAATACAAATTATCAAAGAGTTCATTTATTGAGACAATCAATAAGATTGACAAACCATCCTTAAAATAGAAATTACAAGTCAGAGAGAAAAAAATCCAAATTTGCCCAATTAGAATGAAAAGCAGAGCATAGTGTTGAACATTAAGAGGTTCCTGAGAATTATAAGGACATAGTTTTAAAACCTGTATTTTACTTAATTACAAACTCTAAAGGAAATGGATAATTTTCACGATAATTAATAAATACTGGAGTTAAATTAAGACCAGATATGCAAGTTAAATATATCGGTTCTCATTGTTTTTTTTATAAGGACAGAGTCATTCTGATACCTAAACTACATAAAGACCCAAGAAAGAAAGAGAATTACTGACCAATGTCCCTTATAAACATATATGCAGTAATTCTCAATAAAATACTGGCAAATGAATCCAGGAATACACCAAAAGATCATCTATCTTAATCAAATAAGCTTTATCCCAGAGGTACAGGGATGTCTCAACATATGTAAGTCAATAAATGAAATCTATCATATAAACAGACTATAAGTCAAACGCACGTGATCATGATATTAAATTTAGAAAAGGCTTTTGACAGAATTCTGTGCTCCCGGATGGTGAAAGTCATGGATACAAGGACATGCCATAATATACTAAAGGCAGTGGTCAAGTCTATAACCAACATCAAATTAAATGAAATAATACCAACAAAACAATTTTCAAATCAGGAACAAAAAAGGTTGTCCACTCTCTCCATACCTATGTAACTTAGTACTTGAACTCTTACCCAGATCAGTAAGACTACTGAAAGACGTCAAGTGTATAGAAATTAGGAAGGAAGAATTAAGTATCTTTATTTGTAGATGATATGATAGTATACATAAAGTGACCCCAAAATTTCCACTGGAAAACTGCTATAGCTTATAGGCATTTCAGCACAGTAGCTGGATACAAAATTAACTCATAAACATTAGTAGTCTTTCTCTATAATAACAGCAAATTGACTGAGAAACAAATCAAGAACATCTTCACAGTATCCTAAAATATTATAAAATATCTTGGAGTAACTCTAAACAACCAAGTGAAAGATTTGTGTTGTGGTTTGAATAAGAATGATTTTGATAGGCTAATACATTTAATATTTAGTCATAGGGATATGACATTACTTGAGAAGAATTTGGACATTTGTCCTTGCTGAGTAAGTGTGTCATTGTCAGAGGAAGTGTCATTGTAGATGCAATGATCGCATATCAATAGATTTCTAAGAAGATGGAAGGAGAGACTCCTGGTTCTGGAAAGACTGGATGTAGGGGAATGCCAGGACAGAGAAGCGAGAGAGGGGTGAATGGGGAAAAGAGGGAGGGAAGGGGGCTTATGGGACTTTCGGGGAGGGAGGAAAAGGGAAAGGGGAAATGATTTTGAATGTATATAAAAAAAAAACTTAGAAAATAAAATTAAAAAAAAAATAAAAGTCCAAAAGAGGCCCAATGTTTCTTCTCTTCCCGATGCCAATAGAACTGAATGGAGAACTCTTAGCTACTTCTCCAGTACAATGTTTGTTGGGATGCTGCTGTGTTCTTCACTGTGATGATAACATAGTAAATCTTTGAAGAAGTAAGTAATCTCAAATTAAGTGCTATATTTTATGAGAGTTTCAGTAGTCATTGAGTCTCTTCAGAGCAAGTGAACACTAAGACAACTTGTATGACAAAAGCATTAAGTTGTTGATCAAAGAAACTGAAGAAAATATCATAAGATGGAAAGTTCTCTCAATCTTATAAATTGGAAGAATTAATAAAGTAGAAATGGCTAACCTAACAAAAACTATCTATAATGCAATTTCCATAAAAATTCCAACACAACTCTTCACACATATTTAAAAACCAATTTTCAACTTCATATAGAAACAAAAACATCCTTGCCACACCAACTATAACCCAAACAAAGCAAAATCAGGATAGCTAAAATAACCATGAATAATAAAACAGACGCAAGAGGTATCACCATTGATGACTTCAAAATGTTCTACAGAAAATGGCACTACCATTAATGAGATCCGCTGTTAACTGGAATCAAGTATGAATCCATACAATTATGGAAACCTATAGTCAACTGATTTTCCATAAAGCAGCCAGAAATACACACCAGAAAATAGAAAGTATTTTCAACAAATGCTGCTGGAAAAAATTAATGGCTGCACTTAGAAGAAGAATCTAAATTGATCCGCATAAATTTCCATGGACTGTGCAGAACTGGACTTGTCTCTTACTGGCTGGGGAATTCTAAGAGAGCTAATCCACCTCTGATAGCCAGTAACCCTAGGGAGAAAAGGCCCTGTGCCTTGTCCGGACATAACAGTGAATCTGGCCCTGGTGGCTAGTCTGTGTTGAGCCACTCGTGATCTTTAAAGCTTGGAGTACTGGCCCTCCTAACCTCCCGTGGCGAGGTGGCCTGAATGTGAAGATGATGCTTTCCTGTTCCCCATTTGCCACCAGTGGGAGTTGGGCAAGCAACCTCAGAGGGAATGGGAGCCTGATAAGTAGCCCCGCCTCCTCGCTGGCTGTTGCACTTGGGTAAGCCAGCAGAGCTGGCTTTGAAGGCAAAGGCGCAGAATGAACCATCTTGGAGGTTTTCAGAAGAGGTGAAATGGCTCATCTCTTAGAGGCTACAACACTTGGGGGAGTAGGCCCTGTGCCTTGACTGTGCAGCCCAAAGGAACTTCCTCTGAATGTGTGTGTGTGTGTGTGTGTGTGTGTGTGTGTGTGTGTGTGTGTGTGTATGTGTACTCACAGATAAAACAGCCTTGAGGTCATGAGAGCAGGAGAGATGACTCTGCCTTACTCTGATAGCAGTAGAGGGTCACCTAGCTGAGCAATACTGAGAGCTTGCCTTTGTGTTGCAGAAAGGAAGACACAGATCACTTACCAGCTCAGGTACCAGACAGGCCCATATCCAAGGCTCTGTGTTCAACCAACACTAAATCTATATTATCTGGGAATAATTAGGAAAGATCCAATCATGTTGACCCAAAGCTGCAGGATCTCCATGACACAGGTTAGCCACAGGATAATGGCAAGGAGTCTTAGCAAGGATGCAATCTTGATGGTGTCACAGAAGCCTGAGACCTTGAACCAAACCAATGACTCACTGCAATGAACATTTCCAGGTAAAAATGTTTGAACAATGGGATGTAGTGTGGGACACACTGTGATATACTACAGATTCCATGATATATAAATATAGATATATATAGATATATATAGATATATATAGATATAGATATAGATATAGATATAGATATAGATATAGATTGATATAGATTGATATAGATTGATATAGATTGATATATAGATATATAGATATGCATATATCTATATGCATATATATACACATATATGCATATATATATATATATATATATATATATATATATATATATATACTGTGTCTGTGTGTATTTGTGTGTGTGTGTGTTATTTTGAGAGATACATTGCAAGATTCAAGGCCAACTGTGAGCTGAAGAGGAGATAATTGGGACTAGAGGAAATACTGTGAAATTCATAAAGAATAAAAGGTTTTTTTAAAGAAGGAACTCCTTGAAACTGAGAAGTTTCTGCATACCAAAGGAAAACATCATTCAAAGTGGCAACCTAGAGACTAGGAAAATATTTTTATCAACTCCACATCAAATAGAAGGCTAATATTCAAAATATATAAAGAACTCAAGAAACTAGATATCAAGAAAGAAATAATCACAGTTAAAAAAAATGAAGTATACATCTAAACAGACTATTCTTCAAAGGAGGATGCTCAAATGGCAGAGAAACATTTAATAAATGTCCAGTATATTTCATCATTAGGGTAACACAAATAAAATCTGTTGATGTTTGTAATGGAAATTTGTAGACACTATGGAAATAAGTTTAGCATTTCCTCAGGAAAATGGAAATCAATTTATCTCAAGATCTAGGTATACTATTCTGGGACAAATACCTGAGTGTCACTTTATCCTACAACAGAGACAAATGTTCAACTATGCTTAAGGGTGTTCTATTTATAATATTCAGAAATTTGAAAGAATTTAGGAATCTCTCTACTGAAGATTGAATAAAGAAAATGTGATGCATTTATACAATAGGTTATTAATTATTTGTTAAAAAATGATTTCTAGCAATCTGAGTGGGGGTGTTTCTATGTCTTTTTCTGCTTAAGGAACCCTTTTCCTCTTACAGGTTCGCATTTTCTGGCTTTAATATGAGGATACAGGTCTAATCTCTTTTCATCTTGTTATGCCAAGTTCAGGTGATTTCATTTGACTTGATCTTTTCTTATGGGAAATTGAAAGGAGCAGTTGATTTGGAGGAGAGAAGAGGAAGAAACACTGGAAGAAGGGCAGGGTGAGGGGGTTGCAGTTGGGATTTATAGTATGAGAGAACAATAAGTAAAATTTAAAATTATGAAATCAAGAAATGCCACAGGTATACCTATGGAACTAGGAAAAATATCATCCTGAGTAATGTAACCTAGACCAAGATAGACAAATATGGTATGCACTAACTTATTTTTGAATATTAGCATTTCAGACCATGATAACCAATCTCTAATCCACAAAACCATAGAAATTGGTTATAAAGTAAGGGAGTGAGTGGAGACAGATAGATATCATAAGAAAATTGAAATAGAATACATTGTTATGGGGTAGATATGAGGACCCAAGTAGGAGAATTAAGTCCTCTTGGGAGAGAGAAAAAGGGGATGAGGACAGGCTTATAAGAAGACACAGCTCACTACAAGGGCTTGATGCAAGAGTATTACAGAAACCTAATGAAGTAGATGTTTCTTAATACACATGAAGGCAACCCACAAGGAAGGGCAAAATAATGGAGAAGACAGAGTCCCAGGTGACCATCATCAAATGAACCCCTCAGTATCAGGATAGATTGATTATGTTAAGTAGAATTGTTAGATAAAAGGATCCCATGGTTATAGCCAAAACAAATCATGCACTACCATGTCTGTGGATTACTCCACAACACTGACAGTAAGGCCCATTGCTGAAGACAGACCTACACTTCTCCACTTTACATGGAGCTGTCAAACTGGTGCATACAGTATGCCTTAGCTACTATAGTTAGTGGATTTTCTACATAATGATATTTTACATACTACCAAAGCAGAAATAAAACTTAAACCCAGACATAAACTCTTTGATTGCAATAGTGTCCTGCCTTCAAGCCACACTAGTGCAACAATGACACAAAGTTTGTGGGAGTAACTGACCAATGCCTGATTTGACTTTAGGTTTATGCTCTGATATGGAACACATACCCACCACTGCTGTGATGAACCTGAGACTTGATAGCTCAAGGACATAGGGTAATAACAAATAATATACTTCTAAAACATTTAAATTCAATTAAATTAAAATTTAAAAATTAGCAGTAAAATGACTCTTAATGGCAATCTACTATAGTAGTAAATTAGTGCCTTGTACAGCCCTCATCAGTGAAACGTCCTTTTGCAGCAGGTGAGAAAAAATATAAAGACCCACAGTCAGATGTTATGCAAAGATTGAGGGGCCTTGGAACAATCATATTCAAATGGTGAGATGCCTATATCAAATCTTTCTCATCTGGGATCAGCAAGCATAGTGCAAGAGGAAGCAAAAGTAATATTTGAGACAGAGGTAATGGAGGACACTAAGAAAATAAAGGTTTCTGAATTAACATGATGTATCCATATGTATGCCCAGACATGTAAGCAGCATGCACAGGCATACATGTGTCTAACAAATGGTGTCTTAGAGTTGAAATGAGAAGTGGACACATGCCCCTATCTCTAACCCAGAAAAAAAATCTCTAATTGATAAGCACTTTTAAGGGGAAATGCAGTTTCCTCCAAGGGAGACTCACTGGGTAAATAAATTACAATTAAGAGTAGGCTGCATGCCCAGCAATAGATTGACAAAAGAAATCAAACTCAAAGGTAACATTAGACTTTCTTGCCACATAATTTGTCATCAAGGTTTTTTTTTCTCTAACCTTTTTTTTTTAATTTTTATTATGTACATATGGGAGGACATTGATGAGGGATATAAGGATCAGAGGACAGGTAAGGAGCCAGGAACTAGGATGAGTAGAGGGAGGGGAAATTATAAGGAGTATATATAATGTAAAAAAAAAATCTCTCCAATAAATAGTCTAAAAATGTTTTGATGTGTGTGTGTGCGCACATATTTGTGTGTCCATATTTTTTCTTTATTTTATTCAACCATGAAAAATCTGAATATTTCTTTCTTCACAGCATCTTTTATCTGTTTGTTTCTAAGACTATAGATAATAGGGTTTAAGAATGGAGGAACAATGGTATAAAATACAGAAAGAGTCATATCCTCAACAATTTCTGAGATTGTTGAAGGTCTTAGATATGCATAGGCACCAGAACTAAGAAACACAGACACTACAATAATGTGAGGGACACAGGTAGAAAAGGCTTTCCCTCTCTCGCCTTTGACAGGAACCTTCAAGACAGTTGATAATATGTAAACATATGATATGGCAATGAAGATAAAGCAGCTACCGCTGAGCCCAACAACAGTCAGAAGAAGTAAGAGCTTGTTGTTAAAGGTGTCAGAGCAGGAAAGTCTCAGCAAAGAGGGGATATCACAAAAATAATCAGGGACTGCATTAGAGTGACAAAAGGATAGGTGGAAAGTTTTGAAAGTGTGCACACTTGCAAGGAAAAGAGATATAAGTAGGGAAGCCAGTGTCATCTGAACACAGAATTGATGGTTCATAATCATAGGGTAGAGGAGAGGCTTGCAGATGGCCACATAGCGGTCATGGGACATGATGGTGAGAAACTGAATCTCTACACATCCACAAAAGAAGAACAAAAAGACCTGTGCTGCACACCCAGCCACAGAAATATTGCTATGATCAGTGAGAGAGTTGATACAAGCCTTGGGCAAAGTAACAGATACATACCCCATGTCTAAAATGGAAAGATTCCTGAGGAAGAAGTACATGGGTGTATTCAGAGTGTGGTCAACTGTAGTAACAATGATGATGATAAGATTCCCTAAAAGGCTGCCCAGGTACACCAACAGGAACATCACACTGAGTAGGATTCTGGGCTCCCAAGTCTCAGCAAAAACTTGCAGGAGGAACTCAGCCACCAGGGTAGAGTTAGCCATAGTCTCAAAGTTTATCTGAAAGAGAAGAGCAGCAACTGAGAATAACTTATATTCTTTGATAGGTAACCAGCACTGCTCTTGGAAGTGTTTATTTTTGTTGGCTAAAAATGGCCTTTATGTGTGAAAAATCAAGCATTTTTTTTGGTTTGCCTATGTTTTTATTATGCTTAGTTGTTAATACACATATATGGCTGTCTGTCAAATGCTATGGTATGATGTTAAGCACTTAAAATTAATTTCCATACTAATAACTGTCACATGAATACTATTATTTTAATAAATATTTTTCCTTAATATAATGTTATATAATATGGTAAGCTCCTCTTCTAGATAAACTACCTGCACCAATTAGGAACACTCAGGGACATTTAACATGTAGAATATAATTTTAAAAATGTGTATGCATTTATTAATGTATATGCATTTACATATAAAATGTATTTATGTTGTATGATTATTTCATGTATACACATATAACAAAATTAATTAGAAACAAAACAATTTAAGAGTTCAGCAAAGCAGCTATGAATCAGATGGAGGCAAATAACAAAGCAATGGCAAGTGATAAGATAGAGTTACTCTTTTTCATTGAATGAGTTACATGTATTGACTAATTGATTTTGGAAACTTCAAAATTCTAACAGAATGAAATTCACAAAGATTAATGAATACATTACTTAGAGATGTTAGCTCATGAACATTATGCAATGTAATTCTTATTTGAATAATTTATTTTATCTAAAATGGTATTAAAATGTTTTGTCAAATGCAGAGAGGAAAATTATTATTCCAATTATAGATATATTAATACAGTATCTATTGAATAGATATCATATCTCTACTATACAATATTTGACAGATATCTGTCAAGATCATAGTCTAAAATGCCCACAAATTAGTTAAGAATTATGGTAAAGTGAACATTATAACTAAAATGTAAAAGTAAGTTAAAGAATACATCACCTAATACATTTAGAGTTGCAATAGAAAAGACACTAAATACAGGTTTTATCAGTAGATGAGCTTCCTTGCAAGTGTTTAGAAACCTGGCGATACGTTCCTAGTCACCTGAGGCAGCAGTGTATGGTGAGAGTAACTGGGGATCAGATCAGAAAGCAGCATCCACCACATTTTAGTTATATCTGTAGTATGCTACAGAAAAGGAAGGGTGGACATCACCTACAAAGGGCATCATTTCAAAATGTTCATAGTGACGTGTCAGGATGATTATGCAACACCAGTTTTTGGACAAAGTGTTGGTGGTAATGTGTTTAAACCTCATGGGATATTGAACAGCTAATTCTAGCTACTTTTAAAAAGTGTCACCTGCATGAATATTGTAAATTTTCAATATCTGTGCAAAGATTTTTTATTGAATATATTATTCATTTACATTTCAAATGATAAAACCATTCCCGGTTTTCCCCTTCCCCAAAACCCCCAACCTCTCCTCCTACCCGCCTGCCTCCAAGCATAAGCCTTTCCACTCCACCCACTCCCACCTCTCCCAGCCTCGATTTCTGTTTGTTGGGGCATTTAATGAGCCTTCACCAGATTAAGGACCACCCCTCTCACTGATACCCAACAAGGCATTCTGCCACATTTTTGGCTGGAACCATGTGTACCCTTTGGTTGATAGTTTAGTCCTTGGGAGTCCTGGGGCGTCTGGGTGTCTGACATCATTGTTCTTCCCATGGTGCTATAAACTCTTTCAGCTCCTCCGTAACACCCTCCAATTCCTCCTTTGGGGACCCCACGACCAGTCTAATTTTTTTAAAACTCTATTTATATATTTCCAATACAAAATTATGTTGGAAGTTAAATGACTATATACTAAGCAGAAAGTATTCAGAAATTGGTTTTACATTGTCTTTTAGAAGTTTGTACGACATCTACAAAGGAATTGTTCAACAGCTGCTGAGGTAAGTGGCCACTAAGAGCCTGAGTACATTTATGATATTGTTGTGCTCGGGAGATCCTTTAAAATTGCTCTAAGAGAGTACAGAGGTTATAAAGCCATTACTAGATTCAAAAATCATTACTAACTAAAAAGGAACCAAAAGGAACTAATTAAAATTGTAGATATCTGTGCTTTCAATATTCAAGTCTCTGATTATAAAAGCAAACTGTCAGATTTTAAATAAATAGCCTAATAAAAATATTTAAAAGGTCTTCATATTCAGTCTTCAATCCTACTGAAATTCAATTTAGAAGTCATAAGTGTGAACACTAAATACCAATAAAATCTAAGAGAAATATAAAAAAAAAAATCCTGAAAATTCAAGATAAATGCCCACAAAGTATTCTCTATCAATAAAATTCTGCAGTTGTTTAGCCTAGAAATCACCAGCAGTGAAGATACCTGCCTTCCACCTTTCATCTGTCTGCTACAGCATTGTTGGTCCTGGAAAATACTACATTGAATGAAACAAATCTAGCATATCATATGTAGAGGCAAAATAAGTTTATAGTTAAAAAACAAATCAAATTACTCCATATTCAATTTCCAACTTCAAAATTATTTACAAATCGATAGCAAAATAGAAAAAAATCATAAATGTCTATAAATTACATTTTAAAGATAGATTAAAGAAGAAATAAGAAACAACTTAGAAAATGATCAAGTCAAAGAAGTATAGTATGACAATTATTGTAGTCAGTAAGTTCAACATTAGAAGACAGTTAATATTATAAACAGCCACCATTAAATAATAATGTTAGAAAAGAAACACATGATCAAATTTTATAAAAATTGTAATATCAATAAACTACTATAAAAATGAAAATATACAAGTTATATAAATATAAATATTAAAAGTTATTAAAATGGTATTATAGTAACTAATGACAACTGAGAGCAGGAGTACTAGATGCTTCCAAGATGAAATTCCCTGAGACCATATAAACACAAATGACCAAAATATATGGATTGTTTAGGTTGTGCTTCTATATTTGTACATATGTGTGTGTGTGTGTGTGTGTGTGTGTGTGTCTGTGTGTGTTTGTGTGTATGTGTGGTTATGTCCATATATGTGTGTGTATGCTTGAGTGTGTGTGTGTATAATAATAAAGAAAATAGGGCATCAATTTGAGAGTAACAGTAGGATATACTAGGGGTTGGAGTGAGGGGACATAGAAATGAAGTGAAGAGGTTTGCAGCCCTGTACGAGGATCAATAATATGTACCAGCCAGTACTCCCAGAGCTCCCAGGGACTAAATCACCATTCAAAGAGTACACATGGAGGGACCCATGGCTCCAGCTACATATGTACCAGAAGATCACCATTTTAGACATCACTGAGAGGAGAGGCCATTGGTCCTGTGAAGGCTCAATTTCCCAGAATAGGGAAAAGCAAGTCAGGAAATTGGGTGTTAGTGAGCAGGGGGCAGGGTGGATTGGGATAAGAGGTTTTCTGATGGGCAACAAGGAAAGGGGATACCCTTTGAAATGTAAATAAAGTAAATATCTAATTAAAAAAAGAAAGAAATAGGGGAATGATGTAATAGCATTTTTAGTTAAATTTATTTAAAGAATAATAAAAATGATACCACAGAAATAAAAAGATCTAAGATTAATATATGTATGTCAACAAGTTCAATAATCAGTTGTGAATTGATTTCCAGAATTATGCAACTTATATAGACTTACCTTTTTTCAAACAGTAGGAAGTTACATTAATTTCAGATTGCATAAGTAATAAATAAAGACACTGGCTAAGAATTTATTGCCCTAAAAATTTAAAGATTACATGGGTTCAAGAATAAATTTAATAAAATTGAGGAAAATTTTATTTCTATAATGATAAACTCTCATAAAGTAGTATTAATAATGTTACCAAGACCTAACTACTAAAGCAAGAAAATGTCACCAAAATAAAATGAATGCAAAGGAATAACTGTGATCAATTTTAAAATATTAAACAATTATTTGTATATCTTACATTTAGTGCATTAAATAAGTCAAACTTCATCAAATATAATTTATCCTTGCAGTGAAGAAAATTTTAACATAAGCAGTCAATGATCTTGACATACTAATAGAAGTGAAGATAAATGCCAATTTCAAAAAATGCAGGAAAAAAAATTGTACAATATTGAATAACTTTCATTTATTAAAGCATTTAATCTTCTGTAAAAAAGGATTGTTTGTACTATGAAAGTAAAATCTTCTCCTAAGGTATGATACAAGGTTTTTACTACGTCTACTGAACATAATATTGGGAACTTTTTCTAGAGCATAAATACACAATAATAAAATTAAATTAAGATACCTGCTGTAACCCATTTGATTCTGTGGAGTTTGTTGTTGTTATTGATGTTTCTTTGTTAAATTTTGTTTTGAGATTACTTTATAATTACATTTCTCCCTCTAAACTGTCCCTTAAATATGATCCTACTCCTCTTCATATCCATAGCCCCTATTTTCAAGTGGTTATTTTATATAAAACTTATTTATACACACACACACAAACACAGATATATATATATATATATATATATATATATATTCTTATTAAGCTTGTATAGTCTGTATATTTTTGTATATAGGTTTTCAGGAATAGCTATTTGGTATTAGATAGCTCTCTTTAAAATAAATTAGGCATTAATAAAATTCAAATACTGCAGGTTTTAATTAACAAAATCAAATATCCTTGCAAAAAAAAAAACAAGCTGGAACTATTATAATTCCTATAGTAAAGAAATGGATTATATTCTTAGGGTCTGAATGTTTTCCTTCAATGATGGATATTGATATTTGAATACTTAAGAACTGGTATCAATATAGATATATCTAACATTTTCTTACTTAAACTATAAAAAACTTGAAAAAATGAAAACCAGTTAAAGCTAGAGAGGGCTCTCTCTTCTAATATCCATTTGTAATAAATATAGTATAATGGTGTTTGTTATTGAAGCTGGGGGGTGACACAAAGAAGGAGAGATCTTGTGTCTTTGTTACTGAGGTATGGTAAGAACTTAAAAGAAGCATTGAAAGTCATCTACAAAGTGCATTGTAATCCCACTGAAGATTCAATGCTCTGCTAATGACTTTGGAGAGCTTCTGAGTATGTATCAGAAAAGGAAGGGACCAGATTTGCCTGTGAAGTTGAAGAATGGTTTGAGAGAATGTTCAGGAGGAATAATTTACTCTAATTTCTAAGGCAGTAGGTTTGGACTTTGAGGATAAAAGAGAAAATCAGTGTGGGATAAAGGTTGTGGCTGCTGGTCTCTGGTGGTTTAGAACATATTGGGAGCCAGAAGAGCATCATCTTACTAAACATGATATTCTATATCAGCTTAGAATGTTGTGTTACCAAAACATGCTTGAATTTGTTAATTTATTTACTATTTAATTTATATTTGTTTAATCCTTGTTTTAAATCTTCCTTCTTCATTGGTAAGGTCTGAGGAAACAGAAACCGTTGGTTCCATTCATTGTAAATAGCCCTGAGTAAAGGCTTTCAAAATAATTTTAAAAAAAAACTTGAAAAAAATATACAAATATATGTGTCAACTCATGTGTATTAGCAAATGGTGGAGGAAACACTGATTGTAAATGAACAATATCTACTTTCAATGAAACAAGCCAAGTTCCTTATAAGCCTAGAGAAAAGAATGAAGAATGAATTCTCTGGACAGATTAAAATATACTAACACTTTTTTTGTTAGGCCTTTCCACTTAGATTTACAACTTGCAAGACCTTGAGCAAATTGAGATATGTAGCACTTTGCATTCCTTTGATTAACAGAACAATGCTGGTGTTTATAAGTTTGTTTTGTCAATATTTGGTACTTTTACTAACATTAATGAATATTACATTGATATAAATAATCACAAGTAGATTATTTGCACATTTTAATAAGTTAGGAAATACTTGAATGAATTCACTAGGAAATGAATTGAATGATTAAAAACTGATGTTGATATTTGAAGAAAAATATACTTAGAGACATTGAAAATCATTTTGAAAATCTTAGGCACCATTGCATGCCCAGTTCTAGATCTGTTTTTAGAAAACCAAACTCAAAGAGGCTGCATAAGAATCTAACACCTAGTCATGAGTTTCTATGGAAAAATCTTTAGAATAGTGGGCAGCACTGTCTTTTGTGTAACCACTGCATTATCTTTTCATAGGTCTTCCTCAAAATCCATATATGTATGTGTGTGTGTGTGTGTGTGTGTGTCATCTTTACTAACACTTCTTATAACCAAAAAAGATGCATTTAAAATAAAATATCATTCCATTTATAAACGTATTTTTTAAACTTATGGTAAAATCAGATGATAAGCTTTACTTCATTCTTAAAGTGATCATTTCATGTTTATGAATAATAAATATAAAGTTTATACATGTTTTTTATCAATTTACTTTACATTTTACTACATTTATTTTAAAATATTAAAATAAAACATTCTTGGTTTTCTGCTGAAAGCCATGTATAGTTGAAATAGAAGTTTAACAGGTGAGTTAAATAAAAATGAACACTCTCTTTATCAATACCTATAAGAGTGATTTTGTATACTTGATGCATTAAGCATCATTTAACTCTCCAAAAAGAATTCCATATACAGGATGATATATAATATAAAATATAAAATACATAATATAAAAATACACAAAGGAAAGACTTCATGGTTCAGCTCCCAGCTGAAAAAAATCTTTGCAGCATTTGGGAAAAGATTAGAGAACTATCTCAGTAGTTTGGGACATTTACTGGTCATGCAGTGGAACTGGGTTCAGATTCTGTCATAAAAATAGTGAACTAAGGACACTGCATAAACATGACATGCACACATCAATGCCAGCAAAACATCCATACATATGTGTTAGGAAACTTGTGTGTGTGTGTGTGTGTGTGTGTGTGTGTGTGTGTGTGTGTATGTATGTATGTATGTGTGTATGTGTGTCAGTGGAACATCTATTAATGAAAAAAGAGATTATGAAATTGAAGGACAGCTAGGAGGGTATATGGGACAATTTGGAGGTAGGAAAGGGAATCTAGAAAAACAGACTTTTATTATAATTTCAAATTTGTAACAAACAAATAAATCTTACAAAATGTTGTGAAAGCAGTTTTATATAATTTTTATACAAAGCTATATGTATCTACATTATGTGTGCAATATATATTAATATAAGTATGAATAATAAATTTATTTACATAGCATTGTACACATTTTGTAACAATGGTTAAAGGAAAGGAATTTTTAAGTGAAAAGGATTAGTCAAGTGGCACAGAAACACAATGATCAAGTTTCATAATTTGTGAAGGACTCTGTAGTGTACAATATTCTACAATATAGCTGTCACACGTTAAATGAAAGGTCAATAAAATACCAAGATTTTTCCGTGATTGCTTTTCTGTTAGAGTAATCGATTTTGTTTTCACACATTCTCATAAGGAAATCACTGGTTGTATCAAAGGTGAAAAATATGACGTGTTTTTTTCTAAGTATTCCATACTTGTAGATGCAATTTCTTTTTCTTTTTCTTAAAACCTTGCAAACTGAAGGAAGGAAATGTTAGGGAATTCCCTAATAAATAAGAGGGAAGGTCAAGGTAATAACAATGGTCCAGTACACTTACCCAGGCACTGTACTTCACTCAAAAATGACAGTGAATCTCTGTATTGTTCATTTTTCCAAATCAAAATCTTAGAGATGCTTCAGTCAAATATTTCTATCTATAATGGATTGTAGAAGTCTTCATTTTAGAAAAATACAAGTCTTGTTTTTTAAAAAGTCACTAAACTTATTCTCTTTTATCTCAGTCATTGGCATCCTCTGGAGTATAAGGACTTTTGGAACACAGACTTTAATTAGGACAAAATGCCCAGATGCAATTTAGATAGGTAATGGTTTCCATAAAACAGATAAGAATGGACCCAATTAAAATTCAGCATAGGACACAGACTGAAGGACCAGACATTGTCTCACCTGGGTTGCCTGAAAGTGTGAAGATGATGATGGAGATAATGAAACACGGAGCAAATATACAGATAATCTCTATCATCTGAGTTAATATGTCTGGTACCTGTATGGAGCACAGAACAAAATCGTCTGTATTTTTTACAACCTAAATAAGCAGATATTTAATCTCTCATTCTCTCTTCTCTCCAAGATGATATAGTAATTTATGAGAGATAAAAAACATTAGCCATCATCTTTAAAAACTAAAGAAAAGTCGGGCAGTGGTGGTGCATGCCTTTAATTCCAGCACTTGGGAGGCAGAGGCAGGCGGATTTCTGAGTTCGAGGCCAGCCTGGTCTACAGAGTGAGTTCCAGGACAGCCAGGGCTATACAGAGAAACCCTGTCTCAAAAAACCAAATAATAATAATAATAATAATAATAATAATAATAATAATAATAAATAAAAATAAATAAATAAATAAAACTAAAGGAAAAAGAAGAAAAGAAAAAGTTAAATTTGATTTGAAAGGATTGAAATAAAGAGCAATACTTTGAAAATCCATTAACGATCACAACATAGAGACTGATAGCACTCTCTTCAATATCTACATTCAAAACCAAATGGCACCTTTCAGTTTCTTGAGTTTATTAAAACATGTTTAAGTCTTTCAGTTCCTTTTTTTAGGTTTTGCAGATTTATAAAAATCATATCAAAATGTAAATTAGAAATCGCACTAATTTTTTTTTAATAAAAAATATTTCACAACACAGTATATCCATCATTTAATGGACCTAGGAGGATCCTTCACAAGTTGGTTTTTGTAGGCTTAAACAAGGGGAAACGTGATAGATTTAGTTGTTGGCTGAGTCTCTTGGATAGTCCAATGAACAGGCTTTATGGAAGACTGGAGGACCTATACTGACCTAAGAAATGCATGACTGAAGAATTTTGCCAAATTCATGTGTAAGAGCTATGAAAGGAATGAAGAAGTTTTGCCATCATAATATCATAGTGGGTAAGTCCTTCCCTATATGAAGCGCACCAAGCGTGAAGCAAAACAAAGAAAAGATTTCTATCTATCCATTACTAGACTTTAATAAGATTTTTTTCCCTCAGAATTTTGTTAATTGTGTACATGGTGAATTTTTTTCTTTGCCTAAATCTTCAGTTGCTAATCAAGACGTTTGGGCTATGAGCATCAGGCCATTTTTGGAACCTATTGTGGGAGATGCTAAGTGAGGAGAACATTTCCAGAAGATTTTAGGCTACTATTTGATGATTTCAGTCCATGTTGTAACTACTTCTACACATCTGGAAAATATTTATAAAGACTATACAATATTCACATCCCTTCATTGGCAGGTTGCACCTTAGTGAGGGTAGATTCCACAAGTTCTCTGGGGTATTGAGCTCTCTTTCAAATCCTTACATGGGTAAAGGCTCTCTGGAATCTGGCTGAGATATCACATGCTAGCTTGCCCTGTCTCGGTGTGTCATACCATATCTTGGCCTGAACAAATCAGAAAGTTCTGTGGGACCCAGATAAGATGTTTGGTGAAAATTTATCTGCAGAGTTGACAGAGCAGGCAACATTCCATTCTATTTTTTCCCTAGGATGTAGGTTTCAGATTCTTCTGAAGCATTAGGCAGTGATTGATCAAAAAGAGTCCAGGGGACCTGGAACATCTCAGCATGTGCACTCCTTGAAGCCCCTTGATAACTGCATTCTTCCCCATTGTCTGTGGCTCTGATTGACCTGATGACTTACTGTCATTTTCTTGGGATTTTACTGCAGCCTCCAGAAATATTGTTGGGTATCCAACAGAGAAATGTACTTGTACACAGATTTAAGCCAATTGAAATTCTTTATTAGTCGGTCAGAAACTATACTGGGCATTCTGGATCCCAGTATAGCCCTTACCCATTTTGAGAGTGATCTTTTAAGCACAAATACCATATTCTGTAAAGGTGAGAAATGGAACTGGAGCTTTGAAGATGGAGAGGATACCCTGCTATAAGAATACCTGCTCTGCTACCTGAGGCTATGGTGAAATCCCAACTGGTGCTGTCACTAAAGGTCATAATGGTATCTGTAGCTATGCAATACTGTCTATGTCAATGTCTATAGCTCATATTACTATTACAGACCTTGTGGACTTCCTTGGTCTGGGTGATGCGTGGGATCCTGTTGATGTACAAGGGTTGTACAGAGCTATTCCTATCCCCACTGATTGTGGTACTCTGGAGAGGTGGATAGATTCTTCTTTGGTTGCAATACTCAGGGAGTGACCCCTGAATCACACCTGAGAAGCACAATAGACATGATATTGCTGCTTTGGGTCTGCTCTAGCAGTTTATAGATGAGGTAGATACTATGGCAGGCCAACACGAAGGTCTAGATGGTAGCTGAATTATGTATCCCACTACATTTCCTACATCCACAAGACCAGGGTGAACTCTCAAGCATAGCTGCTGCTAGCTCACCCAATTGTGCAGGTGGCAAGGGGCAGGGCCATCACTCCCACTCTCAGGCCATTAGTACCATTGATCGCAACACTCAGGAGAGTGAGCCCTGCACCACTTACACTCTACCAATGGACAGAAGCTGGGCCCCCTGTCATAGACTTAGTAAAACCTGGAAGAATCTGAGGAGGAGGGTGACACCATAGGAAGACCAGTAGTCTCAGCTAATCTGATTCCTGAGATCTCTGACACAGGGCCACAAATCACACAGCATAATTCAGGTGATATAAGGCCCCTTACACACATACAACAGAGGAATGCCTGGTCTAGCTTCAGTGAGAGAAGGTGCACCTAACCCTCAAAAGACTTCAGGACCCAGGGTGTGGGGAGGTTTGGTGCTGTGAGCATAAGTGGTTGGGGACTTCCTCTAGGAGACATGGAAAGCATAATGGAATTAACTGTGGTCAGAGGGCAGACCAGGTGGAGAAAAATGACTGGACAGTAATAAAAAGATCAAATAACAATAGCAACAACAACAGCAACAACAAAACAACAACAAAACAACAACAACAACAATAATAATAATGTTTTAGATGCAAGAAGATTTTTTTTAATTTAATAAAGCAAATTAGAATAGAAATTAACTTAGATGCAGAGCCCAGAATTCATCAGAATAAGATATACAATAAAATATTTTCTTCTAAATTGTCAAATACAAACAATGAAATTTTAAAATGTAATTATTACCTCATATTTTCATAATTGTTCCATAGTTGTTCCTGCTGTATATTGTTTATTATTGTAAGAAAATAACTTTGTATTTAGATAAAAAATGGGAATTATTGAGGTTTGTTCTGTGGTATATTGTAATACTAAATATTGGTCCCCAAATCTGGTTGTTCCAAGGATGAGAGAATATTCAAGTAGAACAAGTGAAGTTATGTAACCTTGCTTTTAAATTTGTAACTATTGGTTGAATGAAGATAGCATTAGCTCATAGCTGAGCAGAAGAGAGGTAGGCAGAATTTCAGTTTACAATTTGAGGCAAGAAGATGACACCATGGGGTAGGTCAGTTATAAAATCAAGGCCGTGTAGCTAGGATGAACCCAAATGGCACATAGCAAGTTATAACTTGGGGTTATTGATAGGAAGGTAGATACAAATAATTTAGAGGGTAGCTATCTGCCTAGGTCTAGTGCTTTGCAGGCTTGTGATAAGTATAAAAGTTTGAATCTCTTATCTTGGAACAGAATGATCAAAGATAGGGTAGAAACCCACAGCTGAGATTAATTATTACTATAATAGTAGACACTTTAACAATTATTTTATAACAATGACTCTACTAGATCCTTTTACTACATGGTTATTATTAAGTAGGCATGAGATATTTCTGGGTAATGTGAAATTGTAAATCAATGAATAGATCTTAAAATATTAGTAATAGTACCCTAATGACAATATTCAATTTGTTTAAAATGAGATAATATAAGAATGGTATATTTAACAAGTTTAAGTAACCATTAGATTTCTTAGATTCTTATATAATATTCAAATGGATAAGGACTGCAGTGAAGATTGAATCAAGTGTTATATATCTTCAATATTAGGTTCTCAGTATACTGAGGAAAGTGAGTCGTGATTTCATGCAACATTGTCCACTTCTATCTCAAGAACAAAGAAAAAGAACCAATCTGATTCTGAAAGAGATAAAAAAGGACTGAAAGTTTGTGTTATTAATTTGATTCTTCTTTTTATATTAAGAAGCTTTATGGTTTTCATTTATTTTAATGTAGTGTAGGAACAAAAGAGATGGGAAGGTGATGGAACAAATAAATCACAAATACCATTGTAGTGAGTGTTTATGTGAAATTTTCCCTAGTGTTGTAGATTCTAAAGAAGACTATCTTCACTGAGCATCAAAACACAGAATGAACAATACTAGACACAGAGTAAGAATGTATAGTGTAACAAATCACCTGTTAACTGCTTATGCAGAGTGATTCTTGAAAGCCACAATTTTAGGCAAGTGATAGAATATAATGAAGTGACAGCTTGTTCCACATTATAATCCTTGAGATTTTTCTTGAACTCCAATGTAAAATTAATGTGGAATAAATAAAAATTATAAGAAAAAAATGTTTTCTGCTTTGATTTTATTTCTTATCGTTTTATAAATGGGTATAATATATCTACTAACATTCACCCTCTTATCCATACACCTGTCCCTTCCCCATCCCTTGTACTGAGAAAGTCCTAATTTCATTTCACATCTTTTTGTTCTCTGACCCAGTGGGATAATTCAGGGCCTCTTTCTGAGTGTGGGTATGGAACTAGTATCTGGAACATGGAGTAGTGGCTACCCAACTAATGACAATGACAATCCTTTTCCTTTCATCTCTCAACTGTCAATAGCTTTCTTGGGAGGATTCAGTCCTTATAAGCCCTTCCCTAGTTTGTGAATACTTAGAGGTTGAATCTTGGATATGCTTTGTGCAAGCAACAGAAGATGCTGAGATCATGAATGCCATTTTCTTTTCATGCTCAGAAGAGAAAATCCCATGACCCTCTACCTCATCTCTTTCACAGTGTTTCCTGAACCTTGTAGGTTTGTTATGCCTATTCCTTTAAGGCTGAAGTGTCAACACTAACTTTACTTAGCACTTAATCAGCCAGACCTAGATCTTTACATTAACTGTCCTTAATTAGTAAACACTGTTGTCAACTCTTACCTAGTTTTTACTTTTAAATCTTCATATATTTATGTGAACTTTTGACAAAAGAATCTTTACATGTAAGTGTGATTGTTGAGCCAAAAAATACCATTAGGTTTTCGAACATTTAATTTTTCAGAAAAATAACAAAGTTATATGTAAACCATCTTGATGATACTTTCTGAACTGTTCAAAATTATCTCTGTATGGTACCCCATTTAAGAGCAATTTACATATATCCTTGATTGCAGTGATTATTTTCTATATGCCAGTTCTATAGATGATATATAATTATGTATTGTAAATGTGAAATTTCCCTGTTTTCCTGTAACTCACTTAACAAGTATTTCCATGAACATATTTGGAAGCTTGCTTTAAATTGTAACCATAATTTTTTCTGTAACTATATAACTTTATGAAATGGTTTATGTATATGAGAAAACCTGATTCCATGTTCCAATGCCATGGACATTCATATTTTACTGAAGTAAAATATGTCTTTTATTCCCTATGATGATAGGTCTGCATTCTCTGTTGCCTCATTTGTACAAGAAATAAGTGTTTATGTTTGCCATTTGTAAATATTTATGTAATGTCCAAATTAAAATGTATTTTAAATACATCATTAGCAGTATATTCTCCTGTTGTGTACTATGGTGGCTTGAATATGTTTGGCCCATGGGAAGTGGCACTATTCTAAGGTATGGACTTTGCTCGAGTAGCTGTGACCTTGTTGGAGAAAGTGTGTCACTGCGGATATGGCTTTGAGGTCCTCTGCTCGAGCTCTGCCCAGTGTAGAGGAGACCATTTTCCTATCTGATGATTGATGACAGACTTCTTGCTGCATTCAGATCAAAATATAGATTTCATTGCTCCTCCAGCACCATGTTTGCCTGCATGCTGCCATGCTTCTCACCATGATGATAATTGATTGAACCTTGGCATTGTAAAGCATTCCTAATGAAATCTTTTCTTTATAAAAGGTGACTTGCAGGACTGGAGAGATGGCTTCACAGTATAAAGCACTGACTTTTCTTCCAGAATTTTTAAGTTCAATTCCCAGAAACCACACATTGGCTGGCAACCATCTGTTATAGGATATGATACCAGTTTCTGGTTTCTGAAGACAGCTACAGTGTACTCATATACAGAAATTAAATCTTTTTTATTTTTAAGCCAAACATCCAATTTAGTGCACTGACACCAATGGAGAAGTTACAGCAAGAACTGAAGGAGCTGAAGGGGTTTGCAACCCCTTATAAAGAAAAAAATACCAAGCAAAGAGACACCCCCCAAATATCACAGGGAATAAACCATCAACCAAAGAGTATACATGGGGGGACCAATGACTCCAGGTGGATATTTATCAGAGGATTGCCTTATTGGGCATAACTGGAATGGGAGCACCTTGGTCCTGTGGAGGCTTGATGACTCAGCTTAGGGATATGTTAGGGTGCTGAGGCAGGAGTGGGTGGGCAGTTAGGGAGAACTTTCATAGAGGTAGGAGGAGGAGAGAGGGGATGAGGGGGTTTGTGGAGGGTAAACTGTGAAGGGGAATAACATTAGAAATGTCAATAAATAAAATAACCAGTATAATAAAAAAGAAAAAAATTTCCCCCAATCTTCTTAATTTTATCTTCTTCTCCTAATATATATAGTACAACATATATTATATATTATATGTCATATATTATAATATTAACATGTAATAATTTCATATAATTATTTGACATAAATATGTATTTTACAGAATTATCAAAAAATTAAAGTTTGCTTTGGTCATCCTTGGTCATCATGTACCTTCACAGCAAAGGAAACCCTAAGACATACACATTTGCTAAAATCAATACCATTTATATTTTGAGTAATACATTTGTTGTCGTGTATTTTGAAGACTGGCATGCTGAATTTCAATTTAAACATGTACCACTACCCTCAATTACATTCTTGAGCCTTGAACTGTGGGCTATACAAAATAGACTTCTTAACTCAGTTATTTCCGTCTCCCCTAAGGAAGGTAAAACTACCCTATTCTTATTATCATTGATCCACTATTCATGTACAAGAAAAACTAATTCTGTTTTAACTACCATATTCTTATCCAGTACATCTCCATTATTATAAGAATGCTAGAGTTTTCATGTCTAAAACTTAAGTAACAAAACATTACCTTTCGGGGTGTGTTTCTTTTCTCTAGAATGCTGTCACCTAAGAGAGTTTGCTACATCATGAGCAAGTGTTAGGCTAACTTGGAAGACTCAACTATGTGGAACTGGTTTTGCACTCAGCAAATATTCAATATTGAAGGGAATATAGAGGCTAGCACCAAAGTTTCTACAGATTACTGAACCTAGAGCATGTGTCGCATGGTAAAATTCCTCAGAAGAGGCCCTTGATTGGTCATTGCATGTACTTAGGAAATGAATCCCAAGTTACAGTTGGAACTTTTTAATTTTGGCAATGCCAGGACTCTGGAACATCTACCAAAGAAAGCTGTCAGTGCAGAGATGGTCCAGCTTCAATAAGGTTGACAGTGAAGGGGTGATAGCAGTAGAGTCGTGGAGCTGCCTAAGGCTATTGAAGCCCATATGATACCATCATAACTCCCTAATATCAGATATCGAGCTACAGCATTTGATGTTTCCTTAATGTTTTAGTTTTGTTTCAAACTATTTACTTTTTATGTTATGTTCTGCCATTCCTTTCACTTTTGCAGTGGGAATGCTTATATTGTGACATTGTGTACTTACAATTTGTAATTTATATTTTGATTTAATAAAGGTTCACATTTCCTGTGTCATCCTAAGTTTCAAATAAAATTTGAAGAGAATTCACCTGAAGAATTATGGTGCTGCTAAAACTTTATGAACCTTAAAAGACAAAGTGAACTTGCATTGTAAAATGAATATGAAAGTTTTTACACCAGGAGTGGTATGATATTGTGTAAGCATTATACAATTGGGTATCAAGTACGCAAGAATGATACTATCATGATTTACATTAATTTTCAATTGCATGTGATTTAAAATGACATTAGAATGAAATTTCTTGACATATTCATGATGGTCTTTCAAATACGAACGACTGACCTTGGAAGTATACTTTGAGTGTAAGATTACCACCTTTTGAATATTGTCCTTAATTGAGTAAAAAGGAAAGGGTGAGCAAAGCATCAGCACTGTCTTGATATTTTTCTTCATAATTTCAGATTGAATGTGATCCTTACTACGGATAACATATCTTCCCTTACATGCAATGTGCACGATTCCTTAAAAAATGAGCCAAATAATATGCATTTAGTTTAATATGATACTGGGGAAAGTGTGAGCTACTTTCTCCACGACTTTTAATCTATTGTCTGGGGAATGGTCAGTCCTTCCTACAGAAAATGACAATTATCTTAACACTAATTGTCAATAATCTCTCAATTATTAAGAGAATAGTAAATAATAAGGAAGTGTATTAAGAAAGATTTTCCTTTGGGGAGTACTAAGGTTGTAGCATAAGGCCTTAAAAAGGGCTATTATAGAACTGTGGATTACATGGTGTTTCAAAGGAAATCTTAACGTAATTTAAAACATGGTAAATGATTTTCTTATTTTATTTGCTTGATTCTGTATTAATAAATGACTTAAGTTTAGGACCTATGTTTGAGCCTTCTTATCAGAGAATGAAATTGTAACTACAGGTCATAGTTACAGAGTTCACAAAGATTTATGTGATCCTTCAAAAATCTTAATGTTAATGTTTTTGAATTTTTTCCTTTTTAACTTGATCTGTTGGAAATCCTTCCTATACATGTCTGATGACTAGATCATGTTCCAGGTATTTGAGAGTTCTGAATAAATTTAACATTGTATTCATTTTCCATGAGGAGTAAATCAAGAGCTAAATGTCATAGCCAGTAATGTACTTACACATTGAATTTTAATCAGCAGGATATCTGCATATGTTGGATCTTATTAACAAGTGGTCGGAACATTGTATGTTAAAGAGAAATCGGAAAGCACAATTGCATGATATATTTTGATAAGTTGGTATCTCAAGATTTCTTTACAATGAAATCATAAGGAAATCCTGACAAGTCCATACTACAAATGAGTGTATGTGACTCAAAAAGTTTCCTAATTTAGGTATTGACTTTCTAGAAGACATATTTCTTATTTTAATTCCATGTCTACTTGTGTTTTTTATGCATTTGTGTTTGTGTACACTGTACATACCTGGTGCCTATAAAAGCCAGGAATAGGTGTCATATTCCTTGGAATGGGAATCTAAGACAATTGTGTGCTATCATGTAGCCTTTTGAAAATGAACTCACATTGTCTCCAAGAGCAACAAGTGCTTCATCTTCTAAGACAAGGCTCTGCACTCACCATTTTTTTTTCTTTTCTCTTTTGTTTTTATAAAACCTTTTTTGAGGACATGATTTAATTAAAATATTTTTCACTTTCCATACATCACTTTCACCCCCAGCCCATATACCTGTCCTCTCTTTTTCAAATACAGTAGCTCCTTTTTATTCTTATTTTGATTTAATAAGATATTACATGCATGTATGTGCATAAGTGTACATGTGTACACATGTAGAAAGAATCTCTTATGAGAACCACCTGTCAATAAAAAAAGCTTATGGCTAATGAGCTAAGACAGTAGGAGGTGGGTCACTGGCAGGAAGACAGAGGATTCTGATACTTGGTGAGAGAATAAAAGATGATGCAAGAAAATTTGAGATAAATTCAAAGGAGACTCTGGAGGAGACCTTGAGGGGGAATCTAAGGAAAAAGGCTGGAACTGAGGGAGATGTAACTAACTATTGGTATAAATAGAGTAGTTTGAATGGGTTAAATAAATTATGACTTAGCCAGGGAATGATGCAAAGCTTATGGCCTAGGCATTTAATAATAAATAATTAGTCACAGAGATGTCATCCTGTTAGCAGGAGCAAGAAGGAAAAACAGATTTAATATTTTTATACACACACACACACACACACACACACACAAACACAAACACACAAGCACACACTCAAATGTTCTTCACTGAGAAGTCCATATCTCCAATTTTCAATTTTCAAGGAGGCGCAAACACTCAACTCTTAAGCGAACACATTGATATATTCAGTATTTTAAGATTTTATAAGTTTAAGATGATATAAGTGCTAAACAAAAGTATATGGTTAGTTTACCTTGTTTACCTTCATTATAATAGAGATACTTATTTGTATATATTTAAATATATTCTATAAGTATAACTGAGATTTTAAAACTAAAAAACATGTCTATTTAACTTATAAATTTAATGTGATGGATGGTATTATTTTCTTAAGCAAAAATTTGGAATTTAAATTGTTTTGTTATGAAAATTTTATGGCAAAGATTTTAGAAAATTCCAGCAAATTACAAGTGTTTAATCATTACAGAAATAAATAAAAAACAATGTAAAAGTCAGGGAAGGAATTTGACAAAATATAAACATATAACTATGTATTTGAAAGTAGGAAGAAGAAGTCTTAGATTATTAAAAAAAGATAAGTAAGAGCTATTGATCTCACACATTCATTGTCAAACGGTGACTTTGTTGACTGTTTTCTCTGTTCTGAACATAATGAATCTTAGCAGTAAGATTAAAATTGCTAAGGGTGAATAGGGGTGAATCTAGAAAACACTGTTTCTGCTAGGAAGTAGAATGATCTTTTACTTTGCAAGGTAAATTTATCTATTTTGGATATTAATCTGGAAGGAGACAAATTGGTACCAAGGAAATGATCATTCTGCTTAGGGACACAGGCTCACCACTGAGAAATATATGTGAAAAAACCTTTGTCCCACCAAGATTGAGCCAACAAAAGAAGGAATCCAGGTTTTACTCAAAAGGTCCAGAAAACATGACAAAATGTATCAGTTAGCAATATTTTGTAAAAATTACAGGTACAAGACTGACACTTATTAACATTAGACAAATTCTTGTTAAAGATAAGTGTGGCCATGCAAAGCATGTCAGTGCTCTGAACCCAGATTAAGACAAAGGATATAAAATAGTACAGGGAGGGTCTTGAAGGTCTTATTTTGCTGTTTGTTGTCCACTGAATGACTGCAACTTCAAGGAGTCAGTTCTATTAAGAAAGGGATAATAAATAATACAAAATTTTTCTAAAAATTTATAGCAGAAGATGGTACAATATATATAAATGGGAAATTAGTAAATCAGTAAAAGTGGCACCTTATAGAAAGTTAAAATGGGGGCTATAACAATGTCATAGTATCTAGGTAGTGTCATGGATCCATTTCCACTGAGCATTTCTGTGTGTCAATGTGTTAACTTTTGTTTACTTCACATACCTGACAGGCTGTGGAAAACGCTAGCATGCTCAGTGTCACTAGAATAACAGGGTTCATCCTTATGGGATTCTCCGATGTCCCAGAACTACAAACTGTATGTGGGCTCTTCTTCCTGGTAATGTACCTAGCAGTCATAATGAGTAACCTCCTCCTCATCACTCTCATCTCTCTGGATCTGAAACTCCAGACACCCATGTACTTTTTCCTGAAGAATTTGTCCCTATTGGATGTCTTCTTTATTTCTGTTCCAATCCCAAATTTCTTTATCAGTAGCATAACTCACAATAATTCAATTTCTATTCTGGGTTGTGCTCTCCAAGTGTTTTTAATGGCTTCTTTCACATGTGGGGAAGTAATTGTCCTAACAGAAATGTCATATGACCGCTATGTAGCCATCTGCTCTCCCCTTCACTATGAGGCCATCATGAGCAGTGGTAACTGTTTGCTGATGGTCAGTGTTTCCTGGGCTACTGGAATACTCTTTGGAGCTTTATACACAGCTGGTACATTTTCCATGCCTTTCTGTGGCTCCATTGTGATCCCACAGTTTTTCTGTGATGTTCCTTCATTGTTAAGGATTTCTTGTTCTGACACACTTGTGGTCATTTATACAAGTCTTGGAATTGGTGTTTGTCTGGGAATGTCTTGTTTCATCTGTATTATGATCTCTTACCTTTACATTTTCTCCACTGTGCTGAGGATTCCTACCACTAAAGGTCAGTCCAAAGCATTTGCCACCTGCCTCCCTCACCTCACTGTTTTCACTGTTTTCATTGCCACAGCTTGCTTTGTCTATCTGAAGCCCCCCTCAAGTACAGCATCACTTACAGAGAGAGTATTCTCTGTGTTATATACTGTGTTGCCTCCAGCACTTAATCCTGTGATTTACAGTCTGAGAAACAGTGTTGTCAAGTGTGCTTTGAAGAGATTGCAGCAAAATCTCTGCCCAAGTGTTTCACTTCATGTAACAGTTCAAAATATCTGTCTATGGTTTTGTCGGTCACATTTTATCATCAAATTTTGTAATCTTTGACTCTCAGACAATATCAATGCTCATTTTTGCCTTAAGTTAGTAAAGACTCAGATGAAAGCTAAAATGGTCAATGATCAGAAAATTATATTATATCAGGGTAACTTATAAAGTTACAATTCCAGTTTCTACTCTTCCATGATAAAGCCATTCTCATTTGAGGAGTACATCTTTCTAAGAAGATTTCTAATTTTACCTTCATTGTAAGACTGAATGAATATCTGTTTGTTTGATTACTTCTTATGTAGTGAATTTACAAACAAAACAAAACAACAAAAAACATAATTTTCGAGATGGCAGACACATGTTAACAATGAAGGTTAATTCATATATGGTTTCTCTGCTAACTACAGAAATAATTAGAACGAACAGGCCAGAAGCAACCCACCAGACCTAGATTGCAGTAGTCTCAATTCTTGAAGAAGTATCAAATTCTTGAGGCAAACACAAACCTGGAAAAAAGATCATACAAGCAAAGTTCTAAAAGACAAATTGTGGACTCCAAGTTTGAGACTATTATCAGAGAGACACTGGAAAGTTCAAAATTTGTGTGTTTGTGTTTCTATACTTTCTGTTGAATAGCAACATAACTTATGCATGACAGACAACAGGCTTACAAGTCTAAGGAACAAGTATAAATAACCTTACAAAGTCTAAAGAGTTTTAAAAACACAAAGTCCTTTTGCATATTGCCATGTTAATAAAAATAACATACTGGGGAGAGGAGACTCTGTGACTGTGACTATCCTAGGAGTCTGCAAGGAACTTTCTGACCTGTGAAGCTATCTGACTTTCAGACATTAAGCAGGGGCTTGCAGTTACTCTGTCCTGAGGTTAAGTTTCAGAGCTATATGAGTAGGATGCTGGTCTAAGGCTATTGGAATGCAAATGATCCCATGATAAATCTCAAATGCTATACAAAAAGCTAAATGTTTTGCAACTTTCCCCTGCTGGATATTACTTTACTGCCTTTTTTGTTTTCATTATCATGTTTTTAGAACGGAAAGATCTGCTGTGTGCCACTGAACATATGAAGTACATAGTTTTTTTTAAAGATCAAATACACTCCTGCTGTTTGGTTCAGGAGAAAATTGATTCGTGAACTTAAAAACCTTTTCATTTATTTTAAATTGTGTTATCGTATGAATTTGAGATGGTGAGTGCATATGAGTGAGGATGACATCAAAAACCAGAAAAATTCATAGGGACAAAAATGATGTACCCATTCTGGATAACCTAATGTGAGTGCTGGAAAAAAAATTTCATCCTCTGAAAGATATGTTTCTGTTCTTAACAACTGACTCATCTCTCCAAGGCACCACAGACATTTGAGCTATGCTAGTGTTAGAAGAGTTAACACTTCAGGGACTTTTACAGATGTACTAAACACATTTATATAATATTATGATTAAAAGTAATACACTTAGAGATAAAGTTGAAAAGAAAATGATATGAGATGTTTAATGTTTGTTGTAAATTTCATGAATTATAGTATCAACTAAGAAAAAGAATTTTTTTTTTTGGTATGGGTATGTCTTTAATGGCATTTCCAGAAAGGATTAACCTTGATAGGAAGATGTACTGTGCCTGTGGGTAACTTTATTTTCTGGTTTGACAACGCATGATAGTTTCATTTTCTGCTTTCTGACTACAGTCACACTGTGACAGCTCTTTCATGATCCTGCAACTAAGCTTTCTTTTTTATTTGGACTCTTCTGCAAAAGTGAGCTAGAACCATCTTTGGTTTCTCAGGTTGACTTTTATTTTCTATATTTGATACAACATGGAAAAAAGTGATTAATACTGGATATATTGAAAGAATCTTGTTCAGAGTGGCTAATTTTGTGTTTTGAAACATTTTTTTTAAAAAAAACCTAAGATGTCACTGTTATATGTACTATTAATTGACGAAGTCCATAATTACTCTGTTTCTGGGGAAATATGAGAATGTTCTTCATAATCTATCACAGTCTATTTAACATTTAGCTGAGTAACATGATGCGTAGAAAGCATCAATAATTACAACACTCTCGAAAAGGATGGAGGCTTCATAACACTATTCAGAAAAACCCCTCACGGGGGAAACCAATGAAGTATGCATATGACTTAAAAAAATCTCTTAGAGACATTGTGGCTACTTAAAGTTTCTAAAAAATCTACATGAAAAATTATAAAAAGGGAAAAATATTTTTCTCACTGTATATGTATATGATCCTGATAAGAAAGGAATACAATTTAGCTTTGAACATCAAGTTTTTTCACAACCTTAAGATGAAACCCTATGTTATATTTTCTGTTTCCAAAACATGCTGCATGTTTATTGTCCTTTAAAATGATCTACTCCTAAATTAAACTTTAATGTATACGAAAACATTTTCCTCCTCTTAGCATTGCTTTCATTGTCTCCCATAAATTTGGGTATGTTGTACCTTAATTTTCATTAAATTCTAAAAAGGTTTTTATTTCTTTCCTTATTTCTTCCTTAACCAAGGTATCATTGAGTAGATCATTGTTTAGCTTCCCTGTGTATGTGGGCTTTCTGTTGTTTTTGTTGCTATCGAAGACCACCCTTACGCCATAGTGATCTGATAGGAAGCATGGGACTAGATTGATCTTCTTATATCAGTTAAGATGTGTCTTGTGACCAATTATATGGTCAGTTTTGGAGAAGGTACCATGAGGTACTGAGAAGAAGGTATATTCTTTTGATTTAGGTTGAAATGTTCTATAGATATATGTTAAATCCATTGGGTCTAAAACTTCTGTTAGTTTCACTGTGTCTCTTTTTAGTTTGTGTTTCCCTGATCTGTCCATTAAGGAGAATGGGGTATTGAAGTCACCCACAATTATTGTGTGGCGTGCAGTGTATGCTTTAAACTTTAGTAAGGTTTCTTTTACAAATGAGGGTGCCCTTGTATTTGGAGCGTAGATGTTCAGAATTGAGAGTTGTTCCTGGTAGATTTTTCCTTTGATGACTATAAAATGTCCTTCCATGTCTTTTTTGATAACTTTAGGAAAAGTCTATTTTATTGGATATATCTAAAATAATTTTTAGAACATTATAGATATGGAGAAAATTGGGAGTAGTATTAAAAGCAATGCAATTTAGCAGTGTCTTATTCACGCTTATCTTTAGTGATGTTTTTCCTTTATGCATATAGTTGGAATAGCCTAGCAAAGTTCTTGGATCTTATCCCACTACCATGTATTGTTCTTATGTACACCGACAGTTTCCCTCTAAATGTCTGAATGCTATCTATTCTCATGTTAAACTAGAGCTGTATTTATGAAATGCCATCTCCAGAGATCTTTGTGCTATATAATCTTCCTTTGAATTTTGGTTGAAAGCCCATAACCTGACAAAATCAACTGATTGATCTCTATACCAAGGTCTTTATTTTCCCAAGTAATCTCATATGAAGAATATTTTGTTGTTTGTAGAATATTTGTGCAGACTTTACTTTGACTCCTCTAGTGGAGAATAAAATACTCTAATAATCTCTGTATTATTCTCTATTATGTTCTCAGAATAACACTAACAAACATACACACACACACACACAGAGAGAGAGAGAGAGATACAGAGAGAGACAGAGACAGAGAGAAAGAGAGAGAAGGAGAGAGGTACACACAGAGAGAGAGATTTGTCTTAAAGTGAAATAGTAAATTAAATTTGACCTAGTAACCAACAGTTTAATTTTAACACTAAATACATGCAAAAAGTTGGTTTAAAACAATGTGACATGTTAGAAAAAGCAGTCAAGAAAAAGATGAAAATTTTTTTGGATTTACTTTAAAGAAATCCTTATCAATGATATCCAAACTTTAAATTAAAAATAATTAATCTTAATATAAGTCAAATAAGAAACATAATAGTTATTATCTATATAAATCAAACAGGAAATGTAACAGTAAAAGGTTGGAGGGAGAGAAATTTAATAAATAAGATTGTTTTGGAGATAAATGTTTTCAGAAGTATTGAGAATGTCAATATTAAACATAGGAAGAACACAAGAATCACTGTCACTGAACATTCTGGTTCAGACTGTGGTCTGGTTTATTTTTCACTCAGTTCTGACATGCAGATTATTAACAATGTCAAGGTAATGGCAATTGACTCTATATAAAGAGGCAATCATTGTTTGTTATAAAGACAAGTTATTTTTATTTACTTCTCAGTGTATTTACCAGTCAGATGTACCATTTGGAAGTGGGGAAATTTGTTTCATAGTTGTTGAGCACATCTTTTCATGGGCTAAACCTCATCAGTGAGTCATCTGCCTAAAAACCTCCACTATTCTAGCAATGCTTATCCAAAAATAAAAACTTCTTATTGATAACCTGTAGTCTACAATAGATGATGGAATAGACCATAAATTGAGAAAAGAGATACTTCAAAAAAACAAAAAGCTTGAACAATATCTATCCAAAAATCCAACGCTGCAGAAGATACTAGAAACAAACCTCAAAGGGGAAATTAAATTCACTCAAGAGAATAGCAGAAATAAATTTCATGCCAGAAATACCAAATGAAGGGAAGTATACACACACACACACACACACACACACACACACACAGAAAACTATTACTACTAGTAGTACTAGTTCAGCAACAAGAAAATAACATGAATTGACAATTGTTTTTTATTAGTATTTTGTAGCAACAATGGAGTCAATTTTCAAATAAAATAAAAAGACACAGGCAAACTGAAATTATAAGCAGTATATATAATGTAAAAACATCTCCCCAATAAATGGTTTAAAAATGCTTTCATTGTGTGTTCATATTTGTGAGTCTGTATTTTTTTTATTTTATTCAACTATGAAAAAATTTGAATATTACTTTCTTCACAGCCTCCTTTATCTGTTTGTTTCTAATACTAGAAATAACAGGGTTTAAGAATGGAGGAACAACGGTATAAAATATAGAGTCATATCCTCAACTATTTTTGAGTTTGCTTGTGATTTCAGATATGCATACGCACCAGAACTAAGAAACACAGACAGAACAATAATGTGAGGGATACAGGTGGAAAAGGCTTTCCCTCTGTCTCCTTTGACAGGAACCTTCAAGACAGTTGATAATATGTGAACTTATGGCAATGCAGGTAGTGCAGCTACAACTGAACCCAATAGCAGTCAGAAGAAGTAAGAGCTTGTTGTTAAAGGTGTCAGAGTAGGAAAGCCTCAGCAAAGAGGGGATATCACAGAAGTACTGAGGGACTACAATAGAGTGACAGAAGGACAGCTGGAATATTTTGAAAGTGTGCACACTTGGCAATGACAATAGAGGTAAGTAGGGAAGTCAGTGTCATCTGAACACAGAATTGATGGTTCATAATCACAGTTTACATGAGAGGTTTACAGATGGCCACATAGTGGTCCTGGGCCATCATGGTGAGAAATTGAGTCTCTATACATGCACAAAAGAAAACCAAAAGATTTATGCTGCACGCCCAGCCACAGACATATTTCTGTGGTCAGTGAGAGGGTTGATACAAGGATTGGGCACAGTAACAGAAATGTAGCTCATGTCTGAAATGAAAGCATTCCTGAGGAAGAAGTACATGGGTGTGTTCATGGCCTGTTCAACTGTAGTAGCAATGATGATGATAACATTCCCTAACAGGCTTCCCAGGAACACCAGCATAAACAGCACACTGAGTGGGAGCCTGAACTACCAAGACTCAGCAAAAACCTCCAGGAGAAACTCAGTCACCAGAGTTAAATTGGCCATAGTATCTAAGTACAGGTTTATCTGAAAAAGAAAAGCAGCAACTGAGAATAACTTAATTGGTAGATCACTAGCATTTCTCTTAAACTCCTTATTTTTGTTTTCTAAAATTGGCCATTAATTGGGAAAAATCAGGAATTTTTTTCTTTGGCTTACATGCATTTTTATTATGCTTAGTTCTTAATACACATATATGTGGCTGACTGTCAAGTTGTATGGTATGATGACGAGCTCTCAGAATTAATCTCCATACTAATAGCTTTCTTATGAGCACTATTATTTTAATAAGTATTAAGTTGTTTAATATAAAGTTATATAATAAATATGCTAAGTTCCTCTCCCTGATAAACTACCGGCATCAATTAGAATGCCCAGAGACATTTAACATGTGGAATATATTTTTAAAACCTTTCTGTATTTATTAAAATATATGAATTTACATATGAAATGAATTTATGTCATATGATTTTCTTATATATATGCCTATCCATTTGGGATGGGATGGGGAAAAGAAGTGAATATAAGAGACATGGACATAAAAAAAATTATTGTGAAAGACAAAGATGAAGAAGATAGAAGTGAAAGCTGGAAATTATCTCATTCTGCTTTTGGCATGTGTGAGATTTTCAGAATAGGCCATTTGCCGGGAAACCTAGGCACAGTTACCTTCATATGCTTGAGGCAGAATTTTTTCTTTTTGGAGAAACTTTGTGTTTTCTAAAAATTCAGTCATATTATAGATAGCGATCTCAATTCCTCAAAACTGATTATTTGGATATATGAACAGTGACACCTCCAATATTGCTTTGCTAGTTAAATCTTGGAATAAAGACAACTTTGTACATATAGCTAAACATGATACAATGCTTTATAGCTTTATGTTGTTACCAGTTTGAGGCAAGTGTAGCTAATTTGAAAGAACGCTATAAAATCCCACATGTTTTCCTAGTAGGGATCAACATACTGTCAATTTCCCTGAATAATGCATGGTATAAAAACAGTATATTCTAAAATTTATGATTAATTATAGGAGTGTTAATGTGAAGAGTTCAAACTGTATGAAATTACATGTAAATTCCCATTAGCTTAATGAAATAAGATAACACTTTTTATTAAATCCACATGGAAAATACTAATGATTCTACATGTTATAAAACAATAATGGCATATAATTTTATATGTTATAAATGTTATAAAATATGATAAAGTTAATTAGAAACAAAACACCTTAAGAGTCCAACAAAGCCGCTAAGCAATTGACAGAGGCAGGTGACAGAGCAAAGCAAGTGATGAAAAAGTGAGGGTTACTTTTTTTCCTTGAAAGAGTTACACGTATTGAATAATTTAATTTGAAAACTAAAAATTCTAACATAATGAAATTCACAAAGGTTAAATAGAGTCCCCAGCAAATGGAAATCTAGGGGTGGGGGATGTAGGAGTGGGTCGGCTGGTGGGGCATATACTTGGAGGCAGGGGGGTGCGAGGAGGGATTGGGGGGTGTTGGGAGGAGGGAAACCAGGAAAGGTTTTATCATTTGAAATGTAAGTGAAGATTATATTCAATAAATAAAAAGAAAGCTAGACTCACACAAACCACATTATTAATGAGTTGAAAGCTGAAACTTGGGCCCTAGGTGTACATGGGAAGATAGGACGATTTATTGTTTGTTAATCAATTAGTTTTAGCAGATGCACTTGGATCTGCAAAGTACAACTCAACAATGGGCATGGGACTGTGCTTCAGGGTGCAATAGATAGGCCAAGGTTAGGTAACTTCCCTAAATTTGATGAGTGACCTGAAGAGTTCAGGGTCCCATCCTCTTAAAGCAGATGGCACAGTTTGCTAAAATGGAAATTTGGAGAGAATTCTCACAGGCCAAGGGGCCAGCAGGTAAGGGCTTTGTTTCCCTTTAACCCACCCAGTGTGTTTTCCTGTCAAGTCTTACCAGATTGCAAACAAGTACCATCACTCACTGTTCCTCTCCTCTCATTAGTAAAGTTGGATGCTTTATCAGAAAAAAAAAAAGGTAAAAGAGAAAACACTAAATACTGACATTATCAAATGAACATTAAGTAATTTAATTCTTATTTGAATAATTTATTTTATCTAAAAAAGAGTAATTGAATGTTTTTTCAAATGCAGAAAAAGAAAAAAATATTCTTCTCAATAGATAATATTAGTAAGACATCTATTGAGTAGATCAGCATATCTGTATACTATATTTGACATATTTTTGTCAAGATCACAGTTTAAAATGCCCACAAATTAGTTGAGAGGTGTGATAAAGTGAGCAGTATAATTAAAATGTTAAACTAAATTAAATAATGCATTACCTAACACATTTCTAGTTGTCATCCAAAAGATACAACTGAATACACATTTTATCAGTAGATAACCTGTCTTGCAAGTGTTTAGAAACCTAGTGTCTGTGATATGTTCCGAGTCACCTTTAGCAGAGGTGTACAGTGACAATTCTGAATGAGTAACTGGGGATCAGATTAGGAATCAGCATTCATCACATTTTAATTATAGCTGCAGTATGCTACAGAAAAGGGTAAAGGACCCCAGCAAACACAAAGGTCCATGGTGGCAATGTCAGAATGATTACACAACACCAGCTTTTGGAAAAGGTGTAGGGAGGCATTGTGTCTAAATTCCACAAGACACTGAACAGCTAAACCTAGCTACTTTTAGAAGGTGTCACCTTGCATAAATATTGTAAATTATTAATATCTATGAAAAGATTTAAAAAAATCTATTTGTATACTTCCAATATAAAAATTATTTTGGAAGTTATACAAAAATATAGTAAACAGAAAGAATGCATGAAGTGGTTTTGTATTAGGTTTTCAAAAAGTTTGTATCACATTTAAAAGGAATTATTCAACTGCAGCTGTGATGATTAGCCACCAAGAGACTGAATAAGTTTATGATAGTGCTTGAGAGATCCTTTAAAATTGCACTAAGACAGTATAGAACTTAGGGTAAAAAGCCATTACTAGAGCCAAATATTATTACCAAATAAAAAGACATCAAAATGAACTAATTAAAAATATAGATATCTGTGCTAAGTTTGAGCATCTGATTATAAAAGCAAACTGACAGATTTTTAAATAAATATCACAATGAAAATATTTAAAATTCTACTGAAATTCAACTGTGAACACTACATACCAATATAATCTAAGAGAAATAAATGAAAAAAATCCTAAAAAATATCAGGATAAATGAACACGATGTATTCCCTAGCAATAAAACCCATCAGTTGTTTAGTCAGCTGTGAAGACACCTGAATTCCATCTTTCATGCATCTGCAACAGCATGGGTATTCCTGGAAAATATTACACTGAGTGAAACAAGTCTGGTACATTAAATGTAGAGGTAAAATAAGTCTTAACAAGTTAAATGCAAATCAAATTACCCCAAGTTCCTTTTCCTATGCCCAAATTAAGTAGAAATTGATGATAAAATAGAAAAATTATAAATTCCCATAAATAATATTCAGAAATAAATTAAAGAAGAAATAAAAGACAACTTGGAAAATACATCAAGTCAAAGAAGTAAAGTATGACAATTATATTAGTTAACAAGTTAATCACTAAATGAGAGTTAATAAAAATAAACAACTGCCATTTAATAATAATGTTGGAGAAGAAAAAGAAAGAACAAATTTTATAAAAATTATAAAGCCAATAAAACAATACAAAATAATAAAAAACAAAAAATGTATGCTATAAAAATAAAATTATCAAAAGATATTAAAATGTTGTTACAGCAACTAATGTCTACTAGGTGAAGGAGCACTAGCTGCTTCTAAAATGAACCTCATAACTAGTTATAAAGTTATCATCCCTGAGACCATAGAAACACAAATGAACAAAATATATGGATTCTTCAGATTGTGTTTGTATAATTGTGCCTATGTGTATATATACAAATATACATATTTGTATATATGTATTTATATATGTATATTTATATTTATATATATAAAATAAGAGGGTCAATTTTGACTTGTATCAAACCTTAGGAGAAGATTTTACTTTCACAGTACAAACAATCCCTTTTATAGAAGATTTAAAGCTTTGAAAATGAATGGTATTGAGTATTATACAATGTTTTTCTGCAATGGTTGAAATTAGCATGTGATTTTACATCTATTAATACGTCAAGATCATTGACTGCTTATGATGAAATTTTATCCAATGCAAAGATAAATTTCATTTGATAAAATTTATATATATATATATATATGTATATATATATATATATATATATGTGAAAAGAAAATAGGGCATCAATTTGAGTGTAGAGGGATATGCTAGGGGTTAGAGTGAAGGGAAATAGAAATGCCTAGAGGGACAAAAGGGAAATAAGAGAATGATATAATAACATTTTAATTAAAATGTATTGAAAGAATAAACAAAAATAATGGCACAGAAATAAAAAGAACTGAGATTATTATATATATACCAAAAGATAAATAATCAGATGTGAATTTATTTCCAGAATTATGTGACTTATGTAGACTTAACATTTTTCAAACAGTAGGAAGATACTTTAATTTCAGATAGCATAATTAACAAATAAGAACACTGACTAAGAATTTATTGCCTTAAAATAATTTAAAGTTTACATGGTTTCAATAATAAATTCAGCAAAATTGAGGAAAATTTTATTTCTATAATGATAAACATTCAAAAAGTAATATTAATGAAATTATCAGTACTTAAATACCAAAAGCAAGAACATGTCACCAAAATAAAATGAAAGCAGGTGAATAACTGTGATAAAATTTAAGATATTAAGCAAGCATTTGCAGATCTTATTTTTTAATACAGTAAATATGTCAAACTTCTTCATCAAATAAAATTTATCTTTGCATTGGAGAAAATTTCATCATAAGCAGTCAATGATCTTGACATATTAATAGATGTAAAGATAAAAATCACATGCTAATTTCAACCATTGCAGAAAAACCTTGTATAATGCTCAATACTATTCATTTACAAAACTTTAAATCTTCTATAAAAGGAATTCTTTGTACTGTGAAAGTAAAATCTTCTAAGGTTTGACACAAGTCAAAATTGACCCTCTTGTTTTTCCACGTCCACTGAATATATTATTGGGAAAATTTTCCAGAGCATGCATACAAAATAAATATAAAATTAAGGTACTTGAAAAACCCCATTGGATTTTATGTGGTTTTCTGTTGTTGTTTCTTTGTTAAATTTTGTTTTTAGATTACATTTTCCCTCAAATATCCTCCTACTGTTCTTCATATATATAGCCCATATTTCCAGGTGGTTACTGCATGCATAAATCATTTGTATACACATATATATTTTTAGTAAGTTTGTAAGTCTTTCTTGTATATATGTTTTCAGGAACAACCATTTGGCTTTAGACAATGAATGCAATATATTTGCTAGGTCTCCTTAAAAACCAGTAAGCATTAATAAAATCCAAATATTGTAGTGTTTACTTGGCAAATTTAAATATCCATGTTTTAACAAAACAAGCTGGCATTACGTTAGTTCCTGTAGAAATATGTAAGTAAATATATTATACGCTGATGATCTGAATGTTTCCTTCAATGATGGATATTGATATTTGTGACTCTTACTGCGGACAACACGTATTCCCTTCCATGCCATATGCATAATTCCTATGCTTTAATCATGAGCCAAATAAAATGCATTTAGTGTAATATGATCCTCGGAAAAGTGTAAGCCAATTTCTCCATGACTTTTCTGTGTATTTTCTGGGAAATGATCAGTCCTTCCTACAGAAAATGACAATTATCTTAACACTAAGTGTCCTATGAGAAAAGTAAATAATAAAGAAGGGTAATAAGAAAGATTTTTCTTTGGGGAGTGTTAAGGTTGTAGCCAATGGCCTTAAAATGTGCTATTACAGACCTGTGGATTACATGGTGTTTCAAAGGAAATCTAAGCATAATTTAAAACATGGTAAATGATTTTCTTATTTGTATTTGCTTTATTGTATATTAAGAAATGGAAAGGTTTAGGACCTGTGTTTAAGTCTTATCAGAGGCCTAAATTGTAACTACAGGTTACAATTGTAATTACAGAGTTCACGAACATTTATGTGATCCTTCAATAAACTGATTGTTAATGTTTTGGAATTTTTTTCTTTTTAACTGGATCGGTTGGAAGTATTTCTATACATGTCTGATGACTAGTTCATGTTCCAGGTATTTGAGAATTCTGAATTAATTTAACATTGTATCCATTTCAATAAGGAGTAAATCAATACCTAAATGCAGTAACCAGTAATGAAAAGGTTTGCTGGGTGCCATTGAACATTGAAGTACATCTTTTTTTTTTTTTTTTTTTAAGGTATAACACACTCTTGCTTTTCATTTCAGGAGAAAATTGAATCATGAACTTAAAAACTATATCTTTTATTTTAAATTATGCCATTTTATGTATTTGAGATGGTGAGTACATATGACATCAAAAACCATAACAGTTTATTGGGGCAAAAATGATAGGTAGCTCTGGATAATGCAATGTGAGTGCTAGAAACAAAACCTTTATTCTCAGTAAGATCAGTACCTGCTAGTAACAACTGACTCTTCTCTCCAAGGCACCATGGACATTTGAGATATATATTAGAAATATTAGGACTAGAGATTTTTACAGACGTACTAAACACATTTGTGTAATGTGATGCTTAAAAGTGATGTATTTAGGTATCTATTTGAAAATATAATGATATGAGATGGCTATTGTTTGTTTTAAATTTCATGAATTATAGTATCAACTAAGAAAAAAGAAAGTTTTAGTATGGGTATGTTTTTGAGGGCATTTCCAGAAAGGATTATCCTTGATATGATGATGTATCCTGGCTGTGGGTAAAGTTATTTTCTGTTTTGACAACCTACTTAGAAATAAAGAATCTGAGTCGAATACCATTAGAGGGTGATAGTTTCATTTTCTGCTTTGTGACTATAGGCACACTGTGACCAGCTCTTTCATGAACCTGCCATTAAGTTTTCTTTGTTGTTTGGACTGTACATACAAAAATGAGCTAGAATCAATCCTTGGTATCTAGTGTTGACTTTTTCTAAATATTTGATACAGCCAGGAAAAAGATGATTAATAACAAATATTGCAGGAGTCTATTTTCAGGGTTCCTAATTTTGCATTTTGTAACATTTTTATAAACTACAATATCTCTAATTATATGTATTATATAATTAAGGAAATACATAATTACTCAGTTTCTGGGGAAATATGAACATGTTATTCATGATTTATCACAGACTATTTTCAGCTTGCTGAGTAATATGATGTTTAGAAAGCACCAATAATTACAACACTCTCTTAAGACATGAACTCTTCATAAGTCTATCCAGAAAGATCCCTCATTGGGAACACCAAGGGAACAGCCATTTGAAAGAAAAGAGTCCTTCACCCAAGTTTATTGGAATGCCCAGGTACAACAACATTACCCAGACATTTTAACAAGTTTGGTCAAGGAGTGAATGGTTTGGCTATAAAAGAGAATTTTTGTTTCAATATTTTAGTAAGAAGTAAATTTTAAAATGCTCTAACATCTGACAATGTGATATTTGTCTTTACAATAAAATATTGTATTTAAAATAAAATATTTTCTTGTGTTTCGAAATTATATATGAGTATTTCAAGATTTATTTTTGAGGAAGTTAAATGCAAGAGGCAACATCCAAGTATCAAAGTACAAATTTGACATTCAATATAAACTGAGGTAAGATGTAAAGTGGGCAATTGATTGGGGCCTGCAAAATTATCTCCTTGGGTGCTGGCTAAAGGCCAGAATAAAAAAAAAAAATTCCCTTGGGGAGGAGGTAAAATCATTGGTGGGTCAATGAAGAAAGAAATAAAAAAAAAAATAGTATGAAAATTTCTCTTTCTCTCTTTCTCTTTCTCTCTCTCTTTCTCTCTCTCTCTCTTCTCTCTCTCTCTCTCTCTCTCTCTCTCTCTCTCTCTCTCTCTCTCTCTCACACACACACACACACACACTCATACACATACTGCATTGTTGAAGCAAGCTTCAACAAGTTCTAAAACTTTATTTTTTTCTCCTATAGCTTATACATCCCAGCAACATCTTTCAGGGAGCATAAAAATTATAATGCAACTACATTCTATTTTTCTTTTAATGAATGATTATTTTTAAAAAAGGATGTTCCTCAATACCTTTGCATAAAATAAAAATTTTATGTCTTACAGGTGAAAAAACAGCAAATCATTCCTGAGAACCTACATATATTTATAATTAAACAACTTGTTATAAATTAACAAAAGTTTAAGCAAGGAAGCTAATTTTCTCAGCAAGTTGTCTTAACTGACAGACTACAATTGGGGTTACAAAGAAATATCAATTAACTTAGTAATTATCTTAAAAAGTAATCATATAAAATTTTTAAAAGAATCACAAATGTAAACTCTTATTTAAAAATCAGTCATTTCTATTTTAAATCTTCAGGGTACATAACAAACTACTTACTAACAGTTTTTATTAATTCTTATCAGGAAGCTGAGGACAAATTGGAAATAAGAAATTATCACCTGATCACTAGCCTAGTTTCAGCAAAAGTCACATAAACTGGTGTTATTTGAGCTGCTATTGTTATTATTCCCAGAGTGAAAAACAATTCCAGGCTCAACAATTAAGTGTGTGCCTTCTTGTACTTCATTTTGTTTTGTAAGATTGTCTACATCGGAGCCATTGACAGAAGCATCTTAACAAAATTCTCAAAATTCTTACTAAAGGTGGTCGTCATTGCTAATAATTTATATTTGTAAATTCTTTCCAAGGGTGGTGACTGAAACATTAATGTGTTCCAGAAGCAATGCTTGAAAAATCATCAAACAGTAATATTTTGACTGCTAATGAAATGGCTTGGTGGACAGCTGGAGCCCTCTTAGAATTTTCATCCGACACAAAGATTATGAAGGATGCAAAGATTATAAGAACAACAGGCAGAGAGATGCTTCATAACAGCATCAAAGACTCAGGACACTTAATACTTACTTCTCTGCCTTTCTGTAGAACACTCATCTATTTAGTTCTAACTGGTGGTCTGCATTCTATAAGTTAAGCTGTTTGTAGTTCCTCTTTCAGTGACCTTGACAGTCAAGATTCTAATCTCAAGGGCTCTATAAATGATACTGTGAGAAATAACTAATATTTTTTAAAGGAAAAGGAGAACTATGGTGCCCATTAAGATACCTGATATTTGTACAATGGAGAAAATGAAACACAATCCCTGTCAAACATGTATCACATGTCAGTATATAGCTATTTCTTTTCCTAAATGCCATGCATTTAACAAGTATGTTGTCTACTCTGATAATATTATAACTATGACTTAGTGGATGAATCTTTACATGCAAAAGAATGAAAATAAATATCTCAATAGTTTGTAGAGGTAGAGATCTACAGTGTGAATACTTTATAATGATCTAATGTAGAGAGTTATATTGAAGTGCTTTATCACATGGCAGCTATCATTCAGCTCCAGACTCCAGTGAGTTACACCTACTTCCCACCTGGCAGAACTGGCAGAGCTCTGGGAGACAAGCATTTTGTCACACCTCAGCCTCCCACGATGTGGGGAGCCAAGCAAGGTCATTCAACCTTGGCTGTCTTATGACCATGAGATTGTTGAACAAAGACCTGCCCAGGAACTGCCGGTACAAAAGGATTCCGAGAGTAACTACGGATCGCTCCACCCTTAACTGCGGAATGTCCCTACATGCGCAGATACCAGATGTCTTCACCAGATGCCCTTTGTGCTTCCTGCTGCTAAGAATACCTTGACCCCTCCCTCCTTAGCATATTGCAAAGGTCACTTCCCAATAGCTCCCCCTCCCAACTTCCTCACTCAGGGCTTGGCCCATAGCACACTTCCCCCTAGCTCCCCTTCCCAACTTCCTCATCCCCACTGCTTAAAACATGCTGCCTGTGTGACAATAAACGGGACCTTGACAACAGAACCTTGCTTGTTCCCCTTCTTTTCTCCCCCCCCCCCCCCCTTTGACCCTCAGGTAGCTTCTCTTTGGGACCCTGAATAACTAGACCTGCTGGACGGGTCAAGTGGCACCTGAACAGGGACCTGAAGCACGGCCAACTACTGGTTGAACCCCAGGAAAAGGAATCGAGGACCTTTCACGCCACATCGCTCGTGCGTCGCTGGAGAGGGAGGTGAGTTTGGCCAAATAATTGTCGTCCAATTGTCATGGGGAAACAATTGTCTAAGGAAGCTTGTTTTATAGGAGAAATCAAGCGTTTGCTCAGGGAGAGAGGAATAAGAGTGAAGAAAAAAGATTTAATTAAGTTCTTTTGTTGATGAAAAATGTCCTTGGCTGGTTTTAAGCGGCCCTGATATATACCTACTTACGTGGAATAAGGTTGGTAAAGATATTAATAAGCTTTTAGAAGCTGGTGACCCAGTGTCCGCTGCATATTTTAGTTATTGGGGCATTATAAGAGACATAATACAAGATGCTGAGAAAGGGGGTGAGAATGCCCATCTCTTAACTATAGCAGAGGACTTCTTGGAAGCTTCACGGCCGTGGTCACGTAAAAATGAAATTAAAATCAGGGAGCCTCATTCTCCTTGCCCCTCCATTATTATCAATATGCCGGGAGAGGGGGGATGTCCCCTGCCCAAGACGCTACACTTCCTGGAAGATCCCAGTGCGTCCAAAGACCCAAAGACCATCTATCCCTCTCTTAAAGAGATTTCCAACAATCGAAAAAGAGGCAGGAACAAATGATATCAATCTCGCCGTTTTTCTGATTCGGACCTCGATCCAGCCTCTGAGGCTGAATTAGAGGAGGAGGCCGCTAGATATGAGGAAGAGAGATACAGTCCTGGAACTCGACATTCCCAGATTTTTTCACTCAAAATTCTGGACCCAATCGTCCCCCGCCCTACTTGCCCCCATTACCGTCAGCTCCCCCTGCGCCCCTGCCAATCACAGTGGTAGAGGGACTAACCCAAACTAAGGCTACACTTCAGGCACAAATTACCGGCTTTAGACAAGTTTTACAATTACAGCAGGAGTTAGGAGATCTTACTTTAGACATTCAAAATTTACAAGAGACCACGAGAAAGGGACAAGATGCCCCAAAAAGACCATCTAATGCCATTAAAAGATCCCAGCTAAAGCTAACTTTTCCTGTTATGACCAGGGCACGTGTAAGACAAGCCAGGGAGGAGTCCGAGTTAGATAGCCCGAGGTCGCGAACTAGACCCACCCGAGATGGGCCCGAGCCAGATAGTACCTATCCTAACCAAGGGGAGGAGACTGAAGAAGAGACAGACTATGATGAGGTAGCTATAGAATCTGAAGAGGAGGACTCCGATCAAGGTGAATACGAGACCTTACGTCCCGTGTACAAGAAACTCAAACTTAAACATATCAAAGAATTACACTCAGCTGTTAAAAATTATGGTTTAACTGCACCCTTTACCTTGTCCATTTTAGAAGGATATCTGACTCCTAGTGAATGGACTAAGGTGGTGCAGTCTGTCCTCACCAGAGGACAATATTTAACTTGGAAATCTGAATTCATAGATAGGGCCGAGAGTCTGGCCGCTAGGAACAGAAAAAACCCTCTAGGCAGGACTGCCTCTTGGATGGCAGACAAGTTGTGTGGGAGGGGCCCATTTGCCTCCCAGGAAAAACAATTAAGATTTTCCCCTGGCGTACTCGCTCAAACAGTGCAGGCCGCCTTATCTGCCTGGAGAGCGGTTCCTGCTACAGGGGCCCTCACCTTCCCCTTAACCAAAATAATCCAGGGGGCCCAGGAACCCTACACTCAATTTGTGGGGAGGTTACAAGAAGCAGCAGAGAGAATCCTAGGTCAAAGTGAAAGTGAGGGGTTCCTCGTTAAGCAGCTTGCTCTTGAAAACACTAACTCCACGTGCAAAGCTGCACTATGAGGCAAGACTAAAGATCTTGACCTCACGGGAATGATTAAACTTTGCAATGATGTTGACTCCTTCTCACAGCAAGTGTCCAAGTCTATCAGTTTAGTTATCGGGGCTGTGTTCCAAAAGACTGGAGACTCTGGCCGCCCTAGAGGCAAAACATGCTTTAGATGTGGGCAGCCTGGTCACTTTGCTAGAGAAGCATACCACGCCGGGAGTTTGTCCTCACTGTAGGAGAGGCCGTCATTGGGCCAAGGAATATCGGTCTAGAACTGATGTTAATGGGCAAGCCCTCCCTGTGGTCCAGGGAAACAGCCAAGGGGCCCCACACTGGGGCCCCTACCCACAGATGACCACAAACCCCCAAGTACAGCACCAAGCTCCTGTGGCACCAGCTTATCTAGGGCAACAACAGGGAACACAGGACTGGACATGTGTGCCTCCTCCCACACAATTTTGAACTCCCAAGATGGTGTTTAGGTTCTCTCCACAGGAATTTTTGGACCCCCGCCATCTGGCACATTTTTTCTCATTATAGGGCATGCCTCAGCTACCATGCAGGGTCTCAGTGTCCACTTGTCGCTTGTGGACGCAGACTGTACTGGAGAGATAAAAGTTTTAAGGCAGAAAAGGGCCCAGTCACCATTCTCCCTGGTCAGAGAGTAGCCCAGGCGCTCCCTCTCCTGCTTGATTCCTCTGCTTCTCACATGGGAGGGCTCAGAGAAGATAGCCAACCTGGTTCCTCTGATGTCTACTGGGTCCAGCAACTCTCTAAGGAGCGCCCTTCCTTGTGCCTTACGTTGGACGGGCGAAAGTTTGACGACATTATAGATACTGGAGCTGACACCACAGTTCTTAGTTTGAGCTCCTGGTCTTCTGCCTGGCCTCTCCAGCCCTCGATGATTCATTTACAAGGCATTGGCCAGTCTAAAAATACCTTACAAAGTTCAAAGTTGCTGACATGGAAAGATTCAGAGGGGAATTCGGGCACTGTGTAGCCTTTTATTATTGAGGGCCTCCCTGTCAATCTTTGGGGGAGAGACATTCTCTCTCAAATGGGGATGATGATGTGTAGCCCCAATGAGGTGGTTGCTCACCAGCTCGCTCGGGGAGCTAGTGCAGATTGGGGTACCCCTGACACCTTTGTCCCTCAAAAAAGCGCGCCCGAGCTTTCGGATTCTAACTGGTCTCCCGGGTGCTCCACTGAAGGCAGGCGAAAATAATTAACACTCCTTCTCTGGGGACTTTATGTCTGCCCGGGAGGTCATCGCGACCGCTCCATTGCCCAAGCATGTGAGTACGAATCTGACTTTTACTGTAAAGCCTGGGGCTGCAAGACTACAGGAGACACTTACTGGAAACCCAGCTCCTCTTGGGACCTTATTACTGTAAAAAGAAAGTATCCTCCAACACACAATCCTAGCACCCCATACCTAAAGTGGGAAGGAAATTCCTTGGCATGTTCCATTAAAAATAAAACATCTAAAGGATGGTGCAGCCCCCTCCAGATTGCCTTTACAGAGGCGGGCAAAAAATTTGATTAGGAAAACTCTAGAGGAGCCCAATGGGGTCTCCGCCTATATAAGGATGATTATGATATGGGGCTAACCTTCAAGATCAAGTTATCAAAAACAATCCCTGCTCCCCAAACAGCCGCTGTTGGCCCAAACCCTGAGTTACAGTTAAGAGCTGGAGGTAGTAGACATCTATCTGGAAACCAGGTCCCTGAAACACCCACTATCGCAGATACCCGAACACCCAATCCTTTGTTTCAGCCTACTCTACCTATGGGTCCTCCCTCGTCTACTGAGCTTGTGCTATCATTAGCTAATGCTTCGATACAAGCCATATATGAAGCTAATTTTTCCATTTTAGAGGAATGTTGGGCCTGTTATTCACCCTCCCAGCCCTTTTACGAAGGGATTGCAAGCTTTGGAGAATTATTACCCACTAATGATACCTCGCTTCTGTGGTGGAGTCCTCCAGAGAAGCAAGGACTCACCCTTGGCCAAATTTCTGGCCTAGGCATGTGCCTTCTGGGACCTGATATGCTGCCCCCGCAAGGCCCTGATTGAGGTTTGCAATCAAACTATTGTAATTAATGCTTCCTTTCAATATGTTCGTTGCTGTTTCTAATGATTCCTATCTTGCTTGCTTCTCGGGATTGACCACTTTTATAGTTTCAACTGCCTTTTTAGAGAATAGAGAATATTGTGTGTTTGTCAAGCTCCTCCCTCGATTCATGATTCTGATGAGCTCCTTAATTTTTGGGAAGGGGGAACTCATTTGTCCAGACAAAAGAGAGAACCTATAACAGCAGTCACCCTGGCTATACTCCTTGGTTTGGGAGCCACAGGGGCTGGAACAGGAATTGCCTCCTTGATCACTTCTAGTCAGCAGTATGCGCAGCTCAGCTCGGTGGTCGATAGAGGCCTACAAGAGCTACAGTTAGGACTAAAAAATCTTAAAGATTCTGTTACATCCCTCTCTGAGGTAGTGTTACAAAACAGAAGAGGTTTAGATTTGCTCCTTTTACAACAAGGTGGGTTATGCACTGCCCTTAAAGAAGAATGCTGCTTTTATGCAGACAAGACAGGATTGGTTGAAGATAGCCTAAAAAAGGTCAGGGAAAGTCTAGAAAACCACAAGAAAGAAAGAGAGAAAAAAGAATCATGGTATCAAAACTGGTTCTCTACATCCCCTTGGCTCTCTACTCTGTTACCTAGTCTTTTGGGACCTTTGGTGGGCCTTCTCATGCTCATTTCTTTAGGCTGTGGGCCTTCCAAAAATTAACTCTTTTTGTCAAGTCACAGGTGCATGCTGCTTTCACCAACAAGCCGGTTTCAGTGCATTACCATTGTTTAGAGGTCAGTGATAATGACCCGGGTGCCTACAAGGGGCCCTTGGGCACCCCCTCTGCTGGACTCGATTTCTCAATCCTGGCCACAGACTACTGAAACCCTTGGTATAAAAAGCTATGGAGATGTCCATGACGGGAGTATCATGATGCCACATGCCAGATGCACACATGAGAGCCTGGCTAACTCAGTCAGTAGAGCATGATCCCAGGGCTGTAGAGTAACTCCATGACGGGAGTATCGTGAGGCCATTGCCCAGGGATCAAACTCCTATTGGGGGTTCTGGGCATGGAGGCACCTCAGGTAGCCTAAGACAGAGGCTCTACCCCTCTCTTCTAGGTTCTGGCTGTGGGTGCACATCATGTAGCCTAAGACAGACTCTCCATCAATTATACAAAGAAGGGAGAGATGTGGGGAGCCAAATAAGGTCATTCAGCCATGGCTGTCTTATGACCATGAGATTGTTGAACAAAGACCTGCCCAGGAACTGCCGGTACAAAAGGATTCCGAGAGTAACTACAGATCGCTCCACCCTTAACCGCGGAATGTCCCTACGTGCGCAGATACCAGATGTCTTTACCAGATGCCCTTTGTGCTTCCTGCTGCCAAGAATACCTTGACCCCTCCCTCCTTAGCATTTTGCAAAGGTCACTTCCCAATAGCTCCCCCTCCCAACTTCCTCATTCAGGGCTTGGCCCATAGTTCACTTCCCCCTAGCTCCCCTTCCCAACTTCCTCATCCCCACTGCTTAAAACGTGCTGCCTGTGTGACAATAAATGGGACCTTGACAACAGAACCTTGCTTGGTCCCCTTCTTTTCTCCCCCCCCCCCTTTGACCCTCAGGTAGCGCCTCTTTGGGACCCTGAATAACTAGACCTGCTGGACGGGTCACCACAGAGCAACAGACCCTAGGGGTTCAACTTCCTCGAGCAACCATGGAACCAAGGGCCTGCTGAGAAGCTCTGAAAAGACTCTGTAACCCTGGGAGGGAGGGTCACACCCACAGCGCATATATTGTTGCTCTTATCCCCCAAGTAAAGAGAGATTTTGTACATCCGTGCACTGTCTCTGTTTGTTCTTTTTCTCTTGACCCTCCATCGTTTCATTTCTCAGCTCTTTGTCCACGGAAAACCTGCTCGTAATTTCCAGGAAACTTCATCCTAATCTGAAAATGGCTTTTTCCATTCACTAGTTTATACAACAGACAGAGATGAAACAAATAGTTTGAGCAAAAACTATTTTCCAACCTCTGAAATCTTTAAATAAATTGTGATTTATGAAAGTGCCTCTCCGCAGAATAGTATTGAAGAGGAAGTGCATTTTTCAGTACTGGAGAAATTATCTTACTTCAGCTGTATGTCTAACCCTATCATATATGAAATAGTATGACTTGAATTTAGTAATTGATCTTTGGTGTTTATAGAATGAACAGAGTACTCTGAAATAAATATACAAATTTTGTCTCTCAGAATTTACTAGCTGGGGTCTGGCAATGATTTTGAAGTGTTTTTCCAAAGACTTGGAATTGCTTCAGGCAGAGCCCGATATACTAAAAATTGTGTAAGTCTAAATTAATGAATCCTTACAGATTAAGTATAGGTATATTACACAAATTAATGTTTTACTTTAAGGAGTACCTCGAGCATTAGAGGAAGTACAGCACTGGAAAGTCATAGAGAGATCTCTCATTGGTTGGTTGTCCTGCCTTTGTTACCCTGAGCCTTTATTCACATTCCAGTTGCACACATATTTTTGCAGACCTGTTCACAATGTTTTCCCTTAAATCACCAGTTCTCGTGCTGTAGAGGTCATTATCACACATCCTTCTTATCAGATATATGCATTTTGATCCATAATAATAGAAAAATTACAATTATAAAGTAGCAACAAAAATAGTTTATGATTTGATATCACCAAAATATGAGGAACTCTATCAGAGTCACAGCAATAGAAAGATTGAGAAATACTGCCTTAAATATATTATGTTTTATTGATTCAGTGGCTCAATATTGACTTAATCATTTAAGTTCCTGAGAATTGTGTTGGGCCCAACTTTCCTCACTTTCACTCCAAATTCTTCAAACTCAGCAAGACATGACACTATTTGGACTTTTGTATACTATTGTATCACAGATCATCAAACAAAAAAAAAAAATCACTGAATAAAAATTGATATAAAGCAACAAAATCATATATCAGTATTTATTTTTTTATTTAGTGATTGCTAAATCTTTGATAATTTTTAAAAATGTATACTTTATAAAGTTTGAGTTAGTTCTATGGAAGCTTCTTGCTAGCAATTTATGAATCTTATTAAAACATCCCTGTTTTCTGTTTTGCAGTGAGGTTTTTCGTTTTAATTTTGTTCTAATTTTAATCTAATTTTAGTTTTTAATTTGTAAGTAATATCTTATAAATATATTTTTATTTTTCAGATATATACTATTAAAGAAAAAAGAAGTAGTTATTGTCTTACTTAGATTTATCAATGCTGTGATAAAACACCATGACCACAGCATCTTGGAAAGAAAAGGTTTATGAGGCTCACACTTTAAGGTCACTGGTCATTATCATAGGAAGTCAGGGACTTCTCTGCCTTCACTCTAATGCATCCTGTTCAGTATTGTGTGTCACTTAGATTTTATTTCTGACATGAATTGCAACTACATGGCAGTGCCTTCCTCCTGATAGACTCTGAGATACAGTTGAGCAACTTTAGTGTAGGCTGAAATATGTTTTAGCTTCACTTGCTATTTTCAATCTCTGTACATCATTCTCCATCTGGATTCCTTTATTCTTGGAGGGTACTTCTCAACTTCTAATTGAAGTCATTATGTCTACACACAGACTTTTCTATCCTCCTCTAGTAAAAATTCTAAAAATAAAAAGAAAAAAAAGAATAAATACTTTGAAGTCAATATTTGTAGAATTGTGAACAAATAGGATTAGTTCTGTGTACAACCAAACCATAAGAACAATTTGAAAATCTTAAAATATTGACCCTGTTACATTGCAAAACTATAAACTGGCAAACTGATCCTGAGTTTGCAAAATGAAGTTAAAATCTTATATAATGTGAAGGGTTGCTCTAAATTCAAAACTTATTATAAAAGCATTCACAAGAGTAAGGGACTCTTTTATGTTATTGTAATGAAATTAATATAAAATTAAAATATAGATAAACTAATGGATAAAACAATACTATGTATTAAAATGATAATTTTAAGTAATTGTATCATGGCATAATTGTAGTACTAAATTGAGTTGAACTACCCAAGGCTTATTGGTGAATTTATATTTACAGTTACAAACTCTCCCTTAACAACACACTTTCTCTTAGGAATTTTAAATCTGTAAGAGGGTTTACTGCATACACGAATGCTAATTAAAATATAAAGTAAGGATCACATGTTTGACAAATTCTTCTTTAGTAGAATGAATTTTATTGTGTCACCTGTTAAATATTTGCAGTTTGCATGAAATTATTAGAAACTGATAGTTTCTCATTCCAATATTGATGAGGATCTCTTTCTTAACAGTAATTATAAGCCCAGGCTGATTAAGTCTCATTTCTGTATGCATTAATGTTAGTTTCACATTTTTCCACCAGTATGTTGCTCTTTTATTGTTCATGTTTTGTTGAATAATATTTTAATGGATTCCTGACTTTTGGTGAGTATGCATGCTGATATTTGGTTTCAGTTTATTACTTGAGTTTTTGAGATTATACTATAATTTCGTCATTTCTACCTTTACTTCCCTTCAAACTTTCCATATCCTCTTTGCTCTTTTTAGAAATCAGGAGATCATTTTTCACTAAAGTTATAATATTTCTAAATTCATAACTACAACCTGTTCAACATTATATTTTCCTATAATATTACTGATATATGTTTTTCCCCATGTGTTCATTTATTCATTCACTTTACATCTCAAACATAGTCTGCCAATTCCCAGTCCTCCTCTTACAAGGAACCTCCCCCACTACCCCTTCCTTTCACAACTGAGAAGGGGAAATCTTTCTTGAGTACCTAATGGGTACCTTTGTGATTTTTAAAAGTCATGACTTCATTTTTCATTAATTAATGTTACAAATATTTCTAAATAAATAAGTACAGCATGTTCAGTTTCTATAATATTACAGATTTTCTTAATTTGAATGATACAATTTTTGTTTGATTTTTTGTTTTGTTTTGTTTTATTATTTATTTTTATTTTTTATTTTTTTACACTCCAGATTTTATTCCCATTCCAGTCCAGCCTCTGACTGTTACACATCCCAAACCTCTTCCCTATTCCCCTGTCTCCATAAGAATATCTGTACTCCATCCTCTACTCCAGGGGTCTCATATCAGCTGGTGTATGCTGCCTGGTTGGTGATCCAGTGTCTGTGTGATCTTAGGGGTCCAGGTTAACTGAGACTCTTGGTCTTCCTATGGAATCACCCTCCTCCTCAGCTTCTTCCAGCTTTTCCCTAATTTTAATAACAGAAGTCAGCAGCTTCTGGTCATAGGTTGGATATAAATGTCTACATCTGATTCTTTCAGCTTTTTGTTGGATCTTTCAAAGGATGCTAATGGTAAATCCCTTTCTGTGAGAACTCCATAGCCTCAGTAATAGGGTCAGGCCTTAGGGTCTCCACTTGAACTAGATCCCACTATGGGTCTGTCACTGGACCTTCTTTACATCAGGCTATTCTTCATTTCCTTCCCTTTCAGACAGGAACAATTATGGGTCAGATTTTGACTGTGGGATAGCAACCCAATCCCACACTCAATGTCCTTTCTTTTTGCTGGAGGTGAACTCTCCAAGTGCCCTCTCCCCACTGTAGGACATTTCATCTAAGAAAGGAAACAGGCAACCTCAGTAGGTAGAAAGTTGGGGGGACCCTCTAGAATGTACCAAGGGTATTATATTTTAAAATGTACCAATGTGGTTTATGTTGTTGCAAACTTTTACGTTGCCAGGCAGTGTTCATATCCTCATAAAGATATAACTTTATTAATTTCACTTTAGCTCCATATTATTGAGAATTATGAAGGAGCAGTTGATTTATCTGGAACGTGCATTCATTGCTCCTTTAGGCTTAACAGGTAGGCCTTTCTACAGGTAAGGAAAGATGATCCTGTAGTCTTATATGGGTTTAAAGTTGTTTTACAGTGTATAAAAAATATTATAATGTATTTAGTTTTAATATTTAATTTATTTTAGTGATATAAACTCACTGTACATAGAGAGTTATATACTACATGGACATTTTATTTTGGACATAACATGTACTTTGTTCTTCAACCTGGTCTCATTCACTACCCTCAGTATGTTGTCCCTTGTGCCTGTCCTACTATACTCCTTCATTTCTCCAGTGTCCCATTTGATATTTAAGGGTGTTTTAGGATGTTAGGAAATACAAGTTAGAGAAAACATGTATTTATCCTTCTGTGTATTGTTTACTTTATTTAGTATGATTTTTATTTGCATCCTTTTTTTAGCAAACAGCATAATTTCATTCTTCTTTGTGATTATATAAAATTCCATTGTTCGTATATACCATATACTTTCCCATTAATTCATTGCCTGATATCTACAGTGGCTCCATAACTTGACAATAATGAATAGTGTTACAATAAGCAGTTATCTCTTTCATGTATGTTGAGAGTTCTTCAAGCATGCATCCAGAAGTGTTGTAGATGAGTCATATGGTAGTTCTGTTCATAGATTTCTTGAGGTGCCTTCATATTGATTCCTATAGTAAACAGACTAAATGCACTCCAACTATTATTGTGTATACCTTTCCTCATCTCCACATGACATCACCAGCATTTATTCTTGTTTGTTAGTTACTGGAGAGAGAAAGAATTCCAAGCTGGTTTTGATTTAAATTTCCTTTATTATTAATATGCTGAACACTTTTATGTTTATTGGATGTTTGTTGTTCATTTTTTGAGAAGTGTATGTTTATTTCGTTTGCTAGGATTTGGATATTTACTAAATGTGTTATTTGTATATTCTATATACAATGCTCTTGTAGATATTTGCTAGTAGAGATTTTTTCTCAAATTTCATTGACATTCCGTTTATTTGATTGTTCTCTTTGCTTCACAGAACTGTCAATTTTTTTTAAATCACTTTTTATAATTCTTGGTACTATTTGTTAGCAATTGGAGTCCTTTTCTAGAAGTCCTTGTGTATATCAACATCTACATCTTGAATTGTTTTCTCTATATTTTCTATAACATTATTAGAGTTTTAGGTCATAGGATCTTTTATTTATTATGAAATTGATTATTCTATATGGCAAAACAGGCATGTTATTATATTCATTTATCTAGATTACCCAGCACCACTTTTTGAAGATGCAATTATATTTTACTCATTGAGAATTTTTTGACATCTTTGTAAATGTGAAGGTATGTTTCTAGGTCATCTCTTCTGTTTTCACGTACCCGTAGGTTGTTTTGGGTCTTTTATTTTTTTTTTAATTTTTTTTTTTTTTTTTTTTTTTTGTTACCAGGCTCTGAAGTGTGTCTTGGAACCATGTTCTTTGATACCTGCAGACTTATTCTTTTTTCTCCAAATCATTTTGAATTGTTGGATACTATGATGATTAATCTTATAGTCAACTGGATGACATTCAAAATCAAGTATGAGACAAACCTATGGGTGTGAGGTCTTTTAATTTTTTTATTTTTTTATTGGATATATTCTTTATCTATATTTTAAATGTTGTCCTCTTTCCTGGTTCCCCTCTTCCCCGAAAATCCCATAAGCCATCCCCCTTTCCCGAATCAACCTTCCCCTGCTTCACTTCCTGTATTCCTCTACAAAGCATCAAGTCTTTCCAGGACCAAGGACCTCTCCTCCCTTTGGTGTCTAACAAGACCATCCTCTGCTGCCTATGTGTCTGGAGCTATGGGTAACTCTATATGTACTCTTTGGTTGATTGTTTTGTCCCTGGAAACTCTGGGAGTACTGGGAGACTCATACTGTTGTTCCTCCTGCGGTGCTGCAAACCCCTTGTTCTCCTTGGGTCGTTTCTCTAGATCCCCCATTGGGGACCATGTGCTCAGGTCAATACCTGGCTGAGAGTTGCCCCCTCTGTATTTCTCATGCACTAGGAGAGCCACCCAGGTGATAGCTATATCCAGCTCCTGTCAGCCAGCCCTTGAGGGCATCCACAATAGTGTCTGGGTTTTGTAACTGTATATAGTATGGATCCCTGCATGGGCTAGTCTCTGAATGGTCTTTCTCTCAGCCTCTGCTCCACCTTTTACTCTGTATCTCCTTCTGTGGGTATTTTTTCCTCTTTCTACAAAGGATCCAGAATCCATTTATTCTTCCTCCTTCTTGGGAATCATTTGATATGTGAAATGTGTCTTGGGTATTCCAAGCTTCTGGGCTAACATCCACTTATCAGTGAGTACATACCATGTGTGATCTTTTGTGATCAAAGGCTGGGAGTTTAAGTTCATAACTGATCACGTTAGCTGATAAGTTCTAATCTATTCTCACATCTTGTAAACCTCATCACTCTGTATTATAAAATTTAAATATTTAGACTTAAAATAAATGTCATTGTATGAAAACTGTATAAAACATGAATGCCCAACTATTAGCTAACATGTGTTGTCTCACTTACTATTCACTTCTGAACAACTGCATCATTTATATCAAATATAATCATTGTCTTGAATTTTCTGTTAATCATTTCCTTTTTCATATAGAATTCACCACAAATGACTGTATTCATTACATATCCTGAATATATATATTCAGTTTTGTATATTTTAGTGTCTTCTTTTCTGTTTGCCTTTGAGTTACTCTTATACTTTGCCACATTTTGTGTGCCACCTCACTGAAAAGAGTATACATCACATTTACTCAGAGTTGAACAAAGGAAAGGAATCCCATAGTGTGAAGAAAAATCAGAGACATCAGAAAAAATGACAAGTTATATCAGTATTAGTAATTTGAATTGTTTCAATCAGGAAGGGAAAGGAAATTTATAATATATAGAAGGTATAAGGAAAGGTTACTGTACTGATAACCTATATCCTTCCAGAGCTTCCACCTTCCTACCTATCCAAATTTATGCATGCTCACTCTGAAAACCAAAACCAAAAATCAAAAAAAGATCAAATAAGCAATTTAAACATATCAGTCCTCAATTTTTTTTATAAAGACAAACTCAAGCTGATACCTAAACTACATAAAAACCCAAGAAAGAAAGAAAATTACCGACCAATGTCCCTTATAAACATATAAGCAGTAATTCTCAATAATATAATTGAAAATGAATCCAGGAATACACCAAAAATATCATCTATCTTAATTAAATAAGCTTTATAAGAGGTGCAGGGATGTCTCAACATATGTAAGTCAATAAATGAAATCTATCATATAAACAGACTGTAAGACTAATCCACATGATCATGATATTAAATTTAGAAAAGACTTTTGACAGAATTCAGTGCTCATTCATGGAGAAAGTCATGGATACACGGACATACCATAACATATTAAAGGCAGTGGTCAAGTCTATAACCAATATCAAATTAAATGAAGTAATACCAACAAAACAGTTTTCAAATCAGGGACAAGAAAAGGTTGTCCACTCTCGCCATACCTATTTAACTTAACTTGAAGTCTTACCAAGATCAGTAAGACTACTGAAAGACATCAAGTGTATAGAAATTAGGAAGGAAGAATTAAGTATCTTTATTTGCAGATGATATGATAGTATACATAAAGTGACCCCAAAATTTCCACTGGAAAACTGCTATAGCTTATAAGCATTTCAGCACAGTAGCTGGATACAAAATTAGCTCATAAACATTAGTAGTGTTTCACTATAATAACAGCAAACTGACTGAGAAACAAATCAAGAACACATCTTCACAGTATCCTAAATATTATAAAATATCTTCGAGTAACTCTAACCAACCAAGTGAAAGATTTGTGTTGTGGTTTGAATAAGAATGACTTTGATAGGCTAATACATTTTAATATATTTTAAATATCCCTATTTTAGTCATAGGGATATGACATTACTTGAGAAGAATTTGGACATTTGTCCTTGCTGAGTAAGTGTGTCATTGTCAGAGGAAGTGTCATTGTAGATGCAATGATATTTAAAAGTCCAAAAGAGGACCAATATCTCTTCTCTTCCCGATGCCAATAGAACTGAATGGAGAACTCTTAGCTACTTCTCAGGTACAATGTTTGTTGGGATGCTGCTGTGTTCTTCACTGTGATGATAACATAGTAAATCTTTGAAGAAGTAAGTAATCTCAAATTAAGTGCTATATTTTATAAGAGTTTCAGTAGTCATTGAGTCTCTTCAGAGCAAGTGAACACTAAGACAACTTGTATGACAAAAGCATTAAGTTGTTGATCAAAGAAACTGAAGAAAATATCATAAGATGGAAAGTTCTCTCAAGCTTATAAATTGGAAGAATTAATAAAGTAGAAATGGCTATTCTAACAAAAGCTCTCTATAGTGCAATTTCCATAAAAATTCCAACACAACTCTTCACACATATTTAAAAACCAATTTTTAACTTCATATAGAAACAAAATCATCCTCCTCACACCAAGTATAACCCAAACAAAGCAAAATCAGGATAGCTAAAATAACCATGAATAATAAAACAGATGCAAGAGGTATCACCATTGATGACTTCAAAATGTTCTACAGAAAATGGCACTACCATTAATGAGATCTGCTGTTAACTGGAATCAAGTATGAATCCATACAATTATGGAAACCTATAGTCAACTGATTTTTCATAAAGAAGCCAGAAATACACACCAGAAAATAGAAAGTATCTTCAACAAATGCTGCTGGAAAAAATTAATGGCTGCACTTAGAAGAAGAATCTAAATTGATCCGCATAAATTTCCATGGACTGTGCAGAACTGGACTTGTCTCTTACTGGCTGGGGAATTCTAGAGAGCTAATCCACCTTTGATAGCCAGTAACCCTAGGGAGAAAAGGCCCTGTGCCTTGTCCGGACATAACAGTGGATCTGGCCCTGGTGGCTAGTCTGTGTTGAGCCACTCGTGATCTTTAAAGCTTGGAGTACTGGCCCTCCTAACCTCCCGTGGCGAGGTGGCCTGAATGTGAAGATGATGCTTTCCTGTTCCCCATTTGCCACCGGTGGGAGTTGGGCAAGCAACCTCAGAGGGAATGGGAGCCTGATAAGTAGCCCTGCCTCCTCGCTGGCTGTTGCACTTGGGTAAGCCAGCAGAGCTGGCTTTGAAGGCAAAGGCGCAGAATGAACCATCTTGGAGGTTTTCAGAAGAGGTGAAATGACTCATCTCTTAGAGGCTACAACACTTGGGGGAGTAGTCCTTGTGCCTTGACTGTGCAGCCCAAAGGAACGTCCTCTGAAGGTGTGTTTGTGTGTGTGTGTGTGTGTTTGTGTACTCACAGATAAAATGGCTCTGAGGTCATGAGAGCAGGAGAGATGACTCTGCCTCACTCTGATAGCATCAGAGGGTGACCTAGATGAAACAATACTGGAGAGCTTGTCCTTGTGGTGCAGAAAGGAAGTGGCAGATCACTTACCAGCTCAGGTACCAGACAGGCCCATATCACGGCTCTGTGTTCAACCAACACTAAATCTATATCATCTGGGAATAATTAGGAAAGTTCCAATCATGTTGACCCAAAGCTGTAGGATCTCCATGACACAGGTTAACAACAGGAAAATGGCAAGGAGTCTTAGCAAGGATGCAATCTTGATGGTGTAACAGAAGCCAGAGACCTTGAAACAGACCAATGACTCACTGCAATGGACATTGCCAGGTCAACATTTTTGAACAAAGGGATGTATTGTGGGACACACTGTAACATACTACAGATTCCATGATTTATATATATATGTATATATAAATATGTTTATATTTATATGTAAATATAAATATAAACAAATATATATATGTTTATATATACACACACATATATATGTATATATGTATGAATATATATGTATACATATGTACATATGTATATATATGCATATATATATACTGTATCTGTGTGTGTGTGTGTGTGTGTGTGTGTGTGTGTGTGTGTGTGTGTGTTTGGGAGATACATTGCAAGATTCAAGGCCAGCTGTGAGCTGAAAAGGAAATAATTAGGACTAGAGGGAATACTGTGAAATTCATAAAGAATAAAAGGTTTTTAAAAAAGAAACTCTTTGAAACTGGGAAGTTTCTGCATACCAAAGGAAAACATCATTCAAAGTAGCAACCTAGAGACTAGGAATATATGCTTAACAACTTCCCATCAAATAGAAGGCGAATATTCAAAATATATAAAGAACTCAAGAAACTAGATATCAAGAGAAAAAAATAACCACCTGATCCTGGAAAGACTGGATGTAGCAGTGTACGTGAATACCAGGACAGAGAACCGGGAGGGAGTTGACTGGGGAACGGGGGGGGAGGAAACAGGGCTTATGGGACTTTCAGGGAGGGGGGAACCAGGAAAGGGGAAATCATTAGGAATGTAACTAAAAATATAGAACATAAAAAATAAAAATAATAAAAATAAATTAAAAAATGAAGTATACATCTAAACAGACTATTCTTCAAAGGAGGATGCTCAAATGGCAGCAAAACATATAATAAATGTCCAGTATATTTCATCATTAGGGAAACACAAATTAAATCTGTTGATGTGTGACATGGAGATTTTTAGACACTATGGAAATAAGTTTAGCATTTCCTCAGGTAAACGGAAATCAATTTATCTTAATATCTAGGTATACTGTTCTGGGACAAATAACTGAGTATCACTTTATCCTACCACAGAGACAAATTTCAACCATGCTTAAGGATGTTCTATTTATAATATTCAGAAATTTGAAAGAATTTCAGAATTTCTCTACTGAAGAATGAGTAAAGAAAATGTGGTACATTTACATAACGGGTTATTAATCCTTTGTTAAAATAATTTCTAGCAATCAGAGTGGGGATATTTCTATGTCTTTTCCTGCTTGAAGAACCCTTTTCCTCTTACTGAGTTGCATTTTCTAGCTTTGAAATGAGGATACAGATCTAGTCTCTTTGCATCTCATTATGCCAAGTTGAGGTGACTTCATTTGGATACTTGGGCTTTTCTTATGGGAAATTGAGAGGAGCAGTCGATTTGGAGGAGAGATGAAGCAGAAAGACTGGGAGAAGGGGAGGGAGAGGAGGTAGCATTTTGAGATGTATGAGAGAACAATAAATAAAATTTAAAATCATGAAATCAAGAAATGCCACAGATATACCAGTAGAGCTAGAAAAAATAATCATCGTGAGTAAAGTGTCCCAGACCCAGATAGACAAATAAGGTAATTATTAACTTATTTGTGAATATTAGACTTTCAATCAATGATAACCAATGTCCAATCCACAGAACCATAGAAATTGGTTATAGTGTAAGGGAGTAGGTGAGGACAGACATATATCCTTAGAAATTTGAAATAGAATAAATTGTCATTGGGAGATATGGGGACCTATTTGGGAGAATTAAGTAGTGTTGAGGGAGACAATGAAGGGAATAGGAAGGGAGTGTAGGCAGGCACAGCTCACAAAAATGGCTTGTTGCATGAGTATTAGAGAAAGCTAATAAAATGGAAGTGTCTGAACTTATAAATAAACATGAAGGCAATCCACAGGGAACTGCAAAATAATGGAGAAGACAGAGTCCTACCTGACCATCATCAAATGAAGCCCTCAGTACTAGGATAGGTTATGGTAAGTTGAATTTTTAGATAAAGGGATTCTATAGTATAAACAAAACAACTCATTCACTACCATGTCTATGAATTGCTCCCCAAACACTGACATACAGCCCATTGCTGAAGACAAACCTATACTTTTCCACGTTACATGGAACAGTCAAGCTGGTGCCTACAGTGTGCCTTAGCTACTGTATTCAGTTGATTTTCTACATAATGGTACTTTAAATGCTACCAAAGCAGAAATATAACATAAACCCAGAGACTAAACTCTTTGATCTACAATGGTGTCCTGTCTTCAGGATATACTAGTCCAAAAGTGACAAAAAGTTTATGGGAGTAACTGACAAATGCCTAATTTGACTTTAGGTTTATGCCCTGATACAGAACCCATACCCACCACTGCTGGGGTGAACCTGAGACTTGATAGCCCCAGGACATAGGGTAATAACAAATAATATACTTCTAAAACTTTTAAATTCAATGAAAATTTAAAATCAAGGAATAAAAGGGCTCTTAATGACAATACACTATCGATATAATTTCATGACTTGCACAGTAATCATCAGTGAAATTTCCTTTGAAGCAGACTAGAACAATTACAAAGGCCCACAGCCAGATGTTATGCAAAGATTGAGAGGCCTTGAAACAATCATCTTCTAATGGTGGGATGCCAATATCAAATCTTTCTCATCTGGGATCAGCAAGCATAGTGCAAGAGGAGGCAGAAGTAATATTTGAGCCAAAGTTGATGGAGGACACTAAGAAATCAAAGGTTTCTAAATTAACATGATCTATGCACATGTATGCCCAGACTCGTAATTTGCAGGCTATATGGGTCTAACTAGATGGGGTCTAATAGTTGAAATGAGAAGTGGACACATGTCCCTATCGCTAACCCAGAAAATAATCTCTAATTGATAAGCACTTTTAAGGGTAAATGTTGTTTCCTCCAAGGGAGACTCACTGGGTAAATAAATTACAAGTAAAGGGAGGCTGCATGCCCGGAAGTAGATGGACAAAAGAAATCAAACTCAAAGGTAACATTAGACTTTCTTGCCACATAATTTGTCATCAAGGCTTCTTTTTTTCTTAAAAAAATTTTTTTAATTTTTATTATGTAGATATGGGAGGTCATGGATGGGGGTATAAAGATGGGAGGACAGGTGAGGAGCAATGAACTAGAAAGAGTAGAGGGAGGGGAAATTATAAGCAGTATATACAATGTAAAAAAATCTCTCCAATAGTCTAAAAAGTGCTTTGTTGTGTGTGTGCACATTTGTGTCCATATTTTTCTATATTTTAATCAACTATGAAATTTGAATATTACTTTCTTCACAGCCTTTTTTACTTGTTTGTTTCTAAGACTATAGATAATAGGGTTTAAGAATGGAGGAACAATGGTATAAAATACAGAAAGAGTCATATCCTCAACTATTTCTGAGATTGTTGAAGGTCTTAGATATGCATAGGCACCAGAACTAAGAAACACAGACACTACAATAATGTGAGGGACACAGGTGGAAAAGGCTTTCCCTCTCTCTCCTTTGACAGGAACCTTCAAGACAGTTGATAATATATGAACATATGATATGGCAATGAAAATAAAGCAGCTACCACTGAGCCCAATAGCAGTCAGAAGAAGTAAGAGCTTGTTGTTAAAGGTGTCAGAGCAGGAAAGTCTCAGCAAAGAGGGGATATCACAGAAGAACTGTGGGACTACATTAGAGTAACAGAAGGACAGCTGGAATGTTTTGAAAGTGTGCACACTTGCAAGGACAATAGAGGTAAGTAGGGAAGCCAGTGTCATCTGAACACAGAATTGATGGTTCATAATCATAGGGTAGAGGAGAGGCTTGCAGATGGCCACATAGCGGTCATGGGACATGATGGTGAGAAACTGAACCTCTACACATGCACAAAAGAATATCAAAAAGATCTGTGCTGCACAACCAGCAACAAATATATTCCTGTGATTTGTGAGAGAGTTGATACAAGCATTGGGCACAGTGACAGATACATACCCCATGTCTAAAATGGAAAGATTCCTGAGGAAGAAGTACATGGGTGTGTTCAGAGTGTGGTCAACTGTAGTAACAATGGTGATGATAAGATTCCCTAAAAGGCTGCCCAGGTACACCAACAGGAACATCACACTGAGTAGGATTCTGAGCTCCCAAGTCTCAGCAAAAACTTGCAGGAGGAAGTCTGTCACCAGGGTAGAGTTAGGCATAGTCTGAAAGTAAAAGTTTATCTGAAAGACAAGAGCAGGAACTGAGAATATCTTATATTCTTTGATAGATCACTAGTACTACTCTTGAAAGTCTTTGTTTTTATTCACTAAAACTGAGCTTTATGCATGAAAAATCAAGTATTTTTTTGTATATGTGTGTGTGTTTCTGTGTATATGTGGTTATGTATGTATATATGTGTATGTTTGTGTATATGTGTAATATTAAAGAAAATAGGGCATTAATTTGAGAGTAAGGAGAGGGTATACTAGGGGTTAGAGTAAGGGACGTATAAATGGAGATGAAGAGGTTTGCAGCCCTGCAGGAGGAGCAAAAATATATACCAAGCAGTACCCTCAGAGCTCCCAGGGACTAAACCACCAAACAAAGAGTACACATGGAGGGACCCAAGGCTCCAACTAAATATGTACCAGAAGATGGCCATTTCAGACAACAATGAGAAGAGAGGCCATTGGTCCTGTGATCACTCGAAAGATTCCCCAAAATAGGGGGAATACAAGTGAGGAAATTGGGGGTAGTGGTAGTGAGCAGGGGCAGGGGGGATGGGATAAGAGGTTTTCTGAGGGGTAACAAGGAAATGGAATATCCTTTGAAATGTAAATAAAGCAAGTATCTAATAAAAAAATAAATGCCTACAGGGACAAAAGGGAAATAGTGGAATGATGAAATAATATTTTAAGTTAAATTTATTGAAAGAATACTAAAAATGATACCACAGAAATAAAAAGAACTAAGATTAATATATGTATGTCAACAAGTTCAATAATCAGATGTGAACTGATTTCCAGAATTATGCAACTGACATAGACTTACCTTTTTTCAAACATTAGGAAGACACATTAATTTCAGATTACATAAGTAACATATGCCTATGAATTTATTACCCTTAAAAATTTAAAGATTTCATGGGTTCAAGAATAAATTCAATAAAAATGAGGACAATTTTATTTCTATAATGATAAACACTCATAAAATAATATTAATAATGTTGTCAGATCTAACTACTAAAGCAAGAAAATGACATCAAAATAAAATGAATGCAGAGGAATAACTGTGATCAATTTTAAAATATTAAACAAGTATTTGTAGATCTATTCAGTGTATTAAATATTTCAAACTTCTTCATCAAATTTAATTTATCCTTGAGGTGAAGAAAATTTTAACATAAGAGGTCAATGATCTTGACATACTAATAGAAGCGAAGATAAATGCCAATTTCAACAAATGCAGAAAAAACATTGTATAATATTCAATACTGTTCATTTATTAAATCTTTTAATCTTCTGTAAAAAGGATTGTTTGTACTATAAAAGTAAAATCTTCTCCTAAGGTTTATACAAGACAAATTGTTACTCTTGATTTTCCTACCTCCACTGAACATAACTTTGGGAACTTTTTTCCAGAGCATGCATGCACAATAATAAAATTAAATTAAGGTACTTGCAGTAACCCATTTGACTACTGTGGAGTTTGTTGTTGTTGTTTCTTTGTTAATTTTTCTTTTGAGATTACATTATAATTACATTTCTCCTTCTAAACTGTCCCTTAAATACCATCCTACTCCTCTTCATATCCATAGCCCCTATTTTCAAATGGTTATTGTATATATAAATTATTTCTTTTTTATTTTCTAAGTTTTTTTTATTTACATTCAAAATCATTTCCCCTTTCCCGTTTCCTTCCTCCCCGAAAGTCCCATAAGCCCCCTTCCCTCCCTATTTTCCCCATTCAACCCCCTCTCGCTTCTCTGTCCCTGCATTCCCCTACATCCAAATTATTAGTATACACATACACACACACACACACACACACACACACATATATATATACATATATATTCTTATCAAGATTGTACAATCTGTATTTTTTTTGTATATATGTTTTCAGGAATAACTAATTGGCATTAGATAGGTCTCTTTAAAAACCAGTTAGCATGAATAAAATTCAAATATTATAGCTTTTTATTGGCAAAATCAAATATCCTTGTATAAAAACAATCTCATACTATTTTAATTCCTGTAGAAATAGGCAAAGAAAATTATTATAGTCTGATAGTCTGAATGTTTTCCTTTTATGATGGATATTAATATTTGCATACTTTAGAACTGGCACTGATAAACATGCATTTAACATTTTCTTACTTAAACTATTAAAACTTGAAAAATTATACAAATATATGTGTCAACATCATGTGTAGTAGCAAATGGTGGAGGAAACACTGATTATAAATGAAAAATATCTACTTTTAATGAAACAAGCCAAGTTCCTTATAAACCTAGAGAAAAGAATGAAGAATGGATTCTCTGGATGGACTAAAATATACTAACACTTTTTTTCTGCTTTTCCACTTAGATTTACGACTTGCAAAATCTTGAGCAAATTGAGATATGTATCACATGGCATTGCTTTGATTAATAGAACAATACTAATGTTTATAAATTTGCTTTGTCAATATTTGGTACTTTTACTAACATTAATAAATATTACATTGATATAAATGCTCTCAAGTAGATTAATTGCACGTCTTATAAGTTAGGAAATACTTGAATGAATTGACTAGGAAATGACTTAAATGATTAAAGACTTATGTTGTTATTTGAAGAAATATATACTTAGAGACACCGAAAATCATTTTGAAAATCGTAGACACCGTTGCATGCCCAGTTCTAGATCTGTTTTTAGAAAACCAAACTCAAAGTGGCTGCATAAAAATCAAATGGAGAAATCTTTAGAAAAGTGGGCAGCACTGTAATCAGTGCATTATCTTTCAATAGGTCTTCCTCAAAATCATTATATGTATCAGTGTGTGTCATCTTTACTAACACTTCTTGTAACCAACAAAGATACATTTAAAACAAAATATCATTCCTGTTATAAGTGTACTTTTTAAACTTATGGTAAAATGATGATATGTTGTAAGTCATTCTTAAAGGTGATAATTTCATGTTCATGAATAATAAAGTTAAAGTTTATAAATTGTTTTTATCAATTTACTTTAAATATTATTTTTAGTTTAAAATATTAAAATAAAATATTCATGGTTTTATGCTGAAGGCCACGTATAGTTGAAATAGAAGTTTATAAGGTGAGTCTAATAAAAATAAACACTCTCTTTGTCTGTATTTATAAGGGTGATTTTGTATACTTGTTGTATTAAGCATCATTTAACTATTCAAAAAGAAACTGTGTGTGATTTCCAAATATATTTCTAGTAAAATAAAATATCAAAATACACTAAGGGAACCCTTCATGGTTCAGCCCCCAGCCCACAAAACCTTACAGCCTTTGGGAAAAGATTAGGGAAATAGTAGATAGGGACATTTACTGGTCATGCAGAGGAACTGGGTTCAGATTCCAGCATACACATAGTGAACTAAGGACACTGCACAAATGTGGCATGCCCACATCCATGCCAGCAAATCATTCATACATATGTGACAAAAATATGTGTTTGTGTATGTGTATGTGTGTGTGTGTGTGTGTGTGTGTGTGTGTGTGTGTTTAGGTGAAACATCTATTAATGAAAAGAGATTATGAAATTGAAAGACAGCAAGGAGGGTATATGGGACAGTTTGGAGGTAGGAAAAGGAATCTAAATATTCCATAATTGTAGATGGAATTTCTTTTTCTTTTTCTTAAAACCTTTCAAACAGAACAAAGGAGTTGCTAGGTAATTCCCCAATAAATAAGAGGGGAAGGTCATGGTAACAACTATGGTCTCAGTACACTTACCCAGACGTTGTTCTTCTCTCAAAAATGAAAATGAATCTCTGTGTTGCTCATTTTTCAAAGTCAAAATCTTACAGATACTTCACTCTTATATTCTTATATTCCTATCTATAATGGATTGTAGAAGTCTTCATTTTAGTAAAATACAAGTCTCATCTTTTAAAAAGTCACTAGTCTTGTTCTCTTTTATCTAAGTCATTGGCATCCTCCTGAGTATAAAGACTTTTGGAACACAGACTGTAATTAGGACAAAATGCCCAGATGTAATTTAGATAGGTAATAGTTTCCATAGAACTGGTAAAAATGAACCCAATTAAAGCTCAGCATTAGACACAGGCTGAAGGACCAGAAATTGTATCACCTGAGTCCCCTGAAAATGTGAAGATGATGATGGAGATAATGTAAAATGGAGCAAACATAAAGATAATCTCCATCAAATGAAGTAATTGTCTGGCACCTGTATGGAGCTCTGGACAAAATGCTCTACAGTTTTCACAACCCAGATGAAGAAGATATTCAATCTCTCATTCTTTCTTCTCTGTAAGATAATATACCAATTTATGAGAGAGCTAAAGTAAGCACAACAGTAACCATTTTCTTTAAAAACTAAAGAAAAAAGAAGAAAAGAAAAAGTAAAATTTGATCCAAAGAATTTAAATAAAAATGCAGGACTTTGAGTATCCATTAACTATCACAACATAGATACTGAGAGCAACATGCTCTCTTCAATACCTACATTCAAATCCAAATGTCACCTTTCAGTTTCATGAGCTTATTAAAAAATATTTAAGTATTTAAGTTCCCTTTTTTGTTTTTTCATATTTATAAAAGTTATGTCAAAATGTAAATTAGAAATTACACTCATTTTTTTTAAATACAAAATACTTCACAACACAGTATATCCATCTTTTAATGGACATAGGAGGATCATCCACAAATTGGTTTCTGTCAGTTCAAACAAGAAGAAACTGGTGATAGACTTAGTTGTTGGATGAGTGTCTTGGATAGTCCAATGAACAGCCTTTTATGGAAGACTGGAGGATCTATACTGACATAAAAAAGAAATGACTGAAGAATTTTGCCAAATTCATGTCTAAGAGCTATGAAAGGAAGTTTTGCCATCAAAATTCCATCCCTATATGAAGCACACCAGGCATGAAGCAAAACAAAGGAAGGAATTCTATCTATCCATTACTAGACTTTAATATGATTTTCCCCAGAATTTTGAGAATTGTGTACACAATGAATTTTTTTTCTTTGCCTAAATCTTATGTTACTAATCAAGACATTTGGGCTATAAACATCAGGGCATTTTTGGAACTCATTGTGGGGAGATGCGAAGTGAGTAGACCATTTCCAGAAGATTTTAGGGTACCATTTGAGGATTTCAGTCCATGTTGTAACTACTTCTACACATCTGGAAAATATTTATAAGGACTATAAAATATCCACATCACTTCCTTGGCAGGTTGCACCTTAGTGAGGGTAGTTTCCACAAATTCTCAGGGGTATTGAGCTCTCGTTCAGATCCCTGCATGGGTAAAGGCTCTCTGGCATCTGACTGAGATATCACATGCTAACTTGTCCTGTCTAGGTGTGTCATACTATGCCTTGCCCTGAACAAATCAGAAAGTTTGGTGGGCCGCAAATAAGTAGTTTGTTTAAATTTATCTGCAGAGTTGACAGAGCAGGCAACATTCTATTCTACTTTTTTCCCTAGGATGTAAGTTTCAGAATCTTATAAAGCATTAGGCAGTGATTCATCAAAAAGAGTCCAGGGGACCTGGAACATCTCAGCATATGCACTCCTTGAAGCCCCTTGATAACTGCATTCTTCCCCATTGTCTGTGTCTCTGAGAGCCCTGGTGCCTTGATGTCATTTTCTTGGGATTTTACTACAGCCTCCAGAAATATTGTTGGGTATCCAAGAGAGAAAAGTACTTGTACACAGATTTAAGCCAATATAAATTCTTTATTAGTCATTCAGAAACTATACTGGGCATTCTGGACCCCAGTATAGCCCTTAACCATTTCAAGAGTGATCTTTTAAGCACAAATACCATATTCTGTAAAGGTGAGAAGTGGAACTGGAGCTGTTAAGATGGAGAGAACACCCTGATATAAGTATACCTGCTCTGCTGTCTGAGGCTATGGTGAAATCCCAACTGTGCTGTCACTAAAGGCCATATTGGGATCTGTACTTATGCAATACTGTCTGTCAATGTCTGTAGCTCATATTACTATTAGAGACCTTGGGATCCTGTGGATGTACAAGGGTTGTACAGAGCTATTCCTATTCCCACTGCCTGTGGTACTCTGGAGAGATGGATATATTCTTCTCTAGTTACAACACTCAGAAGAGTGTACCCTGCATCACACCTGAGAAGCACATTAGACATGATACTGTTGCTTTGGGTCTGCTCTAGCAGTTTACAGATGAGGTAGATGTAAGGGTCGGTAAGCACAAAGGTCTAGATGGTAGCTGAATTGTGTACCCCACTATATCTCCTGCATCCACAAGACCAGGGTGAATTCTCAATCATAGCTGCTGCTAGATCACACAATTGTGCAGGTGGCAAGGGGCAGGACCATCACTACCACTCTCAGGCCATTTGTGCCATTGGTTGCAATACTCAGGAGAGTGAGCCCTATACCACTTACACCCAACTAATCGACAAAAGGTGGGCCCCTTGTGATAGAATTAGGAAAACCTGGAAAATCTGAGGAGGATGTCAACCCCATAAGAAGATGAACAGTCTCAAATAACTTGGGTCACCAAGATATCTGACACTGAGCCACAAACCAGACAGCATACTTCAGGTGATATGTGGTCCCTTACACATATACAACAGAGGACTGATTGGTCTGGCCTCAGTGAGAGAAGGTGCACCTAACCTTAAAAAGACTTCAGGCCCCAGGGTGTGGGGAGGTCTGGTGCTGTGAGAATAAGGGGGTGGGGACATCCTCTAGGGACAGGGGAAGAGGAATGGAATGAACAACAGTCAGAGGGCAGACTGGGTGGGGGATAATGAGTGTACAGTAATAAAAAGATTAAATAATAACAGCGGCAGCAACAACAACAATACTAATACTAATAATACTAATACTAATACTAATACTAAGAGTAATAATGTTTTAGATGCAAGAAGATTTTTAAGTTAATAAAGCAAATTAGAATAGAAATTGACTTAGATGCAGAAATCTGAACACATCAGTATAGGAGAGATAATAAAATATTTTCTTCTGAATTGCCAAATATAAACAGTGAAATTTTTAAATGTAACTATTATATCATAATTTTCATAATTGTTTCACAGTAGTTCCTGCTGTATATTGTTTATTATTGCAAGAAATTAACTTTTTATGTAAAAAAATGGGAATTATTGAGGTTTGTTCTGTTGTTTTATATCATAATGCTAAATATTGGCCCCCAAATCTTGTTGTTCCCAAGGATGAGGAAATATTTAAGTACAACAAGTGATGCTATGTAACATTGCTTTTTAATTTAAAATTCTTAGTTGAATGAAGATGGCAAAAGCTCATAGCTGAGCAGAAGAGAGGTAGGAAGAATTTTGGTTTACAATCTGAGGGAAGAAGAAGACACCATGGGGTAGGTCAGTTATGAAATCCTGGCCATGAGCCCTGGTCAATTGTAGCTAGGAGAGACACATTTGGCACATAGCAAGTTATAACTCAGGGTTATTAATATGGAAGTAGATTTGAATAATTTAGAGGGTAGCTATCTGCCTAAGTCTAGTGCTTTAAAGGCTTGTAATAAGTATAAAAATTTGAATCTCTTATCTTGGAACAGAATGATCAAAGATAGGGTAGAAACTCACAGCTGAGATTAATTATTACTATAATAGTAGACTTTAACAATTATTTTATAACAATGACTCTGCTAGATCCTTTTACTACATGGTTATTATTAAGTAGGCATGAGATATTTCTGGGTAATGTGAAATTGTAAATCAATGAATAGATCTTAAAATATTAGTAATAGTACCATAATGAAAATATTCAATTTGTTTATAATGAGATAATATAATAATGGTATATTTAACAAGTTTAAGTAACCATTAAATTTCTTAGATTCTTATACAATATTCAAATGGATAAGGACTGCAGTGAAAATTGATTCAAGTGTTACATATCCTCAATATTAGTTTCTCAGTATACTGAGGAGAGTGAGTCATGATTTTAAGCAACATAGCCCACTTCTTTCTCAAGAAAAAAAAAAAGTACCAATCTGATTTTGAAAGAGATTTTATAAAAAAGGACTAAAAGTTTTGTGTTATTTTATTTGATTCTTTTTAAATTAAGAATATTTATGGTTTTGATTAATTTTAGTGTAGTTTAGGAGCAAAAGAGATGGGAAGGTGATTAAACACTTAAGTCACAAATACCATTATAGCGAGTATTTATGTGAAATTCTGCCCCCTAGTGTTGCAGTTGCTAAGTGAGTGAGTCTACTAAGCATCAGAAGAGAGAATGAACAATACCAACCAAGACACAGAGTGAGAATGGAGTGAGAATGTATAGTGTAACAAATCACCTGTTGACAGCTTATCCAAAGTGATTCTTGAAAGCCACAATTTTAGGCAACTGATAGAAAATAGTGAAATGACAGCTTGTTCCACATGATAATAATTGAGATTTTTTTTTCTTGAACTCCATGTGAAACCAATGTGGAATACATAAAAATTACAAGAAAAATGTTTTCTGCTTTGATTTTATTCCTTATCATTTTGTTAATGGGTATAACATATCTGCTAACATTCACCCTCTCATCCATACATCTTATCCCTTCCACATCCCTTGTATTGAGGAAGTCCTCACTTCATTTCATGTCGTTTTGCTCTATGACACAGTGGGATAATTAAGAGCCTCTTTCTGAGCATGGGTATGGAGCTAGTATCTGGAACATGGAGTAGTGGCTACCCAACTAATGACAATAACAATCATTTTCCTTTCAGCTTTGATCTGTCAATAGCTTTCTTGGGAGATTTCAGACCTCATAAGCCCTTCCCTAGTTTGTGAATATTTAGAGGTTTAATCTTGGGTATGCTTTGTGCAAGCAACAGAATATGATGAGATCATGAATGCCATTTTCTTTTCATGCTCAGAAGAGAGAATCCCATAGCCCTCTTCTGGATCTTCCCGGGAATTGCTCACGAGTGGGTTCTACATGGGGGAGAGCTGAAGAGTGAAACTACAGGGGTCAAGAGAAAAGAAGACACAGAGACATTAGTGCATGGCTGTACAAAATCTTTCTATGTTTCTTTGAGGACAAGAGCGACAATATATTTGCTGTGGGCGTGACCCTCCCTCCCAAAGCTGCAGAGTCTTCTCAGCAGGTCTCTGGCAGGCTGAGAGATGTTGCCATAACAAAGATCACAGGGTCTGCTACACAGCAGGAGATGGCGACTTGACTGGCAGGAAACTGTAGTGCCAGAGGGGCTCTGACATCTGTCAGGTGGGAGGAGGTGTGGCTGGAATTCCTCAGCTCCTTGTAGGTGAAATGCAGGCAGCTGAATTTTGCTAGAGGCTATATGGCTCACTACATCTCCTCCTTCCTTATTAGTTTAAACAAGTGGATAGAAAATCTGTCCATGACGGCGGGCGATTGACCAGGGGAAGGAGCAGGGGTCTAATTCCCCTCGTGGAGAACAAATAATTGTTTCCACCTTTTAGACGGTTCTTGGTGTCTTTTGGAGGGGAGGGGCAGAGCCTTAGATTAGTGGGACATCCCCACAGAGTGCATGGTGGTCAGAAGACCGACACCAACCCTTTTGCAAATCAGACTTGCTCCCCAGAGACTCAGAACCAGATACTTAGATCCTCTCTGTGCAATGCTTAGCTGTACAGCCCCTGATGCCCATGTCAGCTTGTAAGCAGACACACATAGATCTGAGTTCTATGTCGCTCCATGAAGGAGCCAAATGCCTTACTAGTCTTTAACAGACAGCCTGTTTTCAATTCAGGTGAGCCTGGATGGAGACAATCTGCTTAAAATACAAGGCAAAGAGTTAAGAAAGACACAATATTCAGTTGCAAATTAGCTTGTCTTTGGAAGGTCCCAGGTATTCAAATGTAAATGAGTAGCTCTTAAAACACAACTTGACTTAAAACAGCTTAACTTCCCAGTGTGAAGGGAAATGGCTTTGAGAGTTAACAGAGACCTGTTACTTCTCAGAAAGAATGGATACTATATTTGAAATTAAGTCAGTTGGCTGATTATTATTAGCCATCTTCATAATTGGAATCTCTAATATTGGACTTATTACTAGACCACTTCATAATTGAGTAAACTGATCACATTAAAGGAAGGAGAAGAGTCATTTTCTTTACAAGTGAAACTCTGGGAATTCAAAATTAACATCCTTGCATGTGAGCTTCTTGTACATGCCAGAAAAAGTTTCGACCTTGTGTTCCACGTTGTTCTGCTGTGCTTTTTCTAAATGAACCTTTATGAGCTGGCTGCCATCCAGTTTCACTCGGATCCTCTTGCCCACAATTTCACTTGGGAAGACCAAGTCCTCAAGGATGGCGTCATGCACTGTTGTCAGGGTGCGGCTTCTGGAGCGCTTTTGCTTATTTTTCGTACGGCTTTTCCGGGTTGGCTTGGGCAGAATCCTCCTCTGAGCAATGAAGACTACATGCTTCCCAGAGTCATTATAGCTCTTCTTTTAGATTAATTTTTTTAAGGCAGTTTTAACAATCTCCACTGTTCTCTGTCCCACAAGATCTAAAGCTTACAGCAAGACAGAGTATTTAATCTGGGACATAGGCAAGTAAAGTCACCATTGTCAGGGCACTCAGCAAATTCACGGGTTGGCATTATTTTTGGCATGTCACACTCATCACTATAGCAACTAGAATGCTTCTGTAGCATTCTGTGGAAAAACATAAACATTCCTTCTTTTCCATATTAAATAACTGAACAGGATCATGCCATGACAATAAGTTGATCTTTTCATCTCACCTAGGCATGAATATGCCTAGTTGTTGGATGCTATACACTCAGCAAGGAGTTCTTTGGCGTCTAAATTTTTAAAATTTCTTTAAAAATATAAAGTATAATTTAAACAAAAAATATAAAGTACAATTTAAACAATATGCACAGGGATACAATTTCCCTCTGTTTTGTTTTTTATTTAGAAGATATTGTTTAAAAGTTACACAATATCTAGTCTTTGAGAATTATATCACATTAAATTGTTAAAATCATCTCAAATATTTGATGACTGTAATAAATACCTAGTTCCATTATTTGTTTTAATCTTAATTGGAACACTCAGAATAGACAATAATATAGGCAATGACTATGTAAGCATAGAAAATAAATGTAGCATTTTTAGTTGCTTTTCCAGTTAGAGCAGTTGCCACTAGAAAGCCTGAAAATGTATCAGTAGTCACATGCACATATTTTAATTTTCTAAAATCAGAAATGAGTACTATTCATTTGTAATAATTGATCAATTCCTCTAGAAGTAACACCATTATGTGGTACAGGAGAAGTTGAGGACAACAAGAACAAGCCTCTACAATTTGATGTGCACAGTTTCTAAAAATATTAAATTATTTTTAAGCCATTACTATCTTGATGATGTAAAGAATATGATTGTATGGCCAATTGTTCTTATGCAAGGCCTATAGTCTGCCTGGGATACAAATCCCTCCTGCCCTTGGATGAGCTTTTAAATGTCCAGAGGACAGTCATTTGAAGGAACAGTATCTTCTCTTGACTTGAGTTGTATTTGCATAAATCATTGCAAGATTTAAGAATTAGCAGTATCTAAAAAAGGAAAAATTTCAAGCCATTATAAGCCATGAGCTATATATATTTATCGGCTATCAGTATATAAATTAAAGGCTTGATTGTTAACATTTTAAAAATAGTGGCTACAATACCCAAGTCAATTAATTATCTGTGTTGAAGCAGGGGGAAACTCAAAAAGAATAAACATGTAATCTAATTGCATGAGCTTCACTCCCACAGTAGATGCATTCTTTATAGGATGCATGTTAACAACTTGTCTTTTGGATAACAATTATCAATTTTGCCTAAAAGGCTTGCCATGTAGTAGACCAATTATCAATACTCTTCAATGACCAATTTCATTGCTGTTTGAAACAAGGAACAAATGTTTCATCAGGTTCTTAAGACATTTCCTTTAAAACACTTAACACACCAATATCTTTATCGGAGGATGTTAAAACTTTACTTGGAGATGAAAAAGGTGATTCTACATTAATGTTCCCTATGCCAAGGAATGGCAGTGAATACATAATATAAAACCTTCTGCAAATGCTTCAATTAACCTAGGATACAATTAATATCTTCATAATTTCTACAAAGCCTCATTGATCTTTCATAGATCTTAAATTTGAACTATATTTTAAACCAGACCTGGATAAATCTCAAGTGTAAATACCTTCTAATCTGAGCCTATTGTCTAAAGCCAGGCCCATACCTGCCTGTGTAGGACCTTAGCCTTCAGCCAGCCAATATGGTAATTTGATGGCTCCCGTAAAGACTTTACTAAAATCGCACTAAAATCTCCTTTTTAATCTTGAGAAAAAAATTTACCTTTACAACTGTATCTAATAAACTTGTGAAAAAGTAGCAACAGGCCTATACTGGCCACAGCTGTTTTTAAACTTTATCACTCTAAAAGTTATCTTTGAGAATCATGAGCCTTTAATTAGACTGAAAACTGCAGTTTTTAAACATAATTTTTAACTTTCTTTGTAATATTAGAAAATACCTACAACTTTGAAAAGTAAAGCCCAATTTTAAACCATCTATTCCTTTTAAAATCAATGGTAAACACATTACTTGTACACTTTAAAGTTTGTCTGCCAGCTCTCATGTTTGAATGCATGACAGTGTAACTTATAATGTTCATTCATTAAGAAAACATTATTTTAAATCTTATCTCTTATAAGGCTAATCTCTTAGGATCAGATCCACATAAAACATTATGCCAATCTGGATGTATCTTAGAGGCCTGTATTTCTTGGGTTGGGTCATGCCACGTGTTGCTTAAGATGGCTCCAACCCTGAATTACCAGTTTTAAACTAATTTTTTGTTGCCGACATTACATTCTTTAAAAAACTTATGAGCCAATATTTTATAGTCAAAACATTTAAACATACTTATATCTTTAACATCAATTAGAAACAAGAATAAGGCAACTACGCAAGTCTTATAAATTTAAATCAAACACATTTTTTCTTTTCTCTAGCTGTAATTTTAAGAGAAAAAGCACTTTGGACCTAATAACTACAATTTAATAGCTTTTTCTAGGATAAATAACCATAAACTGAGACTGCCTTAAGAGATGGACCACCAGCAGATGAATTTTTTACCATTTTTTCTTTTCAACATGAAACATAGAACAGCCATTCAAACAACAAGAAACAAATTGACACGTGGACATATTGGTGCACCAAGGACGAACAAAGGACATACACCAAGGACATGTAAATTGAGGGAAGAGTGCTTTCTATTTCTCCTTGTGCCTAGGAGACTTAAAATCCATTTTCTTTCTGTCTTTCTCGTGTTTCTAAAACTGCTTTTCTCTCTCTTTTTTTTTTTTTTTTTTTATACTTTTAATTTTATTTTATTTTATGCCCTAATTTTCTAATTTTATGCCTAATTTTATGCCTAATTTTCTAATTTTATGCCTAATTTTCTAATTTTATGCCTAATTTTCTAATTTTATGCCTAATTTTCTCGGTTCTAAACCGCGGCCAACTAGCCTGACAAAATTCCCGGTTTCACATCACTGTCACCCCTAGTTGATCTCAGCGTCAGGCAATGCTGATTCACCTAGTATTGCCGTATCCCTTCTTTCTGCCCCCTTGCAACCATAGCCTTTACTCTATGTTGCTTACCGGGCCCTGGATACTTAACCTTTATTTCTTCTTTTCCGTGGAGCTCCACCAACAGACAGTGTTCCTAAGTAGTTATCTCCTTTTCCACGTCACACGTTCAAGGCGCCATCTGGATCTTCCCAGGAATTGCTCACGAGTGGGTTCTACGTGGGGGAGAGCTGAAGAGTGAAACTACGGGGGTCGAGAGAAAAGAAGACACAGAGACATTAGTGCATGGCTGTACAAAATCTTTCTATGTTTCTTTGGGGACAAGAGGGACAATATATGTGCTGTGGGCGTGACCCTCCCTCCCAAAGCTGCAGAGTCTTCTCAGCAGGTCTCCAGCAGGCTGAGAGATGTTGCCATAACAAAGATCACAGGGTCTGCTACACAGCAGGAGATGGCGACTTGACTTGCAGGAAACTGTAGTGCCAGAGGGGCTCTGACATCTGTCAGGTGGGAGGAGGTGTGGCTGGAATTCCTCAGCTCCGTGTAGGTGAAATGCAGGCAGCTGAATTTTGCCTAGAGGCTATATGGCTCACTACACTCTTCCTCATCTCTTGACTCTTAAATTCTTTCCTTCACCTCTTTCACAGTGTTTCTTGAATCTTGTAGGCATGTTCTGAATACTCCCTTTAAGGCTGAAGAGTCAACACTAACTTTTTCTCAGCACTTAACAGCCAGGCCTAGATCTTTATATTAATTATCCATACTTCCTAAACTTTGTATTCAACTCTTACCTAGTTTTTACATTGACATCTCCAAATATTTGTGTGAACTTTTGTCAAAATAATCTTTACAAGTAAGTGTGATTGTTGATCCAAAAAAGTATCATTAGATTTTCAAACATTTAGTTTTTCAGAAAATATGAAAGTTATATGCAAACCATCTTGACAATAATTCCTGAAACATTAAAAAATATCTCTGTATGCTATCCTATTTAAGAGAAATTTACTTATTTCATTGATTATAGTGATTATTTTCTATAACCTAATCCTATAGATGATATATAATTATATACTAGAAATGTGAAATTTCCCTGTTATTCTGAAACTCTCTTAAAAAGTATTTCCATGAACATATATGGAAACATGATTCAATTTGCCAGTGTATTTTCTTTTTTAACTATATAACTTCATGAAATGGCTTATATATTTGAGAAAACCTGATTCCAGGTTCCAATGCCATGGGCATACATATTTGACTTAAGTATAATATGTCTGTTATTCCCATTGATGATAGGTCTGTATTCTCTGTTGACTCATTTGTACAAGTGATATGTGGTTATGATTGTCATTTGTTAATATTTATGTAATGTCCTAATTAAAATGTATTTTAAATACATCATTAGCAGTATAATTCTCCTGCTGTGCACTGTGGTGGCATGATTATGTTTGGCCCATGGTAAGTGGCACTATTTGAAGTTATTGACTTTGCTGGAGTATCTGTGGCCTTGTTGGAGAAAGTGTGTAACTGTGGTCATGGCTTTTGAAGTCCTCTGCTCAAGCTCTCCCCAGTGTAGAGGAGACCATTTTCCTATCTGAAGATTGATGACAGACCTCTTCTTGCTGCCTTTGGATCAAATAATAGAATTCTTTTCTCCTCCAGCACCATGTTTGCCTGTGTGCTGCCATGCTTCTCACAATGGTGGTAATAGTCTGAACCTTGGACACTGTAAACCATCCCTAATGAAATGTTTTCTTTTATAAAAGGTGCTTTGTTCAGCTGGAGAAATGGCTTCACAGTGAAAAGCACTGACTACTCTTCCAGAGTTTCTGAATTCAGTTCCTAGCAACCACATCTTGGCTTGCAACCATCTGTAATTAGATATGATGCCTGTTTCTGGAGTCTGAACACAGCTACAGTGTACTCATACACATAAAATAAATCTTTTTTCTTTTTTTTAAAAAAAAGCCAAACATTCAACTTAGTGCACTGACCCCAATGGAGAAGTTAAGGCAAGGACAGAAGGAGCTGAAGGGGTTTGCATCACCAGATGAAGAACAACAATATCAACCAAACAGAACCCCAAATCCTCCCAGGGAATAAACTATCAACAGAAGAGTACACGTGAGGTGGGGAACCCATGGCTCCAGCTGGATATTCAGCAGAGTATTGCCTTATTGGGCATCATTGGGACAGGAGTCCCTTGGTCCTGACCCAAGGTAGGTCAATGACCCAAGGTAGGAATATGTTAGGGAACTGAGGCAGGAGTGGGTGGGCAGGTGGGGAGAACGCTCATAGAGGTAGGGAGAGGGGAGATGGGATGGGAGGTTTGTGGAGGGTAAACTGGGAAGGGGGATAACATTTGAACTGTCATTAAATAAAATAACCAATATAATAAGAAAGAAAAATTTTCCCCAAAACTACTTAATGTTATCTTTTTCCCTAATATATGGTATAACAAATATTATATATTATATTTCATATCTTATGTATTAACACATGTAATTATTTTATATAATTATTTTTTTAAAATATATATTTTAGAAAATTACCAAAAAAAAAGAAGGTTTGCTTTGGTCATCTTTGGTCATCATGTCCCTTCACAGCAATGGAAACCCTAAGACATTTGCTAAAATCAATAATACCATTTATATTCAGAAAAATACATTTGTTGTCTTGTGTTTTTGAAGACTGGTATGCTGAATTTCAATTTAAACATGTGCCAATACACTCAACTACATTCTTGAACCTTGAATTGTGGGCTATACCAAATAGATTTCTTAACTCAGTTATTTTCATCCCCCTTAAGGAAAATAAATTACCCTATTCTTATTATCATCGAATCACTGTTCATGGACAAGAAAAACTAATTCTGATATTGCTACCATATTCTTTTCTATTATATCTCCATTATTATAAGAATACTAGGATCTAAAGTTTTCATGTCTAAAATTTAGGTAACAAAACATTGCCTTCTGGGGTAAGTTTCTTTCCTCTAGGGTTCTATCTGTCATCTTAGAGTGTTGGCTACATTTTGAGCACAGAGTAAGCTAATTTTGAAAACTCAACCATGTGGATCTGGTTTTGCAGTCAGCAAATATTCAATACTGAAGGGAAAATAGAGGCTGGCACCAAAGTTTCTACAGACCTACTGAAGCTAGAGAATGTGTGGCAGGTTAAAATTCCCCAGAAGAGGCCCTTTATTGGTCATTGCATGTACTTAGGAAATGAATCCCAAGTTACAGTTGGAACTTTATAATTTTGGTGATTCCAGGACTCTGGAACATGTACCAAAGAAAGTTGTCAGTGCAGAGATGGTCCATCTTCAATAAGGATGACAGAGGGGTTGGCAGCAGTAGAGTTTTGGAACTTCCTAAGGTTATTGAAGCCCACATGATACCATCATAAGTCCCAAATATCAGATATCAAGCTGCAGCTTTTGATGTTTCTTTAAGTTTTAGTTTTGTTTAAAACTATTTTCTTTTTGTGCTAAGTACTGCCATCCCCTTTACCCTTGCAGTTGGAATGTGTATGCTGTGCCATTGTATATTTACAATTTGTAAATTTATATTTTGATTTTATGAAGAATCACAGTTCATGGGTCAACCTAAATTTCAAATGAAATTTGAAGAGAATACTCCTGAAGAATAATGGTGCTGTTAAAACTTTATGAACCATAAAGACAAAGTGAATTTTGCATTGTGAAATGAATATGAAAGTTTATACATCCGTAGTGGTATGATATTGAGTAAGTATTATACATTTGGGTATCAAGTTGGCAAAGAATGAAACTATCATGATTTGCATTAATTTTCAACTACATGTGATATAAAATGTCATTAGAAAGAAACTTCTTGACATATTCATGATGGTCTTTCAAATACGAATAACCTACCTTGGAAGTATACTTTGAGTGTAAGGTTACCATTCTTTTGAATATTGTCCTTAATTGAATATAAAGGAAAGGGTGAGCAGAGCATCAGCATTGTCTTGATATTTGTCTTCATAATTTCAGGTTGAATGTGACCCTTACTATGGTCAACACGTCTTCCCTTCCATGCCATATGTATGATTCCTATGCTTAAATCATAAGTCAAATAATATGCATTATTTTAATATGATCCTGGGGAAAGTGTGAGCCAATTTCTCCATGACTTTTCTATCTATTTTCTAGGGAATGATCAGTCCTTCCTACAGAAAATGCCAATTATCTTAACACTAATTGTTTTAAGAGAAAAATAAATAATAAGGAAGGCTATTAAAAAAGATTTTCCTTTGGGGAGTATTAAGGTTGTAGCTAAAGGCCTTAAAAAGGGCTATTACAGATGTGTGGATTACATGGTGTTTCAAAGGAAATCTAAACGTAATTTACAAGATGGTAAAGGATTTTCTTATTTGTATTTGGTTTATTGTATATTAAGAAATGGATAAAGTTTAGAACCTGTGTTTGAATCTTATCAGAGGTTGATATTGTAACTACAGGTCCTAATTATAGAGTTCACGAACATTTATGTGATCTTTCAATAATCTGAATGTTAATGTTTTTTGAAATTTTTTCCTTCTTAACTGGATCTGTTGGAAGTCCTTTCTATACATGTCTGATGAATAATTTATGTTCCAGGTATTTGAGAATTCTGAGTTAATTTAACATTGTATCCATTTTCAATAAGGAGTAAATCAATACCTAAATGTAGCAGCCAATAATGTAGTTACAGATAGAGTTTGAATCAGCAGGATATCAGCATATGTTGGATCTTACTAACAAGTGATTGTAATGCTGTATGTTAAAGAGAAATATGAACACACAATTGGATGATATATTTAGATATGGTTGTCTCTCAAGATTCCTTTACAAAGACATCTTAAGGAAATTCTGACATGCCCATACTACAAATGTGTGTGTATGTGACTCAAAAAGTTTCCTAATTTAGGTATTTACTTTCTTGAAGACATATTTCTTATTTTAATTCCATGTGCATTTCTTTTTTATGTATTTATGTTAGTGTAAACTGTACATATCTGGTGCTTATAAAAGTCAGAAATAGGTACATCCCTTGGAACGGGAGTCTAAGACAATGGTGAGCCATCATGTAGATTTTGGAAAATGAACTCACATTGTCTCTAAGAGCAAGAATTGCTTCATCTTCCAAGCCAAGGCTCCAGCCACTCAACTTTTTCTCTTCTTTTTTTCTCTTTTGTTTTTATACAACCTTTTTTGATGATATGATTTAATTAAAATATTTTTCCATTTCTATGCATCACTTTAATGCCCAACTCATATACCTGTCCTGTCTCTTTCAAAAACAGTACCTCCTTTTTGTTATTGTTTTGGTTTAATAAGATATTACATGCATGTATTGCATAAGTGTGCATAAGTATACACGTGTATAGAGAATTTCTTATGAGTACCTCCTGTCAATACAAAAGCTTATGACTAATGAGCTGAGACAGATAATAGGATGCGGGTCACTGGAAGGAAGACAGAGGATTCTGAGACTTGGTGAGAGAATAAAAGGAGATGCAAGAAGATTTGAGATAAATTCAAAGGAGATGCGGGAGTTGACCTTGAGGGAGAATTAAAGGAAGAAGGCTGAAACTGAGAGAGATTTAACTAATTTTGTGGTATAAATAGAATAGTTTAATGGGTTAAATAAATTATAACTAAGCCAGGGACTGATCCAAAGCTTATGGCCTAGGCATTTAATAATAAATAATTAACCACAGAGATGTCCTCCTGTAATCAGGAGCTAGAAGGAGAAACAGATTTAATAATCTTAAACACACACACACACACACACACACACACACACACACACACAAATGCTCTTCACTGGGAAGTCCATATCTCCCATTTTCAAGAAGGCTTCATCATTCAACTCTTAGCAAACTCATTGATATATTCAATATTTTAAGATTTTTATAAATTTAAGATTATATAAATATTAAACAAAAATATATGCTTATTTTACCTTGTTTACATTCATTATGACAGAGATATTTATTTGTGTATGTTTAAATATATAATATAACTGTAACTGAGAGTTTACAATTACAACACATGCCTTTTTTACATACAAATTTAATGTGATGGATAGTATTATTTTCTTAAGCAAAGTAATTTAAATTGTTTTGTTACAAAAATATTATGGCATAGATTTTAGAAAGTTCCAGCAAGTTATAAGTGGTTCATCATTACAAAAATAAATAAAAATCAACTGTAAAAATGAGGAAGTAATTTGATAAAATATAAAAATATAGCTATGTATTTGAAAGTAGGAAGAAGTATAGATTACTAGAAAAAAGGATAAGAATTATTGATCTCACTCATTTGAGGTGAAACTGGGACGTGATTGACTATAATCTCTGTTCTGAACATAATGAATCTTAGCAGTAAGGTTAAAATTGCTAAGGGTGAATAGGGGTAAATCTAGAGAAAACTGTTTCTGCTAGGAAGTGGAATGATCTTTTGTACTACAACGTTTTTACTATATTATATATTAATCTGCAAGGAGACAAATTGGAACCTATGAAATGATCATTCTGCTTAGGGGCACAGGCTCACCACTGAGAAATATATGTGAACAAAGCTTTTGTCCAAGACATATTGGGTCCAGAAAACTTGATAAAATGTGGCAGTTAGCAACATTTTGAAAACATTACAGGTAAAAGAGAGACACTTATTAACATTAGGCAAATTCTTGGCAAATTGTAACTGTGGCCATAAAAAACACGAACCAAGATTAAGACAAAGGAAATAAAACAGTACAGGGAAAGACTTGAAGGTTTTATTCTGGTGTTTGTTGCCCACTGAATGACTGCAATTTCAAGGAAAGAGTCAGTTCTACAAAGAAAGGGGGATGATATATAATTCAAAATTTTCTAAAAATTTATAGCAAAAGATGGTACAATAGTTATAAATGGGAAATTAGTACAACTTATGTATCTGGTAAAAATGACACCTTATAAAAAGATAAAATGGGGGCTTTAACAATGTCATAGTGTCTAGGTGGTGTCATGGGTCCATTTCCACTGAGCATTTCTTTACATCAATGTGTTAATTGTTGCATACTTCTCATACCTGACAGGCTGTGGAAGACTCTAGCATGCCAAATGTCACTAGAATAAGAGGGTTCATCCTTATGGGATTCTCTGATGTCCCAGAACTACAGACTGTATGTGGGCTGTTCTTCCTGGTAATGTACCTAGCAGTCATAATGAGTAACTTCCTCCTCATCACTCTCATCACTCTGGATCTGAAACTCCAAACACCCATGTACTTTTTCCTGAAGAACTTGTCCCTATTGGATCTCTTCTTTATTTCTGTTCCAATCCCAAATTTTATCATCAATAGCATAACTCACAATAATTCAATTTCTATTCTGGATTGTGCTTTCCAAGTGTTTTTAATGACTTCTTTTGCATGTGGGGAAGTAATTCTCCTAACAGCAATGTCATATGACCGCTATGCAGCCATCTGCTCTCCTCTTCACTATGAGGCCATCATGAGCAGTGGTAATTGTGTGCTGATGGTGGGTATTTCCTGGGCTACAGGGGTACTCTTTGGAGTTTTATACACAGCTGGCACATTTTCCATGCCTTTCTGTGGCTCCGTTGTGATCCCACAGTTTTTCTGTAATGTTCCCTCATTGTTAAGGATTTCCTGCTCTCACAGACTTGTAGTCATTTATACAAGTCTTGGAATTGGTGTTTGTCTGGGAATGTCTTGTTTCATCTGTGTTGTGCTCTCTTACTTTTACATTTTCTCCACTGTGCTGAGGATTCCTACCACTAAAGGTCAGTCCAAAGCATTTGCCACCTGCCTCCCTCACATCACTGTTTTCAGTGTTTTCCTTGCTACTGCTTGCCTTGTCTATCTAAAGCCACCCTCAAGTACAGCATCAATTACAGATAGACTATTTTCTGTGCTATATACTGTGTTGCCTCCAGCACTTAATCCTGTGATTTACAGTCTGAGAAATAGTGATGTAAAGTGTGCTTTGAAGAGGTTGCAACAAAATCTCTGCCCAAGTGTTTCATTTCATGTAACAGTTCAAAGTATCTGTCTATGGTTTTGTCGGTCACATTTTACTAGCAAGTTTTGTAATTTTTGATTCTGAAAAAAATGTAGATGCTCATTTTTGCCTTAAGTAAGTAAACACTCAGATGAAGGCTAATATGATCAAAGATCAGATAATTATATTATATTAGTCTAACCTGCAAAGTTAAAATACCAGTTTCTACTCTTCTATGATAAAGCCATTTTCATTTGAGGAGTCTAACTTTCTAAAACGTTTGCTAAATTTACCTTCATTGTAAGACTGAGTGAATATCTGTTCATTTAGTTACTCCTTATATAGTTCATTTACAAACAAGAAAAACAGCAAAATTTTTGAGATGGAGGAAGCCTGTGAACAATGAAGGTTAATTCATATATGGTTTCTCTGCTAACTATACAAATAATTAGAACAAATAGGCCAGAAGCAACCAACCAGGCCTAGATTGCAGTAATTCTTGAAGAAGTATCAAATTCTTGAGTCAAAGACAATTGGAAAAAGATCATATAATCCAAGTTCTATAAGACAAATAGTGAACACCCAGGTTGTGCCTATTATCAGAGAGACACTGGAAAGTTCAAAATTTGTGTGTCTGTTTTTCTGCACTTTCTCTTGTATAGCTACATTACTTATATGTGACAGACAACAGGTTTACAAGTCTAAGGAATGAGTCTAAATAACCTTACAAATTCTAAAGAGTTTTAAAAACACAAGGTCCTTTTTCATATTGCCATGTTAGTAAAAATAACATACTGGGGAGAGGAGACTCTGTCACTATCCTAGAAGCCTGTAAGTGGCTCTCTGATCTTTCAGATATTGAGCAGGGGCCTTGCAGTTACTGTGTCACCTAAGTTAAAGCTGCAGAACAGTATGAGTGGGATGCTGGACTAATGCTATTGGAATGCACATGATCTCATGATAAATCTCAAATTCTAGACAAAAAGCTAAATATTTTCAACTTTCCCCTGCTGGATTTGACTTAATCTGCTTTTGTTGTTGTTGTTCACTTATTATCCTGTTTTAAAAATGGTAAGTATTGCTGTGTGCCACTGAACATATGAAGTACCAATTTTTTTTAAAGATCAAATATATTCTTGCTGTTTGTTTCAAGAGAAAATTGAATCATGAACTTAAAAACTATTTCTTTTATTTTGAATTATGTCATCTTATATATTTGAGATGGTGAGTGCATATGAGTATCACATCAAAAGTCAGAACAGTTCATTGGGGCAAAAATGATGTACCCATTCTAGATAACCTAATATGAGTGCTGGAAACAAAACCTTCATTCTCTGCGAGATCTGTTTCTGCTCTTAACAACTGACTCATCTCTCCAAGGCACCGCAGACAATGCCAACGATAGAGGTGTTAACACTTTAGGGATTTTTACAGATGTACTAAACATATTGCATTACATTATACTTAAAATTAATACATTTATTGATCAAGTTGAAAAAGAATGATATGTGATGGTTAATTTTTATTGTAAATTTCATGAATTATAATATCAACTAAGAAAACAAGTTTTTTTTTTTTTTTTTTTTAGTACGGGTTTTAAAGGCATTTCCAGAAAGGATTGACCTTAATAAGAAGATGTACTGTGGTTGTGGGTAACTTTATTATCTGGTTTGACAATAAAAGAATTTATTTTCTGCTTAGAATAAAAGAAGTTGAACAGAGTACCATTAGAGAGTGATAGTGTCATTTTCTGCTTTCTGACTATAGGCACACTGTGACAGTTCTTTCATGATCCTGTAACTAAGCTTTTTATGTTATTTGGACTCTACTGAAAAAGTGAACTAGAATCATTCTTGTTCCTAAGGATGACTTTTTTTTTCTCTATATTTGATACAGCTTGCAAAAAAGTGATTAATACTGGATGTATTGCAAGAGTCTTGTTCAGAGTTCCTGATTTTGTATTTTTAAACTTTTTTTTTCTTTTACAAAACTAAGATGTTTTAAAGTGTTAAGACTTTAGGGGTTTTTACAGATGTACTAAACACATTTGAATGATATTATGCTTAAAAGTTATACATTTAGGGATCAAGTTGAAAAGAGAATGATATGAGTATTTTAATGCTTGTTGTAAATTTCATGAAGTATCAAGTGAGAAAAAGAAGTTATTAATTAATTAATTTATTTGTTTGTTTTTTATTTATTTATTTTTAGTATGGGTATGTCTTTCAGGGTGTGTCCAGAAAGGACTGACGTTCATAGGAAGATGTACTGTGGTGTGGGTAACTTTATTTTCTGCTTTGGCAACCTGCTTAGAATAAAAGAAGCTGAGTAGAGAACCGTTAGAGTATGATAGTATCATTTTCTGCTTTCTGACTATAGGCACACTGTGACCAGCTCTTTCATGATCATGTAACTAAGCTTTCTTTGTTATTTGGACTCTTCTGCAAAAGTGAGCTAGAATTAATTCTTGGTACCTCATGTTGACTTTTTTTCTCTATATTTGATACCGCCTGGAAAGAAGTGATTAATGCTGGATGCAAAAGTCTTGTTCAGAGATCCTAATTTTGTATTTTTAAATATTTTTTTTAAAAAAATAAGATGTCTCTGTTATATGTACTATATAATTGATGAAGCCCATAATTACTCTGTTTCTGGGGAAATACAAGTATTTTCTTTATAATCTATATAACAGTCTGTATAACATTTGGCTGAGGAATGTGATGCGTAGAAAGCAGCAATAATTGCAACACTCTCAAAGGGATGGAGTCTTCATAATACTATTCAGAAAAAACCCTCACTGGGGACACAAATGGAGTATCCATATGACTTAAAAAAATCTCTTAGAGACATTGTGACTACTTAAAGTTTCTAATGAATCTGCATGAAAAATTATAAAAAGGGAAATTTTTTTTCTCACTGCTTAAATGTATATGATCCTGATAAGAAAGGATTACAATTTAGCTTTGAACATCAAGTTTTCTCACAATCCCAATGATGAAACCCTATGTTATAATTTCTGTTTCTAAAGTGTGCTATATGTTTATTTTCCTTTAAGGTGATCTACTGATATATCAAACATTAATGCATAAAAATATTTCAAAGTTGATTGAAAGTGGAATTATAAACATTTCCTGATAATGTTGAAGATTTACATGGAAAATATCTCAATCTACTTTGAAATATTTTTATGCCTACCATTTTATCTGTATAATTTTCCATCATAATCTTCAATTTTAACGTTTTTCTACATTTTTCTTCAATTTTATCAGAAATATTTTCCATGTCAATCTTCAATTTCATCAGACAATGTCTGTAATTTTACTTTCAATCAACTTAGGAACATTTTCATACCTACTGTTTTATCTGTATAATTTTCCATGAAATAGTCAGTTTTAACATGTTTTTATATATATTTCTTGAATTTTATCAGAAATATTTTCCTTGTAGATCTTCAATTTTATCAGAAAACATTTATAATTGCACTTTCAATCAACTTAGAAATATTTTTATCCCTACCATTTTAACTGTAATTTTCCATGATAATCTTCAATTTTAATGTTATTTTATATTTTTCTATAATTTTATTAGAAATATTTCCCATGTAAATCTTCAAATCTATCATAAAATGTTTCTACTTCCTTTTTCAATTAATTTAGCAATCTTTTTATATCTACTATTTTACTCTTTAATTTTCCAGGAAAATTGACTATCTTAATGTGTTTTTCTATATGCTTCTTCAATTTTGTCAGAAGTAATTTCATGTAAATCTTTAATTTTATCATAAAATGTTTTTCTTCCTTTTTCATTAAAAAAAACATTAATGCTTATGAAAACATTTTCCTCCTCAAAACTACCTGCTTAAAAATCTTTCTACATGTATCTGAGAAGTAACTTTTCTAGGAACATGAAGAATCTTAATTGTTCTAAGGTTTAAATTTCAAATTTCCGTTAATAAATGTTAAAATACACTGCCTAAAATAATTTTTAGAACATTATAGGTATGGAAAAAATTGGGAGTGCTATTAAAAGCAATATAGTTTAGCAGCAATTTATTCATGCCTATTTTTCCTGATGTTTTTCTTTATACAAATAGTTGGAATAGCCTAGCAAAGTTCCTGACCTTAGCCCTCTACCTTGTATTGTTCTTGTGTATATACACAGTTTCTCTGAAAATGTCTAATGCTATCCATTCTCATGTTACAATAGAGCTGTATTTACAAAATGCAATCTCCAGAGATCTTTGTCCTATATACTCTTCCTTTGAATTTTGAGCAAAATCCATAACCCAAAACAATTAACTGATTGATCTCTATACCAATGTCTTTATTTTCCAAATCATCTTATATAAATAATATTTTGTTGTTTGTAGAATGTTTGTGCATGCTTAACGTTGACTTCTCTAGTAGAGAATAAAATACTCTAATAATCTCTGCATTATTTTCCATTATGTATTCAGAATAACACTAACACATACAAAGAGAGAGAGAGAGAAAGAGAGAGAGAGAGGGGGGGGGAGGTACACACAGAGGGAGAGATTTGTTTTAAAGTAAAATAGTAAAATGCATTTTACCTAGTAATCAACAGTATAGTTTTAACACTAAACACATGCAAAAAGTGAATTTGGAACAATGTAACATGTTTGAGAAAAACAGTCAAGAAAAAGATAAAATATTTTGTTAGATTTACTTTAAAGAAATCCTATACCAGTGATATCCAGGCTTTAGAAATTAACAGCAAATTAAAAATAATTAATCTTGACATAAATCAAATAAGAAACATAATAGTTATTATCTACATAAATCAGATAGGAATTATAATTGTATAAGGTTGGAGGGAAAGAAATTTAATAAATAAGATTATTTTGGAGAGAAATGTCCTCAGAAGTATTAAGGACATCAATATTAAACATAGGGAGAACACAAGAATCACTGTCATTGAACATTCTGGCTCAGACTGTGGTCTGGTTGATTTTTCACTCAGTTCTGACATGCTGATTATTAGCAATGTCAAGGTAATTGCAGTTGACCCTACATAAAGAGAAAATCATTGTTTATGGTAAAGAGAAATGGCAAGACAAGTTATCTTTATTTACTTCTCAGTGTATATACCTGTCACATGTATCATTTGGAAGAGGGGAAATTTATTCCATACTTGGTGAGCACATCTTTTCAAGGGCTAAGCCTCATCAGTGAGTTAACTGCCTACAAACTCCACTATTCAAGCCATGCTTATCAGAAAATAAAAACTTCTTAGTGGTAATTTGTAGTCTATAATAGATGATGTAATAGATAGCAGTAATAAAATTGGCTGGTTTTGTATGTCCACTTGACACAAGTTGGAATTATTACAGAGAAAAGAGCTTCAGGTGAGGAAACGCATACATGAAATCCAGCTGTAAAGAGCCTTCCCAATTGGTGATCAAGATGGGATGGCCCATTATGAGTGGTGCCATCCATGGGCTGGAAGTCTTGTGTTATATAAGAAAGCAAGCTGAGCAAGCCAGGGGAAGCAAACCAGTAAGAAACATCTCTTCATGGCCTCTGCATCAGCTCCTGTGATCTGACCTGCTTGAATTCCATTCCTGACTTCCTTTAGTAATGAACAGCAATGTGGAAAAGTGAGCCGAATAAACCCTTTCCTCTCAATTTGCTTCTTGGTCGTCATGTTTGTACAGAAATAGAAAACCTGACTAAGAAAATTAGCAAATTCTTCTTTTGTTCTGCTTTGGAGAAGATCATTACTGGCTGGACTGAGGTAGAGTCCATGATTGCCCTTATAGTTAAACAATAAAATTATCAAAATGTTTAAGACAATCAAACACAAACAAAATAAGAAAAGATATGTCCAGATTTTAACTTACCTTTAGCTTTGCATTGGGCATTTGCAGTGTTTTAAGGTATCTAAATCATTATTATATTTCCTTAAAATTTCTTGATGAAACCTGATTAGAATAGAGTTTACACAAATGTTCAGTCAATAGGACCAACTCTGCTGCCCAAACTCATAGTCAATGGACCACTTTGACAATTTTCTAAATTAAAAAATATTTACATTACAATTCATAACAGTAGCATATTTCCAGCTATAAAGTAGCAATAAAAAATTTTGAATGGGGATCACCACAACATGAGGAACTTATTTAAAGTGTTGCAGATTAAGAAGTTTGGAAGCCACAACTCATAGCCATATCATACAAACACAAGGTTTAGTGTACAGGATGAAATAAATCTCTTACATTTTATTTTATCTTTTTCATATTTTACTTTTCTTTTGCATTTATTTATTTATGATTATTGATGCATATTAGTTGTTGATAATATAGTGTGATGTGCTCCTTAGATACTTGTATAATTTAGGTAATTATTTTATCAAAGTACTTCTTATACTTAAGATATTAAATATTTACAATGAATCTACTATCTAAACTTTCAAAATAATTTCTAAAGTTAATTTTAATATTCTCAGTGTCCATAAAAGGAAAATTCATTAGTATATAAATGGAAAGAAGAGCTAATAAAAACATTGAAGGTTTTTCTAAATGTTTTATGAAAATATTCTAGAAACAAAACAAATGTTTGTCCTCTGCTTGCTTGTTATTCTAAGAGATTCCTCTGTCCATGTTCTGCTTCTGTATGAGTGAATGGTGAGTGTGTGCATGTGTGAGTGTGAATGTGTGTGGGGGGGTGAGAATATGCCTGTCTGTGTGTATCTGTCTGTCTGTGTCTGTCTGTCTGTCTGTGTCTATCTCTTCTGTGTTTGTGCATTTGTCTGTTCTCCAAGCAGTCCTCTCTTTGTATCCAAAATGATTCTTTGGACCCATCAACTCCTTCAGAATACATGTCCAGTCTTTTATTTTACGTATCAATCCAGTCATTTCCTCCAATCTTTTTGTTTGTTTGTTTGTTTGGAGACAGGTTTTCTCTGTGTAGCCCTGGCTGTCCTGGAACTCACTCTGTTGACCAGGTTGGCCTCGAACTCAGAAATCTGCCTTTCTCTGCCTCCCAGGTGCTGGCATTAAAGGTGTACACCACCACTACCTGGTTCATTTCCTCCAATTGTTAAGAGACAGTAAGAATAAATTGTTTTCCTTAGCACTGGAAAAGAATCAGAGATCTGTCTGCCTTTGTTAAGCACAAAAGATAAGCTAATTGGGTGGGACCCACCCTGAAATTACCATTTCTACCACACCTGGGCTTTACCTCCTCACTCTGTGGTAGGCTAATCTTGAATTCAGGAATCTACCAGCCTTTGTATCTTTCTGACAAACTGGCTCATAACGTAGCTGTCTTTGTTCCTTTAGATTCATGAAACCCCTCATAATTCATATTGCATCCTTATATTTTGCATAGCGAAGAAAAGAGATAAATTTTGAACTCATGTATTTATAGTTCTTTTCCATAGCCGATAAGGCTGTCCTGAACGTCTTAGTGTTTACCATTTTACTCAGATATTAGCCACACCTTTTGCTTCTGGAATTGTGCTGTCTCAGTTTATGATGGAGTCAATAACATTAACAGAGAGGGCATTCCTCAAAGGAATGTGAAAACAGGCACATTATTTATTTTTTTTTAAATTTTATTTTCTAAGTTTTTTTTTATATACATTCAAAATCACTTCCCCTTTCCCATTTCCCCCCTCCCCAAAAGTCCCATAAGCCCCCTTCCCTCCCTCTTTTCCCCATTCAACCCCCTCTCGCTTCTCTGTCCTGGCGTTCCCCTACACCAGTCTTTCCAGGACCAGAGGTCTCTCCTTCCATCTTCTTAGAAATCTCTTGATATGCGAATTGTGTCTAGGGTATTCCAAGATTCTGGGTTAATATCCCCTTATCAGTGACTGCATACCATGTGTGTTCTTTTGTGATTGGGTTACCTCACTAAGAAAACTGGACATGACACTCCCGGAGGATCCGGCTATACCACTCCTGGGCATATACCCAGAGGCTTTACCTGCATGCAATAAGGACACATGCCCCACTATGTTCATAGCAGCCTTATTTATAATAGCCAGAAGCTGGAAAGAACCCAGATGTCCCTCAACGGAGGAATGGATTCAGAAGATGTGGTATATTTACACAATGGAATACTATTCTGCAATTAAAAACAATGAATTCACGAAATTCCTACGCAAATGGTCAGAACTTGAAAACAGGTACATTATTACACAAACAAGACTTACACTGACAGCAGACATTAACACTAGTGGAGGCTCACACTGGGATCCTGTCCCAGGAGCAGAAACCATCTCACTCTTTCCTCACCAGGGCCATTCTGGGCTTGGCAAAAAGTAAATAAATAAGTAAGTAAGTAAACAAATAAATAGCCTAAACAAAGCAATCTGAGTTCTTTTTCTGTGACATTCTGACTCTGGGCATGGGACTTCTTAAGTGTGGTTTGTATACATTGCAAGAATCAGTTGGAGAATTATATATATTTTATCATAATTTTAGATTCTTTAGGATTTAGGTTTCAACTCCATGGGGTATACTTGTTTATTATTTTTTTTAAATAAGTATTAAAATTAAATCATATATATTTCTTACAAAACTGATTTGAGTGTTTTTCTAAAACAAGTCTTCATGAGGCATAGGCTAGACTTAGTCTCAAATTTGTATTATTTTTCCCCAAATGATGAAATTGCAGTTATGTGCTATACTATGCCAAGAATAAATATAATCTCTTAAGTATTATAAAATTACGTCGTATGAGAACTAAATTATACACACATAAATATGCAAACAAATGAATTATTGAATCTTACAAGATGATTATTTTGTTCAAGGTCTGTGTGAAATATTGGAATTTAGGTAGGGGTTGAAAAACTTATAAACTAGTTTCAAGCACATCATGATATAATAGAAGAGCTCAACATTTAAAAGTGAAACTTATCTAAGCAATTATGAAAACATAGTACATAAAACTTTCAGTCCAAACAATCTTCTCTTTCTACAGTAAAAAGAAAAGATCATGGTAGAAATTAGCTGCGCAGTCGTAGCACACACCTTTAATCTAAGCACTTGGGAGATAGAGGCAGGCAGATTTCTGAATTTGAGACCAGTCTGGTATACAGAGTAAGTTCCAGGACAGTCAGGGTTACACAATGAAACCCTGCCTCAAAAAACCAAAATCAAGAAAGAAAGAAAGAAAGAAAGAAAGAAAGAAAGAAAGAAAGAAAGAAAGAAAGAAAGAAAGAAAGAAAGAAAGAAAGAAAACCTGGTTCTATTTCCCAACCCAGAAAAAAGATTGAGACTCACAATATATTTACAAATACCTATATAGCTAGGCTCTTCTCTGACTACAGTAATAAACTAAGAAAACCCATGTATTTTAATCTACATTCTGCTACATGGCTGTGGTCAGGTACCATGTGTCAGTCTCCTCACATCTTGAACAAATTCCTACCTAGCTCTGCCCAGAATTCCTTTTTCTGCTAGTTTTTTACATTCTGTTTCCTGCTGACACCATAGGCCACTGACTTTTTAATTAACAGATGATACATCCATATAATCCATAAGATAATCTCTCTATAGGTTATAGAAAAAGAACATTGAGTGGGCAATTGAATAGGACTAGGAAGTGAAGAGCTATAATTTATCTGAAAATGCTCGTCTATTTTTTTTTACCTTTATGTATTTATTTATTCATTTATCTACATCCCAAAATTTACCTCCTTCTGGTCCACCGTCAGGGAGTCCCTCCCTTATCCTTGCTCCCCTTTATCTCTGAGAGGGTAGGGCCCCTTATGTAGCCTACCATCCTGGCCCATCAAGTCCCTACAGAATTACGCACATCCTCTCCCACTGAGGCCAGACTAGGCAGCCCTAGGACCAGAAGTCCAGCTTTTCTATCTCCTATGCCCAGTTTGGAGAATCTTCAACATTCATGACAAGGCCAGTGTCTGGACTGGCCCTAGGTTTCAGGGCACTGAAATCAGCATCTGAATACACAGTACACAAGAACATAGTCCAACACTCAGCAGTTGTTTTCTGAGGCACAAGATTGGTCACTTTAACTATATCTGCTGCTGTCTTGGTAGGAGTACCTTGGTGCAGGTATTTTCAGATCTACAGGTTTTTGTTTTTTTTGTTTTTTTTTTTTTTTTTTTCAGCAACTGGGATATATCTTGATCCATTGCCTCACAGGGTATTTTTTAAGGAACTTTGTACTTGCTACATGGTATCAGGCCTCCACTTCTCTCCATTACACATTTAATCTTGGGGCTTTTATTGTAACTAAGGCTACATCTTTATTAGTGTTAGTTAGCATTCTGCCTAAACTCCACCCCACAATTACCTTGCAACAGCCAGGTATGTTTCTCCCCACAATTACCTGATAACAACCAGCTGATGCACTATAAAAGGGGCTGCTTGCTCCCTTCTCCCTCTCTTGCTCTCTTGCTTTCTTGGGCACTCTTCCCTTCTTGCTCCCTGTCCCCTCACTCTTCCCCCTCCATTTCCCACCCTCTACCCCTCTCTCCACTTGTTCATGCCAAGCCTCTACTTCTCCACTCTCTCCTTCTCTCTGCCTTTCTCTGCCTGTAATACCATCTTAACTCCCCTCCCCTTGCCATGAATAAACTCTATTCTATAATAAACCTCCATGTGACTGGTCCCTCAGGGGGAAGGGATGCCTTAGCTTGGGCCTACTGAGACATCTCCTTCCCCATTACTTCACCACAACTCTATAGAACATATCTCTTCTCTATTTTACTTTTTATAAACACATCATTTAGTGTTCTTTCATGGTCTTTCATAATGCCAAACCTCAGCAACTGTTCTGATTTCTCATAACGCTAAGAATTAGTGCTATCCTTGACCTTATTCATGCCTTCAAAACTTGAAACACATCATCTTTTGCCTCTTCTGGACCACAGTTTTGGCATGCTGACGCTGAAGAAATACTTCACAGAAATTTTGTCTCAGTGATTCTGGCTTCTTCTTAAACAGCCCAGTTGAACAGTTGCAATTGACAAAGCAAAATGATTTTAATTTAAAATATTGATTTCCCTAATAGAGCAATTAAGGGACTCTCAGATCTTCCTCTGAAACCTTAACAAGCCAGGCTCCAGGATTCACATCGCGGTAAGCATCATCACATATGTTCCCATAATCACTCACTAATCTCAGAATATTCAAATAACTTTTCTCGGAAAAAGTTCTAAAGTCTTTTTCACCAACATTTCCAAAAGAACAAAACAATGCTCCATGAACATTGTACTAATTTTTTTGTCTTATTTAGAGTTTCTAACATTGTGATAAAACACTATGGAATCAAACAGTTTTGGAAAGAAAGACTTTATTTCAGTTCACAATACTCAGATCCGACTCCATCACTGATAGAAGACAGGGTAGGAACTCAGGTCAGAAAGTGGTGATAGGAATTTAAGCAAAGATCACTGTGTGTGCTTATTTGTTAGTATTTTATGGCTTGCTTAACATACTTTCTTACATCATCTGAGACCACTTTTCAAGAATGTCATTAAGAATCTGTTTTTCTAAATATATCTAGGTTCATGCTAAATTAAACAAAAAAAACAAAGCAGTGCCCTATTCTTTAAAATATTCACAATTCTTGTATTGTAAATAACAAAAAATTGAGGTCAGGGAATAACTGGTGAGTGATCTCCCTAGCAGGCAAATTGTCCCACTCTATAGACTATTTTTCAAGATCCAATTTCCTTTATCTTCACTCCAACCTCACTACCTGCTACATGTCCACACCCTTGCCCCCAATTCTGGCAGACTCCAGCTGCTCAGGCCATAACAGTCAGAAAGGCAGAGACCCCTTGCCAGAAGTCAAGCCACAAACCTTGACAGAGAATCACCAGAACCTCAGAGATCAAGCAAGTTTTGGGTATCCAGGCTACAAACCCTAAAAGTCAAAAGAGGAAACAGAAACTAAGGAACAAAACACCCATGTGACAAAGACAAACTCAGAAAATAACACTAGACCTATAATCATTCCAAACTCAGATGCATAAATGCCAGAGGAAGAAGACAATTAATCATGGCCAGGGCAATGTGGCACTTCCAGAGTCCAGCTATCTAATGACAGAAAGACCTGAATATGCCAATAAAGCTGAAGTAGAAGAAAATGATCTTAAAACAAACTTTATAAAGACATAAAGGTTTTTGAAGAAAAATCAACAACAAAAATAAATCACTTTAAGAATTGACAAACCAAAACTGAAGGATATTATAAATCCCTTAATGAATGTCAAGAGATTCAGAGGGTGGGGGAAAGAAATAACTGAAGGAAACTGTTCTAGACCTGAAAATTGAAATAGAAGTAGAAGTAATAATACTTTCAATCACCATAAGTGGAGAAAACAGATATTGCATGACAATAAAATCTTAAACAATATCTATCCACAGTTCTAACCCTGCAAAAGATACTAGAAGCAAACCTCAAAGAGAAGGAGATTAACTACGCCCAAGAGAATAGAAGAAATAAATTCCATGACAGAACAACCAAAAGAAGGAAAGCAAACACACACGCACACACACACACACACATACATGCATACACACACACACACACACATACACACACACACATACACCACATACTACTAGTAGTACTAGTTCAGCAACAAGAAAATAACATGAATTGACAATTATTTTTTGTTAGTATCTCGCAACAACAATGGACTCAACTTTCCAGTAAAAAGACAAAAGACACAGGCAAACTGATATTGCCAGTATATATAATGTAAAAACATCTTTCCAATAAATGGCTTAAAAATGCTTTGATTTTGTGTTTGTATTTGTGTGTCTGTATTTTTTATTTTATTCAACTATGAAAACAATCTGAATATTACTTTCTTCACAGCCTCCTTTATTTGTTGGGTTCTAAGACTATATATAATAGGGTTTAAGAATGGAGGAACAATGGTATAAAATACAGAAAGAGTCATATCCTCAACTATTTCTGAGATTGCTTGAGGTTTTAGATATACATAGGCACCAGAACTAAGAAACACAGACACCACAATAATATGAGGGACCCAGGTGGAAAAGGCTTTCCCTCTCTCTCCTTTGACAGGAACATTCAAGACAGTTGATAATATGTGAACATAGGTTATGGCAATGCAGGTAGTGCAGCTACCACTGAGCCCAATGGCAGTTAGAAGAAGTAAGAACTTGTTGTTAAAGGTGTCAGAGCAAGAAGGCCTCAGCAAAGAGGGGATATCACAGAAGAACTGAAGGACTACATTAAAGTGACAGAAGGACAGCTGGAAAGTTTTGAATGTGTGCATACTCGCAATGACGATAGAGCTAAGTAAAGAAGCCAGTGTCATCTGAACGCAGAACTTGTGGCTCATAATTACAGGGTACATGAGAGGTTTACAGATCACCACAAAGAAGTCCTGGGCCATGGTGGTAAGAAACTGAATCTCTACACATGAGCAAAAGAAGACCAAAAAGATTTGTGCTGCACACCCAGTCACAGAAATATTTTGGTGGTCAGTGAGAGAGTTGATACAAGCATTGGGCACAGTAACAGAAATGTAGCCCATGTCTAACATGGAAAGATTCCTGAGGAAGAAGTACATGGGTGTGTTCAGGGTCTGGTCAACTGTCGTAGCAATGATGATGATACGATTCCCTAACAGGCTGCCCAGGAACACGAGCAGAAACAGCACACTGAGTGGGAGCCTGAACTCCCAAGACTGCAAAATCCTCCAGGCAAAACTCAGTCACCAGGGTAGAATTGGCCATAGTATCAAAGTACAGGTTTATCTGAAAGAGAAAAGCAGTAACTGAGAATAACTTAATTGGAAGATCACTAGCATTTCTCTTGAAATTCTTTTGTTTTCTAAAACTGGCCTTTATTTGGGAAAAATCAAGTTTTTTTTTTTTGACTTACATGTGTTTTTATTATGCATAGTTGTTAATACACATATATGTGGCTGTTTGTCAAATTGTATTGTATGATGCTAAGCACTCAGAATTAATTTCCATTATAATAGCTGTCTTATGAATACTATTATTTTAGTAAGTATTAATTTGTTTAATATAAAGTTATATAATATGCTAAGTTCCTCTCCTTGATAAACTACCGGCATCAATTAGGAATACCCAGAGACAATTAACATGTGAAATATATTTTTACAACTGTTTCTGTAATTATTAAAATATATGTATTTACATACAAAATGCATTTATGTTGCATGATTATTTTATATATAAACACCTGTGTCTGTCTGTATGGGATGGGATAGGCAAAAGAAGTGAATATAAGAGACATGGACATAAAAATAGATTGTGAAAAACAAATAAAGATGATCAAGATAGAAGTGAAAGCTGAGGAAATTATTTTCTCAGGTTTTGGCATATGTGAGACTTTCAGAATAGGACATTTGCCGGGAAACCTATGCACAGCTAACTTTATAAGCTTGAGGCAGATTTTTTTCTTTCTTTTTTTTTTTATTTTGAAAAACCTTGTGTTTTCTAAAAATTCAGTCATATTATAGATGATTATTTAAACTTCTTAAAAATTATTATTTATATATATGAATAGTGACACATAAAAATATTGCTTTGCTAGTTGAATCCTGGAACAAAGACAACTTTATACATATAGCTAAACATGATACAATGCTATATAGTTCTTACCAGTGTGAGTCAAGTGTAGCTGATGTCAAAGAACACTATAAAATTTCACAACATGTTTAGATGATTATTTCAACTTCTTAAAAATTATTATTTATATATATGAATAGTGACACATAAAAATATTGCTTTGCTAGTTGAATCCTGGAACAAAGACAACTTTATACATATAGCTAAACGTGATACAATGCTATAGTTCTTACCAGTGTGAGTCAAGTGTAGCTGATGTCAAAGAACACTATAAAATCTCACAACATGTTTTCCTAGTAGGGATCAACATACTGTCAATGTCCCTGAATAATCCATGGTATAAAAACAGTAAATTCTAAAATTTATGTTTACTTATAGGAGTGTTAATGGGAAGAGTTCAAACTGTATGAAATTACATGTAAATTGCCATTAGCTCAGTGAAATAAGGTAACACTTTTTATCAAATCCCCATGAAACATGTCAAGTTCTTTGTAAGCCTATAGAAAGGATTGAATTCTCTGGGAATAATAAAATTTACTAACACTTTTTATAACCAAAGATAGACACATTAAAAACATATCATTCCATCTATAAAGGTAATTTTTAAACCTATGCTGAAATATGATGATAAGTTTTAAGCCAGTCTAAAAGGTGATCATTTCATGTTTATGAAAAAGTTAAAATTTATTAATGATTTTATCAATTTACTTTAAATTTTTAAATCTTCTATTTTAAAATGTTAAAAATATTTTTGGTTTTCTGCTGAAAGCCATGTATAGTTGAAATGTAATTTTAAAAGGTGAGTTTAATAAAAATGAACATTCTCTTTATTAGTATTTATAAGAGTGGTTTTGTATACCTGATACATTAAGCATCATTTATCTATTTAAAAAACTGTATATGATTTCAATATATTAAATATATATTTCTAATAAAATAAAATAGCAAAATACAGTAAGGAAAGTCTTCATGATTCAGCCCACAGCCAAAAAACATTTTTGGAAGAGAGATAGAGAGCTAGGTCAGTAGTTAGGAATATTTATAAGACATGCAGAGAAACTGAGTTCAGATTTCACCATACAGATTGTGGCTCCCACCATACATAACTCCAGTTCTAGGGGAGGTATCATTCTTTTAGGGCACTAAGGGCACTGAATAAAAGTGATCTGCACCCATCCCTGAGGCAAAATATCCATATATATGTATTACTGAGGAATTCCCCTAAAAATAAGATGGGAAGGTCAAGGTAGCAACCATGGTCTCAGTACACTTACCCAGGCATTGTTCTTCATTCAAAAATGAGATTGAAGCTCTGTGTTGTTCATTTTAAAATATTCAAAACCTTACAGAGAGTTTGGTCAAATATTCCCTTCTATAATTGATTGTACAAGTCTTCATTTTAGCAAAATACCAGTCTTGCCTTTTAAAAAATTACTAGTCTTGTTCTTTTTGTCTAAAATGTTGGCATCCTCCTTAGTACAAAGACTCTCAGAACACAGCCTTTAATTGGGACAAAATGCCAAGATGGAATTTAGATAGGTAATGATTTCCAGAGAACTGGTAAAATGGACTCAATTAAAATTCAACATTAGACACAGTCTGAAAGACCAGACAATATGTCACCTGAATCAGCAAAAAGTGTGGAGTTGATAACAGAGATAATGAAACATGGCATGAAATATATGGAAAATCTCCACTATCTGAAGTAATATGCCTGGAACTGTATGGAGCTCAGGACAAAATCATCTGTAGTTTTCACAACCCAAACAAAGCAGATAATCATTCTCTCTTCTCTTCAAGATCATATTTTAATCTAGGAGAGATCCTAAAAGAGCACAACAGTAACCATCCTTTCTAAAAACTAAAGGAAAAAGAAAAAGAGAAAAAGTACAATTTGACTCCAGAAGGATTGAAAGAAAGATGCAAGATTTGAACATCCATTAGTTATCACAACATAGAGACAGATAGCAACATGATCTTTTCAACATCTACATTCAATTCCAAATGTGACCTTTTAGTTTCATGAATTTATAAAAACATATTTGTTGCAGGATTTTCCCTGTCCAATTACATCAGTGCAGAGGAGGTCTGTGATTGGACAGGAGAAGGGGGGCAGAAATAAGAGTTGCAGAGAGAAGAAGCTGCATATGTCTGAGGGTTAAGAAGAACCATGGCTGTGGACATGAACCCGCGTGACAATTGCCAGCCACAAGTAGCTAAGTTTTCACAAGGTTCGAAATGTTGGGATAAAGCTTTTATCATTATCAATTGGCGCTAAAATTATTGTATTGACATCTTGTAAATTGTGATATTATTGATACATAAATCTGATTTTTTAATTAAGCTTTAAGAGTTTTGATTTTGTTGGTTACTGTAATGTGGATAGACTGATTACAAGGGTTTATGGTTGAGAGGGAAGTCGTGGCTTCAAGGACAAGCAAGCTAGAACAGGGAATATAGGTGGGATGGTTTAGGGGCTAGCTGGGATAGAGTAGCTCGGCAGGGAGAACACACTGAGTGAGACCCTGCCAGGACATGGTGTTGTAGCTCACCAGTGCTGGTACTAGAGCAGGAACATGGCAGAGCAGGAGAGTTGACAGGTCGATTTTAATATTTCCCACAGCAGTTGGTGGCAGGAGAGTTGGTGAGTTGATTTTAATATTTCCCGCAAAAGATGCAAACCAATGTGCTGGCTGGGCATGAATCCACTAGAAATTTAAGATTATTAGCCTGAGAGTTAGAGTTTTATCTTAATTTTTTTAATTAACTAATCATATTTGTGTATCAATAACATCGTAATTTACAAGATGTCATTACAATAAGAACCAATTTATGATGATAAAAGCTTTCCAATGGTTCAAACCTTGCGAAAACTTAACTACTTTTGGCTGGTAATTGCCATGCAGTTTATGTCAGGTATCATGGTTTTTCTTCTCTACTCTTTGGCATGCTCCCTCTCTCTGCAATTCTTAGCTCCAACCCCCTTTTCTCTTGTCCAATCATAGACCTCCTCTGCAATAATGTAATTGGACAGGAAAAATCCTGCAACATATATTTAAGTCTTTCAACTCCTTTTCTTAGTTTTTGCAGATTTATAAAAATTATGCCAAAATGTATATCAGGAATCACCTTCAAATATTTTTGAAAATACAAAGTATTTCAAAACACTATACCTTCACATCCATAAAATTTTAGGAGTTATGAATATAGGCTAGTTCTTACAAGGTTGGGTACTGGGAAGTAAAATATCTTTAAATCTAACATTCTCATTTAAACATAAAGGTTAGAAGTTACAATAAATCTAGTATCACAGTTTGAGTCTGAAACATAGACTGAATGCAAGGCGAAAGTAAGAATATATGCAATGTTTCCAGTTTTTTTCTTCACAGAGGGAGGTCTAAATTTGTTCTGAATTTGTTTTATTTCATTTTTAATATTTTGAAAATATTATTTTATTTTATTATTTAGTTTATATTTGAATTAAAATATAACCATATAATTTCTGCCCCTCCCTTTTTACAACATGCAGATCCATTTTGGTCTTAATTAGTTGAATATTAGAAGAGGTTTGTGGGAGAAATGTGGGAGACTTTTGAATTTTGAACCACAAAAGTACTAGCATACTGTAAAAAAGCTTAATGGACCACTCTGATAGGAGTTGAGAAGACCAGAGTATCAAAATAAATGTGAAAAGTAGATGTCTATCTCAAGAGGTTTTGGAAAGCAACACAGACTTTTGATGGGATAGTTTAAACAGCAATTTTTTTTTATGTACTGAAGGAGAATCTTGCTGTGTCCACTTGTCATGATCACATGAGTGGGACTGAATCATAGAAATGGAATAAGCTGTTTGATGGAGAAAAATTTGGGACACTGTAAAATTAAGGATGGACTTTGTTATTTATTATCCTGTTGACTAAGGTTTATAACAGGGATGCAAATTAAAAAAAGAAGAAGAATTTAAAGAACCCTGAGCAAACCTTGGGTGCTTTGCACATCCTGTACCACAACATCTAGTAGAAGCTCAACTCCTAAGTGCTCTAGCACACCAAGGATCATAGGATCTCTTGAGCTTGGTCACACGAGGACTTCAGGATCCTAGAATCAGCTTGATTCTCAGGATCTCTGACACCCAGGGATCTCAGAATCAGAGCATCCCAGAATTATAGGATCACAGAAGTTCTAACACAACTAGAATCATAGGAGGGACAAGCTCCATTCAGAGACAGTAACAGCAGGTAGCACTAGGGATAACCAGATGGTGAGGGGCAAGCATAAGAATGTAAGCAGCAAAAATCAAGATTACTTGGCACCAACAGAACCCAGGTCTCCCACCATAGCCAATCCTGGGTACACCATCACAATAGATAAGCAAGTATTGGATCTAAAAATCACTTCTGCTGCTGATGATAGAGGACTTTAAGGAGGACATAAATTACTCCCTTAGAAAAATACAGGAGAAAAGAGGAAAACAGCTAGAAGCCCTTAAAGAGGAAACACAAAAGTCCCTTAAAGAATTATAGGAAAACACCACCAAACAGGTGAAGGTATTAAACAAGACCATTGAGTATATAAAAATGGAAATAGAAACAGTAAAGAAAAAAAAAGGGAGACAACCCTAAAAATAGAAAATCTAGGAAAGATATCAGGAGTTATAGATGCAAGCATCATCAACAGAATACAAGGGATAGAAGAGAAATTCTCACATGCAGAAGACACCATAGAAAACATTGATGCAACATTCAAAGAAAATACAAAAGGCAAAATGGTCCTAACATAAAACATCCAGGAAATCCAGAACACAATAACAAGATGAAAACTAAAAGTAATAGGTAAAGAAGAGAGAGAAGATTACCCACTTAAAGGGCCAGTAAATATCTTCAACAAAATTATAGAAGAAAACTTCACTAAGCTAAAGAAAGGGATGCCCATGAACATACAAGATGCCTACAGAACTCCTAATAAACTAAACCAGAAAAGAAATTTCTCCTGTCACATAATAATCAAACAGCAAATGTACAAAACAAAGAAATAATATTAAAAGCAGTAAGAGAAATATGTCAAGTAACATACAAAGGCAGATCTATCACAATTATTTCAGTCTTCTCACCAGAGATGACAAAACCCAGAAGATCCTGGGCAGATGCCATAGAGACCCTAAGAAAACACAAATGCCAGCCCAGGCTACTATACCTACCAAAACTCTCAATTACCATAGATGGAGAAACCAAGATATTCCATGTCAAAACCAAATTTGCACAGTATTTTTTTCACAAATCCAGCCCTACAAAGAATAATAGATGGAAAACTCTAAAACAAGGAGGGACACTACACACTAGAAAATGCAAGCAAGTAATCTTCTATAAACAAACACAAAAGAAGACAGCCACAAAAGCATAATTCCACCTCTAATAGGAAAATAAAAGAAGGCAAAAATCACTTTTCCTTTAAATCTCCTAACATCAATGGACTCAATTCCCCAATAAAAATGGAATAACAGACTGGATACATAAACAGGACCCAGCATTTTACTGCATACAGAAAATGCAACTCACTGACAAAAACAGATACTACCTAAGAGTTAAAGGCTAGAAAAAGGTTTTCCAAGCAAATGGTCCCAACAAACAAGCTTGAGTAGATAGTCTAATATCAAATAAAATTGATTTTCAACCAAAAGTTACCAAAAAACCTAAGGAAGAAAACTTCAAACTCATCAAAGGAAAAATCTAACAAGATGAACTCTCAGTTCTGAACATCTATGTTCCAAAGACAAGGGTACACACATTCATAAAAGAAACTCTCATAAAGCGCAAAACACACATTACACCTCCCACAATAATAGTGGAGACTTCAACACCCCTCTCTCAGCAATGGACATATCATGGAAACAGAAACTTAACAGAGACACAGTGAAACTGACAAAAGTTATGAACAAATTGGATTTAACAGATATTCATAGAACATTTCATCCTAAAACAAAAGAATATACCTTCTTCTCAGTACCTCATGGCACTTTCTCCACAATTGACCATATGGCTGGTCACAACATAATCCTCAAACAATACATGAACATTGATAATCCCATATACCCCATCAGATCACCACAGATGAAGTCTGGTCTTCGATAACAACAAAAACAACCAAAAGCCCACATAAACATAGAAGCTGAACAATGTTCTACTCAAAGATAACTGGGTAAAAGAAGAAAGAAAGAAAGAAAGAAAGAAAGAAAGAAAGAAAGAAAGAAAGAAAGAAAGAAAGAAAGAAAGAAAGAAAGAAAGAAAGAAAGAAAGAAAAAAGGCTTTTTTGAATTTAATGAAAATGAAGGCACAGCATATTAAACTTCTGGGTCACAATGAAAGCAATGCTAAAAGGAAAACTCATAGCTCTAAATGCCTCCAATAAGAAACTGGAGAGAGCATACACTAGCAGCTTGACTGCATATCTGAAAAGTCTTGAACAAAAAGAATCCAATATACTCAAGAGGAGTAGAAGGAAGAAAAAAATCAAACTCAGTGATGAAATCAACCAAGTAGAAAAAAAAGAAATATGCAAAGAATTAACAAAACCATGAGCTGTTCATTGAGAAAATCAACAAGATAGATAAACCCATAGTCAGACTATCCAGGGGGCACAGAGACAGTATTCAAATTAACAAAATCAGAAATGAAAAGGGAGACATAACAACAGAAACCAAGGATGTCCAAAACAATCATCAGATCCTACTACAAAAGCCTTTATTCAACAAAACTGGAAAACCTGAATGAAATGGACAATTTTCTAGACAGATACCAGGTACCAAAGTTAAATCGGGATCAGATAAGCTTTCTAAACTGTCACATAAAAGTTTAAAGAAATAGAGGCAGCAATTAAGTCTCTGAACCAATAAAAAGCTCAGGGCAAGATGGGTTTAGTGGAGAATTCTATCAGACCTTCAAAGAAGACCTAATACCAATACTCTTCAAAATGTTCCACAAAATTGAAACAGAAAGAACACTACCCAATTTGATCTATCAAGCCACAATTGTACTTTTAACTAAAGCACACAAAGACCCAAAAAAGAAAGAGAATTTTAGTTCAATTTCCTTTATGAACATCGATTAAATGATACTCAATAAAATTCTTACAAACCAAATCCAAGAAACATCAAAATGATCATTTACCACAATCAATAAGGCTTCATCCCAGGGATGCATGGATAGTTCAATACATGGAACTCCATCAATATAATCAACTACATAAACAAACTCATTGAAAACCACATGATCATTTTATTAGATGCTGAAAAAGCATTTAACAAAATTTATCTCCCTTCTTGCTAAAAGTCTTGGAAAGATCAGGAATTCAAGGCCAATACCTAGACACAGAAAGAGCAATATATAGCAAAGCAGTATCCAACATCAAAATAAATGGAAAGAAACTTCAACCAATCCCATCAAAATCAGGGACTAGACTAGGCTACCCACTATCTCCTTATCTATTCAATACAGTACTTGAAGTTCTAGCTATAGCACTTAGACAATAGAAGGGATCAAAGAGATAAAAATTGGAGAGGAAGAAGTCAAAATATTACTATTTGCAGATGATGTGATAGTTTAATTAAGTGACCCCCAAAATTCCACCAGAGAACTCCTCAACCTGGTAAACAACTTGAACAAGGTGGCTGGATATAAAATTAACTCAAACAAATCAGTGGCCTTCTTCTATTCAAAGGATAAACAGGCTGAGAGAGAAATTAGAGAAACAGAACCCTTTACAATGGTCACAAATAATATAAAATACCTTGGTGTGACACTAACCAAGCAAGTAAAAATCTGTATAACAAGACCTTCAAGTCTCTGAAGATAGAAATCAAAGATGTTCTCAGAAGATGGAAAATTCTCCCATGTACATGGAGGAAGGATTAATATAGTAAAAAGGTCCATCTTGCTGAAAGCAGTATACAGATTCATTGCAATCCTCATCAAATTTCCAACTCAATTCTTATTCGAGTAAGAAAGAACAATTCTCACATTCATTTGGAATAACCAAAAAAAAAAAAAACAGGATAGCAAAAACTATTCTCAACCATAAAAGAACTTCTGGGGGAACCACAATCTCTTACATCAAGCTCTATTATAGAGCAATAAAAAGCAAGAGTTGCATGGTATTGATACAGAGACAGGGAGGCAGATCAATGAAATAGAATTGAAGAACTAGAAATGAACCCACATACCTATGGTCACTTCATCTTTGACAAAGGAGCTAAAACCATTCAGTGGAAAAAAGATAGCAATTTCAAGAAATGGTTCTGATTCAACTGGAGTCAACATGTGGAAGAATACAAATCGACCCATTTTTATCTCCTTGTGCAAAGTTCAAGTCTAAATGAATCAAGGACCTCCACTTGAAACCAGATTCATTGAAACTAATAGAGGCAAAATGTGGAAGAACCTTGAACACATGAGCAAAGGGGATAATTTCCTAAACAGAACACCAATGACTTATGCTCTGAGATCAAGAATCAACAAATGGGACCTCATAAAACTGCAAAGCTTCTGTAAGGCAAAGAACACTGTCAATAGGACAAAACAGCAACCAACAGAATGGGAAAAGATCTCTAACAATCCTACATCCAGTAGAGGGATAATATTGAATATATACAAAACACTCAAGAAATTAGACTCTAGAAAATCAAATAGCCCTAATAAAAATGGGGTACAGAGCTAAACAAAGATTTCTCAAATGAGGAATATGGAATGGCTGAGAAGCACCTAAAGTTTTTCAACATCCTTAGTCATGAAGGAAATTTAAACCAAAACAAACCTGAGAATTCACTCACACTAGTAGGAATGGCTAGATCAAAAACTCAGGTGACATCAGAGGCTGTTGGGGATGTGGAGAAAGAGGAAGCCTCCTCTTTTGTTGATGGAATTGTAATCTGGTACAACCACTCTGGATATCAGTCTAGAGGTTCCTCAGAAAATTGGACATAATATTACCCGATGACCCAGTAATACCACACCTGGGCATATATCCAGAAAATGCTCTAACATATAAAAAGGACACATGCTCCACTATGTTCACAGCAGCCTTGTTTTTAATAGCCAGAAGCTGGAAAGAACCAACATGTCTCTCAACAGAAAATGGATACAGAAACTCTGGTATATTTACACAGTGGAGTACTACTCAGCTATTAAAAATGAAGAATTCATGAAATTCTAAGGCAAATGGATGGAAATAGAAAATATCAGCCTGAGTAAGGTAACCCTTACTCAATACATCATATGGATTCACTGATATTAGCCCAAATGTTTGGAATACCAAAGATACCATTCACAGACCAAATGAAGTTCAAGAAGAAGGAACACCAAAGTGTGGGTGTTTTGATCCTTCTTAGAAATGGGAGCAAAATATTCATGGGAGCAAATATGGAGAAAAAAATGTGGAACAGAGACTGAAGGAAAGACCATCCACAGAGTGTCCCACCAGGGGAGCTATCCCATGTACAGTCACCAAACACAGACACCATTTTGGATGCCAAGAAGTGCATGCTAACAGGAGCCTGATATAGCTGTCTCTGAGAGGCTCTGTCAGAGTCTCACAAATAGAGAGGTGGATGCTTGGAGTCATCTATAAGACTGAGCATAGGGTCCCCAATGGAGTCCCTGATTGTAGGAGTTAGAGAAAGGACTGAAGGAACTGAAGGGCTTTGCAACCCCATAGGGTGAACAATATTATCAAACAGCGAGAACCCCCAGAACTCCCAGGGACTAAACCACCAATCAAGGAGTACACATGGAGGATCCCATGGCTCCATCTGTATATGTAGCAGAGGATGACCTTATCTGGCATCAATGAAAGGAGAGGCCCTTGGTCCGTTGAAATCTAGATGCTCCACTGTAGAGGAATGATAAAGCAGTGGTGGGTGAGTGGGTAGGGGAGCACCCTCAAAGAAGCAAGAAGGAGGAGAGATGGGATAGGGAGTTTTCAGAGGGAAAACCAGGAAAAAGGTTAACATCTGAAATGTAAATAAATAAAATAACCAATAAAAAATTAATAATGAGAAAGAATAAAAATAAAAAAAATAATAATAGTAAAATAATATGGTTTACTTTTTGTTACCACTGTGAGACTGAGGGATTGGGCATTTTTGGAATGTTGCAGTAAGGCAATTTCATCAGATTTTGACATGTTTTTCAGCAACTAATGAACAGAGAATTGGGGTAACTTATATATTGCTTGGCATTATAGTCTTAGCAACAAAATTATCTGAGATAATATAGTGACTTCTAGGTCTAGGTATTGATAATTGGGTTATTAATACTTTCTAGAAGGAAGAGGGGACAGAAAAGCCAAAGATTGTAATGTGAGATTCCATCCACACTGCCCTCTGACACGTTGCTTCTCATGGTCTTGGGCAAAGTGCCTACCCATACAAGAGGTGAAAGTTTAATTAAATGTGGGACTCCACAACACCTCATTCATGAGGTTTTTTAAGTCTACTTTGGGATGATTTGGGATGATGCAACTGTTTTAATTCATCCATACTCTTATAAGTAATGACTCAACAGTAGTCTTCTAGTTGTCTTAGTATACTAATGGTTTCACCATATTGGACTTGAATTGAATCCTTTATTGGGTCTGTTATTGAGCCCCCGGCTGATGAAGACATGTTGAAAAAATAAGTCAAAGGAAGAATAAATATATTTATCATATGTTCACTCAAATGTGAGTTTTAAAAAGAAAAATAATAATTAAAAGATAAAAACAGAATATTAGAGAGTAGCTCTGTGAGAAAATGAAGTAGAGAAAAGTAATTGTTGTAAAGATGTCATAATCTGATTATTGTATATGATTGATATAAAGCAATGAATTTTTCCCAAATAAAAAACCCTCATGATTTCATTATATACCTCAAATTGTATACAGCAGTGATTTCTTGCTGAACAACAAAAATAATATTTAAAAGGTCAAGATGGTTTGTTGAATATCAAACTTTTCTCTGTTTGTAACTAAACATAATTATAAACTCAGTATTCACTTAACAGCATTTTATTCTTCTTCTGTCACCAACCTTGCCTTCTGTACATGCTTTCTGCATATGCTGGCACCTACTGATTTCAAGAAACTGCCAGACTTTTTTCTACTGCAGCAATCTCTTTTCTTTTATTCTACCAAACATTTTAATTTTTTATATGATACCAACCCAGTATTCTTCTTTTGTAGTTCTTAGACAATGGATTAAGGCTTTTCCATACTGTTCATGTTGTAGTTTATAAGCTAATTTTTTTGGTTTTTAGAGAAAAAAAATGTTCATAATGGAATATCTAAGGCTACATTTCTGTAGGCATAATTTCAAGATCCCTGACAAGCAATTAATAAAGTTATTTGGAACACCATCCTTAGTTTTTATGCTGTGAAGAATATCTGCTCTTCTCCTGTCCCTAGGTCCAAATATTTTGACCCTTAAAAAAGAGAATTCCTAGAGGAAACTGTTTTGATTTCTCAAGAGTGATATCATGATTCTTCTCCTGCCAGATCTCTCAGCTCACACATTCCTGTAATGTGGCCATAGCTGGAAAAAAATAGCAAAAGAAAAAGAAAAAAGTCTGTGTTTTGTTACCAAGTACACAGAGGCTGCACTGTGGTCAGGATTTCAAGGAGGGGATGCCTCACTCCTTTTAAGTTTACTGAGAGGTGTAGTCACTATACATATGTGCTGAAAAGGAATACACATAGAATACTTAACTAGTAGTATTATGTTTGTAGAAAATAAAAACTGAACACCCAAAGTTCAGTAACGGGGGAATTGTTCATTCCATTCCTCAGATTTTTGCAAGTAATGGAGGACTCATCCAAATAACTGCCAGTAAGACTTTTGTGATTTCGACAGTTATTAAAGTGGGTTGATATTCTTCTTAATGTATGCATTTTGCATGTAGGGTGAATGAATTTGTCATATTTGTTAAAAACACAAATCTATATTTGAATTATTTTTTACGTTTGAGTATAACCCTAATAAAACTGAAGATTCTGTCATTGATAAAGGCAGATTCAGAACAATCATGTCATTTGGTAAAGTAACATGGTTTTTGGAAGGAGAGAGCATCAATTTTATACTTTTATAGAGTAGGTTTTTTTTCTTAATAATAAAATTAAAACTATGCAAAATCTGTCTCCTTAAAACAATAAAATCACTGCCCAGTGAAGACCAAATTACCATAAAACACTTATTTAGTATATCCAAACTATAAATTATTCTAGTAGAGTCCCTCCTGCCACCATCAAACACAGGCTTGGAACCACTATGATGTGTGTATCTAGTGGAGAGCTGGGAGAGAAAGAGAAGTAGGATGATTTGAATATTATAAGGAGAAGTGGAACTGGAGCTATGAAGACAGAGAGGATACCCTGATATAAGTATGCCTGTTCTGCTACCTGAAGCTATGGTGAAATCCCACCTGGTGCTGTCACTAAAGGCCATATTGGGATCTATGGCCATACAAAATGGTTTATGTCAATGTCTGTAGATTATATTACTATTAAATATCTTGTGGATTTCCCAGGCCTGAGTGCTACCTGGGATCATGTTGATATACAAGGGTTGTGCAGAGCTATTCCTACCTGCACTGGCTGTGGCACTCTGGAGAGCTGGATACATTCCTCGCTGGTTGCAGCACTCATGAGAGTGGGCCCTTCACAACACCTGAGACTCACAATAGACCTGATTCTGGTGGTGTAAGTATTGGAGAACTGGCACTTCCATTTATCTGCAAAGGTATGGCATGGGCAAGGGAGAGATGACATATTTCCTACTCATCTCTTGCCACCTGCTGCATTCAGGAGAGATGTGCCAGATGTTATGAGTGCTGCAGCAGACATCATGAGAGCAACAGAATTAGCCCTGTCCTTCATTGGCTGCAGCACTTGGGAGAGCAGACCCTACCTTTCACCTGGGCAGTATAGTAGAGAGGACCTTATGGTTCAGGTGAGCTGGCCTTAGGTTATAACCATAGAAGAGAGTTTGTTCTGCCAGTAATCTACAGTGCTTTGGCATGGGACACCCCATTTCACCTACAGCCATTATAGAACTTGGTACAGTTACTTGAGAATGGAAGAAGTGACCCTGCTCCTCCTCACCTGTAGCAATTGGGTTGTCAGGACCTACACCTCATCTGAGAAGCACAGTAAACATTACCTTAAGGTAGGGGTGCTGGTAAGTTGGCACTAACAGCCTGAGAGTGGAGTAATGGCCCTGCTTCTTGGCACCTGCACGATTAGAAGAGTTAGCAACAGCTATGCTTGAGAGTTCAACCTGGTCTTGTAGATGCAGGAGATATAGTGGGCTATACAATTCAGCTACCATTTAGACCATTGTGTTGGCCCACCCTAACATCTACTTCATCTATAAACTGCTAGAACAAATCCAAAGCCCCAGGATCTTCATAAAACAGAAAAACAACAGGATATCTGTGAGGAGTCCCTATGAGGATCCAGTATTGACACTGTAGGAAAACCAGATGACTTGAATGAGAACAATGACTCAGTACAACTATCATTTGCATGTAAAGTTGTTGGCAATTAAAGGACACACTGTGAGGCTAACTGTGACACGTTAAAGCTTTCACAGCAATAGTTTTCTAAGTATTATTTATTTATTTATTTGTCTGTTTATTTATTTATCTTTTTAGGGTTAGGTTTTAAGTTCAGAAGGCAGACACAAAAGAAGGAGATAAGTGGAACTGGGTTGCATATTGTGTAACTCGCAAAGAATCAGTTTAACTATCAATGAACAAACATGCTAATAACAAAATAAAACAATAAAAAAATCACTTAGCAATTCAGTATTTTATAATAGCATAAATATTAACATTATACTTAAAGACCAATATTTTGAAAATATGTTAACACTTAAAAATTAGTTCAAGTTCTTTCTTATAATTACAAGTTCTACCTAATTTCTTGGCCTTCTTGACTGAACTTATACCTGAAATGACATTTTTTTGTTGTTGCTACAGAACTTGGAAACAGCTTCATCACATTTTAGGGATGAATATTTCTATAGGTTCAAACAGGGGGGTAAGTAATATGTCACCAACATATAAATAATATCTGGACTTTTAAATACGTCTAAAAAATCTTCTCAGAAAAATTCTCCTCTTCATAAACAACAGTAGTGGGGAGAAATAACTGTATGGACCCAAGTATGTATATATATTTTTTCAATGGAATTTTATTATTAAAATGTCCAGAGAGATTTGATATAACCTGCAGACAGAAACCAATCTGAGCATGATTCAGTTCTACTGTTGCAGTTATTATGATATGAGGTTTATACTCTATATTTATTGTAAAGAGTTCATAATTTTAAATTGTAGTTGACATCTATAGGGAATATTATGACATGGGTTCATCTAGCCTTTAAGATTGTTGGAGTCAGGACTTCAGTAAAGCCATGAAATTTCTCATCACACAGAGACTTAAAAACAAATGATGCCAACTCCCATTCTTTTGATGGGAAGGTGAGGGAAGAAGTAAATCACAAATATTTTTGTAGTGAGTATTTATGTGAAATCCCCCCCTAGTGTTGTAGTGTTGTAGTGAGTCTTCACTGAGCACAATAAGAACACAAAATGAACATTACCAACATAGACACAGAGTGAGAATGCATAGTGTAACAAATCACCTGTTGACAGTTTATCCAGAGTGATTCTTGAAAGCCATAATTTTAGGCAACCGATTGCATATAATCAAGTGACAGCTTGTTCCACTTGATAATGCTTGCAATTTTTCTTGAATTTCAATGTGAAATTACTGTGGAAAACATAAAAATTACAAGAAAAATATTTTCTGCTTTTTTTTTTCTTATTTTATAAACGGACATAATATATCTGCTAACATTCATCCTCTAATCCATACATCTTATCCCTTCCCCATCCCTTGTACTAAGGAAGTCCTCACTTCATTTCATATCTTTTTGCACTATGACTCAGTGGGATAATTCAGGGCCTCTTTCTGTGCATGGATGTAGAACTTTTCACTGGAACATGTAACAGTGGCTAACCAACTAATTACAATGCAATCTTCTTCCTTTCAGCTCTCAACTATCAATAGCTTTCTCACCTCTTAAGTCCTTCCCTAGTTTGTAAATATTTAGAGGTTGAATCTTGGGTATGCTTTGTGCAAGCAACAGAAGATGCTGAAATCATGAATGTCATTTTTCTTTACATGCTCATAAGAGAATTCCATGGCCCTCTTCCTCATCTCTTGGCTCTTACATTCTTTCCATTACCTCTTTCACAGTGTTTCCTGAACCTGGTAGGTGTGTTATGCATACTCATTTTAAGACTGAAGTGTCAATAGTAACTTGTTCTCAGCACTTGATCAGTCAGGCCTAGCTAGATCTTTACATTAATTGTTCATACCTACTAAATACTGGAGTCAACTCTTACCTAATTTTTACATTTAAATCTTCATATATTTGTGTGAACTTTTGCCTAAATAATCTTTGCATGTAAATGTGGTCATTGAGGCCAAAAATACCACTATTTTTTTTGAACAATTAATTTTTCAGAAAAATATAAAAGTTATGTGCAAACTGTCTTGATAATGCATTCTGAACTGTTCAATGTTATTCCTGTATGCTATCCCATTTAAGAGCAATTTGCTTATTTCATTGATTATAGTGATTATTTTCTATAACCCAATCCTATAGATGATATATAATTATATATTGGAAATATGAAATTTCCCTGTTTTTCTGTAACTCACTTAACAAGTATTTCCATGAACATATTTAGAAATATGATTTAATTTGCAACTGTATTTTCTTCTCCAACTATATAACTTCATGAAATGGCTTATAATTTGAAGAAACTTGATTCCATGTTCTAGCGCCATGGACACATTGACTGAAGTATAATATGTCTTTTCTTCACTTTGATGTTAGGTCTGTATTCTCTGTTGACTCATTTGTACAAACAATAGCAAGTGAAATGTGTTTTTGTTTGTTATTTGTAAATATTTACATAACATCCTAATAAAATGTATTTTAAATACATTATTAGCAGTATATTCTCCTTTTGTGTACTGTGGTGGATTGAATATGTTTGGCCCATGCGAAGTGGTACTGTTCAAAGTTATGGGCCTTGCTGGAGTAGCTGTGTCCTTATTGGAGAAAGTGTATCACTGTGGGCATGGGTTTAGAGGTCCTCTGTTCAAGCTCTGCCCAGTGTAGAGGAAACCATTTTCCTATCTGATGATGGATGACAGACTTTTTCTTGCTGCCTTTGGGTCAAAATATAGACTTCTTTTCTCCTCCAGAACCATATTTGCCTGTATGCTGCCATGATTCTCACCATGGTGATAATAGATTGAACCTCAGATACTGTAAACCATCCCCAATGAAATGTTTCCTTTTATATTAGGTGCCTTGTGGGGCTGGAGTAATGGCTTCACAGTTAAAAGTCCTAACTTCTCCAAGAACTGAAGGAACTGAAGGGATTTGCAATCCCATATGAAGAACAGCAATATCAACAAACCAGACACCCTAAAGCTCCCAGAGAATAAACTATCAACCAAAGAGTACACATGGGGGGAACCATGGCTCCAGCTGGATATGTAGCAGAGGATTGTTTTATTGGATAACACTGGGATGGGAGCCCCTTGGTCCTGTGGAGGCTCGACGGTCCAGGGTTGGGAAATGCTAGTATGCTGAGGCATGAGTGGGTGGTCAGGTGGGGAGAATCTTCATAGAGGTAGTGGGAAGGGAGAAAGGATAGGAGGTTTGTAGAGGATAATCTTGGAGGGGGGGATAACATTTGAAATGTCAATATATAAAATAAGCAATTAAATAAAAAAGAAAAATCTTCCTAGAAACTTCTTAATTTTATCTTCTTCCCCTAATATATGTATAATATACATTATATATTACATTTCATATATTATAATATTAACATATATAACTATATTATATAATTATTTTATATAAATATATATTTTACAGAATTAACAAAAAAAAAAAGGTTGCTTTGGTCATCATGTCCTTTCACAGAAAAGGAGACCCTAACTAAGGCATGTGCATTTGCTAAAATAAATAATACCATTTATATTTTGAATAATATATTTGTTTTCATATGTTTTTGAAGACTAGTGTGTCAAATTTCTATTTAAATATGTGCTAATACCCTCAATTATATTTTTGAAGCTTGAATTGTGGGCTGTACAAAATAGCTTTCTAAACTCAGTTATTTCCATCCCCCTTAAGAAAAGTAAAACTATCCTATTCTTATCATCAGTGAGTCACTATTCATGTATAAGAAAAACTAATTCTGATTTTACTACCATATTTTTTCTATTATATCTCATTATTAAAAGAAGGCTAGAATCTGAAGTTTCTATGTCTAAAATTTAGATAACATAACATTGCCCTCATTGTTGTGTTTCTTTCCTCTAGAATCTTTTTCCAAAGTGTCCTCTATACTACAACCAGAAAGAACATTTCAAAATGTCATTTAAAACATATTTCTATCCTCATATAAAGTTCAAATGTAACTATTTTTTATAATAATGTAAACCAAAATTCTGTTTATGACCTGGAAAAACTGTTTGATAAGCTACCAGATATTTTATTAGGACCACCACCACTACTACTACGACTACGACTACGACTACTACTACTATTACTACTACTACGACTACTACTACTACTACTACTACTACTACTACTACTACTACTACTACTACTACTAAAACAACTGCTACTACCATGACTATTGTTTCAAACAAAATTCTAACATTGTAGCCAAGGCTATCCTAGAACACTCTCTATATCCCAGGGTGGCAGTTATCTTACCTCAGCTTTCCAGGGGCTATAATTATAGGTGCAAACCACAGCACTAAGCTCTTTTCTTTTTTCACCTAAATGAATTTGCTCTTGAGAATCCTGTCATCATTTGATGGCCATGTCCTTCTCCACAATAGTCATTGAACTTGATGCGAATGCTTATGGGGAAAAAACCCTCTCCTCTTCCATGCATGCATAAGGGCTCTGATGTTTTTCTTTGAGAATCAGCACTCAGATGTCATTTTACTAAATACCCCTCACATCACAGGAATGATCAAAGGTCCAGTCAACTCTGTGTGATCACTAGGTACTGGCCAGTTGACCTTGTGCAGTTAAATAGTTCATACTTTTCAGATGATTAGATGGTTGTTCAATTAATCTTCTGAATTTATGGTCAATGGATAGTTTATGTAAGAAAGAATTATAAGCAAGGTAAAATTGTAGATAAATGTCACAAAGACAAATAGTCTATAATTCCTAAATAGATAAGTATAACTAAAGAAGTGGCACAAACTACAACCCTGACAACAGGAAGATTGATCCAATGGCAAAACTTTTTTATGTAAGTCTAGAAATTATGTATATGTAAACTTTCTTCAAATGTAATAACTAAAATTAGGAATGCTAATAAGGAAAGGGGAAATCATTTGGAATGTAAATAAAAAAATATAGAAAATAAAAATAAATAAATAATAAATAAATAAAAGGAATGCTAATAGGCTTCTCTGCTGACACATAGCCATTCAGGAAAGTGTTTCCAAGAGTACAGTAACTGTCATCTAAGAGTGTTGGCTACATCTTGAGCACATAGTAAGCTAACCTGGAAGACTCAACCATGTGGAACTGATTTTGCAGTCAGGAAATATTCTATATTGGAGGGGATATAGAGACTGGCACCAAAGTTCCTGCAGGCTGCTGAGGTTAGAGAGAGTGCAGCAGGGTAAAATTCCCTACAAGAGGCCCTTGATTGGTTATTGCATGTAATGAGGAAATGAATCCCAGGTTGCAGTGGGAACTTTAAAATATTATTGATGCCAGGACTCTGGAACATCTACCAAAGAAAGCTGTCAGTGCAGAGGTGGTCCAGCTTCACAAAGGATGACAGTGAGGGGGAGGCAGCAGTAGAGTTGTGGAGTTGCCTAAGGTTATTTAAGCCCACATGATAAAATTATAAGTTCCAAATATAAGATATGGAGCTGTGGAATTTGATGTTTCTTTAATGTTTTAGTTTTGTTTCAGACTATTTTCTTCTTGCAGTATGTAATACCACCCCTTTCACCTTTGCAGTGGGAATACTTATATTGTGACATTGTGTATTTACAGTTTGTAATTTATATTTTGATTTTATAAAGGCTCATAGTTCATGGGTCAAGCTAAGTTTCAAATGAAATTTGAAGGGAAGACTCATGAAGAATAATGGTTCTGTTAAAACTTTATGAACCTTAAAAGACAAAGTGAATCTTGCATTGTGAAATGAATATTAATAAGAAAGTTTATACATAAGTAGTGGTATGATATTTTATAAGCATTACACATTTGGGTATCACGTTGGAAAAGAATGAAACTTTCTTGGTTTACAGTAATTTTCAATTGCATGTTATAAAAAAAATGACAAGAGAAAGAAACTTCTAGACATATTTAAGATGGTCTTTCAAATATCAGTGAATTACCTTGGAAGTAGACTTGAGTGTAAGGTTACCATTCTGTTGAATATGGTCCTTAATTGAATAAAGAGGAAAGGGTGAGCAGAGCATCAGCACTGTCTTGGTATGTGTCTTCATAGTTTCAGGTTGAATGTGGCCTTTACTATAGACAACATGTCTTGCTTCCATGCCATATGCATGATTCCTAAGCTTAAATCATGAACCAAATAATATGTATTAATTTAATATGAACCTGGAGAAATTGTAAGCCAATTTTTCCATGACTTTTCTATCTATTTTCTGGGGAATGGTCAGTCCTTCCTACGGAAAATTCCAATTATCTTAACACTAATTATCTTAAGATAAAAGTAAATAATAAGGAAGGCTATTAAGAAAGATTTTCCTTTGGGGAGTATTAAGATTAAGGCCAAAGGCATTAAAACAGTCTATTACAGACCTGTGGATTACATGATGTTTCAAAGGAAATTTAAACCTAGTTTAAAGCGTATTAAATGATTTTCTTATTTGTATTTGTGTTATTGTATATTAAGAAAAGGATAAAGTTTAGGACCTGTGTTTGATTCTTATCAGAGGCTGAAATTGTAACTATAGGTAATTTTTAAAGAGTTTACAAACTTTTATGTGATCCTTCAATAATCTGAATGTTAATTTTTATGAATTTTTTTCCTTCTTAACTGGATCTATTGGAAGTCCTTTCTATACGTTTCTGATGACTAATCCATGTTCCAGGTATTTGAGAATAATGAATTAATATAATATTGTATCTATGTTCAATAAGGAGTAAATCAGTTCCTAAATGTAGTAATCAGTAATGTACTTACATATAGAGTTTGGATCAGCAGAATATCAGCATATGTTGGATATTACTAACGAGCGATCATAACATAGTATGTTAAGGAAAATATGAAAACACAGTTGGATGATATATTTTGATATGGTTATCTCTCAAGTTTTCTGTACAAAGAAAACACAAGGAAATCCTGACATGTCCATACTACTAGGAAGAGTATGTGACTCAAAAGCATTCCTAATTTAGATATTTTCTTACTGAAGACATATTTCTTATATTAATTCCAAGTGTATTTGTGTTTTTTATGCATTTATGTTTGTGTGTACTGTACATGTCTGGTGCCTATAAGAGCCAGAAATAGGTGCTACATCCCTTGGAAAAGGAGTCTAAGACAATTGGGAGCCATCATGTAGCTTTTGGAAAATGAACTCACATTGTCTCCAAGAGCAACAAATGCTTCATCCTCTAAGAAAAGGCCCTAGCCAGTCACCTTTTTTTCTACTTTTTTTTTCTCTTTTATTTTAATAAAACTTTTTTGAGGATATTATTTAATCAAAATATTTTTTCCATTTCCATGCATCACTTAACCCCAGCCCATATACCTGTCCTCTCTCTTTCAAATACAGTGCCTCCTTTCTGTTGATTTGGTTTACTAAGATATTACATGAATATATGTATATAAGTATACACATGTAGAGAGAATCTCTTATAAGAAACACCTGTCAATAAAAAAGCTTATGTCTAATGAGCTGAGACAGTAAATAGGAGGTGGGCCACTGGAAGGAAGGATTATGAAACTTGGTGAGAGAATAAAAGGAGATGCAAGAAGATTTGTGATAAATTCAAAGGAGATGCTGGAGGAGAGAATCCAAGGAAGAAGGCTGAAATTGAGGGAGATGTAACTAACTTTGAGGTATAAATAGAATAGTTTGAATAGGTTAAATAAATTATGACTTAGCCAGGTTATGAGCCAAAGCTTATGGCCTAGGCATTTAATAATAAATAATTAGTCACAGAGATGTCATCCTGTAATCAGGAGCAAGAAGGAGAAACAGATTTAATATTTTTACAAAAACACATAGACACACAAATGCTTTTTACTGGGAAGTCCATATCTCCCATTTTGAAGGAGACTTTAACATTAATATCTTAGCAAACTCGTTGATATATTCATATTTTAAGATTTTATAAATTTGAAATGATATAAATTTTAAACAAAAATCTATGCTTATTTTACTTTGTTTACATTCATGATGATTGAGATACTTATTTATATGTTTAAATATTTAATATAACTATAACAGAGTTTACAATAATAGCACATGCCTATTTACATATAAGTTTAATGTGATATATAGTATTATTTTCTTAAGCAGGGAATTTAAATAGTTTCATTATGGAAATCTTATGGCACAGATTTTAGAGAGTTACAGCAAATTAGAAGTGGTTAATCATCACAGAAATAAATAAAAACAACTGTAAAAGCCACAGAAGGGATTTGATAAAATATAAACAAAGCTATGTATTTGAAAGTAGGATGAAGTCATAGATTATTAGAAAAAAAGGGTAAGAGCTATTGATCTCACCCATTTCTGATCAAACTGACTTTGTTGACTGTTATCTCTGTTCTGAACAAAATGAACCTTATCGGTAAGATTTTTATTGCTAAGGGTAAATAGGGGTAAATGTAGAGAAAACTGTTTCTACTAGGAAGTGGAATGATCTTTTGTACTGCAAGGTGTTTAATCTTTTAGATATTAATCTGGAAGGAGACACATTGGTACCTAGGAAATGATCATTCTGCTTACGGAAACAGCCTCATCACTGAGAAATATATGTGAAAAAACCTTTTGTCCAAGCAAGATTGAGCCAACAAAAGAAGGAATCCAGGTTCTACTCAAAGGGTCCAGAAAACATGACAAAATGTGGCAGTTAGCAATATTTTGAAAATATTACAGGTAGAAGAAAGATACTTATTAACATTAGGCAAATTCTTGTTAAAGATAAGTGTGGCCATAAAAAGCATATCAGTGCTCTGAATCAAGATTAAGAAAAAGGAAATAAAATAGTGCTGGGAGAAACTTGAAGGTTTTATTCTGATGTTTGTTATCCACGGAATGACTGCAACTTCAAGGAAGGAGTCAGTTCTATTAAGAAAGGGATGATATGTAATTCTTAAGTTTTCTAAAAATTTATAGCAAAACAAGGTACAATAGTTATGAATGGTATATTAGAACAACTCATGTATCCAGTAAAAGTGGCACAGCATAGAAAGATAAAATGGGGGCTGTAACAATGTCATTGTATTTAGGTTGTTTCCGGGGTCCATTTCCACTGAAAGTTTCTTTACATTAATATGATAATTTTTGCTTACTTCGCATACCTTATAGGCTATTGAAGACTCTAGCATGCCAAATGTCACTAGAATAAGAGGGTTCATCCTTATGGGATTCTCTGATGTTCCTGAACTACAGACTGTATGTGGGCTGTTCTTCCTGGTAATGTACCTAGCAGTCATAATGAGTAACCTCCTCCTCATCACTCTCATCTCTCTGGATCTGAAACTCCAAACACCCATGTACTTTTTCCTGAAGAACTTGTCCCTGTTGGATCTCTTCTTTATTTCTGTTCCAATACCAAATTTCATTATCAATAGTATAACTCACAATAATTCAATTTCTGTTCTGGGTTGTACCCTCCAAGTGTTTTTAATGGCTTCTTTTGGATCTGGGGAAGTATTTGTCCTAACAACAATGTCATATGACCACTATGTTGCCATCTGCTTTCCCCTTCACTATGAGGCCATCATGAGCAGTGGTAACTGTGTGCTGATGGTCGGTTTTTCCTGGACTATTGGCATATTCGTTGGAGCTTTATACACAGCTGGCACATTTTCCATGCCTTTCTGTGGCTCCATTGTGATCCCACAGTTTTTCTGTGATGTTCCCTCATTGTTAAGCATTTCCTGCTCTGACACACTTGTAGTTATTTATACAAGTCTTGGAATTGGTCTTTGTATGGGCATGGTTTGTATCATCTGTATTGTGCTCTCCTACTTTCAAATTTTCTCCACTGTGCTGAAGATTCCTACCACTAAAGGTCAGTCCAAAGCATTTGCCACCTGCCTCCCTCACCTCACTGTTTTCAGTGTTTTCCTTGCTACTGCTTGCTTTGTCTATCTGAAGCCACCCTCAAGTACAGCATCAATTACAGACAGATTATTTTCTGTGATATATATTGTGTTGCCTCCAGCACTTAATCCTGTGATTTACAGCCTGAGAAATACTGACGTCAAATGTGCTTTGAGGAGTTTGCAACAAAATCTCTGCCCAAGGAATTCACTTCCCTTAACAGTTCAAAGAATCTGTCCATGTTATACTGCCTCACATTTTACAAGCAAGATTTGTAATTACTAACTCTCCAAAATATGTACATACTCATTTTTGCCTTGAGTAATTAAAAACACCCAGATGGAGGTTGATATGATAAAAGATCAGAAAATTATATCAGATTAATCCATAAAGTTACAATACCAGTTTCTGCTCTTCTATGATTAAGCCTTTTTCATTTGGTGAGTATACCTTTATAAAAGGATTGCTAATTTTCTCTTCATGGTAAGAATGAATGAATATCTGGTGACTTGGTAACTCTTTATCTACTTCCTTTAAAAACACAGCAAAATAACAATTGTTAGCATTTTATCTAGGTTCCGCTCCACAGTTACCTGGCAATAGCCAGGTTTGCCTGACTCACTATTAATGGGACTGCTCCTTGCTGTCTTGCCTTCTTGCTCTTTCTCTGTCCTCTTGTCCTGCTTCCCCTCTTTCCCCATTTTCCCTCCCCCTCTCTCTCCACTTGCTCATGGTCTGCTTCTACACCTATATTCTCTCTCTCTCTCTCTCTCCCCTCCCTCCCCCCTTTCTCTATCTCTACTACCCTCTCAACTCCCCTCTCAATGCCATGAATAAACTCTATTCCATAGTAAACTGTCTGCCCTGTGGCTGGTCCTTTAGGGGGAAGGGAGGCCTTAGCATGGGGCACAGAAACACCCCCTTCTCCCACACCTGACTGCACATCCACCAAATATATTCCTTTTCTCTCTTTATTTGTATAAAACCCAACAACAATAACAACAAAATTTTTGAGATGAAGGAAGCATGTGAACAATCAAGGTTAGTTCACATATGATCTGTGCTAATAATTAGAAAGAATAGACAAGAATCAACCCACTAGGCCTAAATTGAAATAGGCTCAATTCTTGAAGAAGTATCAAATTCTTGAAGCAAAGACAAACCTGGAAGAAGATCATATCAGCCAAATTCTAAAAGACCAATTGTGGCCACCCAGGCTGAAATTATTATCAGAGAGACACTGGAAAGTTGGGCATATATGTGTCCATTTTTCTGCACTTTCTTTTGAATAGCAATGTTATTTACACATGAGAGAAAACAGCTTACAAGTCTAAGGAATGAGTATAAATAACCTTATAAATTCTAAACAGTTTTAAAAACACAAGATCCTTTTATATATTACCACATTAATTAAAAATAAAATACTGGGAGAGAAGACTCTGTGACAATCCTAGCAGCCTGGAAGGGACTCTCTGACCTGTGAAGTTATCTGACATTCATACACTGAGCAGGAGACTTGCATTTACTGTGTCACCTGAGTTAATGCTGCAGAGCTGGATGAGTGGGATGCTGGTCTAATGCTATTTGAAGGAAGATGATCCCATGATAAATCTCAAAAGCTAGATAAAAAGCTAAATTTTTTTTAACATTTCCAGCTGGATTTAATTTAATCTTTCTTTGTTGATCATTCATTATTCTGCTTTTAGAATGGAAAATTTTGCTGGGTGCCATTGAACATATGAGGTACATCTTTTTTTCTAAGATCAAACACACTCTTGCTTTTCATTTCAGGAGGAAATTAAATTATGAACTTAAAAACTACATCTTTCATTTTAGATCATGTCATTGTATATATTAGAGTACATATGACATCAAAAGCCAGTTCATTGGAGCAAAAATGACAGGTAGTTCTGGATAACTTAATGTAAGTGCTAGAAACAAAACCTTTGTTCCTAGCAAGATCAGTACCTGCTCTTAACAACTGACTCATCTCTCCAAGACACCATGGACATTTGCGTGATGCTGATGTTAGAAGTGTTAGGACTAGAGATTTTTACAGGCATACTAATGTTATGCTTATTGTGTAATGTTATGCTTAAAAGTGATGCATTTAGGGATCTATTTGAAAATATAATGATATGAGATGGCTATTGTTTGTTTTAAATTTCATGAGTTATAGTATCAACTAAGAAAAAAGAATGTTATAGTATGGGTATGTCTTTGAGGGCATTTCCAGAAAGGATTGTCCTTGATAGGACAATGTACATTGCTTGTGGGTAAAATTATTTTCTAGTTTGGCAAACTGCTTAGACATAAAGAATATGAGTAGAATACCATTAGAGGGTGACATTTTCATTTTCTGCTTTCTAACTATAGGCACACTGACCAGCTCTTTCATGAACCTGCAATTAAGGTTTCTTTGTTGTTTGGACTGTACATACAAAAATGAGCTAGAATCAATCCTTGGTTTCTAGTGTTGACTTTTTCCTATATATCTGATACAACCAGGAAAGAGGTGATTAATAACAAAAATATTGCATGAGTCTTTGTTCACAGTTCCTAATTTTGTAACTTTTTATAAACTACAATATCTCTAATTATATGTACTGTACAATTGAGGAAATATATAATTACTCTGTTTCTGGAGAAATATGAACATGTTCTTTATGATCTATCATAGTCTATTTACTGCTGAGTAATATGATGTGTAGAAAGCACCAATAATTACAACATTCTCCTAAGACATGGACTCTTCATAAGTCTACCAAGAAAGATCCCTCATTGGGAACACCAAGGGATTAGCCATGTGATTTAAAAAATGCGTTAGAGAAATCGTGACTATGTAAAGTTTCAAGTGAATCCACATGCAAGATTATAAAATATAAAATATGTTACTTACTGCTTATATTTGCATTATCATTAAGAAAGGATTACAATTTAGTTCTGAACTTCAAATTTCCTCACAAACCTATAGATGCAACAATATCATCATTGAACATTCTGGATCAGACTGTGGATTGCTTGATTTTTCACTCAGTTCTGATTATTAGCAATGTCATGATGGCAGTTCACCCTACTTAAAGAGGCTCTCCTTGGTTATTATAAAGAGAAATGCTGTCAAGATAAGTTACCTTTATTTACTCTTCAGTGTATTTACAAGTCAGATGTATCATTTGGAAGAGGGGAAATTTGTTTCATAGTTGGTGAGCACAACTTCACAAGGGGTCAGTCTCATCAGTGAATCATATGCCTACAAACCTTCACTATTTAAACAATGTTTATCCAGAAAACAAAGACTTCTTAGTGATAATATGTAGTCTATAAGAGATGATGTAAAATACAGCAGTAATAAAATTAGAAATACCTTAGAAAATTTATCTTTCCTTCAGTCTTGGAATGAGATCATAACTGGTTGGGTTGAGTTAGACACCATGATTGACCTCAGAGTTGAACAAAAAATTATCAAAAAGTTTAAGACAAGCAAATACATCAAAATAATGGGAGATATGTCCAAATTTTAATTTGGTTCATTTACATAATGGAATATTACTCAGGTATTAAAACAAGGATATAATGAGTTTTAAGGAAAGTGGAAGGAAATAGAAAATAACATCCAGAGTGAGGTAACCCAGACCCAAAAGGCCATGAATGGTATGTACTAACTAATAAGAGGATAGTAACCATAAAGTACAGAGTAACCACACTATGATCAACAGACCCAATGAAGCCAAAAAACAAGGAAGGCCCATTGAAGAATGCTTGAATCTTCCTCAGAAGTGGAATTAAAATGATTATCAGGTGTAGAACAAGAGAAGGAACTGGGTAAAAAAGGGAATGGGGAGGGAATAAAGGCAGGGGGATCATGGGTATGGAGTACAGAAAAGAGAGAATGGAAATTTGTGGTGAGTAGGGGTAGGGAGTCATATTTAGCATGTGCCAGAAACCTCTGATGGGAAGAGTCCCCAGATAGTCTATGAGGGAGACTCTAAGTGAGACTCCTAACAGTAGGGGACTTAGGAGACTGAAGTATCTGCTAACTCATAAAACCTTTCACCCAAACTTTGTCCTGTCTACAAGATGTGCAGTGACAAATATCAAGCAGAGTTAGAGGGGATGGTGAACCAATGACTGGCCCATATTGAGACCAATCCTGGACACTAGTAATGATACTCTGTTATGCTTGCAGACAGTATGCTAGCATAACATTCCTCTCCTAGGTCCCACCCAGCAGCATATGGAAGTAGATACAGAGGCCTACAGCCAAGATGGAGCTTCAGAGTCTTGTAGAAGAGTTGGGAAAAGATTGAGGAAGCAGAGGTGATAGGGACTCCAGAGGAAGACCTTCAGAGTCATATAACCTGTAACCTTGAGTGTTTCCAGAGATTGAACCACCAACAAAAAAGCTAACATGGGCTAGACCTAGCCCCCACATGCATATGTTGCAGATGTGCAGCTTGGACATCACACAGGTCCCCCAAAACCTGAAGCAAGGGATGTCCATGAATCTGTTGCCTGTCTGTGAATTAATTCTGTTCTGCTAACTGAACTACCTTGTCTAGAGTCAGTGGGAGAGGAAGTGCCTAGTCCTGCAGTGACTTTATGTGCTAGAGTGGAATGATATCCAAGAGGAGGATCCCTTTCCCAGAAAAGAAGGGGAAGGGGGACTGAGAGGAGGAGCTGTGTTTGGAGATGGACTGGTAGGAGATGGAGGCTGATACTGGTATGTAACGTGAATGAATAAATAAATTAGTTAACAAACTGTATCCTAATTTTGAGAATATACCTTTCTAAAAATATTGATCATGTTTCATAGTAAGATTTCATATCGGGTCGTTCGATATTTTATTTGGTTCACTTAGAAAATGAATAAATATAAAATAACTTCTTATCTGATATTTTACAAAAAAGCACATGATTTAGATGGGGAAAGCATGTGAATGTCATGATAAATTCTCATATGGTTTCTATTGTAACAGGTGTTACAGCATCTATTGTTTCAACTCTAAGTAAAGACTCAAAACAAAGCAGGACAGCAATAAATACTCACTGCACAATTCCCTGTGTGGCTATGTATCTAGACGTTTATTATTTTTCTCTTTGCTGCTTAGAGTCACTTTTGCAGGTATCACCAACATTAATAACATTTAATAAATAGATTAGAGGAATCTCCATTGCTGCATCTTCCCAGAAACAAAGTTCCACTCATTTACAAGCTTCCTTCTCAACGTAGAATAGTCACCTTGTATCTCAGCCACATGAGCTATCATTCTTTTTTTTATATATATATACATTCAAAATCATTTCCCCTTTCCCGTTTCCTCCCTCCCCGAAAGTCCCATAAGCCCCCTTCCCTCCCTCTTTTCCCCATTCAACCTCCTCTCACTTCTCTGTCCTGGCATTCCCCTACATCCAGTCTTTCCAGGACCAGGGGTCTCTCCTTCCATCTTCTTAGAAATCTATTGATATGCGAATTGTGTCTAGGGTATTCTGAGATTCTGGGTTAATATCCCCTTATCAGTGACTGCATACCATGTGTGTTCTTTTGTGATTGGGTTACCTCACTAAGGATGATATTTTCAAGTTCTGACCATTTGCCTAGGAATTTCGTGAATTCATTGTTTTTAATTGCAGAGTAGTATTCCATTGTTCTATGCTCCTTCTGTGGATTCCTCTTCACACTTTGTCATTAACCTTCATCTTTTCATTATTTTTTTAAAATCCATACCTCAATCAGAAATGTGTTCCTTATTCTGTTCACTAAAATAACCATTCTTTGGTACATGATCTTAATAAATTTTTGCAATATAGTGTTGATAGTGTGTTCTGTTTTGAATTACAGCTTGTTGTATATTTTTTCTTCTTCTGAGTGACTTAAGCTTTTGGTTGAAAAGATTTTATTGTAATAGGTATGCAATATTGTGTAGAACAGAATACATTTATCACAGTGAGCAATAAATAATTAAGCATTGATGAAAAAAATGAATGAACTATATGACATGTTTTAAAAATTAGTGTTATTTATATGTATTCATTCAGCAAAACTATCATTTGTCAAATTCTAAGAAAGTTTCAAAGTGAGTTGACATTTTCTCATATTTTAATGGTCTGATATTTTAATATTTGAGTTTTTTTATTTTCCCAGACATTTTTTCCTTCAGGAGTGACAGATCTAAGTAAATTGATTCACCAGCAACACTTTAAACTAAAACATATATTGTCCATGTTTGTGTTTCTTTGATCATTATTAGACTGTTCTATTCTGTACCACTCTGTTCTGTCTAATTACTTATTCCTGTGTTCTTGTGGATACAGACTTAGACTGTGAGTAGTATAGTCACTGTCCTTATATGTGTATGTGTATAGATTGTTTATATGTTTTTAAAGAAATTTCTCTTTATTCTTTCTATTCAAATACTGTATCAATTAACATATATTTATCAAATATACAATTCAAAACACAATATGTGCATAATTTCATTTATCCTGCAACTTTTGGCATCCTGAATTCTCTGTTGTGTTTTGAGTAAGGATCACACTTGCTACCAATGTAGAAATACCTCTTCATATTATCTGCAGTCTCCATTTGATTATTTAATTTTGTGCTTCTCTGTGTGTGTAATGTATGCATATGCGTATATTCTTTGTGTGTTTGTGTATGTATATTTAATCTTTTTTTCTGCAAATGAACTTGTGGAGGCCAGAGGTCACCTTTTAGTTATCTATTCTATGTTTCCCCACATTTGTGTTTTAAGTCAAGCTGATTCACTGATCCTGAAATGCATATATTTGATATTTGAAGAGCCTGTTTGGACATCATGCCCCAGGAATCAACTGTCTCCCTCTGCTACATTAATTAGGTAATAGACATTCCATCTCAACCAGCTTTTATAGCAGGTTTACAGGTTAGTATGGACATTCTTATGCTCATCCCGAAAACATTTACCAACCGAGGATCTCTCCACCCCATTTCATGTTTTTAGTGGAAAATAAGTCAATTACATTTTAATAGTACATTATTTGAAAATCTGTTTATTAGCCAAACTAACTAATGAGATAGGGAAAAAAAGAGAGGGTTGATTTACTTTTGCATAGACCTATGACAACATATTACATTTTTGAATATTTTCTAGAAGGAGATAATCTTAATGATTTGTACTTTTTATTGACGGGGATTTTCATGCATCCATACTCTTTGTTCTGGTGAAATTCAAACCCCATTTTTTCCTCTTTAGCCTCTCTCCTATCTTATCACCTTTATTTCTTTCCACTTCATGTATTCTTTCGTTCTTTGTCCTTAATACCTCAGAGTTCACTCAGGGCTGTCTATAAGTGTATAGCTTATAGGAACACAGGTAGTCTTTCTGGAAAACATTCCTCAAAAACCTACTCTACTTTTCCAAGTACATACCAATTGTAACAGTGCTGTATATTTCCATTCATTCTCCTGGTCCTCTAGTCTTCTCTCCTGTTTTCCCTCATACATGATCTTGCCCTCCTTTCCCTACTCCTCCACTCTCCCACACAGGTCACTCCCTTTATCTGCTTCTGGTGACCATTTTGTTTTCCCTTCTAGGTAGGATTGAACTACCATACTTGGGCCTTCGTCAGACACCTCAGCTCAGCCTCTTGTGTTTTATTTTGGTCCAAAAAGACCTCAGTGAAGATGGGTACTTCAAATATAGTAAAACCATTATATTCCACAGCCTGATGCCCATTCAGTAGGGTGTTCATGAACTCAGAGAAGGATTCTTCTTTCTTTATTTTGTTTACTTGGATCTTCTTGCAGACCTTGTAGGTCTCTTACTGCTGGTATAATTACAGCTCCTTCAAGTACTGCTGTTTCTCCTTCTATGCCTCATCAATGTGCTGTTGCTTCTCTGCTGCCTGCAGCTTGCTCCCCAAATGCTCAGCATTGTGACTGACCTCTGGAATATACATGTGTGAGTGGTGGGTTTGAATGTGATTTCACCCCTCATTAAGGAAAGGGACATCCTGGAATCTGGGACTTGAACTCATTGGGGAGAATCTTCTTTCCTTTCTTGCCTTTGGGCCAGCCTCTTTTCTTTATCTCCTAAGATTCCTGTTTTCAGGCATTGGAGACACGAGCTGCTCACCTGTTTCACAGTCACTATGAAGGTCCTGTACTGGCCTAGAGTCTTGCCTCCTGCAGGTATGGTGGCCCACATTAACTAGTGGGGACCTGGGAACAATACCTCTCTGGGTGGGGCAGATAGACACAGACAGACACAAATAGACAGGCACACTCACATACACACATACAAGGAAGCAGAACATGGAGGGAGAGAACTCTCAGAATAGACAGCAAGCAGAATACAAACAGAGAAATCTCCAGAGAGATAGCAGAACATAGAGAGAAGCATACTGCAGAAGCTTTTTCAAGCAGAACACAGGTCATCAGCTTGCATCTAGGATTTGACTTCGAGTCAAATCTGTTTTAAAAAGCAAACAAATAAATCTCTTAAATATATACAGGAAAATACGATTAAATAGGTGAAGGACATAAATAAAACTGTGCAATACCAGAAAGTGGAAATAGAAGCAATAATGAAAACATAAACTGTGGAAATCCTGGAGATGGAAAACCTAGGAATGAGAATAGGAACAACAGATGCAAGCATCAACAGAATAAAGGAGATGAATGAGAGCCTCTTGGGCATAGAAGATACAATAAAAGAAATTGATATACTAGTCAAAGAAAAGGTTAAATCTAAACAATTCCTAACACAAAACATCCAGCATATCTGGAATACCATGAAAACACCAAATCTAAGAATAATAGGAATAAAAGATGGTGAAGAGGCCAGGCTACAATGCATAGATAATATTCTCAACAAAATTATTATTATTTTTTTTTAAATTTTATTTTCTAAGTTTTTTTTTATATGCATTCAAAATCATTTCCCCTTTCCCGTTTCCTCCCTCTCCGAAAGTCCCATAAGCCCCCTTCCCTCCCTCTTTTCCCCATTCACCCCCCTCTCGCTTCTCTGTCCTGGTGTTCCCCTACATCCAGTCTTTCCAGGACCAGGGGGTCTCTCCTTCCATCTTCTTAGAAATCTATTGATATGTGAATTGTGTCTAGGGTATTCCGAGATTCTGGGTTAATACCCCCTTATCAGTGACTGCATACCTAGTGTGTTCTTTTGTGATTGGGTTACCTAACTAAGGATGATATTTTCAAGTTCTGACCATTTGCCTAGGAATTTCGTGAATTCATTGTTTTTAATTGCAGAGTAGTATTCCATTGTGTAAATATACTACATCTTCTGAATCCACTCCTCCGTTGAGGGACATCTGGGTTCTTTCCAGCTTCTGGCTATTATAAATAAGGCTGCTATGAACATAGTGGAGCATGTGTCCTTATTGCATGCAGGTAAAGCCTCTGGGTATATGCCCAGGAGTGGTATAGCCGGATCCTCTGGGAGTGTCATGTCCAGTTTTCTGAGGAACCGCCAGACTGCTTTCCAGAGTGGTTGTAACAGCTTGCAATCCCACCAGCAGTGGAGGAGTGTTCCTCTTTCTCCACATCCTCACCAACAACTGCTGTCTCCTGTGTTTTTGATCTTAGCCATTCTGACTGGTGTGAGATGGAATCTCAGGGTTGTTTTGATTTGCATTTCCCTAATGACTAAGGATGATGAACATCTCTTTAGGTGCTTCTCAGCCATTAGATATTCTTCAGGTGAGAACTCTTTGTTTAGCTTTGTACCCCATTTTTTAATAGGATTACTTGGCTCTCTGGAGTTTACCTTCTTGAGTTCTTTGTATATATTGCCCTCTGTCAGATGTAGGGTTGGTAAAGATCATTTCCCAGTTAATTGGTTGTCGCTTTGTCTTTTTGACAGTGTCTTTTGCCTTGCAAAAACTTTGTAATTTAATGAGGCCCCATTTGTCTATTCTTGATCTTAGAGCATAAGCTATTGGAGTTCTGTTCAGGAAATTCTCCCCTGTGCCCATATGTTCAAGGTTCGTCCATAGTTTCCTTTCTATTAGTTTCAGTGTGTCTGGTTTTATGTGGAGGTACTTGATCCACTTGGAATTGAGCTTAGTGCAAAGAGATAAGAATGGGTCAATTTGCATTCTTCTGCATGTTGACCTCCAGTTGAGCCAGCATCATTTGTTGAAAAGGCTATCTTTTTTCCACTGGATGGTTTTAGCTCCTTTGTCAAAGATCAAGTGACCATAGGAGTGTGGATTCATTTCTGGGTCTTCAATTCTGTTCCATTGATCTACATGCCTGTCACTGTACCAATACCATGCGGTTTTTAACACTATTGCTCTGTAGTACAGCTTGAGGTCCGGGATACTGATTCCCCCAGAGGTTCTTTTACTCTTGAGAATAGTTTTAGCTATCCTGGGTTTTCTGTTATTCCAGATGAATTTTTGAATTGCTCTTTCTAACTCTATGAAGAATTGAGTTGGGATTTTGATGGGGATTGCATTCAATCTGTATATTACTTTTGGCAAGATGGTCATTTTTACTATATTAATTCTGCCAATCCATGAGCATCACAGATTTTTCCATCTTCTGAGGTCTTCTTCAATTTCTTTCTTCAGAGATTTGAAGTTCTTGTCATACAGATCTTTCACTTGTTTGGTTAGAGTCACGCCAAGATACTTTATATGGTTTGTGGCTATCGTGAAGGGTATCATTTCTCTTACCTCTTTCTCAGCCTGCTTGTCCTTTGAGTAAAGGAAGGCTACTGACTTGCTTGAGTTGATTTTATATCCAGCCACTTTGCTGAAGTTGTTTATCAGCTGTAGGAGTTCTCTGGTGGAGTTCTTTGGGTCGCTTAAGTATACTATCATATCATCTGCGAATAGTGATAGTTTGACTTCTTTCTTTCCAATTTGTATCCCTTTGACTTCTTTTTGTTGTCTAATTGCTGAATTATAGTATTAAATGTTATTACCTGTTCTGTTTGTGACTCACTGAACATGTAGTTTCAGAGTTGTAATGCTTGGATGACTTTTGTATTTTACTGTGCCAAATGGTTTTTGTTGGTATTAGTGATTGTTTCACTGGATACGGTTTCTAAGAGTTGTTAAGTTTGGTTTTTTTGGGTTTTATTTGTTTTGTCTTTTTTTTTTCCAGGACAGATCTTTTATTTATTATTATTATTATTATTATTATTATTATTATTACATATTCTTTATTGACATTTCAAATGTTGTCCCATTTCCTGGTTTTCCCCCCACCACAAAAATCACATAAGCCATCACCCCTCCCCCTGTTCCCCAATCAACCCTCTCTGCATCCCTGTCCTGATATTCCCCTACACTGTAGCATCAAGCCTTTCAAGAACCCGGGGCCTCTCCTCCCTTTGGTGTCTAACAAGGCCATCCTCTACTGCCTATGTGTCTGGAGCCATGGTTCCCCCCATGTGTATTCTCTGGTTGATGGTTTTGTCCATGGGAGCTCTGGGAGTACTCGGTAGCTTATATTGTTGTTCCTCCTATGGTACTGCAATAGATCTTGTTGCGTGGGACTGGGAATCAAGCCTCAGCATGCATTTCATCACAGTTGCCTAGTTCTGCCTCAGTGAAAACACATTGATATTTGTACTCAGTTGGAATCACCGCTTCTGGTTTAAGCTTTCTTTAGGCTTCATTGCTCATAGCTTGTAATCTTTGTCATAATATATTATCTAGCCATACTTGCCTATCCAGCATTTATATTATTAATGATTCTCATGTCTTTAATTTCTTCATTCCTATCTCACATTCTTCCATATTCTTCTGTAGAACAGTATCTTTGCCTTTTCTTCTTTCTGTTAGTCCTTTTATATTTTTTATTAGATATATTCTTTACATCTCAAATGATTTCCCATTTCCTGGATCCCCCCTCCCCAAAAGTCCCATAAGCCCTCTTCCCTCCCCCTGTTCCCCAATCAACCCCTTCTTGCTTCCCTGTCCTTGTATTCCCCTACACTGCTGCATTGAGCCTTTCCAGGACCAGGGTCCTCTCCTTCCTTCTCCTTGGGCATCATTTGATATGTGAATTGTTTCTTGGGTATTCCAAACTTCTGGGCTAAAATCTGCTTATCAGTGAATGCATAGATGTGTCATCTTTTGTGATTGGGACATCTCACTCAGGATAACATTCTCCAGTTTCACCCACTTGCCTAAGAATTTCATCAATTCATCGTTTTTAATAGATGAGTAATATTCCCTAGCAAAAATATACCACATTTTCTGTATCCATTCCTCTGTTGAGGGACATCTGAGTTCTTTCTAGCTTCTGGCTATTATAAATAGGGCTGTTATGAGCATAGTGGAGCATGTGCCCTTATTGCATGCTGGAGAATCCACTGGGTATATGTCCAGGAGTGGTATAGCTGCGTCCTCCCGTAGTGTTATGCTGAGATTTCTGAGGAACCACCAGACTGATTTCCAGAGTGGTTATATCAGCTTGCAATCCCACCAGCAGTGGAGGAGAGTTCCTCTTTCATCACATCCTCACGAGCACCAGCTATCTCTTGAGTTTTTGATCTTAGCCATTCTGACTGGTGTGAGGTGAAATATCAGGGTTGTTTTGATTTGCATTTCCTTAATGACTAAGAATGTTGAACATATCTTTAGGTGCTTCTCAGCCATTGGATATTCCTCAGGTGAAAATTCTTTGTTTAGTTTTGTACCCCATTTTTTAATAGGGTTATTTGGCTCTCTGGAGTCTACCTTCTTGTGTTCTTTGTATATTTTGGATATTAGCTCTCTGTTGGATGTAAGGTTGGTAAAGATCTATTCCCAATTTGTTGGTTGCCGTTTTGTCCTTTTGACTGTGTCCTTTGCCTTACAGAAACTTTGTAATTTTATGAGGTCCTGTTTATGAATTCTTGATCTTAGAGCATAAGCTATTGGTGTTCTGTTCAGGAAATTTTCCCCTGTGCCCATGTGCCCAAGCCTCTTCCCCAATTTCTTTTCTATTAGTTTCAGAGTTTCTGGTTTTATGTTGAGGTCTTTGATCCACTTGGACTTGAGTTTAGTACAAGGAGATAAGAATGATAGATTTGCATTCTTCTGCATGCTAACTTCCAGGTGAACCAGCACCATTTGTTGAAAAGGCTATCTTTCCACTGGATGGTTGTAGCTCCTTTTTCAAAGATCAAGTGACCATAGGTGTGTGGGATCATTTCTGGGTCTCCAATTCTGTTCTGTTCAGAATTCTGTTCAATTCTGATCTACCTGCCTTCCACTGTACCAATACCATGCAGTTTTTAACATTATTGATCTGTAATACAGCTTGAGGTCAGGGAAACTGATTCCCCCAGAAGTTCTTTTACAGTTGAGAATAGTTTTAGATATTCTAGTGTTTTATTATTCTAGATGAATTTCTAACTCTATGAAGAATTGAGTTGGGATTTTGATGGGGATTGCATTGAATTTGTATATTGTTTTTGGCAGGATATCCATTTCTACTATATTAATCCTGCCAATCCATGAGCAGGGAAGATCTTTCCATCTTCTGAGGTCTTCTTCAATTTCTTTCTTAAGAGACTTGAAGTTCTGGTCATACAGATCTTTCACTTGTTTGGTTAGAGTCACACCAAGATACTTTATATTGCTTGTCCCTAATTTCTTTCTCAACCTGTTTATACTTTGAGTATAGGAAGGCTAATGATTTGCTTGACTTAATATTATATCTGGCCACTTTGCTGAAATTGTTTATTAGCTGTAGGAGTTCTCTGGTGGAGTTTTTTGGGTCACTTACATATACTATCACATCATCTGCAAATAGTGATAATTTGACTTCTTCCTTTCCAAGTTGTTTCCCTTTGACCTCCTTTTGCTGTCTAATTGCTCTAGCTAGAACTTCAAGTACTATCTTAAATAAATATGGAGAGAGAGGGTAGTCTTGTCTACTCTGTGATTTTAGTGGGATTACTTCAATTTTCTCTCCGTTTAGTTTGATGTTGAATATTGGTTTGCTGTATATTGCTTTTACTATGTTTAGGTGTGGGCCTTGAATTCCTGTTCTTTCCAAGAACTTTAACATAAAAGTATGCTGAATTTAATCAATGCTTTTTCAGCATCTAACGAAATGACTGTGTGTTTTTTTTCTCTGAGTTTGTTTAAGTAGGGGATTACATTGATGGATTTCCTTATATTGAACTATCCCTGCATCCCCGAGATGAAGTCTACTTGATCATGGTGAATGATCATTTTGATGTGTTCTTGGATTCAGTTGGCAAGAATTTTACTGAGTATTTTAGCATCGATATTCATAAGGGAAATTGGTCTAAAGTTCTCTTTCTTTGTTGGATCTTTGTGTGGTTTTGGTATCAGTGAAACTATGGTTTCTTAGAATGAGTTAGATAGTGTTCTTTCTGTTTCTCTTTTGTGGAATAGTTTGAAGAGTATTGGTGTTAGGTCTTCCTTGATGGTTTGATAGAATTCTGCACTAAAGCCATCTGGTCCTGTGCTTTTTTGGTTGGGAGACTGTCAATGACCACTTCTATTTCTTTAGTGGTTATGGGACCATTTAAATGGTCTATCTGTTCCTGATTAAATTTTGGTAGTTGCTATCTGTCTAGGAAATGGTCCATTTCACTCAGATTTACCAGTTGTGTTGAGTATAGGATTTGTAGTAGGATCTGATTTTTTGAAATTCCTCAGTTTCTGTTCTTTCTCCCTTTTCATTTCTAATTTTGTTAATTTGGATACTGTCTCTGTGCGCTCTGGTTAGTCCAGCTGATGGTTTATCTATCTTGTATATTTTCTCAAAGAACTAGTTCCTGGTTTTGTTGATTCTTTGAATAGTTCTTTTTGTTTCTTCTTGGTTGATTTCAGCCCCGAGTTTGAGGATTTTCTGCCTTCTACTCCTTTTGGGTTCATTATATTCTTTCTGTTATAAAGTTTCCAAGTGTACTCTTAAGCTGCTAGTGCATGCTCTCTTCAGCTTCGTTTTGGAGCCACTCAGAGCTATGAGTTTTCCTCTTAGCACTACTTTCATTGTGTCCCATAAATTTGGGTATGCTGTGCCTTCATTTTCATTAAATTCTAAAAAAATTTGTTCTTTTCCTTATTCCTTCCTTGACCAAGGTTTCATCGAGTAGAGCATTGCTCAGCTTCCATGTGTATGTGGGCTTTCTGTTGTTTTGGTTGCTATTGAAGACAACCCTTACTCCATAGTGATCTGATAGGAGGCATGGAATTAGTTCAATATTCTTTTATTGATTGAATTTTGTCTTGTGACGAATTATATCGTCAGTTTTGGAGAAGGTACTATGAGATGCTGAGAAGAAGGTATATTCTTTTGATTTAGGATGAAATGTTCTATAGATATCTATTAAATCCATTTGGTTCAAAACTGCTATTAGTTTCACTGTGTCTCTGTTTAGTTTGTGTTTCCCTGGTCTGTCCATTAAGGAGAGTGGGGTGTTGAATTCACCCACAATTATTGTGTGGGGTGCAATGCATGCTTTAAGATTTAGTAAGGGTTCTTTTATGAATGAGGGTGCCCTTGTATTTGGAGCATAGATGTTCAGAATTGAGAGTTCTTCCTGGTAGATTTTTTTCTTTGATGAGTATAAAGTGTCCTTCCATGTCTTTTTGGATGTCTTTTGGTTGAAAGTCTATTTCTTTGGATATTAGAATGGCTACTGCAGCTTTTTTCGTGAAGCCATTTGCTTGGAAAACTAATTTCCAGTCCTTCACTCAGAGGTAGTGTTTGTCTTTGACACTGAGATGCGTTTCCCGTTTGCAGCAAAATGTTGGATCCTATTTATGTATCCAGTCTGTTTGTCTATGTCTTTTTTTTTTCCCAAAGATTTATTTAATTTATGTAAGGACACTGTAGCTGTCTTCAGACGTACCAGAAGAGGGCGTCAGATCACTTTACAGATGGTTGTGAGCCACCATGTGGGTGCTGGGATATGAACTCAGGACCTTTGGAAGAGCAGTCAGGTGCTCTTACCCACTGAGCCATCTCTCCAGCGCTGTCTATGTCTTTTTATTGGGGAATTGAGTCCATTGATGTTAAGAGATATTAAGGAAAAGTGACTGCTGCTTCTTGCTATTTTTGATGTAATTTTTATGTTTGTGTAGTTATCTTCTTTTGGGTTTGTTTGAAGAAGATTAATTTCTTGCTTTTTATAATATGTAGTTTCTCTTTCGTTGATGTTTTCCATTCATTATCCTTTGAAGGACTGGATTTGTGGAAAGATAATGTGTAAATTTGTTTTTGTCATGAAATACCTTGGTATCTCCATCTATGGTAATTAAGAGATTTGCTGGATATAGCAGTCTGTGTTGGCATTTGTGTTCCTTTAGGGTTCGTATGAGATCTGCCCAGGCTCTTCTGACTTTCATAGTTTCTGGTAAGAATTCTGGTGTAATTCTGATAGGTCTAACTTTATATGTTACTTGACCTTTTTCCCTTACTGCTTTTAATATTCTTTCTTTGTTTAGTACATTTTGGTGTTTTAATTATTATGTTATGGGTGGAATTTCTTTTCTGTTCAAATCTATTTGGAGTTCTGTAGGCTTCATGTATGTTCTTTCTTTAGGTTAAGGAAGTTTTCTTCTAAAATTTTGTGAAGACATTTACTGGCCTTTTAAATTGGAAATCTTCACTCTCTTCTATACCTATAATCCTTAGGTTTGGTCTTCTCATTTTGTCCTGGATTTCCTGGATGTTTTTGGTCAGGACCTTTTTGCATTTTTCATTTTTTTTTTTGACTGTTGTATCAATGATTTCTATGGTATCTTCTGCATCTGAAATTCTCTCTTCTATCTCTTGTATTTTGTTGTTGATGCTTGGATCCATGACTCCTGACTTCTTTCCTAATTTTTCTATGTCCAGAGTTGTTTCTCTTTGTGATTTCTCTATTGTTTCTACCTCCATCTTTAGATCTTGGATGGCTTTGTTCAATTCCTTCACCTGTTTTGTTGTGTTTTCCCTTAGTTCTTCAAGGGCTTCTCCCTGTTTACTTGTGTTCTCCTGAATTTGTTTAAGGGAGTTATTTATGTCCTTCTTGAAGCCATCCATCAGCATCATGAGCAGTGATTTTAAATCCAGTTCTTGCTTTTCTGATGTGTTGGGGTATCCAGGACTTGCTGTTGTTGGAGAAATTGGTTCCAATGGAGTCGTGTTGCCTTGGTTTGTATTGGTGGTGTTCTTGAGTTTGCCTTTTACCATCTGGTTATCTCTGGTGTTAGCTGATGTTGCTATCTCTGACTGTTGTTTCTCTGTGCTCCTGGAAGACTTGTTCTCTCTGTAAACTGATATGTAAGTACTTCTGCAGGATCTGCTCTCTTATAGTTGTATTTGGGTATGTAACTCTGTAGCCCCAATCAACTCTGGGTGTAGATGGTATTGGAAGACTCATATTCCAGTCCTTCATTAGGCTCTTGTGTCCTCAGGGTTTCAGACTGTTTCCTCTGAGCCTCAGGGGAGGTCTAACTGTACTACAGGGCCTCTCTGCATTCCTGAGAAGTTAGCTACCTCCGTGCATCACTTGGATATGGTACCCAATGGAAGAGGATGGCCTCAAGCTAGACACAGAAACCGGAAGGCCCCTGCCAGATGGTTCCAGGTGGGATCATCTGTGCTGCAGTGCAGGTCTCACCTGTGCTGTCTGACTCCTCTGCACCGCTGGGTAGATAGAACTGAGGTGCGTTTCCTACACACACCAAAATGCGGGGTCCAGTCTGTTATCCAGTCTGTTAGTCTATATCTTTTTATTGGAGAATTGAGACCATTGATATTAAGAGAGATTAAGGAATAGGGATTATTGCCACCTGCTATTCTTGACGCTATCTTTATGTTTGAGTGGTTATCTACTTTTGGGTTTGATGAAAGAAGGTTACTATCTTGTTTTTTCCAGAGTGTAGTTTCTCTCCTTGTATTGGCGATTTCTACCTATTATCCTTTGCAGGGTTGGGTTTGTGGAAAGATATTGTGTAATTTGGTTTTATCATGGAATATCTTGGTCTCTCCATCTATGGTGATTGAGAGTTTTGCTGGGTATAGTAGTCTAGGCTGGCATTTGTGCTCTCTTAGTGTCTGCATGAGATCTGCCCAGGATCTTCTGGCTTTCATAGTTTCTGGTGAGAAGTCTGATGTGATTCGGATAGGTGTTCCTTTATATGTTACTTGGCATTTTTCTCTTACTGCTTTTAATATTCTTTTTTTGTTTAGTACATTTGGTGTTTTGATTATGTGACGGGAGGTATTTCTGTTCTGGTCCAGTCTGTTTGGAGTTCTGTAGGCTTCTTGTATGTTCATCGGCATCTCTCTCTTTAGGTAAGGGAAGTTTTCCTCCATAATTTTGTTGAAGATATTTACTGGCCCTTTAAGTTTCAAATCTTCACTCTCATCTATACCTATAATCCTTAGGTTTGGTCTTCTCATTGTGTCCTGGATTTCCTAGATGTTTTGGGTTACACGGTTTTTGCACTTTGCATTTTCTTTGACTGTTGAATCGATACTTTCTATGGTATCTTAAGCATCTGAGATTCTTTCTTCCATCTCTTGTATTCTATTGTTGATGTTTGCATCTATGACCCCTGATTTCTTCCCAAGGTTTTCTATCTCCAAAGTAGTCTCCCTTTGTGATTTCTTAGTTGTTTCTACTTCCTTTATTAGATCCTGGATGGATTTGCTCAGATCCTTCACTTGTTTGTTTGTGTTTTCCTGTATTTCTTTAAGATATTTTTGTATTTCCTCTTCCAGGACTTCTGCCTGTTTACCCAAGTTCTCCTGTATTTCTTTAAGAGATTTTTGTGTTTCCTCCTTGTGGGCTTCTATCTGTAGACCCATATTCTCCTGCATTTCTTTAAGCAATTTTTGTGTTTCCTTTGTAAGGGCTTCTACCCATTCATTCATGTTCTCCTATATTTCTTTATGAGACTTATTTATGTCTTTCTTGAAATCCTCTTGAAATAGCATCATGAGAAGTTAATTTAAATCCAGAACTTGCCTTTTGGGTGTGATTGAGTATCCAAGACTTGCTGATGTCGGAGAGTTGGGTTCAGAGGGTGCTATATTGCTTTGATTTCTGTTAGTAACATTCCTACATTTGCCTTTTGCCGTCTGGTTATCTAAAATTTTTCTAAAATTTTCCTATCTAAAAGTTTTCTAAAATTGCTTTTCTTTTAAAGTGATAGACTTTGTCTTCACACATTCTGTTCAGGGAATTACTGGTTGTATTCAGGTGAAAATATGAATTTTTATCTAAATGCTCTATACTTGTAGATGGAATTTCACTTTCTTCTTAAACCTTTCAAACTGAAACAAGGAATTGCTGGGGAATTCCCCTATAAATAAGGGGGGAAGTTCAAAGTAGCAACCATGGTCTCAGTACATTTACCCAGGCATTGTTCTTCACTCAAAAATGAGAATGAAGCTCTGTATTGTTCACTTTTTCAAATCTGAATCTTACAGTTACTTTGGTCAAATATTCCTATCTATAACAGATTATGCAAGTCTTCATTTGAGCAAAATTACAGTCTTGCCTTTAAAAAAATCACTTATCTTGTTCTCTTTTATCTAAGCCATTGGAATACTCCTGAGTACAAAGAATCTTAGAACACAGATTTTAATTACACCTGTGACAAAATGCCCAGGTGTAATTTAGATAGGTAATGATTCACATAGAACTGATAAGAACAGACCCAATTAAAATCCAGCATTAGACACAGGCTGAAGGACCAGACAATGTACCACCTGAGTCACCTGAAAGTTTGGAAATGATAGAGAAAATAAAATACTGCACAAAAACTGTCCATCATCTGATGTAATATGTCTGGCACCTATATGGAGCTCAGGACAAAAATCATCTATAGTTTTCACAACTCAAATGAAGCAGATATTCAATCTCTCATTCTCTCTTCTCTTCAAGATGATATAGTAACCTATGAGAGACCAAAAAAGAACACAATAGCAACTATACTCTTTAAAAAAAACCAAAATAAAAATAAGAAGAGAAAGTTACATTTTGATTCCAAAAAATTGAAACCAAGAAAGAATTTGAATACCCATTAATTATCACAATACAGAGACTAAGAGCAACATGCTCTCTTCAATTCCTACTTTCAAATACAAATATCACCTTTCAGTTTCATGAGTTTATAGAAACATATTAAGCCTTTCAATTCCTTTTCTTAGTTTTTTCAGACTCATTAAAAATTATGTTAAAATGTAAATTAGAAATCACACTCAAATAATTTTATTAATACAAAATATTTAACAATGTTGAACCTCCATACTCATAAAATTTTAGGAGGTATGAATATTAGACTTTTTGTAGCTAGTTCATACAATTTTGGATACAGGAGAGTAAAATATCTTTAAATCTTGCATTGCCATTTAAACATAAAGATTAGAAGTTACAATAAATCCAGTACCACAGATTGAGTCTGAAATACTTAGACTGAATACAAGGAGATTGTGAGAAGATATGTTATGGTCCCAGTTCTTTCTTAAAAGGGGAAGTCTGAATTTTTCTTGCTTAATTTCATTTTTAAGATTTTAAAAACATTATTTTATTTTAATATTGAGTTTCAATTTGAAATGAAATATGATCATATCATTTCTACCTCTCCTTTTTATTCTCTGCAGATCCATTTTGGAGTTAATTGGTTGAATATTGGAAGTGGTTTGTGGGAGGAATGTGGGATAGTTCAGAATTTTGAACCACAAAAGGTCCAGCATGTTGTAATTAGAACTTAATGGACCACTCTGTTGGGAGTTGAGAAGACCAGGAGTACCAAGAGAAAATGTGAAAAGTAGATGTCAATCTCAAGAGGTTTTTAAAAGAAAACACAGACATTTCATGGCACAATTTGGCCACAAAATGTTTTGTATACTGAAGGAGAGTCTGGCTGTGTCCATGTCATGGGTACTAAACATTTGAGTGGGATTAAATTCAAAGAAATGTATGAAGTTGTTTGATGGAAAAAAAAATTCAATACAGAATAAAATTAATGCTGGACATGGTTATTTATTAACCTGTCTACAGAGGTTTCTAATGGGGATGCAAATTAGAGAGAGAGAGAGAGAGAGAGAGAGAGAGAGAGAGAGAGAGAGAGAGAGAGAATTAGTAACATTAAAGGTGTAGAGAAATGAGTGCACAGAAAGAATCTGTAGTTGTTTAAAAAAATAAGCAAAAGTAACTGGAACTTATAAACTTTGAATTGATACAATAGGAAAAGAATCTTGAAAACTAATTCCTATTTATCAACAATTGTGTTTTATAAACATTCAGATTCATTTTTAAAAAGTGATATGACTAAGAATGCAAGTAAGAGATTCTCTGGTCATACCAGCCTCTTATAGAGTATTTTCCCAGGTTCCATTACTAAGACACTTATAAGGCACTTTATCTATGGCAAATAAGGCCAGGTTATATCTTAAATTGGTAGAATAAATCCAACTTATCACCCTTTCATGGTTAATATATGGACATGCATAACATCAGAGTTTTAGACAGAGGAAGAGTATAAAAAGTTCATGAGCAACATGAGGTCAGGCAAGAGTGTCAGGATTGCATTTCTTTATTGAATGTAGCACTGGAAGGTCTTCATAGAAAACTGTAAAGATAAAGCCCAAGTTACAGTGGGAATTCTAGGACAATGGAGATGCCAACACAGTGAGAAATTTGCCTAAGAATCCTGTGGCTAGAGTGTGAAGCAACCCTAGGAAAGACCATATTGTTACAAGTACTAGAAGTAGAGTCCTAGAAACCCCAAGCCTCATGGAGTTCTAAGGATACCACTAAAATGCTTCAGGTATAGACATGGAGTCCATTGATTTGGTGTTTTCCCTGTTTGGGTTTTCAGTTTCCTTTTGTCTATCATAGTTTGTCTCCTCTTTCTCCTTTTGGAGTGGGAATGGTTATTTTGTATGATAGTTTATTTGGTAATATTTTTCAAATATATTAGTATTCATATTTAAGCATGTTTTGAGATTCAGAAGATATTTTCTGGGCCTTAGAACATGTTAAAATTGTTAAGATTTGGGGGTTTTATGAATGGGATAAAGGTATTTAGTATTTTGATGACCACTGTATTGTAGCAGGATTCCAGACCTTAACCTAACTGCCTCCATGATGTAAGTAACAATCAGGCCATAAAACTTAGCATGTAGGTATTTGCCAATGTAAAAAAAAAATAATCTATCAATGTTCTTATTTCTGGGAAAGTCTATAAATTTACTAACCTTGTTTTTTGGCTTCAGTAGTTCTGCTTCTAGCTAATTATTCTTGTTAACTAAAGTATGTCCATCTAGAATATGGTATTTCTGCTTAAAATACTATCTCCAAAATGGTTAAGCACTACACTGGGATTCAGAATATCTAGTATAGTGTCTCTGCATGACCAATAAAGAATTTCTATTGGCTTAAATCTGTGTACAAGTACTCTTCACTTATAGACACCCCACAACAATTGTGGAGGCCACAGTGAAATTCCAAGAAAAAGACCTGAAGATATATGGGCTCTCAGAGCCACAGACAGTATGGAAGAGTGCAGTGATCAAGGGGTTTCAAGGAATGCACATGAGATGATCTAGGTCCCCTAGACTCCTTTTGAACAATTATTGACTAATGCTTCAGAAGAATCAGGATTTTACCCTGGAGGTAAAAGATTACAATGTTGCCGGCTCTGACACCTCTTCAGATAAATTCAGATAAATTCAAACTACTTACACAATACATTTTGATTTGCTCAGACCCAAGGTATGGTATGACACACATTGACTGGACAAACTGACATTGGATGTCTTAGCCAGATCCCAGGTTTATGCTCAAATCTATCCAAAACAGAGAACTCTTACCCATGCAGGTGTCTGAAAGAGAGATAAAACCCTAGAAAACTTGAAGAAATTACCTTTACAGAGGTCAAGCCTGCCAAGGAAGGATATGAATGTTTGATAGCCTTTATAAAAATTTTCAAGATCTGTAGAAGCAGTTACAACATGAACTGAAATCATCAAATAGTAACTTAAAAATTTCAGGAACTGGTCTCCTCACTTGGCATCTCACTAGAATGGGGTATAACAATGGCCTGATGTTCATAGTCCAAACTTCTCAATTAGTAACTAAATATTTAGGCATAGGTAAATCATTTCATTGTGCATACAATTCTCAGAATTCTAGGAAAAAATCTCTTATTAGAGTCTAGTAAATGTTAGATAGACCTCCTTCCTTTGATTTACTTCATGCCTGGTGTGCTTTATATAGGGATGGATTTACCTACTATGAGATTATGATGGAAAATCTAATTCATTTTTTCATAGCTCAGAGACTAGCCCAAGGTTTGGATACTTAAGTTCTATATTGAGGGGGGAACAGGATGATCACTAGAGGTGGAGTGAGAGAGTGAACTTGTAAGAAGAGAGGAGGGGGAGGAAAGAAGAGGGCAGTATCAGGTCCTGGAGGGAACAAAAGAGTGGTATAGAGGGTCAGGAAATTGAATTAAAAATATGTAGCAGCAGCATTAGGAACTGGAGATAACAAGAGGGTCCAAGACACCAGGGAAATGAGAGACTCCCAGGACCCAACAGGGATTATTTTAGCAGAGAAGGGATGACAGTACATATAGAGATCACCTCTAGGAGATAGATAGGCATGGCCCCTAGTCATGGGATGGAGCAACACACTCATCTCAAAGTTTTTAACCCAGAAATGTTCCTGTCTAAAAGATGAACAGAGACTGAAGAATGGGCCATCTAAAGACTGCCCCACCTGGGGATTCAACATGTCTGCAGACAACAAACCCAAAACTGATGTTGTTGCCAAGAGGTACTTGCTGACAGGAATCTGGTAAGACTGCTTCTTGGGAGGTTCAGACAACAACTGACCAATACAGATGTGGATGTATGGAGCCAACCATCAGACTCAACACAAGGAACCTGCTGAAGCTGGAGGGGTTGAGGATGGTTGCAAACCCATATGAAGATCTACATAAGCGGAATGGACCACCCAGGACTCCCAGTGACTAGACCATCAGCCAAAGCGTGTACAGGAAGGGATCCATTTCAGTACAGATTCACCACACCCAGGTAATAGAGTGGAAGTGATGGATTCAGTGTGCAAAATTGACTGTTTCCAGATTTATGAACTTGTACAAATTAAGGTTTAATTAGATCACAGACATTTTCATTCCTGGATCTCTCCCTCATCCTGAGTCTTGTGTTTTGGTCTTTGTTGTGAGTATAGATAGGATCACAGTCGAACACCACCATCCTCTGCCATGGATCAGATAAAAGAGAGATGATAACTATTTGAACTACAGACCAACAACCCACGTTCCCTCTTGAACTTAAACATCCCAAGTCATAAATCATCCAGTATTGTTGGTTATGCTTAGATACTTGTGCCCTGTACTGCATAGAGAGAGAAACTAACCAAACTGTCAACCCATTGACTGATAAAATTCACTGTGACTTCGGGGAGGCGGGAACTGGGAAAGCGGAAATCATTTGGAATGTAAGTAAAGAATATAGAAAATTAAATAATAATAATAATAAAAAGACTGTGCCTTCTTGAACTTCATTTTGTTTTGTAAGATTTACTACATCAGAGCCATTCACACAATCATCTTAACAAAGTTCTCAAAATTTTTAATAAAGGTGGTGGTCATTGCTAACAATCTACGTTTGTAAGTTCTTTCCAAGGGTAGTGACTGAATCATTAATGTGTTCCAGAAGCAATGCTTGAAAAATCATCAAACATTAATATTTTGACTGCTAATGATATGGCCCGGTGGACAGCTGGAGACCTCTTAGAATTTTCATCTGACAGGTAGATTATGAAGGATGTGAAAATCATAAGAACAACAGGCAGAGGGATTCTTCATAACAGAATCGAGTACTCATTACACTTAGTACTTATCTCTCTGACTTTCTGTAGAGAACTCATCTATTTAGTACTAACTGGTGGTCTGCACTCTATGAGTTAAGCTGTCTGTAGTTCCTCTTTCAGAGGCTTTGACAGTCAAGCTTCTAATGTCAAAGGCTCTACAAATGACACTGTGAGAAATAACTAATATTTTTTGAAAGGAAAGGGAGAACTATGGTTCCTGTTAGGATAACTGATATTTGAACACGGTAAGTGTATATGATCACAATGGAGAAAATGGAACACAATTCCTTTCAAACATTTTCAAATGTCAGTCTATAGCTATTTTTTTCCTAAATGCCATGCATTTAACAAATATTTTGTCTACTCTGATACTATTATAACTATGACTTAATAGATGTATCTTTACATGCAAGAGAAGGGAAATAATTATCTCAAAAGTTTGTAGAGGTAGAGATGAAAAGTGTGAATACTTTATAATGATCTGACTGAACTTATATCCTAATCTGAAAATGGCTTTTTCATTCACTAGTTTATACAACAGATAGAGATAAAACAAATATTTTGAGCATAACTATTTTCCAATCTCTGAAATCTTTAAATAAATTGTGATTTGTAAAAATGCCCCTTTGTAGAAGATCATTGAAGAGGAAGTACATTTTTCAGTAATAGAGAAAGTATTTTATTTCAAATGTATGCCTATGCTATCATATTTGAAATAGTATGACTAGAATTTAGTAATTGACCTTTGGTCTTTATAGAACGAACAGATTACTCTGAACTCATTATAGTAATTTTGTCTCTCAGAATTAACAAGCTAGGGTCTGGCAATGATTTTGAAGTGTTTTTCCAAAGACTTGGAATTGCTTCAGGCAGAGCCCAATATACTAAAATCTGGGTAAGTCTAAATTAATGAATCCTTACAGATTAAGTATGGGTATATTTTAACTAAATTGATAAGTTCTACTTTAAAAAGTACCTCGATCCTTAGAGGAAGTAGAGTACTGCAAAGCCAGATAGAGATGGCTCATTGGTTGGTTGTCCTGCCTTTGTTACCCTGAACCTGTATTCACATTCCAGTTGCACTCAAACTTTTTGCAGACCTGCACACTGTGTTTTCCCTTAAATCACCAGTTCTCATGCTGTGTATATTCATCCTTTGTGGGTCAAATGACACTTTTAGAGGTCATTATCATATATCCTTCTTATCAGATATATGCATTTTGATCCATAACAATAGCAAGGTTACAGTTATAAAGTAGCACTAAAAATAGTTTTATGATTTTGTATCACCAAAATATGAGGGACCCTATTAAAGGGTCACAGCATTAGAAAGGTTGAGAAATACTGCCTTAAATATATTATGTTTATTGATTCAGTGAATCAATATTGACTTCATCATTTAAGTTTCTGAGCATTATATTGGGCTCATCTTTCCTCAGTTTCACTCCAAACTTATCAAACTCATCAAGATATGACAATATTTGGACTTTTGTGTGTTATTGTATCCCAGATCATCAAACAAAAAAAATCACTGAATAAAAATTGATATAAAGCAACAAAACTATAAATCACTTTTTATTTCTTTTATTTAATGATTGCTAAATCTTTGGTAAGTGTTAAAATTGTATACTTTATAATATCTGAGTTAATTCTATGAAAGCTTCTTGGTAGCAATTTCTGAATCATATGTTTAAAACATCCCTGTTTTCTGTTTTGCAGTGAGAAGGATTTAGTTTTTAAGTCTTGTTCTAATTTTAATCTAATTTTAGTTTTTAATTTGTAAGTAATATCTTATATAGATACTTTTATTTTCCAGACATATACTATTAAATTAAAAAAGCAATAGTTATTGTCTTACTTCAGTTTATCAATGCTGTGATGAAACACCATGACCATAGTAGCTTGGGAAGAAAAGGTTTAATAGGCTCACACTTAAATATCACTGGTCATAAACACAGGAATTCAGGGACTAAATCTAGAGGCACAGAGCTGATGCAGAATCTAAGGAGGGAAACTACTTACTGGCTTGTTCTTACTTGGTCAGTCTGCTTTATTATAGAACACAGGATCCCCAGCCAAGAGTTGGCACCACTCACAATAACTTTTGTAATTCCTCCATCAATCACTAACTAACAAAAGGTCTTATAGGCTTATCTACAACCTGATCTTATGGAGGCATTATGTCAATTGAGTTTACCTCCTCTCAGATAACTCTAGCTTGTGTCAATTTGATGTAAAACTAGCCAGCACTATTATTAAATTGGTTATTCAATTCATTCAAGATGATTGCAAAGAAGAATATAGGGAAAAAGATTGGACCCAACTCTAAATTCCCATTCTGCTTAATTTATAAAGTCAGATGGGAATATTCATGCAGCAGTGAATCTTTGTATGTCTTTACTCTTGATGAAGATACTTTCCCCCGTCCAGGGATCTTTTGGGAGTAAAAAGTTGTATTAGTTTTATGAGGTTTTGATGAGAATAGATAGATTTAACATGTATGAAGCTAAACTAATCAAAATCAAGATTGTCAAATGTACTTTGTAATTAATTTTGAAATCAGAATTAAACTCATCCATCATTAATACTGTCCAAGTCTCTGTCTCTTCAGAATCATACTATATAAAGTGTCCTTTATATCAGTAATGAAAGAACATAGTGAGAAAATATGAAAACACATTGTCAGCAGTTCACTGTGAGAAAAGATCTTGATTTCCGCATAGGCAGCTTCCTTGTGCTTGTTTGAGTGTAATGCCAGGGGAGTGATAGCAGTTCACCCAAAAAAACAGACACGAGCCAATCTGATTCACCTCATATCAGGGTATTTATTCTATTAGAGCTAGCTCCCCTCTATGCACCATCATCATGAAGGATGGTTTTGATGGTGGAGGAGCCCGAAATGTCTATTGCAGTAAGGCTTTAAAGTAATCAGCAAGCAGTGGATAAATGTGCAAGCATCTAATGGGAAACCTCCTGAGGTCTTTAACATAATTGACTGGTGCTGGGAGTCATAAACTTAATTTCTGCTCCGCTCTGCATTGGTGGTTGTTAGGAACATAGTGGACTTGTAACCTGTGGGTGCAGATTTGTTGGGGGAATCACCTGGAGAGACTGGTCTTGTTAAGGGTATAGCCTGGAAATGCTGGTCTTGTTGGGGATTAGTCTAGAGACAGGGTTTTCTTGGGGATCAACTGGAAAACTAATGCTAAGTACTATAGCCTTTTAGTTTAACTGAATTCTAACTTATGTTAGGTTCTAAAATGGAGTCTGGATTTAAAAGATTTAGCCTCTTGAGCATCACCTCTCTCTCTTCTTAGAAAGATCCCAATTTCACTACTGGGTTCCTCTCTGTTTGTTTTCTCCACTGGTCAGCATTCTGCCACTCAGAGTTTTCTCCATGGAATTTTCAGTGATACATGGTTCTACTTCGTAATATTGTTTTACTGGTGCTTTTTAATTCCTCAACTCTCTCCTTAATTTATTTTCTAATGAAGAACTACATAGTCCTTTCTTGACCTCTCAACAAACTTCTATATCACTTATATCTTGGTTGACAACTCTCAGGGGTGTTTCCCAAGGGATGTTTTTATATTGTTTTGCAGAATGTGAACATGTGTATTTATCTGCACATGCCTAGAGTCATTCTTTACTGCATTATAAGAATTTAAGTTTACATGATCCCTGTATGTCAGTGTTCAAACCACCTTAATAACACCACAGTAAATATCATGTTGTAGGGCTTGTTATGAGTTATCTTAAATAGATCCTTTTTTTTTTTCCTCCTAGAAAACTAACAATGTCAGCAACTATCCTCTCTGTCACAGTGTCTATGAAATATATGAGCTGGTAGAAAAATTTTATAATCCAACATTTAAATATCACCTCACTGTTGCCCAGGTTCACAGAGCAATGTTATTTGAACTGGTCAATTCTATAGTGCTTCCCTTTGCCTGTCAAGGTTATGCTGTAGCTCTGAGAAGCATGCTGAAACTATCTACAGTATTTCAATGAAGCATCCTCAAGAAATGAAGGTTTACATGATATCATTTGGAAGGTTGCAATTTTCCTTTCAAATTGAATCTTGTGTATCTAATGATTTCTCATTTTTATTTCTATTGTACTAGTTCAGGTATTCATTTTCCCTTGAGATCTATTCTTAGTTACATAGACGCTCAAAAATATATAAATACTTCCTAAAATAGTTTTCTGTATTTTTTTCCACATCATTATCTGCCTAGAGACAATTAAAAACCACAGGGCTTTGTTTCTTTTACTCCTGGGCTGGAGTGAACTTCCTGTTTTGGCATCCGAAGTGATAAGACTGCAGGCACTGCCAACTTACCTGCTTTAGAAACCATGTTCTTAAAGCTTTTGATAATTTGGATTTCTGTTTCAGATTCACTGTTTTCTGCAGTCAAATATTTTACAAATGTTTCATCCAAGTTCAACGAGAGACTGCAAGAGTTAGACAAAAGCAAGTATGTACTAAATCAATCAATTAATAAATAAAAATATACATTAAAATATAAGTATATATGTAAATATACATGCAAATCTCATTAATTCACATTTGTATTGCTGAAATACTTTTAGACATTGTTATATATTTCTGTCTTAATTCTAATGTATCTTATTCAGTATTGTGTGTCACTCAGATTTTATTTCTGACAATAATTGCAACTACATGGCAGTGCCTTCCTGCTGGTAGACTCTGAGTTACAACTGAGCAATTTTAGTGTAGGCTCAAATATGTCTTAGTTTCACTTGATACTTTTTCACTCTCTGTACATCATTCTCCATCTGGATTCCTATATTCTTGGAGGGTGCTTCTCAACTTCTACTTGAAGTCATGTCTACAAACAGACCTTTCCAAACACCTCTAGTATAAATTCTAAAAAGAAAAAAAAGATGAATAAATACTGTGAAGTCAATATTTGTAGAATTGCTGAACAAATAAGATTAATCTTGTGTAAAACCAAATCATAGGAACAACTTGAAAATAATACAATATTGACCCTGTTTTATTCAAAACTGCAAACTGGCAAAATGATTCTGAGTTCGCAAAATGAAGTTATAATCTGATATAATGTGAAGGGTTGCTCTAAATTTAAAATTTACTATAAAAGCATTAAGGAGAGTAAGGGACTCTTATGTTATTGTGATGAAAATAAAACAAAATGGAAAATATAGATAAACTAATGGATAATACAATACTATGTATTAAAGTGATAATTTTAAGTAATTGTATCATGGCATAATTGTAGTCTAAATTCAGTTGAGCAACCCAGGGCTTGTTGGTGGATTTTTATTTACAGTTAAAAACTCCCCCTTAACGACATCTTTCTCTTAGGAATTTGAAATCTGTAAGAGGGTTCTTGCATACTTGAATGCTAATAAAAATATAAAGTAAGGCCCATGTATTTGACAAATTCTTCTTTAGTAGAAAGAATATTATACTGTGTCACCTGTCAAGTATTTGTAGTTTGCATTAACTTATTAGAAACTAATAGAGTTTCTCATTCCAATTTTGATGAGGATCTCTATCTTAACAGTAATTATAAACCCAGGCTTGTTAAGTGTCATTTCTGTTTGCATTAAAGTAAGTTTCACATTTTTCCACCAGCATGTTACTGCTTTATTGTTCATGTTTTTGTTGAATAATATTTTATGGGATTCTTGACATATGGCAAGTATACATGTGATATTTGGTTTCAGTTTATTACTTGAGTTTTTGAGATTATACTATAATTACATCATCTCTACCTTTACCTCCCTTCAAACGTTCCATAACCTCTTTGCTCTTTTTAGAAATCAGGAGCTCATTTTTCACTAAAGTTGTTATAATATTTATAAATTCATATGTACAACCTGTTTAACATTACATTTTTCCTATAATATTGCTAATATATGTTTTTTACTGTGAGTTCTTTCATTCATTCACTTTACATCCCAAACACAGTCTTCCAATTCCCAGCCCTCCATCTTATGAGGACCCTCCCTCACTACACATTCCCTTCCATCTGAGAAGGGGAAGTCCTCCTTGGGTACCTACTGGGTACCTTTGTGATTTTAAAATTCATGAGTTCATTTTTTCATTAATTATTGTTACAAATATTTCTAAATAAATAAATACAACATGTTCAGTTTCTATAATGTTACTGATTTTCTTAATTTACATGTTATAATTTTTTTCCTTTTTTTTGTTTTTTTATTATTATTTTTCTTTTTTTGTACACTTCAGATTTTATTCTCCTTAAGGTCCACCCTCCGACTGTTCCACATTCTAAACCTCTTCCCTGTCCCCCTGTCACCACGAATATCTGCACCCCACACCCTACCACACCTGACTTCTAAACTTCCTGGGATCTCCAGTCTCATGTGGATTAGGTGCATCTTCTCTGACTGAATCCAGACCCGGCAAGCCTCTGCTAGATATGTGTTTTGGGGGCCTTATATTAACTGGTGTATGCTGCCTGGGTGGTGATCCAGTGTCTGCGAGACCTTGGGGGTCCAGATTAATTGAGACTGCTGGTTTTCCTATGGGGTTGCCATCCGCCTCAGCTTCTTCCAGCTTTTCCCTAATTTCAAAAACAGAGATCAGCAGTTTCTGGCCATTGGTTGGGAGTAAATATCTACATCTGACTCTTTCAACTGTTTGTTGGGTCTTTCAGAGGACTGTAATGGTAAGTCCCTTTTTGTGAGAACTCCATAGCCTCAGAACAGGGTCAGGCCTTGGGGTCTACACTTGCAGTAGATCCCACTATGGATCTGTCACTGGACCTTCTTTACCACGGGCTATTCTTTATTTCCATCCCTGCATCTCTTTCAGACAGAACCAGTTATGGGTCAGAATTTTGACTGTAGGATAGCAGCCCCATCCCTCACTCAATGCCCTTTGTTTTTGCTGGAGGTGGACTCTACAAGTTCCCTCTCCCCACTCTACGGCATTTCTTCTAAAAAAGAAAACAGGCAATCTCAGGAGGTAGAAAGTTAGGGGGACCCTCCAGAATGTACCAAGGGTATTATGTTTTAAAATGTACCATTGTGGCTTATTTTGTTGCAAACTTTTTCTTTGCCAGGCAGTGTTCATATCTTCATAAAGATATAATTTTATTAATTTCACTTTTGCCCCATAAAATTGAAAATTATGAATGACCAGCTGATGTATCTGGAAAGTGATTCATCCTTTAGACTTACCAAGGAGGCCTTTCTACAGGTAAGGAAAGATGATCCTATAGTCTAATAAAAGTTTAAAGTTGTTTTACAGTACAAAAAATATTGAAATGTGTTTAGTTTTAATATTCAAACTATTTTAGTGATAGAAACTCACTGTACATAGAGAGTTATGTTCTACATAAGCATTTTATTTGGGATATAATATGTACTTTGTCTTTCAACCCAGTCTCATTCACTACCCTCAATATGCTGTTGCTTGTACAAGTCCTACTACCCTCCTTCATTTCTCCAGTGTCCCATCTGATATTTAAGGGTCTTTTAGTATCTTAGAAAATGTAAGTTAGAGAAAACATGTATTTATCCTTCTGTGTATTGCTTACTTTATTTAGTATGATTATTTCTACTTGCATCCATTTTTTTTTAGCAAACAGGATAATTTCATTCTCCTTTGTGATTAAATAAAATTCCATTGTTCATATATACCATCTCCTTTTCCATTAATTCATTGACTGTTATCTAGGGTGGTTCCATAACATGATTTCAATTAACAGTGTGACAATAAGCACAGTTAAGCAGTTCTCTCTGTCATATGCTGAGAGTGCTTCAGGCATGCATCTAGAAGTGGTGTAGATGAATCATATGGTAGTTCTGTTCATAGATTTTTTTTGAGGTACCTTCATATTGATTCCCATAGTAAACAGACTAAATGCACTCCAACTATTATTATGTATACCTTTCCTCATTTCCACATTTTCTCACCAACATTCTTCTTGTTTGTTTGTTACTGGAAAGAGAAAGAGTCCCAAGCTAGAATTCTTGTGATTAAGTAAAATTAGGTTTTCACTTTTCCTCTCAGACCAATTGTATACTTAGACAACATGATTATCAACATCATAGAGTTTATTTTTAGTATCTATACAAAATGCAAATCACCTTTTAACGTCTAAGCACAGTTCAGGCTAACTGTCCTTACTGTTATTTTTATAAGTCTGAACCATTTTGAGTTATTCATTAAAGCAAAAAATTATGTGTATTAATGTGCCAAGAGATGGTTGCATTTTAAGTTCAGGTAACAAGTCAGAAAATCAGAAGTATGATGCTCACGTGTAATGCCATTGTTCTCTTTGATGTTGCTTGTGCAATTAATGGACAGGGATATGTTTTATCAGCAGGCATATCATCTATGCTCCAAACAGCCACAACAAGTATGCAGGAGAATCATTCCCAGTGATTTATTATGCTCTTTTTGATATTAATAGCAAAGTTGACACTTATAAGACCTGGAACAAAGTGAATATACAGATTTCAATTGCAGCCTTCACAGTGCGACCTGCAGCAGAGACTCTTAAAGAAGTAGCATAAGCACACATTAGGTAATCAATATGGAGCCGATATATATATGTATATATCTGATATATGTATAGCTGATATATATGTATATATGCATATATACATATATATATGGATCAAAAATCAAAAGTGGATAGTTTCTTTTTTTATAATTTCAGTATGAATTTCTGAAATTTATAATTCAAGTAAGTATAAAACTAACATGAACAGTCTAATAAAATGACATACTTGACAGTGTCAGATAATTATCAGAAATCTAATATAGTCTTCTAAGATCTACCTTGCAATTTCAGTGTAAACAAGTACCACTTCATTGTAGAATATACTTGGGTTAGTTCACAAGCCTGCTCCACCTGGGGGATCTAGATAATCTCTGGCCAACAATGGCTAGGAGGATCACTATAGCCACACTAGCTGATGAGTTCTAATCTAGTCACACTTCCTGTAAACCTCATCACTCTGTATTATATAGTTTAATAATTTAGACTTAAATAAATGTCATTTAAAAAAACTATATAAAATACAAGTGCACAACTAATAACTAACATTTATAGTCTCAGTTACTATTCACTTATGAAAAATTGCATCATTTATATCAAATACAATAATTGTCTTGAATTTTCTGTTAATCATTTCCTTTTTCATATAGAATTCACCAAAAATGGCTGTATTCTTTACATATCCTGAGTGTATACATAATTTTGTATATTTTAGTGTCATCTTTTTTGCTTGCCTTTGAGTTACTCTTATATTTTACCACATTTTCTGTGACACCTCACTGACATGGGTAAACATCACATTTGCTCAGAGTTGAACAAAGTAAAGGAATTCCATAGTGTGAAGGAAAATCAGGGACATTAGTAAAAAATGACAAGTTATATCAGTATTAGTAATTTGAATTATTGCAATAAGGAAAGGAAAGAAAATTTGAAATATATAGAAGGTATAAGTAGAGGCCATTGTATTGATAATCTATATCCTCCGAGAGCCCTTACCTTACTACATTTCCAACCTTAAGCATGTTCTCTCTGAAAACCAAAAGCAAAAATCAAAATAAACAAAAAGACCAATAAGACAAAAATGTTAAATCTTGCCAAGTGCAAAAGACCTACACAGGTTCGAGGCAAATGAATCAGAACCAAAAAGCAGAAGAAAATAAAAAGGTTCCAACTCTAAATAAGGAGGTATTTGCAATTGATATTTGCTGGGAACAGGAAAAGCAGAGTACTCCAAAAGACTATAACAGTTTATATCAACCATTATTCCAGGGCATGCCCTAAGACCAGGAGTGGTTGGTCAATACAAAGAAACTCCATTTTTTGTATTTGTTTATTTTTATTTTCATTTTTATTAGTTTTTCTATTTAAGGCCATTAAGCATGTATATAAACATATATTTACATATATGTATGATATTGATATATGTATTGATATATTGTATATATATAGATATAGATAATATGATACATGTATTGATATATATATATATATAATATGTGCATCTATATTATGTATATATAATATACTAAGTACACAACACATATATGTATATATATATACACATACATACATATATATATTTATATATGAGAGATGTCATACTAGTAACTTAACAGCATACTTGAAAGTTCTAGAAGAAAGAGAAAAATGAAGTAGTCCAACCTAGTACTGAAATAAAAACAGAATAAAACAATACAAATAATCATTTAAATAGTTAATTTATTGAGACAATCAATAAGATAGACAAACCATCCTTAAAATACAAATGAAAAGTCAGAGAGAGAGAAGACCCAAATTTTCACAATTAGAATGAAAAGTAGGGCATAGTTTCGGACATTAAGATGTTCCTGAGAATTATAAGGACATACTTTAATAACCTGTATGTCACCAAATTAAAAAATCTAAAAGAAATGGATAGTTTTCATGATAGTTAGCAAATACTGGAGTTAAATCAAGATCAGATAAGCAAGTTAAATATATCAGTCCTCAATTTTTTTTTATAAGGACAGAGTCATTCTGATACCTAAGCTACATAAAGACCCAAGAAAGAATGAGAATTACTGACCAATGTATCTTATAATCATATATGCAAAAATTCTCAATATAATACTTGCAAATTAAACTAGGAATACACCAACAAGATGATCTATCATAATCAAATAAGCTTTATTACAGAGTTGCAGGGATGCTTCAATATATGTAAGTCAATAAATGATGTCTATCATATAAACAATCACTGTAAGGCAAACTCACATGGCCATGATATTAAATTTAGAAAAGGCTTTTCCCTAATGACTAAGGATGATGAACATCTCTTTAGGTGCTTCTTAGCCATTAGATATTCTTCAGGTGAGAACTCTTTGTTTAGCTCTGTACCCCATTTTTTTAATAGGGTTACTTGGCTCTCTGGAGTCTAACTTCTTGAGTTCTTTGTATATATTGGATATTATGCCTCTGTCGGATGTAGGGTTGGTAAAGATCATTCCCCAGTAAGTTGGTTGTCGCTTTGTCCTTTTGACAGTGTCTTTTGCCTTACAGAAACTTTGCAATTTTATGAGATCCCATTTGTCAATTCTTGATCTTAGAGCATAAGCTATTGGAGTTTTGTTCAGGAAATTCTCCTCTGTGCCCTGAGATTCCATCTCACACCAGTCAGAATGGCTAAGGTAAAAAACACAGGAATCAGCAGTTGTTGGCAAGGACGTAGAGAAAGAGGAACACTCCTCCACTGCTGGTGGGATTGCAAGCTGGTACAACCACTCTGGAAAGATGTCTGGCGGTTCCTCAGAAAACTGGGCATGACTTTCCCAGAGGATCCTGTTATAACACTCTTGGGCATATATCCAGAGGCTTCCCCTGCATGCAGTAAGGCCACATGCTCCACTATGTTCATAACAGCCTTGTTTATAATAGCCAGAAGCGGGAAAGAACCCAGATGTCCCTCAATGGAGGAATGGATTCAGAAGATGTGGTATATTTACACAATGGAATACTACTCTGCAATTAAAAACAATGAATTCACGAAATTCCTAGGCAAATAGTCAGAACTTGAAAATATCATCCTTAGTGAGGTAACCCAATCACAAAAGAACACACATGGTATGTAGTCACTGATAAGGGGATATTAACCCAGAATCTCGGAATACCCTAGTCACAATTCGCATATCAATAGATTTCCAAGATGGAAGGAGAGACCCCTGGTCCTGGAAAGACTGGATGTAGGGGAATGCCAAGACAGAGAAGCGAGAGGGGGTTGAATGGGAAAAGAGTGAGGGAAGGGGGCTTATGGGACTTTTGGGGAGGGAGGAAACGGGAAAGGGGAAATGATTTGGAATGAAAATAAAAAAACTTAGAAAATAAATAAAAAAATATTCATAAGGAAAAAAACTATTTTCCATATTTAATTGTTTTCCATAAATATTTTATAATAAAATATTCTTTTTTAAAAAAATGCAAAAAAAGAAAAAAGAAAAGAACATGCTTTTGACAAAATTTAGTGCTCCCTCATGGTGAAAGTCATGAATACAAGGACATACCATAACATACCAAAGGCAGTGTAAAGTCTATAACCAACATCAAATTAAAAGAAGAGAAACCAAAAAAAAAAAAAAAAAAAAAATTCAAACCAGCAACAAGAAAAGGTTGTCCACTCTCTCCATACCTATGTAATTTAGTACTTGAAGTCTTACCCATATCAGTAAGACTACTGAAAGACATCAAGTGCATAGAAATTAGGAAGAAAGAATTAAACATTTTTATTTGTAGATGATATGATAGTATACATAAAGTGACACCAAAATTTGCACTGGAAAACTGCTATAGCTCATAAGCAATTCAGCACAGTATCTGGATACAGAATTAACTCATAAACATTAGTAGTCTTTCTCTATAATAACAGCAAACATACTGAGAAACAAATCAAGGACACATCTTCACAGTATCCTCAAATAATATAAAATATCTGGAAGTAACTCTAACCAACCAAGTGAAGATTTGTGCTGTGGTTTGAATAAGAATGATCTTCATAGGCTAATATATTTTAATACTTAGTCATAAGGATTTGCACTACTTGAGAAGAATTTGGACATTTGTCCTTGGTTGAATAAGAGTGGCATTGTCAAAGGAAGTGTGTCTGTGTAAATGCAATGATGTTTTAAAAGTCCAGGACAGGCCCAATGTCTTTTCTCTTCCTTATGCCAATAGAACTAAATGGAGAATGCTCAGCTACTTCTCTAGTACCAAGTCTGCTAGGATGCTGTTGTGTTTTCCACTATGATGATAATATACTAAATCTTTGAAGGAGTAAGTAATCTCAAGTTAAATGCTATATTTTATAAGTGTTTCATTAGTCATAGAATCTCTTCACAGCAAAAGAATACTAAGATGACTTGGGTGACAAAAGCATTAAGATGTTGATGAACAAAAGTGAAGAAAATATCATAAGATGGAAAGTTCTCTCAATATTATAGATTGGTAGAATTAATAAAGTAAAAATGGTTATCCTATAGATTGATAATTGGAATCAAGTTATAAATTCACACACCTATGGAAAACCTATAGACAACAGATTTTTGATAAAGATGACAGAAATTCACACCAGAAAAAAGAAAACACCTTCAACAAATGCTGCTGGAGAAACTTAATTGCTGCACTTAGAAGAAGAATCTAAATTGATCCAAATAAATTTCCATTGACTGTGCAGAACTGGACTTGTCTCTTACTGGCTGCAGAATTCTAGAGAGCTGGCCCACCTCTGACAGCAGTAGCCCTAGTGAGAATAGGCCCTGTGCCTTGCCCAGGCAAAACAGTGAAGCTGGGTCTGGTGGCTAGTCTGTGTTGAGGCACTCATGAGGGTTATAGCTTGGAGAGCTGGCCCTCCTAATCTCTGTGGTGAGGTGGCCTGAATGTGAAGATGATGCTTTCCCATTCCCCATTTGTCACCTGTGGGAGTTGGAAGAGCAGCCTCAGATAAAATGGGAGCCTGATAAGTAACGCCGGTACCTAGTGGGCATCACAGTGGAGCTGGCTTTGATGGAAAAGGCACATATGAATCAGCTTGTACGTTATCAGAACAGGTGAAATGGCTCATCCCTTAGAGGTTGCAGTACTTGGCAGAGTAGGCCCCATGCCTTGATAGGGCAGCACAATGGAGCTTACTCTGAAGGTGTGTGTGTGTGTGTGTGTGTGTGTGTGTGTGTGTGTGTGTGTGTGTGCTCTCACAGATTAAACGACCCTGAGGGCATGAGAGCAGGAGAGCTGTCTCTGCCTCACTCTGATGGCAGCATAGGGTGACCTAGCTGAAGCAATGCTGGAGAGCTTGCCCTTGTGGTACAGATAGGAAGAGGCAGCTCACTTACCAGCTAAGGTACCAGATAAGCCCAGATCCAAGGCTCTGAGTTCAAACACCACTAAATATATATTATCTGGGAATGATTATGAAAGTGCCAATCATGCTGACCCAAAGCTGCAAGATCTCCATGACACAGGTTAACAAGAGGAAAACAGGGAGGAGTCTTAGTGAAGATGCAATATTGATGGTGTCATAGAAGCCAGAGAACTTGAAACAGACCAAATGACTCACTGCAGTGAACATTAACAGGTCAACATGTGTGAACAAAGGGATGTAGTATGAGACACTCTGTGAGACAAACTGTGACATACTAAGGATTCCATGATATTTTGCATTCATACATATATACATATATATCTATATACAAATATATATTGTGGTCTGTGTGTATTTGTGTGTGTATGTTTGTGTGTGTGTGTATGTGCATGTGTGTATTATTTTTGGAGGTACATTGCAAGAATCAAGGCCATCTGTGATCTGAATGGGAGATAAATGGGACCGGAAGGAATACTGTGAAATTCACAAAGAACAAAATGTTTTTTAAAAAGGAAGTTCTTGAAACTGAGAAGTTTCTGCACACTGAAGGAAAACATCTTTCAAAGTGACAACCTAGAGACTGGGAAAATATTTTTAACAACTCCACATCAAATAGAAGACTAATATTCAAAATATATAAGGAACCCAAGAAACCAGATATCAAGAAAACATATAACAAAGGTTAAAAAACAAGAAGTATGCTTCTACACAGAAAATCTTCAATAGAAGATGCTCAAATGACTGAAACATTTAATAAATTCTAGTATATTTCATAATTAGGGAAATACAAGTGAAAACTTTTGATAGGTGTTATGGAAATTTGCAGACTCTATGGAAATAAGTTTAGCATTTCCTCAGGAAATGGATATCAATTTATATCAAGACCCAGCTATTCTGTTCTGGGACAAATACCAGGTTGTCACTTTATCCTATCGCAGAGACAAATGATCAACCATGTTTATGACTGTTCTATGTATACTAATCAGAAATTTGAAACAATTTAAGAATTTCTCTACTGAAAAATGGATAAATAAAATGTCGTACATTTACATAATGGGATATTAATCATTTGTTAAAAATGATTTCTAGCAATCAGAGTGGGGCTGTTTCTATGTCTTTTTCCTGCTTGAGGAACCCTTTTCCTCTTACTAGGTTGCATTTTCTAGCTTTGATATGAGGATACAAGTCTCTTTGTATCTTGTTATGCAAAGTTTCAAACATCAATGAGAGGAGAGGCCATTGGTCCTGTAAAGGCTCAATTGATTCCCCAGAATAATGGAATGCAAGTCAGGAAATTGAAGGAGGGAGTGAGCAGGGGGAGGGTGGATGGGATAAGAGGTTTTCTGAGGAGTAACAAGGAAAGGGATTTGATATCTAATAAAAAAAAGATATGCCTGCATGGACAAAAGGGAAATAAGGTAATGATGTAATAATATTGTAAGTTAAATTTTTTGAAAGAATAATAAAAATGATACCACAGGAAAAAAAACTAAGATTAATATATGTATGCAACAAGTTCAATAATCCTATGTGAACTGATTTCCAGAATTATGTAATTTACATAGACTTACCTTTTTTAAAACGGTAGGAAGACACATTAGTTTTAGATTACATAAGAAACTTACAAGGACTCTGCCTAAGAATTTATTACCCTTAAAATTTTAAAGATTACGTGGGTTCAAGAATAAAATCAATAAAATTGAGGAAAATTTTATTTCTATAATGATAAACACACATAAAGTAATATTAATAATGTTATCAGATCTAAATACCAAAGCAAGAAAATGTCACCAAAATAAAATCAATGCAAATGAATAACTGTGTTCAATTTTAAAATATTAAACCAGTATTTGTAAATCTTATATTTAGTGCATTAAATATATCAAACTTCTTCAAATATAATTTATCCTTGCAGTGAAGAAAATTTTAACATAAGCAGTCAATGATCTTGACATACTAACAGAAGCGAAGATAAATTTAAATATCAACAAATGCAGAAGTAGCATTGTATTATATTCAATACTTTCATTTTTTAAAGTTTTAATCTTCTGTAAAAAGGATTGTTTGTATTATGAAAGTAAAATTTTCTCCTAATGTATGATACAAGACAAAATTGACACATTTTGGATTTACTATCTCCACTGAACATAATATTGGGGACTATTTCCAGAGCATGCATACACATTAATAAAATTAAATTAAGGTATCTACAGTAACCCATTTGGTTTCTATGGTTTGTTGTTGTTGTTATTTTTGTTTCTTTGTTAATTTTTGTTTTGAGATTACATTATAATTACATATCTCCCTCTAAATTGTTCCTTAAATACGATCCTACTCCTCTTCATATCCATAGCACCTATTTTCAAGTGGTTATGGTATATATATATAAATTATTTGTATACACACATATATGTGCTTATTAAGCTTGTACAGTCTGTATATTTTTTGTATATATGTTTTCAGGAAGAGCTATTTGGCATTAGATAGGTCTCTTTAAAAACCAGTTAGCATTAATAAAATTAAAATATTACAGCTTCTAATTGGAAAAATCAAATATCCTTGTATAAAAACAAGCTGGCACTATTTTAATTCCTGTAGAAATAGGTAAGAAATTTATTAATGTAGAAATAAATTAAATAAGAAATTTATAAAATGTAGAAATTTATTATATTCTGATGGCCTGAATGTTTTCCTTTAATTATGGGTATTGATATTTGCATACTTTAGAATTGGTAGTGATATAGATTCATTTAACATTTCTATCAAAGAATATGTTATTCTCAGTTGCTGCTCTCTCTTTCAGATAAACTTATACTGTGAGACTATGGCTAACTCTACCCTGGTGACTGAGTTCCTCCTGGAAGTTTTTGCTGAGACTTGGGAGCTCAGAATCCTACTCAGTGTGATGTTCCTGTTGGTGTACCTGGGCAGCCTTTTAGGGAATCTTGTCATCATCATTGTAACTACAGTTGACCACACTCTGAATACACCCATGTACTTCTTCCTCAGGAATCTTTCCATTTTAGACATGGGGTATGTATCTGTCACTGTGCCCAACGCTTGTATCAACTCTCTCACTAATCACAGGAATATTTCCATTGCTGGGTGTGCAGCACAGTTCTTTTTGTTCTTCTTTTGTGCATGTGTAGAGATTCAGTTTCTCGCCATCATGTCCCTGGACAACTATGTGGCCATCTGCAAGCCTCTCCTCTACCCTATGATTATGAACCATCAATACTGTGTTCAGATGACACTGGCTTCACTACTTATCTCTCTTATCCTTGCAAGTGTGCACACTTTCAAAACTTTCCAACTATCCTTTTGTCACTCTAATGTAGTCCCTCAGTTCTTCTGTGATATCCCCTCTTTGCTGAGGCTTTCAGGATCTGACACTTTTTTTTTAACAACAAGCTCTTGCTTCTTCTGACTGCTGTTGGGCTCAGTGGTAGCTGCTTTATCTTCATTGCCATATCATATGTTTACATATTGTCAACAGTGTTGAAGATTCTTATCAAAGGAGAGAGAGGGAAAGCCTTTCCACCTGTGTCCTTCACATTATTGTAGTGTCTGTGTTTATTAGTTCTGGTTCCTATGTATATCTAAGACCTCCAGCAATCTCAGAAATAGTTGAGAGTATGACTCTTTCTCTACTGTATACCATGGTTCCTCCATTCTTAAACCCTTTTATATATAGTCTTAGAAACAAAGAGATAAAAGATGCTGTGAAGAAAGAAATATTCAGATTTTTTATAGTTGAATAAAATAAAGAAAAAATATTGACATGCAAACACACACACACACACACATACACACACACACACACACACACACACACGCACTTTTAGACTATTTATTGGAAAGATTTTTTTTTGCATTTTATATACTGCTTATAATTTCCCCTTCCTCAACTCATCGTAGTTCCTTGCTCCTCACTTATCCTCCCATCCTTCTATACCCCTTCCATGTCCTCCAATATGTACATAATAAAAATAAAAAAAATAATATTAAAGGAAAAAAGAAGCCTTGATGACAAATTATGTGGTAAAAAACTCTATTGTTACCTTTGAGTTTGATTCCTTTTGTCCATCTACTGCTGGTCATGCAGTCTACACTCAATTGTAATTTATTTACCCAGTGAGTCTCCCTTGGAGGAAACTACATGTACCCTTAAAAGTGCTTATCAATTAGAGATTTTTTTTCTGAGTTAGAGATAGGGGTATGTGTCCACTTCTCATTTCAACTCTAAGACCCTATCTAGTTAGACCCATATATACCCATGCATGCTGCTTATGTTTCTGGGCTTACATGTGCATAGATCATGTTAATTTAGAAAGCTTTGTTTTCTTAATGTCCTCCATCATCTCTGGCTCAAATACTACTTCTGCTTCCTCTTGCACTATGCTTGCTGATCCCAAATGAGAAAGATTTGATATAAGCATCCTACCTTTTGAAGATGATTGTACCAACGTCTCTCAATCTTTGCATAGAATCTGGCTGTGGGTATTTGTATTTGTTCTCATCTGCTGCAAAAGGAAGTTTCACTGATGAGGATCGTGCAAGGCACTAATTTATGAGTATAGTGGATTGTCATATAAGTCATTTTATTGCTAAATTTTAAACTTTAATTTACTTTAAGACTTTTAGAAGGATATTATTTTTTATTACACTATATCCTAGGGTTATCAAGTCTCAGGTTCACCACAGCAATGTTTGGTATGGGTTCTGTATCAGGGCGTAAACCTAAAGTCAAATCAGGCATTGGTCAGTTACTCCCACAAACTTTGTTTCACTCTTGCACTAGTGTATCTTGAGGGCAGAACACTATTGCAGATCAAAGAGGTTATGTTTGGTTTCATGTTATATTTCTGTTTCGGAATATGTAAAGTACCATTATGAAGAAAGTCCACTGAATATAGTAGCCAGGGCATACTGTCGGTACCAGCTTGACAGCTCCATGTTCAGTGGAGATGTGTAGGTTTGTCTCCAGCAATGAGTCTTACTGTCAGTGTTTGGGGAGTAATCCAGAGACATGGTAGCACATGAGTTGTTTTGTTTATACCATGGGATCCCTTTATCTAACAATCTTACTTAACATAACCTATCCTAGTAGCGAGGGCTTCATTTGATGATGGTCAGCTGGGACTCTCTCTTCTCCATTATTTTGCAGTTCCCCATGGATTGCCTTCATGTGTATTTATATTTTCAGAAATGTCTACATTATTAAGTTTCTGTAATATTCTTGCAACAAGCTGTTGGTGTGAGCTTGTCTTCCTACATTCCCTTTCTCATCCACTTTTCCTCTTGCTCAACAGTACTTAATTCTCCTATTTGGGTTCCCATATCACCCCATGACAGTTTATTCTATTTCAATTTTCTAATGATATCTATCTGCCTCCACTTACTTCCTTACTCTATGAACAATTTCAATGGTTCTGTGGATTGCAGTTTGGTCATCACTGACCGAAAGGCTAATATTCACAAATAAGTTAATACCATTTTTGTCTATCTGGGTCTGGATTACTTCACTCAGGATGATTTTTTTCCTAGTTCCATCAGTATATCTGTGGCATTTCTTGATTTCATGATTTTAAATTTTATTTATTACACATTTTGTAACTATGGAATAAAGAAAAGGAATTTCTAAGTATAAAGTGTTATTCAAGTGGAACAGAAACACAATGTTCAAGTTTGATAATTTGTGAATGACTCTATACTGTCCCATATTCTATGTATTGCTGTCACACTTAAAATGAAATGTCAATAAAATAGCAAGACTTTTCTGTGATTGCTTTTCTGTTAAAGTAATAGATTTTTGTCTTCACACATTCTCTTAAGGACATTACTGGTCGTATCAAAGGTGAAAAACATGATATGTATTTTTTCCATAATATTCCTTACTTGTAGATAGAATTTCGTTTTCTTTTTCTTCTTAAAACTTTTCAGTTTTCTGAGGAACCGCCAGACTGCTTTCCAGAGTGGTTTTACCAGCTTGCAATCCCACCAGCAGTGGAGAAGTGTTCCTCTTTCTCCACATCCTCGCCAACAACTGCTGTCTCCTGTGTTTTTGATCTTAGCCATTCTGACTGGTGTGAGATGGAATCTCAGGGTTGTTTTGATTTGCATTTCCCTAATGACTAAGGATGATGAACATCTCTTTAGGTGCTTCTCAGCCATTAGATATTCTTCAGGTGAGAACTCTTTGTTTAGCTCTGTACCCCATTTTTTAATAGGGTTACTTGCCTCTCTGAAGTTTACCTTCTTGAGTTCTTTGTATATATTGGATATTAGCCCTCTGTCGGATGTAGGGTTGGTAAGCAGTCTGGCGGTTCCTCAGAAAACTGGAAGTGACACTCCCGGAGGATCCGGCTATACAACTCCTGGGCATATACCCAGAGGCTTTACCTGCATGCAATAAGGACACATGCTCCACTATGTTCATAGCAGCCTTATTTATAATAGCCAGAAGCTGGAAAGAACCCAGATGTCCCTCAACGGAAGAATGGATTCAGAAGATGTGGTATATTTACACAATGGAATACTACTCTGCAATTAAAAACAACGAATTCACGAAATTCCTAGGCAAATGGTCAGAACTTGAAAATATCATCCTTAGTGAGGTAACCCAATCACAAAAGAACACACATGGTATGCAGTCACTGATAAGGGGGTATTAACCCAGAATCTCGGAATACCCTAGACACAATTCGCATATCAATAGATTTCTAAGAAGATGGAAGGAGAGACCCCTGGTCCTGGAAAGACTGGATGTAGGGGAACGCCAGGACAGATAAAGCGAGAGGGGGGTGAATGGGGAAAAGAGGGAGGGAAGAGGGCTTATGGGACTTTCGGGGAGGGAGGAAACGGGAAAGGGGAAATGATTTTGATTGTATATAAAAAAAACTTAGAAAATACAATTTAAAAAAAAAAAAACTTTTCAAACCAAAGGAAGGGGTTGCTAGGGAATTCCCAAATAAATAAAAGGGGAAGATCAAGGTAACAACCATGGACTCAGTACCCTTACCTAGGCGTTGTTCTTCACTCAAAAATGAGAACGAAACTCTAATTTTTTTTCCAAATCAAAATCTTATAATTACTTCAGTCAATTATTCCTATCTATAGTGGATTGGAGAAGTCCATTATAAAATACAAGTCTCGTCTTTTAAAAAAGTCACTAGTCTTGTTCTCTTTTATCTAAGTCATTGGCATCCTCCTGAGTACAAAGATTTTTGGAACAGAGTCTTTAATTAGGACAAAATTCCCAGACGTAATTTATAGGTAATGGTTTCCATAGAATAGCTAAGAAAGGATCCAATTAAAATTCAGAATTAGACACAGGATAAAGGACCTGACACTGTATCACCTGAGTCCCCTGAAAGTGTGAAGATGATGATGGCGATAATGAAATATTGCACGAATATACAGATAATCTCCATCATCTCAAGTAAAATGTCTGGCACCTGTATGGAGCACAGGACAAAATCATCTGTAGTTTTCACAACCCAAATAAAGGAGATATTCTTTTTTTTATTTTTATTTATTTTTTTAAATTTTCTATATTCTTTATTTATATTTATATTATATTCCAAATGATTTCGTCTTTCCCAATTCCCCCATCCATTGAAAATCCTATAAGCCCTGGTCCCTCCACCTGTTCCCCAGTAAACCCCCTCCCATTTCTCTGTCCTGGTATTCCCCCACACTGCTACATCAAGTCTTTTCATGCCCAGGGGTCTCTCCTTCCTTCTTCTTGGGAATGAATTGATATGTGAGTTGTGTCTTGGGTCTTCATTTGTATTCCATTATTCTACATGCCTGTCACTGTACAAATACCATGCAGTTTTTAACACTATTGCTCTCTAGTACTGCTTGAGGTCCAGGGTACTGATTCCCACAGAATTTCTTTTACTGTTGAGAATAATTTTAGTTATCCTGGCTTGTCTGTTTTTCCAGATGAATTTTTGAATTGCTCTTTCTAACTCTATGGAGAATTGAGTTGGGATTTTGATTGGGATTGCATTGAATCTGTATCTTGCTTTTGGCAAGATGGCCATTTTTACTATATTAATCCTGCCAATCCATGATCATGGAAGATTTTTCCATCTTCTGAGATCTTCTTCAATTTCCTTTTACAGAGACTTGAAGTTCTTGTCATACAGATCTTTCACTTGTTAGGTTCGAATCAAACCAAGATACTTTATATTGTTTGAGGATATTATGAAGGGTGTCATTTCCTAATTTCTTTCTCAGCCTGCTTATCCTTTTTGTATAGGAAGGCTACTGACTTGCTTGAGTTGGTTTTATATCCGGTCACTTTGCTGAAGTTGTTTATCAGCTGTAGGAGTTCTCTGGTGAAGTTCCTTGGGTCACTTAAATATACTATCATATCATCTGCAAATAGTGATATTTAGAGTTCTTCCTTTCCAATTTGTATCCCTTTGACCTCTTTATGTTGTCTAATTGCTCTAGGTAGAACTTCAAGTACTATATTGAAAAGACATGGAGAGAGAGGGCAGCCTTGTCTAGTCCCTGATTTTAGTGGGATTATTTCAAGTTTCTCTCCATTTAGTTTGATGTTGGCTACCGGTTTGCTGTAAATTGCTTTTACTATGTTTAGACATAGGCCTTGAATTCCTGATCTTTCCAAGACTTTTAGCATGAAAGGATGTTGAATTTTGTCAAATGCTTTCTCAGCATAATGAAATGATCATGTGGTTTTTTTCTTTGAGATTATTTAAGTAGTGTATTACATTGACAGACTTCCTTATATTGAACCATCCCTGCATCCCTGGGATGAAGACTACTTGATCAAGGTGAATTATCCTTTTGATGTGCTCTTGGATTCAGTTGTCAAGAATTTTAATGAGTATTTTTTGCATCGATATTCATAAGTTAAATTGGTCTGAAATTCTCTTTCTTTGTTGGATCTTTGTGTGATTTTGGTATCAGCATAATTGTGGCTTCATAGAACAAGTTGGGTAGTGTTCCTTTTCTTTCTATTTGTGGAATAATTTGAAGAGTATTGGTGTTAGGTCTTCTTAGAAAGTCTGATAGAATTCTGCACTAAAACCATCTGATCCTCTGCTTTTCTTTGTTTGGAAGACTTTCCATCACCACTTATATTTTGTTAGGGGTTATGGGACTGTTTAGATGGTCTATTTGATCCTGATTAAATTTTAGTATTTGCTATGTCTAGGAAATTGTCCATTTCCTCCAGATTTTCCAGTTGTGTTGAATATAGACTTCTGTAGCAGGATCTGATGATTTTTTGAATTTCCTCAGTTTCTGTTGTTATATCTCCCTTTTCATTTCTAATGTTCTTAGTTTGGACACTGTCTCTGTGCCCTTGGCTAGTCTGGCTAAGGGCTTATCTATCTTGTTGATTTTCTCAAAGAACCAACTCCTCGTTTTGTTGATTCTTTGTATGGTTTTATTTGTTTCTAGTTGATTGATTTCAGCCCTGAGTTTGATGATTTCCTGCCTTCTACTCCTCTTTTGTGTATTTGCTTCCTTTTGTTCCAGGGCTTTCAGCTGTGCTGTTAAGCTGCTAGGGTATGCTCTCCCCAGTTTCTTTTTGGAGGCACACACGGCTCTGAGTTTTCTTCTTAGCACCACTTTCATTGTGTCCCATAAATTAGGGTATGTTGTGACTTCATTTTCATTAAATTTTAAAAAGTCTTTGATTTCTTTCTTTATTTCTTCCTTGACCAAGCTATCATTGAGTAGAACTGTGTTCAGTTTCCATGTATATGTGGGTTTCCTGTTGTCTTTGTTGCTATTGAAGACCACCTTTACTCCATAGTGATCTGATAGGAGGCATGGGATTAGTTTGATCTTCTTATATCTGTTGAGATCTCTTTTGTGACCAATTATATGGTCGCTTTTGGAGAAGGTACCACGAGGTGCTGAGAGGAAAATATATTCTTTTGCTTTGGAATGAAATGCTCTCTATACATCTGTTAAACCCATTTGTTCCAAAGCTTCCATGAGTTTCATTGTGTCCCTGTTTAGTTTTTGTTTTCCTGATCATTCCATTGAGAACAGTGGAGTGGTGAAGTCTCCCACAATTATTGTGTGAGGTGCATTGTGTGCTTTTAGCTTTATTAAAGTTTCTTTTATGAATGAGGGTGCCCTTTCATTTGGAGCATAGATGTTCAGAATTGAGAATTGTTTGTGCATTTTTCCATTGACCACTATTTAATGTCCTTCCGTGTCTTTTTTGATGACTTTGGGTTGACAGTCAATTTTATCTGATATTAGGATGGCTACTTCAGCTTGTTTCCTGGTACCACTTGTTTGTATAATTGTTTCTAGCCTTTTACTCTGAGGTAGTGTTTGTCTTTGATACTGAGGTGCATTTCCTGTATGCAGCAAAATGCTGGGTCCTGTTTATTTATCCAGTCTGTAAGTCTATTTCTTTTTATTGAGGAATTGAGACCATTGATATTAAGAGATAGTAAGGAATAGTGATTATTGCTTCCTATTATTTTTGATGTTATTTTTATGTTTGAGTGGTTATCTTCTTTTGCGTTTGATGAAAGAAGGTTGCTATCTTGCTTTTTCCAGGATGTAGTTTTCTTCCTTGTATTGGTGATTTCCAGCTATTATCCTTTGCAGGGCTGGGTTTGCGGAAAGATACTGCATAAATTTGGTTTTATCATGGAAAATCTTGGTTTTTCCATGTATGGTGATTGAGAGTTTTGCTGGGTATAGTAAAGTATGCTGGCAATTGTGTTCTCTTAGAGTCTGTATGAGATCTGCCCAGGATCTTCTAGCTTTTATAATTTCTTGTAAGAAGTCTGATGTAATTCTGATATGTCTTCCTTTATATGTTACTTGGACTTTTTCTCTTACTGCTTTTAATATACTTTGTAAAGTACATTTGGTGTTTTATTATTATGTGACAGGAGATATTTCTGTCCTGGTCCATTCTGTTGGAGTTCTGTAGGTTTCTTGTATGTTCATGAGCATCTCTCACTTTAGGTTAGGGAATTTTTCTTCCATAATTTTGTTGAAGATATTTACTGGCCCTTTGAGTTGCAAATCTTCACTCTCATCTATACCTATAATCCTTAGGTTTGGTCTTCTCATTGTGTCCTGGATTTCCTGGATGTTTTGGGTTACCCAGTTCTTGCATTCTGCATTTTCTTTGACTGTTGAGTCAGTGCTTTATTTGGTATCTTTGGCATCTGAGATTCTTTCTTCTATCTCTTGTATTCTATTGTTGATGTTTGCATCTATGACCCCTGATTTCTTCCCAAGGTTTCCTAACTCCAAAGTTGTCTCACTTTGTGATTTCTTACTTGTTCTTACTTCCTTTTTAGATCCTGAATGGGTTTGCTCAGTTCCTTCACTTTGTGTGTGTGTGTGTGTTTTCTTGTAATTCTTTAAGATAGTTGTGTGTTTCCTCTTTCAGGACTTCTGCCTGTTGACCCAAGTTCTCATGCATTTCTTTAAGTGATTTTTGTGTTTCTTCTTTATGAGCTTCTATCTCTTCACCCACATTCTCCTGAATTTCTTTAAACTAATTTTGTCTTTCCTTTGTAAGGGCTTCTACCTGTTGATTCATGTTCTCTTGTACTTCTTTAAGAGATCTATTTATGTCCTTCTGGAAATCATCTAATAGCATCATGACATGTGATTTTAAATCCAAATCTTTCCTTTCCGGTGTGTTGGGGTATCCAGGACATGCTGCTGTCAGAGAGTTGGGTTCAGAGGGTGACATATTGCTTTGATTTCTGTTAGTAATGTTCCTGTGTTTGCCTTTTGCCATCTGGTTATCTCTGGCATTAGTTGGTTCTGCTGTCACTGGCTGGTACTTGAACCTACTGTGGGCCTGCAATGCTATTTCTGTTCCCCTGGTTGACACAGTATCTCCTGGCACAGATTGCTGAGGGGCTGCCCTACTCCTGGGTGCCGTTGGAGCTCTGGTATGCCTTGCCCCAAGTGATGTTATACTCGGGATATTTCTGTGTACCTGGAGTACCTGTCTGCTCTGTCACCAGAGCAAAGATGGCAGAGACTTCAGCGCTCTCTCATGAAGCAGATATTCAATCTCTCATTCTCTCTTCTCTCCAAAAAGCTATAGTAATTTAAGAGAGATCTGAATAAAACACAACAGTAACCATCCTCTTTAAAAACTAAAGAAAAAGAAGAAAATAAGTAAAATTTGATTCCAAAGGACTGAAATAAATATGCAAGTCTTGGAGTATCCATTTATTATCACAACAGTGACTGATAGCAACATGCTCTCTTCAATACCTACATTTAAATCCAGTGTCACCTTTCAGTTTTATGAGTTTATTAAAACATATTTAAGTCTTTCAGATCCTTTTTTAGCTTTTGCAGATTTATAAAAATTATGTCAAAATGAAAATTAGAAATCACACTCAATTTTTTTTAAATACAAAATACTTCAAAACATGCTATATTCATCTTTTAATGGACATAGGAGGATCCTTCAAAAGTTGGTTTCTTTCGGCTAAAACAAGGGGAAACTGGACTTAGTTGTTGGCTGAGTCTCTTGGATAGTCCAATGAACAGCCTTTATGGAAGACTGTATTGTGTATACGATGAATTTTTTTTCTGTGCCTAAATCTTAAGTTACTAATTAAGACATCTGGGCTATGAACATCAGGTCATTTTTGGAACCCATTGTGGAGAGATAGCAAGTGAGGAGATCATTTCCAGAAGATATTAGACTACTCTTTGAGGATTTCAGTCCATGTTGTAACTACTTCTACACATCTGGAAAACATTTATAAAGACTGTAAAATATACACATCCCTTCCTTGGCAGGCTGCACCTCAGTGAGGGTAGTTTCCACAAGTTCTCTGGGGTGTTGAGCTCTCTTTCAGATCCCTGCATGGATAAGGGCTCTCGGGCATCTGGCTGAGATATCACATGTTAGCTTATCCTGTCTAGGTGTGTCATACCGTACGTTGGCCTGAACAAATTAGAAAAATTTTGTGGGCCCCAGATAAGTAGTTTCATAAAAATTTATCTGCAGAGTTGACAGAGCAGGTAACATTCTATTCTATTTTTTCCCTAGGATGTAGATATCAGATACTTTTGAAGCATTAGGCAGTGACTGATGCAAAGGAGTCCAGGGGACCTGGAACATCTCAGCTTGTGCACTCCCTGAAGCCCCTTGATAACTGCATTCTTCCCAATTATCTGTGACTCTGAGAGCCCTGTTGCCTTGATGTCATTTTCTTGGGATTTTACTGCAGCCTTCAGAAATTTTGTTGGGTATCCAACCAAAAAAAGTACCTATACACAGTTTTAAGCCAATATAAGTTCATTATTAGTCATTCAGAAACTATACTTTGTATTCTAGATCCCAGTGTAGCCCTTAACCATTTTGAGAGTGATCTTTTAAGCAAAAATACCATATTATGGAAAAGTGAAAAGTGGAATTGGTACTATGAAGATGGAGAGAACACCCTTATATAAGTATGCCTGCTCTTGCTACCTAAGGCTATGGTGAAATCCCAACTGGTGCTGTCACTAAAGGCCATATTGAGATCTGTAGCCATTCAATACTGGCTATGTCAATATCTGTAGCTCATATTACTATTACAGACTTGTAGACTTCCTGGTCTGGGAGATGCCTGGGATCCTGTGGATGTACAAGGGTTGTACACAGTTATTCCTATACTCACTGGCTGTGGTACTCAGGAGAGATGGATACATTCTTTTCTGGTTGCAACAGTCAGGAGAATGAGCCCTGTGTCACACCTGAGAAGCACAATAGACATGATACTGCTGCTTTGAGTCTGTTCTAGAAGTTTAAAGAAGAGGTAGATGTAAGGGTGGGCCAACATGAAGGTCTAGATAGGAGCTGAATTGTGTAGCCCACTATATCTCCTATATCCACAAGACCAGGGTGAACTCTCAAGCATAGCTGCTGCTAGCTCATCCTATTGTGCAAGTGGACAGGGGCAGGGTCATAACTCCCACTCTTAGGCAATTAGTGCCTTTTTTTTGCAACACTCAGGAGCATGAGCCCTACACCACTTACACCCAACCAATAGACAGAAGCTGGGCCCCCTGTGATAGAATTAGGAAAACCTGGAAGAATCTGAGGATGAGTGCACCCCACAGGAAGACAAGTCTCAACTAACCTGGGTCCCAGAAGTCTCTGACATTGAGCCATAAGCCAGACAGCCTACTCCAAGTGATATGAGGCCCCTTACATATATACAGCAGAGGACTGCTTGGTCTGGCCTCAGTGAAGAAGGTACTCCTAACCTTCAAAAGATTTCAGGCCCCAGGGTGTGCAGAGGTCTGGTGCTGTGAGGGTAAGGGGTTAGGGACAGCCTCTAGGAGACAAGGGAAGAGGAATAGAATGAGGAACAGTCAGAGGGTAGTCCTGGAGGCAGATAATGACTGGACAGTAATAAAAACATTAAATAATTAGAGCAGTAGCAACATCAGCAACAATAATAGCATTTTAGATGTAGAAGATATTATTAAGTTAATAAAGCTAATTAGAATAGAAATTGACTTAGATGCAGAACTCGGGACTCATCAGGATAGAAGAGATAATAAAATATTTTCTTCTGAATTGCCAAATACAAACGGAGTGAAATTTTTAAATGTAACTATTACCTTATAATTTTCATAATTGTTTCATAGTGGTTCCTGCTGTATATTGTTTATTATTGTAAGAAATTAAGTTTCTATTTAGATAAAAAATGGGAATTATTGAGATTTCTTCTGTTGTTGTATATTGTAATGCTAAATACTGGTCCCCATATCGGGTTGTTCCCAAAGATTAGAAAATATTTAAGTAAAACAAGTGATGCTATGTAACCTTGTTTTTAATTTAAAACTATTGGGTGAATGAAGATGGCAATAATTCATAGCTGAACAGTAGAGAGGTAGACAGAATTTCCATTTACAATCTGAGGCAAGAAGATGACACCATGTGTTAGGTCAGTTATGAAATCCTGGCCATGAACACTGGTCAATTGGAGCTGAGAGGGACACAAAAGGAACATAGCAAGTTATAAGTTGGGGTTATTGATAGGGAAGTAGATACAAATAATTTAGAGGGTAGATATCTGCCGATATCTAGTGCTTTAAAGGCTTGTAATAAATATAAAAATTTGAATCTCTTATCTTGGAACAGAATGATCAAAGACAGGTTAGAAACCCACAACTGAAATTAATAATTATGACAGTAATTATTACTACAATAGTAGACATTTTTACCATTATTTTTTAACAATGTCTTAGCCAGATCCTTTTACTAGATGGTTATTACCAAATAAGCATGACATATTTCTGGGTAAGGTGAACTTGTAAATGAACGAATAGAGCTCAAAATATTAGCAATGGAACACTTGTTATAACATTCAACATGTTGATAATGAGATAATATAAGAATGATATATTTAACAAGTTTAAGTAACCATTAAATTTCCTAGATTCTTCTAAAATAATCAAATGGAGAAGGAGTGCAATGAAAATTGAGCCAAGTACTATATATTCTCAAAATTAGGTTCTCAGTATACTAAGTTAAGTGAATTATGATTTCATGCAAAATAGTATCCATCTTTATCAAGAAAAATAAAAAGAACCAATCTGATTCTTAAAGAGATAAAAAAAAAGGACTCTAAATTTTGTGTTATTTTATTTGATTCTTCTTTTTAAATTAAGAAGCTTTATGTTTTTCACTTATTTTATCATACTTTAGGAACAAAAGAGATGAGAAGGTGGTGGAAAAAGTAAATCACAAATATCATTATAGCGAGTATTTATGTGAAATCCCACCCAGTGTTGTAGTATTTAAGTGAGAGAGTCTTCACTGAGCATTATCAGAACACAAAATGAACAATAACAACCTAGACACAGACTGAGAATATATAATATAACTAATCACCTGTTGACATCTTATCCAGAGTGATTATTGAAAGCCATAATTTTAGGCAACTTATAGAATACAATGAAATGACAGCTTGTTCCACATAATGCTTGAGATTTTTCTTGAACTGCAATGTGAAATCAATGTGGAATACATAAAAATTACAAGAAAAAATGTTTTCTGCTTTGATTTTATTCCTTATTGATTTATAAATAGGTTTAATATATCTGCTAACATTCACCCTCTCATTCATATATTTTATTCTTTCCCCATCCTTTGTGCTGAGGAAGTCTTACTTCATTTCATGTCTTTTTGCCCAGTAGGATAATTCAGGGCCTCTTTCTGATTGCGGGTATTGAACTTTTCACTGGAACATGGAATAGTGGCTACCCAACTAATGACAATGGCAATCTTTTTCCTTTCAACTCTAAACTGTCAGTAGCTTTCTAGTGAGGGTTCAGTTCTCATAAGCGATTCCCTACTTAGAGGTTGAATCTTGGGTATGCTTTGTTCAAGCAACAAAAGATGCTGAGATCATGAATGCCATTTTCTTTTCATGCTCAGAAGAGAGAATCCCATGGCCCTCTACCTCATCTCTTTCCATTACCTCTTTCACAGGGTTTCCTGAACTTTGTCGGCTTGTTATGCCTACTCCATTTAAGGCTGAAATGTCAACAGTAACTTTTTCTCAGCACTTAATCAGCTGGACCTAGAACTTTACATTAGTAAACAATGCATATACCTAGTAAACAGTGTAATTAACTCTTACCTCTTATCCACTGCTGGTGGGATTGCAAGCTGGTACAACCACTCTGGAAAGCTGTCTGGCGGTTCCTCAGAAAACTGGGAATGACACTCCCGGAGGATCCTGCTATACCACTCCTGAGCATATACCAAGAGGCTTTACATGCATGCAATAAGGACACATGCTCCACTATGTTCATAGCAGCCTTATTTATAATAGCCAGAAGCTGGAAAGAACCCAGATGTCCCTCAACAGAGGAATGGATTCAGAAGGTGTGGTATATTTCCACAATGGAATACTACTCTGCAATTAAAAACAATGAATACAAAATTCCTAGGCAAATGGTCAGAACTTGAAAATATTATCCTTAGTGAGGTAACCCAATCACAAAAGAACACACATGGTATGCAGTCACTGATAAGGGGATATTAACCCAGAATCTCGGAATACCCTAGACACAATTCGCATATCAATAGATTTCCAAGAAGATGGAAGAAGAGACCCCTGGTCCTGGAAAGACTGGATGTAGGGGAATGCCAGTACAGAGAAGCGAGAGGGGGTTGAATGGGGAAAAGAGTGAGGGAAGGGGGCTTATGGGACTTTCGGGGAGGGAGGAAACGGGAAAGGGGAAATGATTTTGAATGAAAATAAAAAAAACTTAGAAAAACAAAAAAAAGAGAATTGAAAGAGAAGAAATAGCTTTAAAAAAACTAACAAAAAATCAATAATTAGGTTTCAATAGTTGGGATGGTTTGCATATGTTTGGCCCAGGGAGTGGCACTATTGGAAGGTGCAGCCCTGTTGTAGAAGGTATAGCCTTGTTGGAGTAGGTGTATCACTGTGGGTGTGGGCTTTAAGACCCTCATCCTAGCTGCCTGGAAGCCAGTCTTCTGCTAGCATCCTTCAGATGAAGATGTATAACTCTTAGTTCCTCCTGCCCCATGCCTGCCTGGATGCTGCCATGTTCCTACCTTGATGATAATGGACTAAACCTCTGTAAGCCAACCCCAATTAAATGTCTTTATAAGAAAAAGAATAAAGTTTGCTTTGGCCATCTTTGGTCATCATGTCCCTTCACAGCTAAGGAAACCCTAAGACATGTACATTTGCTAAAATCAATACCATTTATATTTGAATAATATATTTGTTGTCGTGTTTTTTGAAGACTGGTGTGCTGAATTTCAATTTAAACATGTGCCAATACACTCAATTACATTCTTGAACCTTGAATTATGGGCTATACAAAATGGATTTCTTAACTCAGTTATTTCCATCCCCCTTAAGGAAAGTAAAACTACCCTATTCTTATTATCATGATTCACTATTCATGTACAATAAAAACTAATTCTGTTTTAACTACCATATTCTTATCCAGTATACCACCATTATTACAAGAATGCTAGAGTCTAAAGTTTTCATGTCTAAAATTTCAGTAACAAAACATTGCCTTCCAGGGTTTGTTTCTTTCCTCTAGAATGCTAACTGTCATCTAAGAGTGTTTTCTACATCTTGAGCACGGGTTAGGCTAACTTGGAAGACTCAGCCATGTGGAACTGGTTTTGCACTCAACAAATATTCAATATTGAAGGGAATATAGAGACTGACACCAAAGTTTCTACAGGTTACTGAAGCTATAGAATGTGTAGCAGGGTAAAATTCCCAGAAGAGGCCCTCGATTGGTCATTGCATGTAATGAGGACACGAATCCCAAGTTACAGTTGGAACTTTATAATTTTGGTAATGCGTGGACTCTGGAACATCTACCAAAGAAAGCTGTCAGTGCAGAGGTGGTCCAGCTTGAATAAGGATGACATTGAAGGGGAGACAGTAGTAGAGTCGTGGACCTGCCTAATGCTATTGAAGCCCACGTGATACCATCAAAACTCCCAAATATCATCTATGGAACTGAAGCATTTGATTTTTCTTTACTGTTTTAATTTTGTTTCAAACTATTTACTTTTTGTGTTATGTACTGCCATTCCTTTCAATTTTGCAGTGGGAATGCTTATACTGTCCATTGTGTATTTACAACTTGTAATTTCTATTTTGATTTAATAAAGGTTCACATTTCATGGGTCATCCTAAGTTTCAAATGAAATTTGAAGAGAAGTCTCCTGATGAATAAGGGTGCTGTTAAAACATTATGAGTCTTAAAAGACACAGTGAACTTGCATTGTGAAATGAATATGAAAGTTTATACACCAGGAATGGTATGATATTATGTAAGCATTATACATGTGGGTATCAAGTAGGCAAAAAATGAAACTATCATGATTTACACTAATTTTCAATTGCATGTGATATAAAATGGCATTAGAAAAAAATTTCTTGACATATTCATGATGGTCTTTCAAATACTAATGACTGACCTTGGAAGTACACTTTGAGTGTAAGGTTACTTTTCTTTTGAATATTGTCCTTAATTGAATAAAAAGGAAAGGGTGAGCAGAACATCAGCATTGTCCTGATATTTTTCTTCATAATTTCAGGTTGAATGTGACCCTTACTACAGGCAACATGTCTTCCCTTTCGTGCCATGTGCATGATTCCTTAAATAATGAGCCAAATAATATGTATTTATTTGATATGATCCTGGGGAAAGTGTGAGCCAATTTCTCCATGATTTTCTCTGTATTTTCTGGGAAATGATCAGTCCTTCCTACAGAAAATGCTAATTATCTTAACACTAATTGTCTTAAGAGAATAATAGTAAATAATAAGGAAGGGTATTAAGAAAGATTTTCCTTTGGGAGTACTAAGGTTGTAGCATGAGGACTTAAAAAGGGCTATTATAGAACTGTGGATTACATGGTGTTTCAAAGGAAATCTTAATGTAATTTAAAACATGGTAAATGATTTCCTTATTTGTATTTGCTTGATTCTGTATTAAGAAATGGCTTAAGTTTAGGACCTATATTTGAGTCTTATCAGAGGCTAAAATTGTAACTACAGGTCATAATTACAGAGTTCACAAAGATTTATGTGATCCTTCAAAAATCTGAATGTTTTTGAATTTTTTCCTTCTTAACTGGATCTGTTGGAAGTCCTTTCTATACATGTTTGATGACTAGATCATGTTCCAGGTATTTGAGAATTCTGAATTAATTTCACATTGTATACATTTTCAATAAGGAGTAAATCAATACCTAAATGTACTTACACAGAGTTTGAATCCGCAGGATATCAGCATATGTTGGATCTTACTAACAAGTGATCGTAACACTGCATGTTAAAGAGAAATCTGACAGCACAATTGCATGATATGTTTTTATATGTTGGTCTTTCAAGATTCCTTTACAAAGAAATCATAATGAAATCCTGACAAGTCCATACTACAAATGAGTGTATGTGACTCAAAAAGTTTCCTAATTTATGTATTTACGTTCTTGTAGATATATTTCTTATTTTAATTCCATGTGTATTTTTGTTTTTTATGCATTTGTGTTTTTGTACACTGTACATATCTGGTGCCTATAAAAGCCAGAAATAGGTGTTACATTCCTTGGAATGGGAATCAAAGAAAATTGTGAGCCATCACATAGCTTTTTGAAAATGAACTCACATTGTCTCTAAGAGCAACAAGTGCTTCATCTTATAAGCCAAGGCTCTAGTCACTCACCGTTTTTCTTTTTTCTTTTCTCTTTTGTTTTTATAAAACCTTTTTTGAGGATGTGATTAATTAAAATATTTTTCCTTTTCCATGCATCACTTTAACCCCCAGCCCATATACTTGTCCTCTCTCTTTCAAATGCAGTAAGTCCTTCTTGTTGTTTTGGTTTAATAAGATATTACACGCATGTATGTGCACAAGTGTCCACGTATGCATGTGTAGAAAGAATCTCTTATGAGCACCACCTATCAATAAAACAGCTTATGGTTAATGAGCTAAGATAGAATATAGGAGGTGAGTAACTTGGCGGAAGACAGAGGATTCGGATACTTGATGAGAGAATAAAAGATGGTGCAAGAAGAATTGAAATAAATTCAAAGGAGATTCTGGAGACCTTAAGGGAAAATCCAAGGAAAAAGGCTGTAACTGAAGGAGATGTAACTAACTATGTGGTATAAATTGAGTAGTTTGAATGGGTTAAATAAATTTGGACTTAGCCAGGGAATGATCCAAAGCTTATGTCCTAGGCATTTAATAATAAATAGTCACAGAGATGTCATCCTGTTAGCAGGAGCTAGAAGGAGAAACAGATTTAATATTTTTATAAACATACACACACACAAACACACATGCAAACACTCTTCACTGAGAAGTCCATATCTCCAATTTTCAAGGAGTCGCCAACACTCAACTCTTGGCGAAATCATTGATATATTCAATATTTTAGGATTTTATAAATTTAAGATGATACAAATGTTAACCAAAAATATATGCTTATTTTACCTTGTTTACATTCATTATAATAGAGATATTTATTTGTATATGTTGAAATATATTCTATAAGTATAGCTGAGAGTTTACAACTAAAACATATGTCTGTTTAACATATCAATTTAATGTGATGGATAGTATTATTTTATTAAGCAAAGGAATTTAAATTGCTTTGTTATGAAAATCTTATGGCAAAGATTTTAGAAAATTCCAGCAAATAACAAGTGGTTAATCATTACAGAAATAAATAAAAAACAATGTAAAAGTCAGGGAAGGAATTTGATAAAATATAAACATATAACTATGTATTTGAAAGTGGGAAGAAGAAGTCTTAGATTATTAAAAAAAAAGATAAGTAAGAGCTATTGATCTCACACATTCGTGGTCAAATTGTGTTTGACTGTTATATCTGTTCTGAACATAATGAATCTTAGCAGTAAGATTAAAATTGCTAAGGGTGAATAGGGGTAAATCAAGAATAAAACTGTTTCTGCTAGGAAGTGGAATGATCTTTTGCATTGCAAGGTGTTTACTATTTTAGATATTAATCTGGAAGGAGACAAATTGGTAACTAGGAAATGATCATTCTGCTTAGGGGTGTGGCCCACCACTAAGAATTATATGTAAAAAAAAGCTTTTGTCCCACCAAGATTGAGCCAACAAAAGAAGGAATCCAGATTCTACTCAAAGGATTCAGAAAACTGGATAAAATGTGGCAGTTAGCATTATTTTAAAAATATTACAGTTACAAGACTGACACTTATTAACATTAAGCAAATTCTTGTAAAGATAAATGTGGCCACGCAAAGCATATCAGTGCTCTGAACCCAGATTAAGACAAAGGAGATACAATAGTACAGGGAGGGACTTGAAGGTTTTATCCTGCTGTTTGTTGCCCCCTGAATGACTGCAACTTCAAGGAAAAAGTCAGTTCTATTAAGAAATGGAGTATATATAATACAAAATTTTTCTAAAAATTTATAGCAAAACATGGTACAATAGTTATAAATGGTAAATTAGAACAACTTTTGTATTCAGTACAAGTGGCACCTTATAGAAAGATAAAATGGGGGCTGTAAACCCCAGATATATAATGTCATATCTAGGTAGTGTCATTGACCCATTTCGACTGAGCATTTCTGTACATCAATGTGTTAATTCTTGCTTACTTCACATACCTGACAGGCTGTGGAAAACTCCAGCATGCTCAATGTCACTAGAATAACAGGGTTCATCCTTCTGGGATTCTCTGATGTCCCTGAACTACAGACTGTATGTGGACTGTTCTTCCTGGTAATGTACCTAGCAGTCATAATGAGTAACTTCCTCCTCATCACTCTCATCTCTCTGGATCTGAAACTCCAAACACCCATGTACTTTTTCCTGAAGAACTTGTCCCTATTGGATGTCTTCTTTATTTCTGTTCCAATCCCAAATTTCTTTATCAGTAACATAACTCACAATAATTCAATATCTATTCTGGCTTGTGCCCTCCAAGTATTTTTAATGGCTTCTTTTACATGTGGGGAAGCAAATCTCCTAACAGCAATGTCATATGACCGCTATATTGCCATCTGTTCTCCCCTTCACTATGAGGCCATCATGAGCAGTGGTAACTGTGTGCTGATGGTCAGTGTTTCCTGGGCTACAGGGATACTCATTGGAGTTTTATACACAGCTGACATATTTTCCATGCCTTTCTGTGGCTCCATTGTGCTCCCACAGTTTTTCTGTGATATTCCCTCATTGCTAAGAATTTCCTGTTCTGAAACATTTGAGGTCATTTACACAAGTCTTGGAATTGGTGTTTGTCTGGGCATGTCTTCTTTCATCTGTATTGTGATCTCTTACTTTTACATTTTCGCCACTGTGCTGAGGATTCCTACCACTAAAGGTCAGTCCAAAGCTTTTGCCACCTGCCTCCCTCATCTCAGTGTTTTCAGTGTTTATGTTGCCACAGCTTGCTTTGTCTATCTGAAGCCCCCCTCAAGTACAGCATCACTTACAGAGAGAGTATTTTCTGTGGTATATACTGTGTTGCCTCCAGCACTTAATCCTGTGATTTACAGTCTGAGAAATAGTGATGTAAAGTGTGCTTTGAAGAGGTTGCAACGAAATCTCTGCCCAAGTGTTTCACTTCATGTAACAGTTCCAAGTATCTGTCTACGGTTTTGAGGCTCACATTTTACCAGCAACTTTTGTAAATTTTGACTCTCAAAAAAAATATTGATGCTCGTTTTTGCCTTAAGTAAGTAAAGATCCAGAGGAAGGCTAATATGAACAATGATCAGAAAATTATATAACATCAGAGTAACTTATAATGTTACAATTCCAGTTTCTGCTCCTCTATGAAATAGCCATTCTCATTTGAGGAGTATACCTTTCTAAGAAGATTGCTAATTTTACCTTCATTGTAAGACTGAATGAATATCTGTTTGTTTGATTACTCCTTATCTAGTTCATTTACAAATAAAACAAAACAAAAAATACAACAAAATTTTTGAGGTGGAGGAAGCATGTGAACAATGAAGGTTAATTCATATATGTATTCTCTCTTAACTACACAAATAATTAGAACAAATAGGCCAGAAGCAACCCACTAGGCCTAGATTGCAGTAGGCTCATGCTTGAAGAAGTATCAAATTCTTGAGGCAAAGACAAACCTGGAAAAAGATCATATAAACAAAGTTCTAAAAGACAAATAGTGGATACCCAAGTTGAGACTATTATCAGAGAGACACTGGAAAGTTCAAAATTTTTGTGTACGTTTTTCTGCACATTCTCTTAAATAACAACTTTACTTATACATGAGAGACAACAGGCTTACAAATCTAAGGAACGAGTATAAATAACCTTACAAATTCTAAAGAGTTTTAAAAACACAAAGTCCTTTTACAAATTGCTACATTAATAAAAATAAAATACTAGAGAGAGAAGACTCTGTGACTATCCTAAGAAACTGCAAGGGTCTTTCTGACCTGTGAAGCTATCTGACTTTCAGACATTGAGTAGTGACTTTGCAGTTGCTGAGTCACCTGAGCTTGAGTTGCAGAACTGTATGAGTGAGATGCTGGCCTAATGCTATTGGAATGCAAATGATCCCATGATAAATCTCAAATGCTAGACAAAAAGCTAAATGTTTTACAACTTTCCCCTGCTGAATTTGACTTTACTGCCTTTTTTATTTTCATTATCATGTTTTTAGAATGGAAAGATATGCTGTGTACCACTGAACATATGAAGTACATATTTTTTTAAAGATCAAATACACTCTTGCTGCTTGGTTCAGGAGAAAATTGAACCATGAACTTAAAAACAATTTCTTTTATTTTATATTGTGTTATCATATGTATTTGAGATGGTGAGTTCATATTAGTGAGGATGATATTAAAAGTCAGAACAGTTCATTGGGGCAAAAATGATGCACCCATTCTGGATAACCTAATGAGAGTGCTGGAAAAACAAAACAAAACAAAATTTCATCCTCAGAAAGATCTGTTTCTGCTCTTAACGACTGACTCACCTCTCCTAGGCACCACAAACATTTTAGCTATGCTATGTTAACACTTTAGGGATTTTTACAGATGTACTAAACACATTTGTATAATATTATGATTAAAAGTAATACATTTAGGGATAAAGTTGAAAAGAAAATGACATGAGATGGTTAATGTTTGTTGTAAATTTCATGAATTATAGTATCAACTAAGAAAAAAAAATTTTTAGTATGGCTATGTTTTTAATGGCATTTCCAGAAAGGATTGACCTTAATAGGAAGATGTACTGTGCCTGTGGGTAACTTTATTTTCTCCTTTGGCAACCTCCTTAAATAAAAGAAGCTGAGCAGAGTACCATTAGAGCGTGATAGTGTAATTTTCTGCTATCTGACTATAGGCACACTGTGACAGCTCTTTCATGATTCTGCAACTAAGCTTTCTTTTTTATTTTGTCTCTTCTGCAAAAGTGAGCTAGAATGGTTTCTCAGGTTGACTTTTATTTTCTATATTTGATACAATATGGAAAAAAGTGATTAATACTGGATATATTGAAAGAGCCTTGTTCAGAGTGGCTAATTTTCTATTTTGAAACATTTTAAAAAAAACTAAGATGTCTCTGTTATTGTACTATATAATTGATGAAGTCCATAATTACTCCATTTCTGGAGAAATATGAGCATGTTCTTCACAATCTATCACAGTCTATATAACATTTAGCTGAGTAATATGATGCATAGAAAGCAGCAATAATTACAACACTCTCGAAAGGATGGAGCTTTCAGAATAGTATTCAGAAAACCCCCTTTCTGGGACACCAATGGAGTATCCATATGACTTAGAAAAACCTCTTAGAGACATTGGCTACTTAAAGTTTCTAATGAATCTACATGAAAAATTATAAAAAGGGAAAATATTTTTCTCACTGCTTAAATTTATATAATCCTGATAAGAAAGGATTACAATTTAGCTTTGAACATCAAGTTTTCTCACACCCTATGTTATATTAAAGAGGAAACCCTATGTTATATTTTCTGTTTCCAAAGCATGCTGTACATTTATTGTCCTTTAAGGTGATCTACTGCTAAATTAAACTTTAATGTATATGAAAATATTTCCCTCCTCAAGACTACATGCGAGAAAATCTTCCTACATGTATCTGAGAAGTAACTTTTCAAGGAACATGAAGAATCTTAATTGTTCTAATGTTTAAATTTCAAATTTCCATTGATAAATGTTAAAATACACTGTCTAAAATAATTTTTAGAACATTATAGATATGGATAAAATTGGGAGTGGTATTAAAAGCAATGTAATTTAGCAGTGACCTATTTACATTTATTTTTCCTGATGTTTTTCTTTTATACATGTAGTTGGAATAGCCTAGCAAAGTTCCTGGATCTTATGCCTCTACCATGTATTGTTCTTGTGTACACAGACAGTTTCTCTCTAAATGACCAAATGCTATCTATTCTCATGTTAAATTAGAGCTGTACTGACGAAATGCCATCTCCAGAGTTCTTTGTCCTATATACTCTTCCTTTGAATTTTGGTTGAAAGACCATAACCTGAAACAATCAACTGATTGATCTCTATACCAAAGTCTTTATTTTCCCAAATCATCTCATATGAAGAATATTTTGTTGTTTGTAAACTATTTGTACAGGCTTAACTTTGACTCCTCTAGTGGACAATAAAATATTCTAATAATCTCTGAGTTATTCTCTATTATGTACTCAGAATAACACTAACACACATACACAAACACACACACACACACACATACACAGAGAGACAGAGACAGAGACAGACAGAGAGAGAGAGAGAGAGAGAGAGAGAGAGAGAGAAACACACACACAAAGGGAGAGATTTGTATTAAATTGAAATAGTAAAGTAAATGTGACCTAGTAACCAACAGTATAATTTTAACAATAATTACATGGATAAAGGTGATTTGAAACAAGGTGACAAGTAAGAGAAAAGCAGTCAAGAAAAAGATGAAATATTTTCTTGGATTTACTTTAAAGAAATCCTATACCAATGATATCCTGACTTTAGAAATTATCAGTAAATTAAATATAATTGATCTTGACATAAATCAAATGAGAAACATAATAATTATTATCTACATAATCAAAGAGGAAATGTAACAGTAAAATGAAGGAGGGATAGAAGTGTAATAAATAAAATTGTATTGGAGATAAGTGTTTTCAGAAGCATTAAGGACATCAATATTAAACATAGGAAGAACACAAGAATCACTGTCATTGAACATTCTGGCTCAGACTGTGGTCTGGTTGATTTTTCACTCAGTTCTGACATGCAGATTATTAGTAATGTCAAGGTAATTGCACTAGACCCTACATAAAGAGGTAATCATTATTTTTTGCAAAACAAAATTTTGTCAAGACAAGTTATCTTTATTTACTTCTCTGTGTATTTACCAGTCAGATGTACCATTTGGAAGAGGGGAAATTTATTCCATAGTTGGTGAACACATCTTTTCGTGGGTTAAGTCTCATCAGTGAGTCAACTGTCTACAAACCTCCACTATTAAAGCAATGCTTATCTAAAAAAATAAAATCTTCTTATTGATAACCTGTAGTCTATAATCGATGATGTAATAGACAATAAATTGAGAAAAGAGATATTCCAAGACAACAAAAAAACTTAAACAATATCTATCCACAAATCCAACCCTGCAGAAGATATTAGAAACAAACCTCAAAGGGGAGATTAACTACACTCAAGAGAATAGAAGAAATAAATTTCATGCCAGAAATACCAAAAGAAGGAAAACACACACACACACACACACACACACACACACACAAAACTAATAATACTAGTAGTACAAGTTCAGCAGTAAGAAAATAACATGAATTGACAATATTTTTATTAGTATCTCACAACAACCATGGAGTCAATTTTCAAATAAAATATAAAGACACAGGCAAACTGAAATTATAAGCAGATTATAAAGTGTAAAACATCTCCACAATAAATGGTTTAAAAAATGCTTTGTGTGTTCACATTTGTCTGTATATTTTTATTTTATTCAACAATGAAAATATCTGAACATTACTTTCTTCACAGCCTCCTTTTACCTGTTTGTTTCTAAGACTATAAATAATAGGGTTTAAGTATGGAGGAACAATGGTATAAAATAGAGTCATTTCCCAAACTATTTTTGAGTTTGGTTGAGGTTTTAGATATACATAGGCACCAGAACTAAGAAACACTACAGAACAATAAAGTGAGGGACACAGGTGGAAAAGGCTTTCCCTCTCTCTCCTTTGACAGGAACCTTCAAGACAGTTGATAATATGTGAACATAGGTTATGGCAATGCAGGTAGTGCAGCTACCACTGAACCCAATGGCAATCAGAAGAAGTAAGAGCTTGTTAAAGGTATCAGAGCAGGAAAGCTTCATCAAAGTTGGGATATCACAGAAGAACTGAGGGACTACATTAGAGTGACAGAAGGACAGCTGTAATATTTTGAAAGTGTGCATATTCGCAATGACACTAGAGCTAAGTAAAGAAGCCAGTGTCATCTGAACACAGAATTGATGGTTCATAATCACAGGTTACATGAGAGGTTTACAGATGGCCACATAGCGGTCCTGGACTATGATGGTGAGAAACTGAGTCTCTACACATGCACAAAAGAAGACCAAAAAGATTTGTGCTGCACACCCAGCCACAGAAATATTTCTGTGGTCAGTGGGAGAGTTGATACAAGCATTGGGCACAGTAACAGAAATGTAGCCCATGTCTAAAATGGAAAGATTCCTGAGTAAGAAGTACATGGGTTTTTTCATGGTCTGGTCAACTGTAGTAGTAATGATGATCGTAAGATTCCCTAACAGGCTTACCAGGAAAACCAGCAGAAACAGCACACTGGGTGGGAGCCTGAACTCCCAAGACTGCAAAATCCTCCAGGAGAAACTCAATCACCAGAGTTGAATTGGCCATAGTATCAAAGTACAGGTTTATCTGAAAGAGAAAAGCAGCAACTGAGAATAACTTAATTGGTAGACCACTAGCATTTCTCTTGTAACTCTTTATTTTTGTTTTCTAAATCTGGCCTTTAATTGAGAAAAATCAAGAATTTTTTTCCTTGGCTAATATGTGTTTTTATTATGTGGAGTTGTTAATACACATATGTGGCTGACTGTTAAGTTGTATGTTATGATGATAAGCACTCAGAATTAATTTCCATACTAATAGCTTTCTTATGAATACTATTATTTTAATAAGTATTAAGTTGTTTAATATAAAGTTATAGAATATGCTAAGTTTCTCTCCTTGATAAACCACCAGCATCAATTAGGAATGCCCAGAGACATTTAACATGTGGAATATATTTTTAAAACTATTTCTGTATTTATTAAAATATATGGATTTATATAAGAAATGAAGTTATGTCATATGATTGTTTTAAATATAAACATATATGCCTATGCATTTGGGATGGGAAAGGGAAAAGAAGTGAATATAAGAGACATGGACATAAAAAATGTATTGTGAAAGACAAATAAAGATGAAGAAGATAGAAGTGAAAGATAAGGAAATTATCTTATTCTGCTTTTGGCATATGTGAGATTTTCAGAATAGGCCATTTGCTGGGAAACCTAGGCACAGTTACCTTCATATGCTTGAGAAAAATTTTTTACTTTTTGGAGAAACTTTGTGTTTTCTAAAAATTCAGTCATATTATAGATGATGATTTCAATTTCTTAAAACTAATTATTTGGATATATGAACAATGACACCTGAAATATTGCTTTGCTAGTTGAATCCTGGAACAAAGACAACTTTGTATATATAGCTAAACACGATATCGTGATTTATAGCTTTTATGTTCTTACAGGTTGAGTCAAGTGTAGCTGATGTCAAAGAACACTATAAAATCCCACAACATGTTTTTCTAGTAGGGATCAACATACTATCAATTTCCCTGAATAATGCATCGTATAAAAACAGTAAATTCTAAAATTTATGTTTACTTATAGGAGTGTTAATGGGAAGAGTTCAAACTGTATGAAATTACATGCAAATTGCCATTAGCTCAATGAAATAAGGTAACACTTTTTATCAAATCCCCATGGCAACCACTAATGATTCTACATGCTACAAAACAATAATGGCATAAAATTATATATGTTATAAATGTTATAAAATGTGATAAAGTTAATTAGAAACAAAACACCTTAAGAGTCCAACAAAGCCGCTAAGCAATTGACAGAGGCAGGTGACAGAGCAAAGCAAGTGATGAAAAAGTGAGGGTTACTTTTTTTCCTTGGAAGAGTTACACGTATTGAATAATTTAATTTGAAAACTTCAAAATTCTGAGAGAATGAAATTCACAAAGGTTAAAGAAAACACTAAGTAATAACATTACTTAATTAACATTAACTAATTTAATTCTCATTTGAATAATTTATTTTATCTAAAAAAGGGTAATTGAATGTTTTTTTTAAATGCAGAAAAAGGAAGAATATTCTTCCCGATTGATATATTAGTAAGAGATATATTGAATATATCGGCATATCTGTATACTATATTTGACATATTTTCATCAAGAGCACAGTCTAAAATGCCCACAAACTAGTTGAGAGTTATGTTAAAGTGAGCAGTATAATTAAAATGTAAAACTAAATTAAATAATACATTACCTAACACATTTCTAGTTGTCATCCAAAAGATACTACTGAATACACAGTTTATCAGTAGACAACCTGCCTTGCAAGTGTTTAGAAAACTAGTGTCTGTGATATGTTCCAAGTCATCTTTAGCAGATGTGTAGAGTGACAATTCTGAATGAGTAACTGGGGATCAGATTAGGAAGCAGCATTCACATTTTAATTATAGCTGCAGTATGCTACAGAAAGGAAGGGTGAAGGACCCCTGCAAACACAAAGGTCCATGGTGGCAATGTCAGAATGATTACACCACACCAGCTTTTGGAAAAAGTGTAAGGTGATATTGTGTCTAAACTCCACAGGGAACAGCTAGACCTAGCTAATTTTAGAATGTGTCACCTACATAAATATTGTAAACTTTCAGTGTCTATGAAAAGATTTAAAAAATCTATTTGTATACTTCCAATATAAAAATTATGCTGGAAGTTAAACAAAAATATAGTAAACAGAAAGAATGCACAAAGTGGTTTTTACATTAGGTTTTCAAAAAAATTTATACCACACCTAAAAGGAATTATTCAACTTCAGCTGTGGTGATTAGCCACCAAGAGCCTGAGTAAGTTTCTAATAGTGCTTGAGAGATCCTTTAAAATTGCTCTAAGACAGTATAGAACTTAGAGTAAAAAGCCATTTCTAGAGCCAAAGATTATTACCAAATAAAAAGGCATCAACATGAACTAATTGAAAATAAAGACACCTGTGCTATCAGTGTCTGAGCATCTGATTATAAAAGCAAACTGACAGATTTATAAATAAATATCACAATGAAAATATTAAAATATTTTAATATTCAGCCTCAATCGTACTGAAATTCATGTGTGAACATTACATACCAATATAATCTCAGAGAAATATATGAGGGAAAATTCCCTAGCAATAAAATCCATCAGCTGTTTAGCCAGCTGTGAAGACACCTGCATTCCATCTTTCATCTGTCTAAAACAGCATGGGTGTTCCTGGAAAATATCACACTGAGTGAAACAAGTCTGGTGCATTAGATGCAGAGGTAAAATAAGTCTTAACAAGTCAAAAGACAAATCAAATTACCCCAAGTTCCTTTTCCTATGCCCAAATTAAGTAGAAATTGATAAAATAGAAGAAGAATAAATGCCCATAAATTACATATAAAAATAGATTAAAGAAGAAATAAAAGACAACTTAGAAAATACTTCAAGTCAAAGAAGTAAAGTATGACAATTATATTAGTTAACAAGTTAATCACTAAATGAGTTCATAAAAATAAACAACTGCCATTATATAATAATGTTGGAGAAGAAAAAGAAAGAACAAATTTTATAAAAATTGTAAAATGAACAATATAACATAATAATAAGAAATAGGTAATAAAAAGGCATGTTATACAAATAGAATTATTAAAAGATATTAAAATGATGTTACAGTAACTAATGTCTACTGGGTGAAGGAGCACTAACTTCTTCTAAAATGAACTTCATAACTAGTTATAAAGTTATCATCCCTGAGACTATATAAACACAAATGAACAAAATAAATGGATTCTTCAGATTGTGCCTATGTATGTGTATATATACATATGTACATATTTGTATATATATATATATATTCTTTTCATATATATATGAAAAGAAAATGAGGTATCAATTTGAGAGTAGGGGGATATGCTAGTGGTTGGAGTGAGGGGAAATAGAAATGCCTATAGGGACAAAAGGGAAATAGGAGGATGTAATAACATTTTAAGTAAAATATATTGAAAGAATAAACAAAAATAATGGAACAGAAATAAAAAATACTGAGATTATTATATATATATATATACCAAAAAGTTAAATAATGAGATGTGAATTAATTTCCAGAATTATGCAGCTTATGTAGACTTAACATTTTTTCAAACAGTAGGCAGATACATTAGTTTCAGAGGACATAATTAACAAAAAAAGGAAACTGGCTAAGAATTTATTGCCCTAAAATAATTTAAAGATTACATGGTTTCAAGAATAAATTCAACACAATTAAGGAAAATTTTATTTCTATAATGATAAATGTTCAAAAAGTAATATTAATAATATTACCAATACTTAAATACCAAAGCAAGAAAATGTCACCAAAATAAAATGAATGCAGGTGAGTAACTGTGATAAAATTTAAGATATTAAACAAGTATTTGCAGATCTTATATTTACTACATTAAACGTGTCAAACTTCATCACATATAATTTATCTTTGCATAGGAGAAAATTTCAACATAGGCAGTTAATGATCTTGACATATTAATAGATGTAAAGATAAAAATCACATGCTAATTTCAACAAACGCAGAAAAACATTGTATAATATTTAATACTATTCATTTACAAAGTTTTAAATCTTCTATAAAAGAGATTGTTTGTACTGTGAAATTAAAATCTTCTCCTAAGGTTTGTTACAAGTTAAAGTTGACACTCTTGTTTTTACCATGTACACTGAATATAGTATTGGGAAAATTTTCCAGAGCGTGCATACAAAATAAATGTAAAATTAAGCTACCTGAAGTATTCCATTGGGCTTTGTTTGGTTTTCTGTTGTTGTTTCTTTGTTAATTTTATGTTTTTAGGTTACATTTCCCCCCAAATCCTCCCTCAAATACACTCATACTCTTCTTCATATCCATAGCCCCTATTTTCAAGTGGTTATTGCATGCATATATTATTTGTATACACATATATTTTCTTAGTAAGCTTGTAAGTCTTTATATTTCTTGTATAAATGTTTTCAGGAATAGCCATTTGGCTTTAGACAACTAATGTAACATATTTACTGTGTCTCCTTAAAAACCAGTTAGCATTAATTAAATTCAAATATTAAAGTGTTTAATTGGAAAATTTAAATATTCATGTTTTAAAAAACAAGCTGGCACTATGTTAGTTCCTGTATAAATATGTAAGTAAATATATTATTCTCTGATGGTATATTTCCATTAATGACAGATATTGGTATTTGCATTCTATTAGGACAAAACTTGAAAAAATATACAAATATATGTGTTAGCATCATGTGTAGTAGCAAATGATGGAGGAAACAGTGATTGTAAAATACAAATATCTACTTTATTGAAGCATGTCAAGTTCTTTATAAACCTAGAGAAAGGAATGATTTCTCTATGAGTAATAACATGTATGAACACTTTCTTATAACCAAAAATACACACATTTAAAACATTTCATTCACTCTATTAAGGTAATTTTTAACTTTTGCTGAAATCTGAAGATAAGATTTAAGCCAGTCTTAAAGGTAAAATTTCATGTTTATGAAAAAGTTAAAATTTATAAATGGTTTTTATCTATTTACTTTTAATTTTATTACATTTATTTTAAAATGTTAAAAATAAACTTGATTTTCTGCTGAAAGCCATGTATAATTGAAATGGAATTTGACAAGGTGAGTTTAATAAGAATAAACATCCTCATTATCAGTATTTATAAGAGTGGTTTTGTATACTTGAAACATTAAGCATTATTTACTTCTTTAAAAAAACTGTATATGATTTCAATATATTAAATATATATTTCTAGTGAAAATAAATATCAATATACACTAAGGACAGTCTACTTTTTTATTTATTTTCTAAGTTTTTTTATTTACATTCCAAATCATTTCCCCTTTCCTGTTTCCTCCCTACCCAAAAGTCCCATAAGCCCCCTTTCCTCCCTCTTTTCCCCATTCAACCCCCTCTCACTTCTCTGTCCTGGCATTCCCATACATCCAGTCTTTCCAGGACCAGGGGTCTCTCCTTCCATCTTCTTGGAAATCTATTGATATGCGAATTGTGTCTAGGGTATTCTGAGAGTCTGGATTAATATCCCCTTAACAGTGCTTGCATACCATGTGTGTTCTTTTGTGATTGGGTTACCTCACTAAGGATGATATTTTCCAGTTCTGACCATTTGCCTAGGAATTTCGTGAGTTCATTGTTTTTAATTGCAGAGTAGTATTCCATTGTGTAAATATACCACATCTTCTGAATCCATTCCTCCGTTGAGGGACATCTGGGTTCTTTCCAGCTTCTGGCTATTATAAATGAGACTGCTATGAACATAGTGGAGCATGTGTCCTTATTGCATGCAGGTAAAGCCTCTGGGTATATGCCCAGGAGTGGTATAGCAGGATCCTCTGGGAGTGTCATGCCCAATTTTCTGAGGAACCGCCAGACTGCTTTCCAGAGTGGTTGTATCAGCTTGTAATCCCACCAGCAGTGGAGGAGTGTTCCTCTTTTTCCACATCCTCGCCAACAACTGCTATCACCTGTGTTTTTGATCTTAGCCATTCTGACTGGTGTGAGATGGAATCTCAGGGTTCTTTTGATTTGCATTTCCCTAATGACTAAGGATGATGAACATCTCTTTAGGTGCTTCTCAGCCATTAGATATTCTTCAGGTGAGAACTCTTTGTTTAGCTCTGTACCCCATTTTTAATAGGGTTACTTGGCTCTCTGGAGTCTAACTTCTTGAGTTCTTTGTATATATTGGATATTAGCCCTCTGTCAGATGTAGGGTTGGTAAAGATCATTTCCCAGTTAGTTGGTTGCCTCTTTGTCTTTTTGACTGTGTCTTTTGCCTTACAGAAACTTTGTAATTTTATGAGGTCCCATTTGTCACTTCTTGATCTTAGAGCATAAGCTATTGGAGTTCTATTCAGGAAATTCTCCCCTGTGCCCATATGTTCAAGGTTCTTCCCTAGTTTCCTTTCTATTAGTTTCAGTGTGTCTGGTTTTATGTGGAGGTCCTTAATTCACTTGGAATTAAGCTTAGTACAAGGAGATAAGAATGGGTCAATTTGCATTCTTCTGCATGTTGACCTCCAGTTGAGCCAGCACCATTTGTTGAAAAGGCTATCTGTTTTCCATATATATATATATATATATATATATATATATATATATATATATATATTTTACAGAATTAAGGATTGCTTTGGTCATCTTTAGTCATCATGTCCCTTCACAGCAAAGGTAATCCTTAGCCATGAACATTTGTTAAAATCAATAATACCATTTATATTTTTGAATAATACATTTTTAATCATGTGTTTTTTGAAGACTGGTGTGCTGAATTTCAACTAAACATGTACTAACACCCTCAATTATAATATTGAAGCTTGAATTGTGGGCTACACAAAATAGATTTCTAAACTTAGCTATTTCCATCGCTCTTAAGAAAAATAAAACTACTCTAATCTTATCATTGATTCACTAATCACATACAAGAAAAACTAATTCTGATTTTACTACCATATATTTTTCTATTATGTATCCATTATTACAAGAATACTAGAATCTAAAGTTTTCTTGTCTAAAATTTAGGTAACATAGCATTGCCCTCAGGTGTGAGTTTCTTTCCTCTAGAATCTTTTTTCAAAGTGTCCTCTACATCACAACCAGAAGGAACCTTTTTTTAACCATTTTTTTAATTAGATATATTCTTTATTTACATTTCAAATGATTTCCCCTTTCCTGCATCCCCCCTCTCTGAAAGTTCCGTAATCTCTCTTCCCTCCCCCTGTTCCCCAGTCAACCCCTCCTTGCCTCCGAGTCCTGGTATTCCCCTACACTTCTCTAATGAGCCATACCAGGACCAGGGGCCTCTCTTTCCTTCTTCTTGGGCATCATTTTATATGTGAATTGTTTCTTGGAAATTCCGAGCTTCTGGGCTAATATCCACCTATCAGTGAGTGTATACCATGTGTGTTCTTTTGTGATTGGGTCACCTCACACAGGATGACATTCTCCAGTTCCACCCTCTTGCCTAAGAATTTCATGAATTCATTGTTTTTAATAGCTGAGTAGTATTCCATAGTGTAAATATACCACATTTTCTGTATCCATTCCTCCGTTGATGGGTTCTTTCCAGCTACTGGCTATTATAAATAGGGCTGCTATGAACAGGGTGGAGCATGTGTCCTTATTACATGCTGGAAAATCCTCTGCATATACGCCCAGAAGTTTTATAACAGGCTCTTCCAGTAGTATTATGCCAAGTTTTCTGAGGAACCACCAGACTGATTTCCAAAGTGGTTGTACCAGCTTGCAATCCCTTCACAGGAAAGAGGGCTAATATCCAAGATATACAAAGAACTCAAGAAGGTAGACTCCAGAGAGTCAAATAACCCTATTAAAAATGAGCTAAACATAGAAATTTCACCTGAGGAATACCGAAAGACTGAGAAGCACCTAAAGAAATGTTCATCATCCTTAGTCATCAGGGAAATGCAAATCAAAACAACCCTGAGATTCACCTCACACCAGTCAGAATGGCTAAGATCAAAACTCAGGAGACAGCAGGTACTGGCAAGGATGTGGCAAAAGAGGAACTCACCTCCACTGCTGGTGGGATTGCTCAAAGAACATTTAATAATGTCATTTAAAACATATTTCTACCCTCATTTAAAGTTTAAATGTCAGTATTTTTTATAATAATGTAAGCCAAAATTCTGTTTATGACCTAGAAAAACTGTATGATAAACTACCAGATGTTTTCTTAGGACTACTACTACTACTTTTACTATTACTATTACTACTACTACTACTACTACTACTACTACTACTACAACTGCTACTATCACTTATATTTTTTCAAACAAAATTATTACATTGTAGTCAAGGCTATCCTAGTACTCTCTGTATATCCCAGGATGGCAATTATCTTACTACAGGTTTCCAGGTGCTATAATTATAGTTGCAATTCACAGCACTAAGCTTTTTTCCTCTTTCACCTCAGTAAATTTGCTCTTGATAATCATGCACTGGTCATGTCTTTCTCTACAATACTCATTGTACTTGCTGCCTATCCTTATGGAAAAAATACCCTCTCCACTTCCATGCATGCATAAGGGATCTGATGTACTTCTTTGAGAATCAGCCCTCAGATGTCAGTTTCCTAAATGTGCCTCACATCACAGGAATGCTCAAATCTCCAATCACTGCTGTGTGATCACCAGGTACTTTCCAGTCGACCTTGTACAGTTAGATAGTTCATACTTTTCAGATGTTTAAGTGGTTGTTCATTTTATATTATGAAAGAATGGTCAATGGATAGTTTGTGTAGGAAAGAATTATAGGCAAGGTAAAAGTTTTAGATAAATGTCATAAAGACAAATTGTCTGTAATTCCTAAATAGCTAAGTCTAATTAAGGAAGTGGAACAAGCTGCAACCCAGCCAACAGGAAGATTGATCCAATATCAAACCTTATCAAAGTCTCCAAATTATTTAAATGCAAACTCCCTTCAAATGTAAAAATAAAAGTAGGAATGATAATGGGCTCCCTGCTCACACATAGTCATCCAGGAAAGTGTTTTGAAGAGGCTATCATCAACACTGTAGACTGGTACTGCAATTGTCATCTAAGATTGTTGGCTACATCTTGAGCACATTTTAAGGTAACTTGGAAGACTCAACTATGTCGAACTGATTTTGCAGTCAGCAAATATTCTATATTGAAGGGAATATAGAGGCTGCCACCAAAGTTCCTACATGCTGCTGAAGCAAGAAAATGTGAGACTTGGTAAAATTCCCCACAAGAGGCCCCTGATTGGTTATTGTATGAAATTAAGAAATGATTTCCAAGTTTCACTGGGAACTTTATAATTTTGGTGATGCCAGAACTCTGGAACATTTACCAAAGAAAGTTGTCAGTGCAGAGATCGTCCAGCTTCAATATGGATGACAGTGAGGGGGAGGCAGCAGTAGAGATGTGGAACAGCCTAAGGCTATTGAAGCCTACATGATATCATTATAAGTCCCAAATATCAGATATGGAGCTGCAGCATTTGGTGTTTCTTTCATCAAGTTGGCAAAGAATGAAACTATCATGCTTTACAGTAATTTTCAACTGTATGTAATATAAAATGACATGAGAAAGAAACTTCTTGGCATATTTATGATGGTCTTTCAAATACGAGTGAATGACCTTGGAAGTACACTTTGAGTGTAAGGTTACCATTCTGTTGAATATGGTCCTTAATGGAATAAAGAGGAAAGGGTGAGCAGAGCATGAGCATTGTCTTGGCATGTGCCTTCATAATTTCAGGTTGTATGTGACCTTTACTACAGACAACACGTCTTCTCTTTCATGCCATGTGCATGACTATTATGTTTAAATCATGAACCAAATAGTTCATTTAGTTTAATAAGATCCTGGGGAAAGTGTGAGTCCATTTCTCCATAAATTTCAATCTATTTTCTGGGGAATGATTAGTCTTTCCTACAGAAAATGCCAATTATCTTAACACTAATTGTCTTAAGAGAAATGTAAATAATAAGGAAGGCTATTAGGAAAGATTTTCCTTTGGGAAGTATTAAGGTTGTAGCCAAAGGCCTTAAAACTTTCTGTTACAGAACTGTGAATTATATGCTGTTTCAAGGCCATCTAAATGTAATTTAAAACATGGTAAATTATTTTCTTATTTCTGTATGCATTGTTTTATTATAAAAAATGGATAAAAATTAGTACCTATGTTTGAGTCTTCTCTGAGGTTGAAATTGTAACTACAGGTCACAATTACAGAGTTTGCAAACTTTTATGTGACCCTTCAAATATCTGAAGGTTAATATTTATGATTTTTTTCCTTTTTAACTGGATCTGTTGGAAATCCTTTCTATACATGTCTGATGACTAATTATATTTCAGGTATTTGAGAATTCTGAATGAATTTAAAGTATCCATTTTCAATAAGGAGTAAGTCATTACCTAAATGTAGTAACCAGTATTGTACTTAACATATAGAGTTTGAATCAGCAGGATATCATCATATTTTGGATCTTACTAACAAGTGATCTTTACATTATATGTTAAAGAGGAAATCTGACAGCACAATTGCATGATATGTTTTGATATGGTGGCCTCTCAAGATTCATTTATAAAGAAAACACAAGGAAATTCTGACATGTCCATACAACAAATGGTTTTATGAGACTCAGAAAGTATCCTAATTTGTTTCAAGTGTATTTGTCTTTTTTTATGCATTTGTTTGTGTACACTGTACATGTCTGGTGCCCTTAAAAGCCAGAAATAGGTGTTAGATTCCATGGAACAGGAGTATAAGAAAATTGTGAGCCATCATGTTGCTTTTGGAAAATGAACTCATATTGTCTCCAGGAGCAACAAGTGCTTCACCTTCTAAGCCAAGGCTCCAGCCATTCATTTTTTTTTCTTTCTATTTGTTTTTATAAAAACTTTGTTTGAGGATATGATTTAATTAAAATATTTTACCATTTCCATGCATCACTTTAACCCCGACCTCACATATCTGTCCTCTCTCTTTCAAATACTGTTCCTCCTTTCTGTTGTTGTTTTGGTTTACATGCATGTATGTGTATAAGTGTACATGTATACACATATAAAGAGAATCTCTTATAAGTACCACCTGTACATGAAAAAGTTTATGGCTAATGAGCTGAGACAGAAAATAGGAGGTGGGTCACTGGCAGGAAGACAGAGGATTCTAAGACTTGGTAAGAGAATAAAAGGAGATGCAAGAAGATTTGAGACAAATCCAAAGGAGATGCTAGAGGAAACCTTGAGGGAAAATGCAAGGAAGAAGTTTGGAACTGAAGGAGATGGAACTAAGTGGTAGACACAGAGCAATTTGAATTGGTTAAATATTAGGAGTTAGCGAGGGAATGATCCAAAGCTTATGGCCTAGGAATATAATAATAAATAATCAGTCACAGAGAAAAAGATTAAGTATTTTTAAATACACACACACTCACTCACATACACACACACACACATATACACACACACACATGCTCTTCACTGGGAAGTCTTTATCTCCCATTTCCAAGGAGACTCCAACTCTCATCTTTTAGCAAACTCATTGATATCTTCAATATTTTAAGATTTTATAAATTTAGGATGATATAAAACTTACACATAAGATCTATGTGTATTTTACCTTGTGTACATTAATGATGACAGAGATACTTATTTGCATATGTTTAAATATTTAATATAACTATAACTGAGAGCTTACAATTGCAAAACATGCCTATTTTGCATATAAATTTCATGTGATTGATAATATTATTTCCTCAGCAAGGGAATTTAAACTGTTTTGTTATGGAAATCTTATGGCACAGATTTTAGAGAGTTCCTGCAAATTAGGGTGTTCAATCATCACAGAAACAAACCAAAAACAACTTTAAAACTCGGGGAAGGAATTTGATAAATATAAACATAAAACTATGTATTTGAAAGTAGGAAGAAGTCTTAGATTATTAGAAAACTGATAACAGCTATTGATCTTACCCATTCCTGGTCAAACTCTGACTTTGTTGACTGATATCTCTGTTCTGAACATAATGAATCTTATCAATAAGATTAAAATTGCTAAGGGTAAATAGGAGTAAATCTAAAGAAAACTGTTTCCTCTAGGAAGTGGAATGATCTTTTGCACTCCAAGATGTTTAACCTTTTAGATATTAATATGGAAGAAGACAAATTGGTAACTAGGAATGATCATTCTGCTTAGGGGTACAGGCTCATCACTAAGAAATATATGTGAACAAAACCTTTTGTCCCACCTAGATTGAGCCAACAAAAGAAGGAATCCAGGTTCTACTCAAAAGGTCCAGAAAAAATGACAAAATATGGTAGTTAGCAATATTTTGAAAACATTACAGATACAAGAAAGACACATTAAAATTAAGCAATTACTTGTCAAATGATAAGTGTGGCCATACAAAGCATATCAGTGCTCTGAATCAAGATGAAGACAAAGGAAATAAAATAGTGCAGGGAGAGACTTGAAGGTTTTATTCTGCTGTTTGTTGCCCACTGAATGGCTGCAATTTCAAGGAAAGAGTCAGTTGTATTAAGAAAAGGATAAAATAGAATTCAAAATTTTTCTAAAGCTTTGTAGCAAAACATGGTACAATAGTTATAAATGGTAAATTAGTACAACTTATGTATCCAGTACAAGTGGCATCATATAAAAAGATAAAATGGAGTCACCATATAAAAACATAAAAATGAGGGCTGTAACAATGTAGTATTATCTAGGTAGTGTCATGGGTCCATTTCCACTGAGCATTTCTGTACATCTATGTGTTAATTTTGGCTTATTTCTCATACCTGACAGGCTGTGGAAGACTCTAGCATGACCAATGTCACTAGAATAACAGGGTTCATCCTTATGGGATTCTCAGACTCTCCTGAGCTACAGACTGTGTGTGGACTGTTCTTTCTGGTAATATACCTAGCCGTCATAATAAGTAACCTACTCATCATCACTCTTATCACTCTGGATCTGAAACTCCAAACACCCATGTACTTTTTCCTGAAGAACTTGTCCCTATTGGATGTCTTCTTTATTTCTGTTCCAATCCCAAATTTCTTTATCAATAGCATAACTCACAATAATTCAATTTCTATTCTGGCTTGTGCCTTCCAAGTATTTTTAATGACTTCTTTTGCAAGTGGGGAAGCAATTGTCCTAACAGCAATGTCATATGATCGCTATATTGCCATCTGTTCTCCCCTTCACTATGAGACCATTATGAACAGTGGTAACTGTGTGCTGATGGTGGGTATTTCCTGGGCTACAGGGGTACTCTTTGGAGTTTTATACACAGCTGGCACATTTTCCATGCCTTTCTGTGGCTCCATTGTGATCCCACAGTTTTTCTGTGATGTTCCCTCATTGTTAAGGATTTCCTGCTCTGACACACTTGTGGTCATTTATACAAGTTTTGGAATAGGTGTTTGTCTGGGCATGGTTTGTATCATTTGTGTTATACTCTCCTACCTTTACATTTTCTCCACTGTGCTGAGGATTCCTAACACTAAAGGTCAGTCCAAAGCATTTGCCACCTGCCTCCCTCACCTTACTGTTTTCAGTATTTTCCTTGCTACCACTTGCTTTGTCTATATGAAGCCCCCCTCAAGTACAGCATCAATTACAGATAGGCTATTTTCTGTACTATATACTGTGTTGTCTCCTGCACTTAATCCTGTAATTTACAGCCTGAGAAATACTGATGTCAAATGTGCTTTGAGGAGTTTGCAACAAAATCTCTGCCCAAGGGGTTCACTTCACTTAACAGTTCAAAGTATCTGTCCATGGTATACTGCCTCATATTTTACAAGAAAGTTTTATAATTATTGACTCTCAAAAAATGTAGATATTCAATTTCCTTTAGAAATTTAAATCACTCAGATGAAGGCTTATATGATCAGAGATCAGATAATTATAGCAAACTAACATTTAAAGTTACAATTCCAGCCTCTTCTCTTTATGATAAAGCTTTTTTCATATATACCTTTGTAAAAAGGATTGTTAATTTTCTCTTCATGGTATGACTGAATGAATATCTGGTGATTTGATAACTATCTACTTCCTTTACAAACAAAACAAAAGAACAATTGTTAGTATTTTGTCTAGGTTCTGCCCCACAGTTACCTGGCAATAGCCATGTTAGCCTGACTCACTATAGATGGGGCTACTTGCCCCTCATCTTTCTCTTGCCTTCTTGCTCTTACTGTCTTCTTGTCCAGCCTTCCCTGTCTCCCCATTTTCCCCTTCCCTTCTCTCTCCACTTGCTTATGACTGACCTCTACTACTATGAACTCTCTCTCTCTCTCTCTCTCTCTCTCTCTCTCTCTCTCTCTCTCTCTCTCTCTCTCTGCCTCGCCTAAGTTCTCAACACCTCTCTCTATGCCCCTAATAAACTCTATTCTATACTTAACTGTCTGTCCTGTTGCTGGTCCCTCAGGGAGAAGGAATGCCTTAGCATGGGTGGCAGAGACACCCCCTTCCCCTACACCTAATTACACATCCACCAAACATGTTTCTTCTTTCTCCTTATTTGTATAAAACCCAACAGTAATAAAACCCAACAGTAATAACAACAAAATTTTTGAGATGGAGGAAGCATGTGAACAATCAAGATTAGTTCACATATGATTTCTGTGCCGATTTTTCTAATAATTAGAAGAATAGACATGAAACAACCCACTAGGCCTTGATTGCAGTAGGCTAAATTCTTGAAGAAGTATCAAATTCTTGAGGCAAAGACAAACCTGGAAGAAGATCATATAAGCCAAACTCTGAAAGACAAATACTAGCCACACAAGTTGAGACTATTATCCGAGAGACACTGAAGAGTTGGAAATTTGTGTGAACCCTTTTCTGCGCTGTCTCTTGATTAACAACATTACTTATACATGAGAGACCACAGATTTACATGTCTAAGAAATGAGTCTAAATAACCTTACAAATTCTAAAGAGTTTTAAAAACACAAAACCTTTTTGCATATTACCACCTTAATAAAAAAGAAATTACTAGGTAGAGGAGACTCTGTGACTATCCTAGGAGCATGCAAGGAGCTCTCTGACCAACCAGAGAAGCCATCTGACCTTCATACATTGACCAGGGGTCTTGCAGTTACTGTGTCACCTGAGATAAAGTTGCAGAACTGGATGAATGGGATGCTGTTTTAATGCTATTGTAATGTAGTTGATCCCATGACAAATCTCAAATGCTAGACAAAAAGCTATCTTTTGAACATTCCTTGCAGGATTTGACTTAATCTTTCTTTGTGGTTCATTCATTATTCTGTTTTTAGAATAGAAAGTTTTGCTGGGTGCCATTGAACATATGAACATATAAAGTACATCCTCTTTTTTTGTTTTTTTTTTTAATGTCAAACACACTCTTGCTTTTCATTTAAGAAGAATATCAAATCATGAACTTAAAAACTATTTCTTTTTTTTCTAACTTATGTCAATGTATGTATTTGAGATGGCGAGTACATATGAAATCAAAAGCCAAAACAGTTCACTGGAGCAAAAATGATGGGTAATTCTGGATAAACTAATGTGAATGCTGGAATGAAACGGTTAGCCTCAGCAAGCTCAGTACCTGCTCTTAACAACTGACTCACCTCTTCAAGGCACCAGGGACATCTGAGCAATGTTGATGTTAGAAGTGTTAGGACTAGAGATTTTTATAGACATAGAAAGCACATTTGTGCAATGTAAGGGCATTATTAGAAAGGATTGTCCTTGACAGGAAGATGTACTCTGGCTGAGGGTAAAGTTATTTTCTAGTTTGACAACTTGCTTAGAAATAAAGAAGATGAGTAGAATAGTATTAGAGGGTGATAGTTTCATTTTCTGCTTTCTGACTACAGGCACACTGTGACTAGCCCTTTCATGAGCCTGCAATTAAACTTGCTTTGTGGTTCGAACTGTACCTACAAAAATGAGCTAATATCAATTCTTGGTTTCTAGTGTTAACGTTTTTAATATATATTTTGTATAGCAAGGAAAAAAGTGACTAATAATGGAAGTAGTGCAGAAATCTTTGCTCAGAGTTTCTAATTTTGCATTTTGTAACATTATTTTAAAGTACAATATCTCCAATTATATTGACAATGTAATTGAGGAAATACATAATTACTCTGTTTCTGGGAAAATATGAGCATGTTCTTCATGATCTATCACAGTATATTTACAGTATGCTGAGTAATATGATGTGTAGAAAGCACCAATAATTACAACACTCTCTAAAGACATAGACTCTTCATATGTCTATCCAGAAAGATCCCTCATTGGGGACATCAAAAGAGTAGCCATGTGACTTAAAAACATCTGTTAGAGACATTGTGACTATGTAAAGTTTCAAGTGAATCCACACAAAACATTATAAAATGTAAAATATGTTCTTCACTGCTTATATTTACATTATCCTGATAAGAAAGGATTACAATTTAGCTGTGAACTTCAAGTTTTCTTACAACCCTAAGGATGCAACCCTGTGTTATAATTTCTATTTCCAAATCAAGCTACGTGTTCTATTGCCCTTTCAGGTGATCTACTGCTAAATTAAACTTTAATTAAACATGAAAACATTCCCCTTCTCAAGACTACCTGCTAGAAAATCATTCTGGATATATCTGCAGAACAACTCTTTTTTAGGAATATGAAGAATCTGAATTGTTCCAAGTTTCAAATTTCAAATTTCTATTGGTAAATGTTAAAATACACTGTCTAATACAATTTTTAAAATATAACAGATATGGAGAAAATGGGGAGTTGTATTTAAAGCAGTGCAATTTAACATTGATATATTTACCCATTTTTGTTGGTTTTCTTTATGGGTATGGTTGGAATAGCCTAGCAAGGTTCCTGTATCTTAGGCCTCTATCATACATTCTTCTTGTGTACACAGACAGTTTCTTTGAAAATGTTCAAATGGTATCCATTCTCCTGTTTCATTTGAACTATATTTATAAAATTCCATCTGCAGAGATCTTTGTCCTATATATTCTTCCTTTGAATTTTGGTGGAAAGCTGATAACCTGACACAATTGACTAATGAACATCTATGCCATGGACTTTATTGCCCCGAACCATGTCATATGAAGAATATTTTGTTGTTAGAAGAATATATGTGTATGTGTATCTTTGACTCCTCCAGTGGAAAATTAGATACTCTAATAATCTCTGCATTATTTTCTGTTATGTAGTCAGTATGACATACACACACACACACACACACACACACAGGTCTGTGTGCAGTTGTGTACACATACCAAAGGAGGGATTTATTTTTACACAAAATGTATTTGACCTAGTAACCAACAATATAGTTTTAAGACTGAACACATGCAAGAAGTAGATTTGCAACATTAAATAGTCAAGAAAAAGATGGAATATATTGTTGGAGTTATTTTAAAGAAACCATATAGCAAAGGCAACATGACTTTAGAAATTAAAAGAAAATTAAAAATTATGTTCATCTCCACATGAATCAAACCAGAAACACAAAAGTTAATACCTATGTAAATCAAACAGGAAACATAATGGTAAATGGTTGGAAAGAAATTTTATAAATAAAATTGTATTGGAGAGAAATATATTCAGAAGTATTAACAAGAAGACCAAGATTAAACAGAGGAAGAGCAGAAGAATCACCACCATTGAACATTCTGGTTCAGACTGTGGACTGGTTGATTTTTCACTCAGTTCTGATTATTAGCAATTTCACAATGGCAGTTGACCCTACTTAAAAAGGTAATCCTTGGTTACCATAAAGAGAAATATTGTCAAGATAAGTTATCTTTATTTACAGTTCAGTGTATTTACAAGTCTATGATATCTGACTTTCTTACTTCTTTCTCCTTCTGCTCTGTCGAATTCTGTGTAACTAGATGTTCGCTGATGTAATGATTCTTAAACAATTTAAAATTGAGGCATGGGTCACAGAACAGCACAGTCCTAATGGCCCAGGTGAATATTGTGTGTTCTCATATTAGAAACAATGTAATAAGTACACAATGGTAGTTCCAGATTAATGTTAACTTGCAAAGAAAGGTTGACAAAATTATTAGAAAATGAGATAGAGCCAACATTGGGAAACTAAGAAAGAAAAAATAATTAATGTTATGAAATAAGTTTTGTGTAACATTTGAGAGTGGTTCCTAGGTAAGTAAGTGTAGAATATGTAAAATCTTATATTAGTAAAACCAAGTCAAAACACTGGGTCTCTTAGGAGAGTCATTGTGTGCAATGTACAGAAGCAGAAAGCTAGTGGAACTACTGAGTTAAAGGTTAACTTGATTCTTTCTGGCCACTGCCAGCTTTGCCTGTGTCATTTATCATTAGAGCTTCACAAGAAAAGCTCTAATGCATGTAGCTGGCCTCAGAGCTCTGAACTCTGAAATATAATAAGTTAAAGTTTAAATAATGATAAATTTACAATTATTATTTTGGCTATATGCCTTTGAATAGGCAAGCTTGAAACATTGAGGATAATTGTAATTCTTGATTCCTTGTGGGAAGTGGTTATTTTGAATTTGATTTGAAGATGATTATACAATGTCTTTTTTGCTATCTGCTTTTGGAGTGTCAATAAGGGACTGGGGCAAGAGAAGGCTAGAGAGCATGAAGAGAGCAAGTAGTCAGCATGTGAGAAGCAAGTGAGAGAAAATGAGGAGAACATGAGAAGTGCATGTGAAGAGTGAGGGAACTGATAATATGAAGAGCGAGTTATGAGAGAATGTGAAGGATGAGTGAAGAGAGAATGTGAGGTGTGTTTGGAGAGTATGTGTGTGAGTGAAGGAGAGTGCATGTCATGTGTATGTGAGATGTGTGTGAAGATTGTATGTGAGAATGAAAGGGGGAATGCACAGAGGTGTGTATGAGCATGAGAGTTCAAGAAAAGAAAAGCACATGGGAGAAAAACAGAGTTCTCAGGAGAATGCAGAGTGTGTGAAACATCAAGCTGCGAGCTAATGAGAGAGAGAGAGAGAGAGAGAGAGAGAGAGAGAGAGAGAGAGAGAGAGAGAGAGAGAGAGAGAGAGAGAAGAAACTTCTTCAAGCCTTGAAAAATTACCTGTCAGCTTGTACCGAAAAAGCAGTCTATCTACATTTTTATGCGCCTTCCAGATATTCCTGCTTTCAGTAGAGAACTCAGATCCTGCATCAAGGCTGGACCCTAACAATGCCAGATTAGAAAGATTTGACACCGATATTCCACCATTTGGAAATGATTGGTCCAAGGTCTCAATCTTAGCATAACATCTGACTGTGGGTCTTTGTATTTGTTCTTATCTGCTGCAAGAGGAAGTTTCTCTGATGATGACTGAGCAAGGCACTAATTTATGACTATAGTGGATTGTCATTAAGAGTCATGTTATTGCTAAGCTTTATATTTTATTTTAATTTAAAACTTTAAGAAGGATCATATTTGTTATTATTTTATGTCCGGGGCCTATCAAGTCTGAGGTTCACCACAGCACTGGTGAGGATGAGTTCTGTCTCAGGGAATAAACCTAAAATCAAACCAGATATTGGTCAGTTACTCCCACAAACTTTGTGTCACTATTGCACAAGTGTATCTTTAAGGCAGGACACCATTGTAGATCAAAGAGTTTATTTCTGTGTTCATGTTCAAATTTCAACTTTGGTAGTGTGCAAAATACCATTATGTAGAAAATACACTAAATAAAGCACACGATAGGCACCAGGTTGACAGCTCCAAGTTCAGTGGAGGAGTGTCAGTTTGTCTCCAGCAATGGGACTTACTCAGTTTGGAAGCAATACATAGACATGGTAGTGTATGAGTTGTTTTGTTTATACCATGGGTTCCCTTTCCCTAACAATTCTACTTAACATAACCTGTCCTGGTACTGAAGGCTTCATTCATGATGGTCAGGTGGAACTCTGTCTTCTTGATTATTTTGCAGTTGTCTGTGGATTGCCTTCATGTGTATTTATACTTTCAGAAGCTTCTACTTCATTAGGTTTCTGTAATACTCTTTTAACAAGCCCTTGTTGTAAGCTTTTCTTCCTACATTCCCTTCATCATATCCTTTTTCTCTCCCTCAACAGTACTTAATTCTCCTATTTGGGACCCCACATCTACCCCATAACAATTTATTCTATTTCAATTTTCTAATAGTATCTATCTGTTTCCACTTACTCCCTACTCTATAAACAATTTCTATGGTTCTATGGATTACAGATTGGTTATCATTGACCTAAAGGCTAATATTCACAAATAAGTTAATACCGTATTTGTCAACCTTGGTCTGGCTTATTTCACTCAGGATAACTTTTTTCTAGCTCCATTAGTATACCTGTGGCATTTCTTGAATTCATGATTTTAAATTTTATTTCTTTTTCTCTCATACAATATATCTCAACTGCCACCCCCTTTCTCTCCCCTTCTCCCACTCTTTCTACCTCATCTCTCCTCCAAATCAACTGCTCCCCTCAATTTCCCATAAGAAAAGGGCAAGTGTCCAAATGAATTCACCTGAACTTGGCAAAAAAGGATGCAAAGAGACTATGGCTGTATCCTCATATCAAGGCTAGAAAATGCAACCCAGTAAGAGTAAAAGGGTTCCTCAAGCAGGAAAAATACAGAAACACCCCCACCCCACTCATTGTTAGAAGTCATTTTTATCAAATTATTAATATCCCATTGTGTAAATATACAACATTTTCTTTATTAATTCTTCAGTAGAGAAATTCCTAAATTGTTTCAAATTTCTGAATATTATAAAATAAACAGCCATTAGAATGGTTGAGCATTTGTCTCTGTGGTAGGGTAAAGTGACACCCAGGTATATGTACAGATGAGTATAACTTGATCTTGAGATAACTGAATTTCATTTTCCTGAGGAAATGCTGAACTTATTTTCATAGTGTCTACAAATTTCCATATTTCCCATCAACAAATTTGAATTTCATTTCCTTAATGATGAAATATACTAGACATTTATTATATGTTTCTCAGTCATTTGAGCATTTTTTTCCTTTGAAGATTTTCTGTTTAGAAGTATACTTAACTTTTTTTTAAACTGGGATTATTGCTTTCTGGATATCTAGTTTCTTGATTTTTTTATATATTTTGAATATTGCCCTTTCTTTGAGGTGGAGTTGTTAAAAATATTTTCCCAGTCCGTAGGTTCCCACTTTGAACGTTATTTTCCTTTGGTATGCAGAAACTTCTCAGGTTCA